>CM062819.1:1033788149-1034988149 GCA_031772625.1 Pinus tabuliformis
GGAATGGAGCGTAAATGTATTGCAGTGGATGAGACACAGGTGAATTCTCTGAGCGACTTCTCTTGAACATATCGGCGATAATGACATGATGGATTGGTAGCGTTAACCCCAAACGTGGATGGTGTGATGGACCAATGGTGATACGACCAGTGAACGGAACAACCCAACCCGACTCGAATGCGGAGTGAAAGTGTCATGTTCAAGAGCGACTAGATACCAATAAAGTTTCTTCAAGTTTTCCTCCCAATTTTTCCCCAGTCATTGCTGACAAGTAACTCTTTATTTTTATCAAGCTTGAGGAGGATAACATATGCTTGTTCTATAATTTTCCCTTCAGGAAAACCCATCGTTATGTTTTAACGAGCCTAGCGATAGTGAAACTTTTTCTTGTCTGTATGGACAAGTTTGTCGCTATTCGGTTTTAACGAGTTTAACGACAAAGATAACTCAGTCCTTTTCAATTTTAGAGAGTCTGAAAGGGACATAAAGAAAACTCCAACAATCCTTTTTCGTTATATAATCCCTTAGTCCAAAATTATAAAATAATACAAAAGGGATGAATTTTCGGTAATTTTAACGAGCTGAACAAAACAAGCGCTCGATCTTTTTGTGTAATAATCCCTCAGGTCTAAAAAGATTAAAATCTAAAGGAGAGATAGCACTTCTGGTCACTTTAACGAGCTAGAGAGGCCAATTACTCAACAATATTTTCATATTTTACGAGTCAGATGAAAAGAGCTTAAAGTAGACTCGTTTTTCGAGGAACGAGTGATAAATTCAGGTAGCAGCTAATTCCAAGTAAAGGTTGGAATTTTCCAATCATGCCAGTGTCACAAGGATGGCTAACAGGATCACTCTTCGCAGTTGTTCCTCAAAAAGGGTAAACAATCAAATGGAGGTGAATGATCGGCCAATACAGAGTGGAGGTGATGATGAGAACACGACCAAGGCTTCAAAGGCTGATGATAATGTATTCACGATGGTTATTTGCCGGAAATTGGTTCATTTTTTAATGAATGAGCTTAAACTCTGGGGGAAACATTTTCTCACTGCTTATGTTTAATTTTTAACGAGCTTGAACTCCACATAGAAACTGCTCAATCCAATTGTATAATAAGGATATCTCATCTATGTTGCCATTTTTTATGGAGCTTGCACCTTACAAAGCTTTGCCCCACATCCTTTCTTTATGCAAGTTAGGAAACGACCAATCCTATGAGTTTAAAGGGTTAGAGGACCTACAAATTTAAAAAAATAAATGGTCACTCTTCACTTGCAAGCCAAAATGTTTTCATGCCCTCAGGTATAGTGAAGTAGAGTTTCCCAGGTTACCCCTCAATTTGCAGACAAAACATTTGTTTTATCGGGAAAGGCCTACCTTTTCCAGGTTACTCCTCAATTTTCAGACAAAACATTTTTTTTATCGGGAAAGGACTACCTTTTCTAGGTTACCCCTCAATTTGCAGACAAAACATTTGTTTTATCGGGAAAGGCCTACCTTTGCCAGGTTACCCCTCAATTTGCAGACAAAACATTTGTTCTATTAGGAAAGGCCTACCTTCTGATAGAGGTATCTTATTCCAGTCTAATCCCATATCAAACCAGTCATATATCCTTCGCGGGAGCCTACCCTATGCCCAAGGTTTTCCTGCCGAAACAAACCAGGGTGCATGCCCCCTGGGTTTCAGTCATGTCCTCCTGAATCACTCACGCTCATCAGGTGGACGGACTGGGGATTGATGAAACATTCCTTGCATGAAAAGACCATTCAGGGATGGTATTTGACTATTTGCTATGTGTGAGTCGGGGAATGAAAGGTGGTCTACGAGCTTGACCACTCTTCCTTCATGCGGAAAACACATTACTCTAAAGAGCGAGGAGACAATGGCTCCCATGCAATAAATATAGTCACATCCAAGGAGTAGATTATAATATAGGTGTCCTTGGACTACCATTACGTTCATGTGAATGGTTTTCCTTCTCAATGTTATCGACACATTGGGAAGGATCCCTAACGGTCGACTGGTTCCTTTGTCAAAGCCTATTAGATTTCTCATTTCAGGCAAAAGCAATGGCAAACCCAGCGCTTTCCAAGCAGTTGAGGAAAGGATACTCACAAAAGCCCCTTCATCTATGATGGTACCGGCCATGACCATTCTGTATATTTGTGCAATGATTCGAAATCGTACACTAGCCGGTAAACGGGGTCTGCCTAGTAGATTCCAATCAAAGGGAACAACTAGGTTGCTTGGAGGTGGGACCGAATAGACAGTCGGATATGACTCTGACGAACTTCCTTCCTGCGGTAAAGGAACAGGTAGACTGCCCCCATGTTCATCGGAGTCTGTGTTTATGAAGAGAATTTGAACGGTGTCGTTATTGTTCTCTCCGGTGACTATATCATCTGAAGATGGACCTTCTGAAGGCAAGACTGGGTCAATTGTCGCCTCAACCTTTTGCCTTTTTTCTAGTGTGAATTCAGATGGTTTATCTTCAATGATAGACGCTTTGACTGACCACAATGGCATGTCAGTTAGATTTTCAACTAGTGATGGACTTGGCAAGAGTTTCTTATATCCAGGAGGAAGCCGCAATGGTGAAACTAGATGGTCGTCCAAAACTCTTTTAGCCTCATCTAGGAAGGGACAACGGTGGATGGCGTGATCGCCTTCACACATTTTACAAGGGAATTTACTTTTCCTTTTCTGTCCCGACGTTTCGCTTTCACTAGTTGACGATGTACTTTCAACATGATCATCAGAGGTTGTTGACACTGGATTGTGCAAACGAGGAGACCAGTCCCTTAAGATCCGAGGGATGCAGGGACAATCTCGATGATAGTGATCTCCTTTGCAAATGACACATGGAGATTTAGGCTTTGACAATGCAATATGTGGATTTTGACTAAATGATGCATGGTTTCCCCTTTTCGTCCTTGGCTCCTTCTTCTTCTTCTCTTTCTTCTCCTTCCCCTTCTTCTCCTTCTTAGTTACTTGATTTTTGGCTTTACCAGCTCCATAAAGCGAAGAGGAAGGAGGAGAGGGAGAATCAGACGAACTATAAGGTTGGGGGGTAGCTTTGGTATCGTCTAGTTGCTGACTTGATTGCTCAGGAATCACAGTGTTCTAAATGACAGAGGTTGAGAAGAGCCATACGGGCAGGCCGATTGTCAATCTTGGAAGTGACAATTTGGCCATACGGGGTGCACCAACATCTCCCCAAGAGGAGAAAGGACTAGGATTTCCTCCAAGGGGAAATCCTTGGTTGGTGGACTCCATTTTTCTCAACCTAAGACCAATGCAGGAAAGGTGACGTTTATTCCGATTAAAATAAATTTTAGATGCTTTGACACAACTTGTTTTTCAATTTTTAAGAGTCGAGAAAAAACAAAAGATGACTCTAGTCAATTGTTGAATTGAGACTTCTGTGATCCATAACAGTTATAAGAAGAGCTTCAGCGTAAATCACATATAGAAAGACCTGTGTCGACGCGTTTCGAACCAACCAGTGTGGTTCATCGTCAGGACAAGTTGAAGAAATAGATCCAGCTTAGCAAGTTAAATAGTCTGAGCAGAGGCTACAACGGCTAAATCGGCTAATTTTGACCTTCGGACCCAAGTCAAATTACTATTCATTAATTTAATATTATTATTATTTTTAATATTAATACATAAAATATTTTTAATGGTTAGTTTTAAAAATTAATTAATTTATTTATTAATATATATATTAAAGTTATAATATTAGGTTATTAAGATAAAAGTTAGGATTAAAAAATAAATAAAATACTTTTAGTGGTTAGTTTAAGAAGATAATTTACTTATTTATTTAAATTATTTAATAATTATTGTTAATATAAAACACACACACACACACACACACACACACACACACACACATATATATATATGTTGTTAAGGATGAGAAAAATTTAGCTTAAAAAGTAATTTATATATATATATATATATATTTCAATTAAAATCATAAAGTTAAGGTTAAAAATATAAATAAATAAAATAATTAAATGGTTAGTTAGAAAAGGTAATTTATTTAATTTAATTTAATTATTTATTATTATATATTAATAATATAAGTAATTTTTTGTTTAATAAGATTATTTATTAAATATAATTATATTAGTAATATAGTCTTGATATTAATATATTATTAATATTAGTAGTCAAATTATTATTTATTAATTTAATATTACTATTATTTTTATTATTATTATTATTATTATTTATGGAAATAAGTTAAATTAGGTAATATATATATATATATATATATATATATATATAAATATAAAGTTATTAGGTTATTAAGATAAAAGTTAGGTAAAAGATATTGAAAAAGGAATAATAAATAGATAAAAAAAAAATTAATAATATATATAAAATTAATAATAATAATAATATATATAAATTAGTTACGAAAAAAATAATAAAATAAATAATAATAAGAAAGTAAAAATATAATAATACTAATATATATTTGCTAATAAATAAATAAATTATAAATAATAACAATATGTAAAAATGAGTTACGAAAAAATAAAACAATAGATTATATATATATATATATATATATATATAATAAATATAGATATATAACATATATATATATATAGATAGATATATATATATATAAATATATAGATATATATATATATATATATATATATATATATATATATATATATATATATATATATATAGATATTCGTTAATAGATAAATTAATTAATTAATTAAAATATATAATAAAATATATAAAAATAATAATAATATATATAAATTAGTTAGGAAAAACCAATAAAATAAATAATAATAATAAAAAATAAATAAATAAATATTTGTTATGACTAAAATACCAATATCAATCAGGGAAAAGGGAGCGACTCAACAATAAATAAGCAAATAAATAAATAATAATAATATTAATATTGTATAATTCATTAAAATGATAAATAAATAAATAACTTAAAATATATATAAAAATATATATATATATAAATAAATAAATAAATAGTAACAATAAAAAAACTAAGTAAATAAATATTAGTTATGATAATAAATACCAATATTGATCAGGGAAAAAAGGAGCGACAAAAATAAATAGGAGAAGGACTAGAAAGAGTCCAGAGCAAGAAGGACAAACCCAAGGAGATAGGAAGGCTCCAGGGGAACGACGAAAGTGAAAGAGACGAAAGAGGGGGGGGGAGACTAAGATGAAAGGGTAGGGATCCAACATCTACTAATCTTCCAGCCGTCACCTCTATTGAGATTGTTAGGCCTTCTTTCGATCTCAATAGCTTCCCTGAGTTTACGATGATGGAACTGGGCAACTTTGGCAACAACCTTAGCCTCCTCAATATAAACGTGATGCTTGGTCTTATCCACATGCTCTGCTAGCGCTGAAGACTTAGTTCTCCCAGGTCTTAGGTCAGCTGCATGTTCACTAATCCTCTGATGGATGGAGCGCCCTGTTTCCCCGATGTAGGGGGTCCCACAAGAACAAGGGATCAAGTAGACACCCTTCATGTCCTTGGGGTTAACAGGATCTTTAACCGATCGGAGGGAATTACGAATAGTTTTGAGGGGTCTAAATGTAGAGGGAATATCATACCTCTTAAGGATCCGAGCAATCTTGTCCGTGGTTCCTTGGACATATGGAAGGTGGACACCTAGTCGGCGCTCCTTAGGTTCTTTCCTAATAAATGCATTTCTAGATGCTTTAAGGAAAGCCTTCTGACCTAAGAACCTACTATATCCATTTTCCACAAAGACATCAAGGAGATGGGATCTCTCCTTATCAAAGCTCTCATTATCAGAAATCCTGAGGGCACGAGTAGCGAGGGTGTTAAGGACACCCATCTTCTGAGCAGGGAAATGATGGGAATCGACATGAAGATACTGCTCAGTATTCGTTTTCTTCCGGAACACACAGTGGGAGAGATAGCGTCCTTATTCTTAGAAATAATAATATCTAGGAAAGGGAGGCAACCGTTGACCTCTTTCTCCATGGTGAACTTAATGGCAGAGGACTGACTGTTGAGGTGATTGAAGAAGTGATCTAGCTCCTCTTGGCCATGGGACCATATGACGTTAGTGTCATCCACATACCTTTTCCAAAGCTTCGAAATGAGACGAGCCGAGGCTAAAGCTTTGGCTTCGAAATCTTCCATAAAAAGATTCGCAACAATCGGGGAAAGGGGGGAGCCCATGGCAACACCACAAGTCTGCTCAAAGAATTCACCCTCGAAACAGAAGAAAGTGGAAGTGAGACAGATCTCAACCAGATGCGCGGTATTGGGATCTGTTAAGCGATAGATCACTTCCAAGGCCTCCTTTATAAGGATGCAAGTATAAAGAGAGACCACATCAAAGCTGACGAGGATGTCCTCAGGGTCAAGCCTAATATCATTAAGCTCCTTAATGAAAGAAGTAGAGTCTTTAACGAAGGACTCAGTGCGACCGACAAGGGGCTTAAGTTTAAGGGCAAGGAACTTAGCAAGAAGGTAGGTTGGACCACCTATGGTGTTGACGATAGGCCTTGGAGGGGCCCCTTCCTTGTGGATCTTAGGTAACCCATAGATCCTAGGAGTAATGTGACTGCTCTCAATGAGTTTGTGGCATAGGGAACCCACCGAGCTACTAGACTTGATGGCGAGAGCCACTGTCCTCGAAATCTTCTTGAGAGGGTTCTTGGGCAGTTTTTTATAACTGCCACTATTGAGAAGATGATCTAACATCTTCTTACGGTAATCATCCTTATTAAGGATGACCGTAGCCCCTCCTTTATCAGCCTTCAGAATGACAATATCTTCGTTATGATTTAAGGATTTCAGGGCAGAGAATTCCTCATTGCTGAGGTTCTTCCGAGGGGGCTTAGCCTTTCTAAGGACGACAACACAATCCTGCCTAATAGTGTCCTTGATATTATTCGGAAGATCTCTAATCCCGCATTCTACGTCGCAAATAATGTCATCCACCGGGATGCTTCTAGGGGCAAGCGCAAATTTTAAACCCTTGCTTAAAAGGCTAAAAACAGAAGGGGAGAAAGAAAAACTAGAAAGGTTAACAACCTTATTCTTCCGAGAAGAAGGGGGAGGAATAACCGGGTCCACATCCAAAACCTCATTGTTATCAAAATCCTTGTTATTGTTAAGAATATCTTTATCATCATGGAATAAAATATTATTATTAGAATCACTTAAGTTGTTATCTGAACCAATATTATTCATACTATTAATAGAACAAATATTATTCATACTATCATTATTATTCTCATGAATAGCATTACAAAAATTGTAATTCTTACTATTATTACTATTCTTATTGTTATTATCCTTATATGAATAATTACTAATATTATTATTCTTATTGTTAATAAGAGTCATATTATTATCCTCATGTATGATATTACATTCACTATTAATAATATTATTATAATCATTTTTATTACAATTAAATAACTCATTGTTATTATTATATGAACCGTTAATAATATTGCTATAAGTTAGAGAAAGATTTTTCGCCGAAATCTTTCTCTAACTTAATATGGATCACAGAAGCCTAAACTCTAATATTGTTATAATTTTATGCCTCATTATTATTAATATCTATACTATTGTTGATATTACGATTCTCATAATTCTTACTCAAACTATCGTCCATACTATTAGTATTCTCCATATTCACGATATTCCTATTATATAAATCATTATTAATAATCATATTACTATTATAATCAATATTACTATACCTATATGACTTATTAAAATTACCGTTATCATTATTATTATAATGGTTATAACTAGCATTTGCAACAGATGCTGCAAAAGAAACGTCGTAAGTCGGTAGCGCATATGGAAGAAGAGCATAAATGAAAAAAAAATATGATATGTTAGGTGATCTAACTATAGCCAAATTTGAATGAAAAAATAAATCTAAATGTTAAATGTAATACAATCAAATAATCTATTCAAACCAAAGGCATGCACAACTTCATTCCCAAGTGCTCAATCGAAGAGCTTACTTTAATTAAAAATTGCATCCCAGACCAAAATTTTGTCTTTCATTGCCTCATCCAAACTGAACCCTTCACCCTCATATGGTAATGGTTCCAGATCAAATTAATGCCATAAGTGACTTACAAGTAGTGCAAAAGCATCAACTCAAGTGGATGAGATTTCATCCAAACTTTGAGATACGCTTCTCAATGGTTTGATGCCTATCATCTGGCATCATGTGTGATGTCGACTGGTATGTGGATAATGACAATGGAGCCTACGAACATACAAACTCTAACAAAAGTACCTTTAGTAGAACTTGGTGATCATGCCACGTATCTAGTTGCAAGAGTATGATCCATCAAATGATATCCTTAAGCTTACTAAGTTATTGATGTTTTGTATGTACCTATCAAAACTAAAAATTTCTTTCCAGTTTCAGTGATGATAGAGTTTACATATACGGCTAACTTCGAAGATCAACAAATCCTCATCCTAAATTAGAAATGGAATCCTCTAATAACTTTAGGGCATGATAGTGGCAACTTGTGTGAGCTTCGACAAAAGAGACTAGGTCACTTTCTCTAGTGAATGTTGCCAATATTGAAGAACATGGTGTGGGGATTGCAAATCTTCAAGGCTGAGAAGAAAGGAGTGTGCAAGGGTTGTGTACTTGGCAAGCATGTGAAGGATGTTTTCGTGAGTGAACATAGGTCAAGATGGGTTTTTGACCTAATCCACTCAAATGTATGTCGGCACATGTCTTCAACTTCCTTATCAAGTGACATTTTTATTGATGATTCTTCGATGAAGTCATAGACTTAATTCATGGAAACCAAGGACGAGGACTTTGAGAAGTTTCAAGAGTTTAAGGGTCTTGTAGAAAATCAAATAGATATAAAGATTAAGTTGTTAAGGTACGACAATGGAGAGGAATATACCACAAACGAGTTTGATACCTTTTGCACTAAAGAAAGAATCAAAAAAACATTGATAGTTACCTACAATCCTCAGTAGATTAGGGTTGCGAAGAAGAGGAACATATATATCATAAAATAGTCAAATCCATGATTCATTATCTAGTTCTTCTCATGTGTCTCTGTGTATAAACATGTCTTATCATTGTCTATATTTTGAATAGGTATCCTCACAAAATTTTGAAGGATAAGACACGAGGAAATTAGAAGCATCAAGTAACACATATTTGAGTTTTTGGGTTGTCCTATCTACATATTCCAGATGAGAAAATGACCAAGTAGGAACCTTCTAGTTTGAAGGACACCTTTTTAGGTTAGAGTGAAACCTGAAAATCTTATAGAATATGCATTCCATCTCAACATAAACACAGGAAAATCATGAAACACGACTGTAGAGACGAAGTTGGAACCTTCTAGTTTGAAGGACATCTTTGTAGGTGAGAGTGAAACCTCAAAATCTTATAGAATATACATTCCATCTCAACATAAACACAAGAAAATCGTTGTAGAGACCAAGTTGGAACCTTCTAGTTTGAAGAACATATATGTAGGTTAGAGTGAAACCTCAAAATCTTATAGATTATACATTCCATCTCAACATAAATACAGGAAAATCATGAAACACGACTGTAGAATTGATTGCAGCATGATAATTAATTTTTATTTTCTCTTCATATGGTGTTAAGGTCCTTCCACGATTCTATGTGTGTGATTAGTAGATCTAAGGGTTCTCTTCTCTACAAGCACTTTCTATTCACAGTTGGAAGGAAAGGATCCTACTTCTAAAATCTACCTTTCCTCATTTTTTTTAATGTTATATAAAATATTTTAATGAATTAGTATTAATTTATACTTAAAAATATATTAATAATAAAAAAATTAGTTTAATGCGTGCTCATAAAATGACTCAATGTGCATGTTATGTAATCTCTATAACATTTAAATACAAATTAAACAATAAAAAATTACAAATTATTTTTTGCACTATAAAATATGTGTTTGGGCCTGAAGAAACTACTTATCTTATAATGTCAACAAAACCATGTTCTTCAATATTGGCAACATTCACTAGAGAAAGTGACCTAGTCTCTTTTGTCGAAGCTCACACAAGTTGTCACTATCATGCCCTAAAGTTATTATAGGATTCCCTTTGCAATTTAGGATGAGGACTTGTTGATCTTCAAAGTTAGCCATATATGTAAGCTCTATCATCACTGAAACTGGAAAAAGATTTTTAGTTATGATAGGTACATACGAAACATCAATAACTGATTAAGCTTAAGCATATCATTTGATGGATCCTACTCTTGCAACTGGATACGTGGCATGATCACCAAGTTCTACTAAAGGTACTCTTGTTAGAGTTTGTATGTTTGTAGGCTCCACTATCCACATACCAGTCGACATCACACATGATGTCAGATGATAGGCATCCACACACCAGTCGACATCACACATGATGTCAGATGATAGGCATCAGACCATTGAGAATCATATCTCAAGATTGGATGAAATCTCATCCACTTGAGTTGATGCATTTGCACTCCTTGTATGTCACTTAAGGTGTTAATTTGATCTGGAACCATTACCATATGAGGGTGAAGGGTTAAATTTGGATGAGGCAATGAAAGACAAAATTCTAGTCTGGGATGCAATTTTTAATTAAAGTAAGCTCTTGGACTGAGCACATGGGAATGAAGTTGTGCATGCCTTTGGTTTGAATAGATTATTTGATTGTATTACATTTAACATTTAGATTTATTTTTTCATTCAAATTTGGCTATAGTTAGATCACCTAACATATCACATGTTTTTCATTTTTTCTCTTCTTCCATATGCGCTACCGACTTACAGCGTATTTTGGTCTGGGATACAATTTTTAATTAAAGTAAGCTCTTGGATTGAGCACATGGTAATGAAGTTGTGCATGTCTTTGGTTTGAATAGATTATTTGATTGTGTTACATTTAACATTTAGATTTATTTTTTCATTCAAATTTGGCTATAGTTAGATCACCTAACATGTCACATTTTTTTCATTTATGCTCTTCTTCCATATGCGCTACCGACTTACAACGTTTCCTTTGCAGCATCTGGTGCAAATGCTAATAACAACGACGTTTCCTTTGCAGCATCTAGTGTAAATGCTAGTAATAACAATATGGGACACGAGCTCGTCAGGAGAGAAAATCGGTCTCATTACAAACGAAAAATTTCATTAAGAGGTCCACAGAAATTGCGGAAAGAGTAGAAATGTGAAAGGTAATGATCAAGTAAAAGAAGTTTGCATATTCATGTAATCTGCAAGGAAGTTTTGTTATTGGTTTTTCTTTTCCTTTTAGATAAACAATAACATCGCATCTCTTCAAAAAAATTTCAAAAATTTCAAATTTAAATAAGAAAAATGAAAAATCAATTAAGCGACTTTTCACTCTTTATGTAGAGAGAAAATAGTATGAAATATGAAATTAACCTCCACTCTTTATCGATAAACATTAAATACTAATTCCATGTAGCAGAGAAAAAATACTATAAAATATGAATTTAATGTTAATGTTGGCATCATCCTAATAACTATTCCAAATTAAAAAAACAAACAATGACATCAAAATCATGAGAATGAGTATAGGTATATAGTAAATATTATTTCAAAACTAAATACAAAATAAATTTATTTATTATCTTATAATTATTTAAACAATAAAAAATATTATATAAAGAAAAAACGCTAGTAAACAACTACTCTGACTCCAATATGACCTATATCTCAAAACGGTCCTAATATGGGCTTGTTTATTTTTAGTTTTGCAATATCACCAATTATAACTCAATCTGGTACACCATTCACCATCTAACCATCTAAATTTGTTGCAGACAACGTCGACCAGAAAAGGGATCTCTGAGAGGTAAGCTTCCTGAAAATCTCAACCAGCTCAAATCTTTAACTACCATGTTCCTGCAACAACAGAATGGATTCACTGGAATGCTCCCCAGTCTCAATGGGCTCTTAATCTGCAAGTGTCTTTTCTGAATGGCAATAAATTCGATGACATCCTCATTTTTTTAGAACATTTAAACAACAATCCGGGCCGCACATTCATATAAGTTTATAGGGCTTATTGAATGTGTTGCTTTGCCCCAATTGGGAGCAGTAAGAATTGCATTGTGCAGCCACACACAACCCATTAATTGCTTTGAATTTGAATAACATTTCCCCCTGAGCAATTATCTTGATGCCAATGTAGATATGGTGTTCAAGGATTCTACAATGATTATGCTTGTTTTCTGTCATGCTTTTCTCCATAGATATTTGGAGGAGATTATGGTTGCAATAGATTTGTAGACTCACTCATATTGTCAAATGACTCTTGTTGTACACACATGTAAATTTCACTTCACAAATTTGATGATCAATTTATGAATCCGCTGAGGCACTGAAGCAGAGGTGCAGTGATTTGGCCATCCACAATTGCATCGAATACCTTCTGAATGCCCTCCTGGGGTGTTTGGTTTTTAATCATTTTTGTTTCACACATGATGTCAGATGATAGGCATCAGACCATTGAGAATTGTATCTCAAGATTGGATGAAATCTCATCCACTTGAGTTGATGCGTTTGTACTCCAATCATTTTTGTTTCACACATGATGTCAGATGATAGGCATCAGACCATTGAGAAGTGTATCTCAAGATTGGATGAAATCTCATTCACTTGAGTTGATGCGTTTGCACTCCATGTAAGTCACTTATGGCCCATTGAGAAGTGTATCTCAAGATTGGATGAAATCTCATCCACTTGACTTGATGCGTTTGCACTCCATGTAAGTCACTTATGGTGTTAATTTGATCTGGAACCATTACCATATGAGGGTGAAGGGTTCAGTTTGGATGAGGCAATGAAAGACAAAATTCTAGTCTTGGATGCAATTTTTAATTAAAATAAGCTCTTGGATTGAGCACATGGGAATGAAGTTGTGCATGCCTTTGGTTTGAATAGATTATTTGATTGTATTACATTTAACATTTAGATTTATTTTTTCATTCATATTTGGCTATAGTTAGATCACCTAACATATCACATTTTTTTCATTTATGCTCTTCTTCTATATGCGCTACCGACTTACGGTCCGGGATACAATTTTTAATTAAAGTAAGCTCTTGGATTGAGAACATGGGAATGATGTTGTGCATGCCTTTGGTTTGAATAGATTATTTGACTGTATTACATTTAACATTTAGATTTATTTTTTCATTCAAATTTGGCTATAGTTAGATCACCTAAAATATCATTTTTTTTTCATTTATGCTCTTCTTCCATATGTGCTACCAACTTACAGCATTTCCTTTGTAGCATCTGGTGCAAATGCTAGTAATAACGACGTTTCCTTTGCAGCATCTAGTGCAAATGCTAGAAACGCCCCTTTGCAGCATCTAGTGCAAATGCTAGTAATAACAATATGGAACACAAGCTCATCAGGAGAGAAAATCAGTCTCATTACAAACTAACAATTTCATTAAGAGCTCCAAAGAAATTGCAAAAAGAGTAGAAATGTGAAAGGTAATAATAAAGTAAAAGAAGTCTGCATATTCATGTAATCTGCAAGGAAGTTTTGTTATTGGTTTTCACTATTTATGTAGAGAGAAAATAGTATGAAATATGAAATTAACCTCCAATCTTTATCGATAAACATTAGGAAAAAAAATACTATAAAATATGAGTTTAATGTTAATGTTGGCATCATCCTAGTAACTATTCCAAATTAAAAAAACAAACAATGACATCAAAATCATGAGAATGAGTATGGGTATTAGTAAAGATTATTTCAAAACTAAATACAAAATAATTTATTTATTATCTTATAAATATTTAAACAATTAAAAAATATTATAAAAAAAAACGCTGGTAAAAAACTACTTTGACCCCAATATGACCTATATCTCATCAATTTTTAGGCTTGGGAACAGTCCTAATATGGGCTTGTTTATTTTCACTTTGCAATATCACCAATTATAACTCGATCTGGTACACCATTCACCATCTAACCATCTAAATTCGTTGAGGACAACGTCGACCAAAAAAGGGATCTCAGTCTGAGAGGTAAGCTTCCTGAAAATCTCAACCAGCTCAAATCTTCAACTACCATGTTCCTACAACAACAGAATGGATTCACTGGAATGCTCCCCAGTCTCAGTGGGCTCTTAATCTGCAAGTGACTTTTCTGAATGGCAATAAATTCGATGACATCCTCATTTTTTTAGAACATTTAAACAATAATCCCCGCACATTCATATAAGTTTATAGGGCTTATTGAATGCATTGCTTTGCCCTAATCGGCAGTGGTAAGAATTGTATTGTGCAGCCACACACATCCCATTAATTGCTTTAAGTTGAATAACATTTCCCCTCTGAGCAATTATCTTGATGCCAACGTGGATATGGTGTTCAAGGATTCTGTAATAATTATGCCTGCTTCCTGTCATGCTTTTCTCCATAGATATTTGGAGGAGATTCTGGTTGCAATAGATGTGTAGACTCACTCATATTGTCAAATGACTCTTGTTGTACGCACATGTAAATTTCACTTCACAAATTTGATGATCAATTTATGAATCTGCTGACTCTTGTTGTACGCACATGTAAATTTCACTTCACAAATTTGATGATCAATTTATGAATCCGCTGACTCTTGTTGTACGCACATGTAAATTTCACTTCACAAATTTGATGATCAATTTATGAATCCGCTGAGGCACTGAAGCAGAGGTGCAGTGATTCGGCCATCCACAATTGCATTGAGTACCTTTTGGATTCCCTCCTGGGGTGTTTGGTCTGTCCTCGGAGTCATCATTTTCGTTTTGAGTTTCTCTCGGATAAATTCATACAGACGAAATAATTTAGAGCCATGGATTAATGTTTTGCAACAGGAGCAGCATGTGACTGTTAGTGCGCTCAGCGTAAGAAAGCACGATTTCTGTAATACAGCTACTCTAACTCCAATATGACCTATATCTCATCAATTTTTAGGCTTGGGAAATGGTCCTAATATGGACTTGTTTATTTTCAATTTTGCAATATCAGCAATTATAACTCGATCTGGTACACCATTCACCATCTAAATTTGTCGCGGACAACATTGACCAAAAAAGGGATCTCAGTCTGAGTGGTAAGCTTCCTGAAAATCTCAACCAGCTCAAATCTTCAACTACCATGTTCCTGCAACAGCAGAATGGATTCACTGGAATGATCCCCAGTTTCAATGGGCTCTTAATCTGCAAGTGGCTTTTCTAAATGGCAATAAATTCGATGACATCCTCATTTTTTTAGAACATTTAAACAACAATCCCCGCACATTCATATAAATATAAGTTTATAGGGCTTATTGAACGCATTTCTTTGCCCCAATTGGCATCAGTAAGAATTGCATTGTGCAGCCACACACAACCCATTAATTTCTTTGAAGTTGAATAACATTTCCCCTTTGAGCAATTATCTTGATGCCAACGTGGATATGGTGTTCAAGGATTCTGCAATGATTATGCTTGTTTTCTGTCATGCTTTTCTCCACAGATATTTGGAGGAGATAGACTCACTCATATTGTCAAATGACTCTTGTTGTACGCACATGTAAATTTCACTTCACAAATTTGATGATCAATTTATGAATCCGCTGAGGCACTGAAGCAGAGGGGCAGTGATTCGGCCATCCACAATTGCATTGAATACCTTCTAGATGCCCTCCTGGGGTGTTTGGTCTGTCCTCGGAGTCATCATTTTCGTTTTGAGTTTCTCCCGGATAAATTCATACAGTGGAAATAATTTAGAGCCATGGATTAATATTTTGCAATAAGAGTAGCATGTGACTGCTAGTGCGCTCCACGTAAGAAAGCACGATTTCTATAATCTCTTCTTGAAGGTGGGATTCAAACTCTTTTAACTCCTCTACAATTTCAATCTTGTGGAATGCAAGAATGGTGTTTCTTCCCACATTTAACTGCAATGATCAAACAGCTTATGATTCTTGAATCGTCCAACACATAATCCAAACGTCCATAGTGATGACAAGTGGACAATAGGAAAGTTCATTTCAAAGAGTAACGTAATTAGAAATATAGTTTTAAAAATAAAGCATTTAAAACAAACGATCCACCTTCACCTCAATCTCTAACATGTTTCTGCAGTTGCCGAAGATGAGAGAGAAACAATGGTTCCTTGAGTATGGCAAGCGCTGGGTAGTTTCATCCAACGGTAGCCATTATTCGAATCGTCTAACATCAAATCAGACGGACGATAATGATGACAGCAAAGACCACAGGAAAGTTCGTCTCAGAGGGAATGCCTTACGGCGTAATTATTAAACGCAGGATTATTACAGCCACCGGAAGGAATGACTCTACGGACAGATGGCTCCCTGCACAAGGAAAGATGCAAACGCCCGAGGAGCCATTTGTCCGTAGAGTCATTCCTTCTGGTGGCTGTAATAATCCTGTGTTTAATAATTATAACCATTATAATAATAACGATAACGGTATTTTTAATAAGTCATATGTGTATAGTAATATTGATTATAATAGTAATATGATTATTAATAACGATTTATATAATAGTAATATCGTAAATATGGAGAATACTAATAGTATGGATGATAGTTTGAGTAAGAATTATGAGAATCGTAATATCAACAATAGTATAGATATTAATAATAATGAGGCATACAATTATAACAATATTATTAATGGTTCATATAATAATAACAATGAGTTATTTAATTGTAATAAAAATGATTATAATAATATTATTAATAGTGAATGTAATATCATACATGAGGATGATAATATGACTCTTTAACAATAAGAATAATAATATTAGTAATTATTCATATAAGGATAATAAAAATAAGAATAGTAATAATCGTAAGAATTACAATTTTTGTAATGTTATTCATGAGAATAATAATGATAGTATGAATAATATTTGTTCTATTAACAGTATGAATAATATTGGTTCGGATGACAGCTTAAGCGATTCTAATAATAATATTTTATTCCATGATGATAAAGATATTCTTAACAATAACAAGGATTTTGATAACAATGAGGTTTTGGAAGTGGACCCGGTTATTCCTCCCCCTTCTTCTCAGAAGAATAAGGTTGTTAACCTTTCTAGTTTTTCTTTCTCCCCTTCTGTTTTTAGCCTTTTAAGCAAGGGTTTAAATTTTTCCCTTGCCCCTAGAAGCATCCCGATCGATGACATTATTTGCGACGTAGAATGCGGGATTAGAGATCTTCCGGATAATATCAAGGACACTATTAGGCACGATTGTGTTCTCGTCCTTAGAAAGGCTAAGCCCCCTCGGAAGAACCTCAGCAATGAGGAATTCTCTGCCCTGAAATCCTTAAATCAGAACGAAGATATTGTCGTTCTGAAGGCTGATAAAGGAGGGGCTACGGTCATCCTTAATAAGGATGATTACCGTAAGAATATGTTAGATCATCTTCTCAATTGTGGCAGTTATAAAAAACTGCCCAAGAACGCTCTGAAGAAGATTTCTAGGATAGTGGCTCTCGCCATCAAGTCTAGTAGCTCGGTGGGTTCCCTGTGCCACAAACTCATTGAGAGCAGTCCCATTACTCCTAGGATCTATGGGTTACCTAAGATCCACAAGGAAGGGGCCCCTCTCAGGCCTATGGTCAACACCATAGGTGGCCCAACCTACCTTCTTGCTAAGTTCCTTGCCCTTAAACTTAAGCCCCTTGTCGGTCGCACTGAGTCCTTCGTTAAAGACTCTGCTTCCTTCATTAAGGAGCTTAAGGATATTAGGCTTGCCCCTGAGGACATCCTCGTCAGCTTTGATGTGGTCTCTCTTTATATTTTCATCCCTATAAAGGAGGCCTTGGAAGTGATCTATCGCCTAACAGATCCCGATACCGCGCATCTGGTTGAGATCTGTCTCACTTCCACTTTCTTCTGTTTCGAGGGTGAATTCTTTGAGCATACTTTTGGTGTTGCCATGGGCTCCCCCCTTTCCCTGATTGTTGCAAATCTTTTTATGGAATATTTCGAAGCCAAAGCTTTAGCCTCGGCTCGTCTCCTTCCAAAGCTTTGGAAAAGGTATGTGGATGACACTAACGTCATATGGTCCCATGGCCAAGAGGAGCTAGATCACTTCTTCAATCACCTCAACAGTTAGTCCTCTGCCATTAAGTTCACCATGGAGAAAGAGGTCAATGGTTGCCTCCCTTTCCTAGATATTCTTATTTCTAAGAATAAGGACGGCTATCTCTCCCACTCTGTGTTCCGGAAGAAAACGCATACTGAGCAGTATCTTCATGCCGATTCCCATCATTTCCCTGCTCAAAAGATGGGTGTCCTTAACACCCTCGCTACTCGTGCCCTCAGGATTTCTGATAATGAGAGCTTTGATAAGGAGAGATCCCATCTCCTTGATGTCTTTGTGGAAAATGGATATAGTAGGTGCCTAGGTTAGAAGGCTTTCCTTAAAGCATCTAGAAATGCAGTTATTAGGAAATAACCTAAGGAGCGCCGACTAGGTGTCCACCTTCCATATGTCCAAGGAAACACGGACAAGATTGCTCGGATCCTTAAGAGGTATGATATTCCCTCTACATTTAGACCCCTCAAAACTATTCGTAATTCCCTCCGATCGGTTGAATATCATGTTAACCCCAAGGACATGAAGGGTGTCTACTTGATCCCTTGTTCTTGTGGGACCCCCTACATCGGGGAAACAGGGCGCTCCATCCATCAGAGGATTAGCGAACATGCAGCTGACCTAAGACATGGGAGAACCAAGTCTTCAGCGCTAGCAGAGCATGTGGATAAGACCAAGCATCAGGTTTGTATTGAGGAGGGTAAGGTTGTTGCCAAAGTTGCCCACTTCCATCATCGTAAACTCAGGGAAGCTATTGAGATCGAAAGAAGGCCTAACAATCTCAATAGAGATGACGGTTGGAAGATCAGTAGATGTTGGATTCCTGCCCTTTCATCTGAGTCTCCCCCCCCTCTTTCGTCTTTTTCGCTTTCGTCCTTCCCCTGGAGCTTTCCTATCTCCTTGGGTTTGTCCTTCTTGCTCTGGACTCTTTCCAATCCTTCTCCTATTTATTTTTGTCGCTCCTTTTTTCCCTGATCAATATTGGTATTTATTATCATAACTAATATTTATTTACTTAGTTTTTTTTATTATTACTATTTATTTATTTATATATATATTTTTAATATATATTTTAAGTTATTTATTTATCTATTAACGAATATACAATATTAATATTATTATTATTATCTATTGTTTTATTTTTTCGTAACTCATTTTTACATATTGTTATTATTTATAATTTATTTATTTATTAGCAAATATATATTAGTATTATTAGTATTATTATTTATTTTATTATTTTTTTCGTAACTAATTTATATGTATTATTATTTTTTTTTAATTTTATATGTATTATTAATTTTTTTTTTTTTTATCTATTTATTATTCCTTTTTCAACTATCTTTTACCTAACTTTTATCTTAATAACCTAATAACTTTAAAATATATATATATATATATATATATATATATATATAATTATTAATAAATTACTTTTTAAGCTAAATTTCTCTCGTTTTAAACATATATATATATATATATATATATTATATATATATATATATATATATATATATATATATATATATATATATATTAACAATAATTATTAAATAATTTAAGTAAATAAGTAAATTATCTTCTTAAACTAACCACTAAAAGTATTTTATTTATTTTTTAATCCTAACTTTTATCTTAATAACCTAATATTATAACTTTAATATATTTATATATTTATATAAAATAGATATATATATATATATATATATATATATATATATATATATATATATATATATATATATATATATATATATATAATTATTAATAAATTAATTAATTAATTTTTAAAACTAACCATTAAAAATATTTTATATATTAATATTAAATTAATGAATAATAATTTGACTTGGGTCCGAAGGTCAAAATTAGCCGATTTAGCCGTTGGAGTCTTTGCTCAGACTATTTAACTTACTAAGCTCGATCTGTTTCTTCAACTTGTCCTGACGATGAACCACACTGGTTGGTTCGAAACGCGTCGACAAAGGTCTTTCTATATGTGATTTACGCCAAAGCTCTTCTTATGAATCTAGTCGCCTTCAATTTTTAATGAGCTTGAAGTGGCAAGTGCTCAGATGGACCTTTTCCTTTAAGGAGTCTGAAAAGGAACGAAAGAGACTACTTTAGAAATCTAGACAGACAGATTACCAAACCAATCGCAAAACTGCAGAATACTTTTTACGGTATGGCAGTCAATCTTCCCGAATACTGTGTTCAGTGCATTGTGATCAATAGGGCGGTAGACACTACTTCTTATGGATAAAGGATATAGCCTATTGTGGTCTCCCAATATATACTCAACGGTACGTGGGAGCACAAGTTCGTACTAGCACTTGTCATCTCAAAGTGGAGGAATCACCCAACTAGCAATGAAAACAATAGTTACTAGGCTTTACGATGCCAGAATACGTCTCTAGCCTAGACTTCTAAATGTTGTGCGTTAGGTTCCAAAGCGTTTTTAGATTCATTAAATTTATTTTACAGTTGATCTTGTTTAAGAAATTTTCCTTTCAGGTTCACCGCGTGATGTGGATATACAATTCCTAAAATGAAATCTAATATGATAAACAATCGTTTAATCTTCTTTTTGCAATGAAAATCCTAGCTACTACAGAAAGAGAGATGATATTCTTTCAACATAGAGCAGAGAGCACACACTATATGCACTGTCCTAAATCAAACCAACAAACAGTCTAAATGCAAATCCACATGCATGTATTTGTTTTTCAGCCTTCTTAATGTGTGAATGATAAAAAGAAAGCTAAGCACAAATCTGAATTATTTTTCAAAGCGACATTACTAACAAGCTTCTTTTCAAGACAAAATGATGACAATGACGACACTTTGTGATTTGGAATGGAAAACTTTCTTGCGACACTTGAAAAACTACTAATTCAAATCAAATACAAGAGTAACAGTATAATCGACTATCAAGAACAATTAGATTCTCTTCTATCATTGAAAACGACACTTGCGAAACTTCCAAATTAAGAAACGACAGTTCAATTACGCTACTTCTTTGTAAAAGAGAACTAAAAATGGCTCACAATACATAAAAACATTTATAGTTCTTTGCACAATGGAAGCGGAATAATGGCAAGGAAGGGGGTTTCCACAGAGGTATACTGACTACAGACAGCAAAACTCCTGAATAGAGCTAAAAATAGTGAAGAAAAACCAAATTCTGGAGGCAAAATTAGCCTTCTCTGACCATCGCACCTATTACATAGGGATTCCAGTATGCATCCCACCTACATCACACGGGAAGTGTGATGCATACTGATATCCTTGAAGAGAGGGTGCGATGGTACAGTGCGAGACTTTTGATCCAGTTCTTGATCACAATTTGCAGCACCGTTCAGGGATTTAGGCCAAGCAAGTGATAATCAGTAAATAAATCACAGGGGTAGATCTAAGGAGGTTACTAGAGCCACCACAAGGGAAATTAGGATGTTTACCAATCAATTGTTCAGTTTATAAACAAAACCCAGAGATAGACTGAAGCAGCATTGATCTACTTTGCACTTTCATAGAAAATGCAGTTCGAAGGCTAGCTGGCTTGACTTCAGGCTCTGTCTGTAAGTTTATAAAACAAACAATTAAAGAAAAGCAAACAAGCTATTCGCTCCCTAGTATGGTCGCCATTTTGTTATTGGGAAATCTAGTGTCCATGCAGAGCTACTAGTCCCACTAAGACTAGTAGATATCTTAGAAACAAACTAACTAAAACTACTTTAGTTTTCCTTTATGAGAGGTAGATAAGAGGGGAACAAAGGAGACCAACCTCTGTCTTGCATTTGGTTCCTTGCTTGATTCCTCTCCCTTCTGATAGATCTTTGCCACTCACTTCCTTGTCTACCCAGATTCAAAGAGCACCTGTGGAATCAAAGCAGCATAACACTATCCAAGAACAGAGATCTACTATCACAAACAATATAGGACCAGATATATATTGACCATACAGATGCATATATCATCAATCATACAAGAATGTGGAGGAAAACTTGAATAGCTTTATTAATATCAAGAATAGAAAAGAGGATTACAACCAATTGTTCTGACCGAGCATCATCCTCTCAGCAAGAAAGCCCTTCTTCACCTCATGAAAAGCTTAGATCACCCAACACTATGATGTTACACCAAGAAACCAGCAGCACTTCCTTGCAAGATACAAAATTCCAGCCTCTGGATCTCTGGGATGAGGGATCCATATATAGATGCTTGTAGGGAGGTGAGTCAGCTTCTGAGATTTGATTAGTGTCCTCTCTCTGATAATTCTTGATTCCACTTGTAGATTGATGATCTATTACTCATCCCTAGGCGAATTCAGAGAGGCAAGTGTCACAGGAGAAGTTTATGGAAGATTCCATGATCATCCACCTCACAAATTGACTCTGCCATTTGTACACTCTCGCCCATCGCACCCCATATAAGGGATTTTCAGTATGCATCGCACCTCCCGTGTGCATTTAGGTTGGATGCATCACACTTTGACCATGGAGCAGGTGAGATGGTCTAGCTTTGACTAGTTCTGAGTAGTTTTTCATGGAGAACTTCTGGGAGATGATGTAATCAGCTGACCTTGTTCTTTTAGGGGATGGAACAACACTTTTAGGGACTTAGGAGTCCTTGGTTTATGGACATGTTTGATTGTTGTTGCAGTGCCCAAAAATGTCTATAACAACTGGGCCCTCAGCTCAATTACTTATGAATACTAAGTACTATATTCCCCTAATAAAATTTCATCCCAACCCTTCAGTTCATTCATTTTCCTAATAATACTCCTTTTACTAAGGTTAAAACAGTCTTTGCCTAGGAAAAGAAATTTTACCCCATATAAAACACTTGTCATACCAAAACCCACAAAAATGCTTTACCCTAAGTATTAATGTAAATATGTGAAAAACATGTAATTCACAAAAAAGCATTTTGCTTAGTGTTTTCCCTTTTCTGCCCATTTTTCATATTAATTACTAACTTTATTATAAACAATGTAAACTTTGAAACGAGAACTCATACTGTTACCCATTTTGTAGAGATAGCAAAAAAGTGACCCAATTTTGAAAAGGGGTGATGCAGAACACGTGTTTTTTAGAGCTTAGTTTTTGGCACTATAAATTTTTTTATGTGCATTGTGTTTTAGAATGGTAGTGTTTTTTATGCTGATTTAAAAATGTGGTAATTCTACACCAGGCCCTTTTTTTAAAAGGCTTTTTTTTTATTTTTTTTATTTTCTAATGTATGAAATATAAATAATTATTTTGTAAATTTAATAATTTTTTAAGTGGTCTTTTTCTTCATATTTTCTTGTTTTTATTTTAATTTTATTTTTTTGTAGTGAGGTTTTTATTGTTTTGCATATTTAAAGAAGAAGGTCGATATTTTGAATTTTTGATATTCTACATATTTATACATTGTTAATTAATTTTTCAATCCACAAGAAATAATTGTTTCTAAAAAATAATATTTTTTAACAATGGACATAAAAATAGCCATTTTTAACATAAATATAACTAAAAGACTACACGTTTTCATAATTTTTTGCTACAATTGACATGCGAAAATCACAATTTTTATACGAAAATTTTAACTAAAAATAGTTAAATAATAGGTTTTTTTTTAATTTCATGTCAAAATAATAATAATAATCACTTTTTTTTCCAAAAAATATTGATTAACTTAAAAAAAATGTGAAAATCACATATTACAAATATTGAATGCATAACAACCTTAATTGAGTGTATATTCTTCTCATAAAATGTCAAAGTCAAAACATTGCAAGTATAACTACTTAATAGTTACAAAAAATGAGCTTGGTTTCCAAGCATAACTTAAATTTAATCAACAATGTCACGTAATCCAAACTCTTCGTCATCTAGAGTTTCATCATTGTCTTCTTCCACAATATTTTCTGCTTCCTTTTGCTCATTTTCGTCTTCTAATGGATCTTTGATGTTTGCGAATCTCCCAATGTATGTCTTTCCAAACATCCCGTGTAATGGTGGTTGAGGTTCCTTTGCCTTTTTTGCCACACGTGATTCACTAAAGTCCCCTTTCTTCAACCCAATTTCTTGCATTGCATCTGAAAGAAATTGAAGAGAAATAATTCTTTGCTGAATGAAATTGCACTGTAATGGATCTTTTTCAATTGCAATGCAATTTCTTCCTTTTTGAAGGCCCAGCATGCTAGTGTTGTACCTAATTATCAAGCACAAATGAAATAATTAAGTAAATTAGTACAATGAAATATTAATTAAAAAATAGCATATTGAAATTCAATTCCATATAATAAAACTTACCTAAGCCATAAAATAAATCCAGAACCCAATATCCTTCATTTGAACATATGTCTATAAGATAGTTAATCAATAATTGTGGTTTTTGATAAATGTTAACTATCTCTCCTTTTTCTTCTTTGTCTTCATATGTTAGTTTTCTCACAATAGCATCATAAGTCAGTATTTGGCTATGAATCTTTCTGTCTACCCGATTAAAAATCATAGACATATAGCTATCATCTTTTGCCCGACTATCAATATGAATGAACTGACAATCATTTATAAATACTTGATCTTCACAGTTAAGAAGATTTGACTTTTGCCTGTAACATGAAATAGTAAAAGTTCAATCAACTTGTACATAAATGAATTTTTCAACATTAATCAAATATACATTTTAAATGTCTTACCATGTACGCTGCATCCTTGAATTTGTTTTCCTTTGAAGCTTGACAATATCATTGCCATTTCTGTGTTTGAATGAAATGTCACAAATCTCCATAATGGTGATGACGTGAATTCTACAAATCCCGCAACCACTTTACTAAGAGCTTGATAAGTATAAGGGTCATTATCATAGTCAATGTTCCGAATATTGAAACCATGGGGAATATCTGCAATAACTAGGGCATACTCCATTTTAGGTATGAGTTTAGCAATGTCTTCACAGTCGCCTTGTATTACTTGATATTGAATAGTGTCTAGCCCATTCCAAACGAAATGAGTAAGAGTTGGATCAAGTTCAACATTCTTAATATATTGCTTCCTCAGTCTTTCGATCTTTATTTTTTCAATAAAGGTTCTCAAGCTAGTTGTCGCTCTATTATCATCCTCTTCATCTTTTATAAAATAAACAAATATATGTGTAAGTTATAAATTAAAAATAATACACAGATGAATAAAAATGAATGTTTAAATCAAGATACCTTTTTAAATGTAAGATAAAAAGCTTTTAATGTTGATGTAGAAATTGAATCTGGATAGTAATCATCCCAACTATCTTCATTCAACAATTTAACCATTTGTTCTTGAATTTTCATGTAAACATTGTGACTGCATAGATAAAGTAACAAAAAGGTTAATATAATGATATGTATAAAAAATACTACCAAGAACAACATGGTTTATTTAAAAGAAAATTATAATCTAGAAATAAATAAAAATAATTCAACAAACTTACTTTTGAAATTCCTTAGACATTTCCTCCAATGATAATTCCCCTGACTTCACACGAGATATTGTTGTTTTGACAATTTTTTCATCTTTCACTCCTTGCATTGCTCTCCAAGGTGTGATAGTCATATCTTCTAGAAGTTGCTTCAATTCAGGAGCTGATTTATTGCCACCACATATCAATGGCTTAGACTTTTTGACGTTCTGGTTTTTAATGCCAATGTTTTCCCACGTGCTAAAAATCTCATCAATCAACTTCCAAACATCTCCAGTTCTAAATGCCAATTGGAAAATGTTATCAACACCTCTGAATATATCACTAAGAAGTTTGTGTTTTCCACCTTTTGAATTGGGTTTCTCTTAAATTTGATAGCCTATTTCCGTACAACATTCCGTTCAGAAATCTGCAGTAACATTTATCCTATCCCCACCACATTTTTCTTAAAATTCACTATGAATAAATCTAACCGATTAGATGAAAGTTATATACATCCTATATTTATTATCTGAATTATGATCCCATGCCACTAAGTTTGCTTCTGTATCTGATAAACCAGCATAAACAATACATTTCATTGTTTCAAAACGTGGGTTATTGGGATATTCCACCATCAATTGTCTTTGAGCTTCTACAGAATGGTCCCCTCCAAGCACATAATAATTGTATTCAAAAAATTTTGAATTATCAAATGCTTCTTTGTTGGGAACTTGAATTGGAACAACAAGAGGCACATAATTAACCACATGAGCATATGGATTGTACCTCATCAATGTCTTCAAGTTGTGAACATGCAGATGGTGTGGCTTTTTGACTTGATATTGACATTGTCCTTCACTTGCCTTATAAGTTTGTCTTACATTAAGCTGAAATGTACGACCAACATCAATTAAGTTTCTCTTTGTCAAATTCTATCGAATGGCATTTTGTTTTGTTTTGATAATTCCATCCTCTAAATCAGCTCCTGGTGTAACGATTTCTCTGCTTTCTTTTGAAGTTTCACTAGGTTCTTGACTGTTGGTAATGACTACTTCAAAATCTTCAACTTTGCTTTTCTTCATCATAACATTCTCAACAGATTTATTCTTGGGAATTGTTACTTTTGGTATTTTACGGCTCTTCTCAGTTCCAATGTCATCTTCAGTAACGACAACATATGCTTCACTGTCAGTTTCAACTTCATTGTCCTCAAAAGTAACTTGTCTACCCTTGCTAGACTTATCCACTAGAGGCCTTTTTTTCTGATCCTCTGGATGTAGTTTTGTAGCATCATCAATTACTACATTTTTGCTTGTTTTCCATATCTTCTTCTGACACTGAGTAAAAACTGTTGACAACTTTCATGATATCATGCTCTATGAAATGAATGCCTCCCAACCTAATTGAACAACTTTCAACAAAATTCTACCGAACAAAATATCATATGTCAATAAAAACAAAGTTAAAAAAATATAGCGAGACACTTTCAAGAACGCAAAATACAAATATAAATAAAAATACTTACGATGTTTTGTTTCATCTCATTTACAATTTGTTTACACAACTTTGTAGATATCTCTCTCGTGTCATACAATGAATATGATAGTTGATATTTAATCCTTTCATGTGACTTGGGAGCTTTTGTAAGTATGTAAACAACTTCAGTGTCTGGTACTGAACACATATTTATGACTCTTCCCATCAACTCAAAAATTCCATTATCATTCGGTATATCAATATATAGATATATATTCACATTTTAGCTTTCTCTTTCTTTCACATACCATATTCTTGATGGGAATTTCACCTCTTTTGAATTATTTCAGTCTAAAATCATCTTCTTATCATTTGAGTCACTTGAAAGATTTGTAGCCATGAGCTCAGGTGGAGTTCATTCACCAATGTTTTTTGAAGATGCACCTTTAAGAGTCTTTGGTCCAGAAAGATTCACAGAAATCTTCTTTGATGCCATTTTCCTTAAAAATAGAAACACATAAATCAGTAAATAATGAAAACATATTAACTTAAACCCACAATGAAAATATATCATAAATTTTTAATTTGTATAATCAGATAATTGAAATTACAAAAATATTAACACTAAGAAATCGCGGAAGCCCACCAACACCACCCCGTCCATCCGCGGAGTGGCGGCCGACTTTGAGAATCATGCAACCTCTGCGTGCAGACTAGTAGGCTGCAATGGTGGCAAAGGATGGGTTGTGGAAGCTCCTCACCAGACCACCCAGGCAGCCTGTCCACCCCTACCGCCCCCACACCCCCTCCCTACATGGCCACCCCTCCCCCCTCCCTACATGCCCCCTTCTCCCACCCCATCGCACTCGCCCCTTCCACCCCTAATCCCCCTCTTGACCACCCCTTCCCCAACTCCCCACATCCCCCACCCTACCCGTTCCCTCCCCCGACCTTCCCACCCACCTCTTTCCCCTCTGCCACCTCTCCCCCAACCCCCTCACGCCCACCCCTTCCACCCCATCCACCCCTCACGCCACCCCCTCATGCTTGCCCCTTCCCACCTCCCCACTCCCGCCCCTTTGCACCCCTCTCCCCCAACCTTACCCGCCACCTCCCCCCACACCCCTCCCCACCCCCTCATGCCCCACCCCGCCCCTCACCCCTCACCCCACCTCCTCACACCGGCCCCTTCCCACCTCCATATCCCCACCCCTTCACACCCTCCTCCTCCCACCTTACCCGTCCTCTCCCCCGACACTCCCCTCCCCACCCCCACCCCCGCCTGCCCCGCCCCACTTAGCCACCCCACCCGCCCCCCCTCCACCCCTCACCCCACCCCCTCACGACCGCCCCTTCCCACCCTGCTTCCTCCACCCTATCCACCCTCTCCCCCCCACACTCCCCTGCCCACCCCCTCACACCACTCCTCACCCCCACACACCCCACCCCACCCCACCCGACGCTCGGCTCGCCCACCGCACCCACCCCCCCTCCACCCATCACCGCACCCCCTCACGCTTGCCCCTTCCCACCACCCTTCGCCCACCCTACACACCCCCTACCCCCACACTCCCCTCGCCACTCCCTCATGCCCCTCCTCACCCCTGTCCAACTCACCCGGCACTTCGCCCACCCCACTTGGTGCCTCTCATGGCCACCCCACACGTGCACCCACCCACCCCACCTAGCGCCAACCCCACCCACCCGCCTGCCCACTCCACCAAGCGCCCTGCCCCACCTGCCCACCCCACCCGGCACCAACCCCACCCACCCACCTGACCACCCCTCCTAGCACCCCGCCTACCCCGTCCGGCCCAACCCCACCCGCCCGGCGCCAACCCCACCCACCTGCCCGACCACCCCACCTGGCGCCCCATCCGGCCACCCCGCCCCACCTGCCCGCCCAGCCACCCCACCCCACCCGGCGCCCCACCCACCCTCCCCGTCGCCCGGGGTGGCTAGTCGATTCTGGGAATCGACCGACCACCCTGGGCGGGCGGGTGGGCCACCAGGGTGGTGCGAGGTGGGTGGCGGCGCCCCACCTAGTGCCACCCTAGTGGCCTGCCTGCCCACCTGGGGTGGCCGACCGATTCCGGGAATTGGCCGGCCACCCCTGAGCGGGTAGGCGGGCCAGCAGGGTGGCACAGGGTGGGCGACAGGAATCAGACGGCCACTCGGGCAGGAGAGCGGGCCACTGGGGTGGCACGGGGAGGGGGCGGAGGGCGGGGGGCGAAGGGCGGGGGTAGGGGTGGGCGAGGGAGGGGTTGGGGGGCAAGGGTGGGGGAAGCGGAGGGTGGGGTGGGGTGGTGCGACAGTAGGGGTGGTTGAGGGAGGGGGGGTGGGTGGGGTGCGGGTGGCTGAGGGAGCAAGGGTGAGTGGGCGAGGGAGGAGGGGGAGGGCGGGGATAGGGGTGGGCGAGGGAGGAGGGGGAGGGCAGGGATAGGGGTGGGTGGTTGGGTGGGGTGTGGGAAGGGGAGGCATAGCGTAAGGGGGGCGTGGGGGGTATGGGGTGTTGTGTGTGGTGCATGATTGTTTAGAGTTCTTTGTTTCAATCGGATGCATACCCCAGGAAGTTTGTACACCCCTCCACGCGGGGGGGTGCGAGGGGCACTTGTCCCCCCCGCGGGGGTCTGGGGGGCCCGATCCCCACCGACTGGGGGATCCGGGGGCCAGCGGTCCCCCAGCGGGGGCTCGGGGGCGGCGCCCCCGGAACTAAAAACAAATGTAAAATTGCCTTGTAAAAGTATAGTAATTTCTAGTCAATATGGGCCGTTCATTAGGCAGATGATCTGACGGTAGAACTTATGTTTAGTTTAGGGTTTTTTTTCCCTAGAAGGCAACCCCTCTCTTTGTATGAGGGCATTGTATTTGAGGCTGTGAAATAGATGTGTATTCTGTGAGCGAGAAATAGAGAGGTGAGACTGTGAGAGAAAATAGAGGATATTATAGTGGATTTGTTGTAGGTTGTGTCTCTTCATTTTGCTGGATAATAGAAAGGAAGGACTGGCTGTTTGGGGTGGACGTATCCCAAACTGGGTGAACCACGTATATATGTGTCTCTCTTGTTTTGTGCGTTTTCTTTGTTTATACTTCTACAATATTTTATGTGTTCCATTGCTCCGTAATATATAATTTTCTAACAACTGGTATCAGAGCCGAAGGTCTATTTGGCTGATAAACTCGCAGGAAAGAAGGGTTCCTGGTTTGAGTGGGAGAAATGGCGGAAGATAGTAAGTTTAGGGTCGAGAAATTTAACGGCCAAAACTTCTCGTTGTGGAAGATGCAGATGGAAGATTATCTGTATCAGAAAGATCTATACCTACCATTGGGCAGAAAAACAAAGATGACGACGGGTATGAAAGACGAAGAATGGAACCTTCTCGATAGAAAGGCACTCGGAACAAGAACATTTCGAAGGAAACCACGACAGAGGGTTTGATGCAGACGTTGTCGAAACTATATGAAAAACCCTCGGCCTCAAACAAGGTATTTCTTATGAAACGGTTATTTAATATGAATATGTCGGAAGGTGGATCTGTTGCAAACCATTTAAATGATTTTAATATAGTTACAAGTCAGTTAAGTTCTGTAGGGGTAAACTTTTATGATGAAGTTAGAGCTCTGTTATTCTTGTGCTCATTACCAGAAAGTTGGAATGGTTTGGTAATGGCCATTAGTAACTCCGTTTTTGGATCTAGTACTTTAAAGTTTGATGATGTTGTCGGTGCTATCCTTAGTGAGGAAATGCGACGGAAAAGCTCCGGTGAGACATCAGGAAATGATTTGAGTGCAGAGTCTAGAGGAAGAAAAATGGAAAGAGGAAAGAGCTCAGGATATCACAGTAAATCAAGGAAAGGCAGATCCAAGTCTAGATCGGGGATAATGTGCTGGAAATGTGGAAAAAAATGACACCTAAAGAAAGACTGTAGATCTCGAAAGGGAAAAGAAGGAGATGCACAACAAGAAAACAATCATGAAGCAAATGTGACAGGTGAGGTGTTACAAGATGCTTTGATTCTTTCTTTCGAAAATATTACTGACTCCTAGGTGGTAGATTCAGGGGCCTCATTCCATGCCACACCTGATAAGAAATACTTTCATGACTATGTTCAAGGAGATTTTGGACAAGTTCGTTTGGGTGATGATAAACCCTGTAAAATTGTTGGAATGGGTAAGGTTCTTGTAAAACAAAAGAATGGAAACCAGTGGCTACTAAAGGAGGTAAGGCATGTTCCAGATCTAAAGAAAAATCTGATTTCAACAGGGCAGTTAGGCGGTGAAGGTTGTGTGACAACTTTAACAGATAAAGCTTGGAACGTAACGAAAGGAGCCCTGGTAATAGCAAAAGGTGAAAAGGTTGGTACATTGTATTTATGAAATGGTATTTCTAACTCTGTTAATGCTTTAACTTCCAAAGGATCAGATGCAGCATTATGGCATCATAGGCCCGGACACATGAGTGAAAGGGGATGAAGATTCTTCACTCAAGGAATTTGTTGCCAGGTTTGAAGAATGTTGATTTGGATTTCTGTGAGAATTGCATTTATGGAAAACAGAAGAGAGTCAGATTTCTCAGAGTTGGGAAAGAAAAGAAGAGCGAAAAATTAGGGCTTGTGCATACAGATGTATGGGGACCTGCTCAGGTATCATCTCTCGGTGGCTCTCATTATTATGTTACTTTTATTGATGATGCAACTAGAAAAACTTGGATTTATTGTATTAAGAATAAATCTGATGTATTTGATACTTTCAAGAAATGGAAAGCTTTGGTTGAGATTGAGATAGGAAAGAAATTGAAGTGTCTTAGATCAGACAATGGGGGTGAATATTGCAGCAAAGAGTTTGATAGGTACTGTTCAGAACATGGAATTCGCAGAGAGAGGATAGTTCCAAGAACACCACAAGAAAATGGTGTGTTAGAAAGGATGAACAGAACAATCATGGAGCGTGCAAGGTGCATGAGATTGCATACAGGATTGCCTTTACAGTTTTGGGCAGATGCTGTAGATACTACTGTTTATCTAATAAATAGAGGGCCTTCAAGTTCCTTGGATGGTGGTGTTCCGGAGGAAGCATGGACAGGTAAAAAGGTAAACTACTCTTTTTTAAAGCCTTTTGGTTGTGAGGCCTTTGTCCATATTGATAAAGAAAAGAGAAGAAATCTTGAGGCAAAGTCAAAGAAATGTACCTTTATTGGATATGGTGTTAATGATTTTGGTTATCGCTTATATGATTACGAAAATCACAAAATCATTAGGAGCAGAGATGTAATAGTCAATGAAAAGGTCTTGTATAAGAATCAGTTGCAGGAAAAGAAACAGGAAAAAGAAAACAAGGAATACGCAGTTCTTGATGAAATCACTGAAAAAGTAAAGGTGCCTGAAAATAATAATAATCAACAACAACAACCACCACAACAGCAATAGGCACCCCAAACACCTGAAAGTGGTGTTAGAAGATCTACCAGGATAAGTAGACCCCCTGAACGATACTCTCCTTCATTATATTATTTATTGTTGACTGATTCTGGTGAACCCGAATGTTATGAAGAAGCAATGCAAGTTGAAATCAGGAAGAAGTGGGAGGTATCCATGGAAGAAGATATGGACTCCTTAATGCATAACCAGACTTCGGATTTAGTCAGGTTGCCTACAGGAAAAACTACATTGAAGAATAAATGGGTTTACCGGCTGAAGGAAGAAGATGGAGGAAAACAGAGGTACAAAGCTAGACTTGTGGCGAAGGGGTTTGCACAGAAGAAAGGTATTGATTTTGATGAAATATTTTCTCCTGTTGTTAAAATGACTTCAATCATAACTATTTTAAGTCTTGTAGCAGCTGAAGATTTGCATCTTGAGCAGTTAGATGTAAAGACAACCTTTCTCCATGGGGATTTGGAGGAAGAGATATATATGCAGCAGCCACAAGGATATGAGGTGAAAGGGAAGGAGAAACTAGTGTGTAGGTTGAAGAAGAGCTTGTATGGCTTAAAACAGGCTCCAAGGCAGTGGTATCTAAAATTTGACAAGTTTATGTCTGAACAAGGTTATACTAGATGTCACTCTGATCATTGTGTTTATTTGAAAAAGAAAAATGATGGTAGCTATATTATATTATTATTGTATGTAGATGACATGCTTGTTGCAGGATCTAACATGCAGGAAATAAATGTGCTCAAAAGAAAATTGGAAAATTCATTTGCAATGAAGGATTTGGGAGCTGCAAAACAAATCCTTGGTATGAGAATAACTAGAGACAGGAAAAATCGTAAATTAACATTGTCTCAGAATGAGTACATACAAAAGGTGTTGAAAAGATTTAACATGCATAATGCAAAACCAGTTAGTACACCTTTTGCTAGCCATTTCAAACTTAGCAAGGAAATGTACCCAAAGACCCAAGAAGACATGGATTATATGTCTAAAGTTCCATATGCATCAGCAGTTGGAAGCTTAATGTATGCAATGGTCTGCACAAGGCTTGATATTGCACATGTAGTGGGAGTTGTAATCAGGTACATGAACAATCCAGTAAAGGAACATTGGATGGCAGTGAAATGGATTCTCCGATATTTGAAAGGTACCACAAATCAAGCATTATGCTTTGGTGGTTCAAACATCTCCCTACAAGGATATGTTGATGCAGATATGGCAGGTGACAGAGATAACAGGAGGAGCACTATAGGATATGTATTTACTGTTGGAGGAACAACTGTCAGTTGGGTTTCAAAAATCCAAAGTGTTGTTGCACTTTCAACAACAGAAGCAGAGTATGTTGCTGCTACAGAGGCTAGTAAAGAAATGATTTGGTTACAAAGGTTCATGGGTGAATTGGGTAAGGAGCATGATAAGGGCAAGTTATATAGTGATAGCCAAAGTGCCATTCATCTTGCAAAGAACTCAACATTTCATTCCAGGACTAAACACATACAGCTCAAGTACCATTTCATACGATCAGTGTTGGAAGATGGAGAGTTGAAGCTGGAAAAGATACACACTAGCCAGAATCCTGCAGATATGCTAACAAAATTTGTAATGAGGGAGAAACTGAGAATATGCTCAGTTTCAATTGGTCTTCAAGGATGATGATGAAGATGAGAAACAACTAGGTCCAAAGAGGAGTCATTGTCCAGCAAATGAAGCAGCGGTGGAGTTTCTACAATCATTCTCCAAGTGGGATATTGTTGTTTGTGGAGCATGATTGTTCAGAGTTCTTTGTTTCAGTCGGATGTATACCCCAAGAAGTTTGTACACCCCTCCACGCGGGGGGGTGCGGGGGGGACTTGTCCCCCCCGCGGGGTCCGGGGGGGCTGATCCCCCCCGGCTGGGGGGGTCCGGGGGCCAGCGGTCCCCCGGCGGGGGCTCGGGGCAGCGCCCCCGAAGCTAAAAACAAATGTAAAATTGCCTTGTAAAAGTATAGTAATTTCTAGTCAATCTAGGCCGTTCATTAGGTAGATGATCTGATGGTAGAACTTATGTTTAGTTTAGGGTTTTTTTCCCTAGAAGGCAACCCCTCTCTTTGTATGAGGGCATTGTATTTGAGGCTGTGAAATAGATGTGTATTCTGTGAGCGAGAAACAGAGAGGTGAGACTGTGAGAGAAAATAGAGGATATTATAGTGGATTTGCTGTAGGTTGTGTCTCTTCATTTTGCTGGATAATAGAAAGGAAGGACTGGCTGTTCGGGGTAGATGTAGCCCAAACTGGGTGAACCACGTATATCTGTGTCTCTCTTGTTTTGTGCGTTTTTTGTGTTTATATTTCTGCAATATTTTATGTGTTCCATTTCTCCGTAATATATAATTTTCTAACATGGGGTAGGGGTGGAAGGGGGGTAGGGGTGGGGTGGTAAGGTGATTGGGGGATGGGGGGTGGGGGGGGGGTGGGGGAAGGGGTAGGGCTGAGTGGTTAGGTGGGGTGGGGGAAGGGGAGGCGCGGGGTAGGGTGGGGCATGTGGGGTATCGGGTAGGGGTGGAAGAGGGTAGGGGTGGGCTGGGAAGGTGATTGGGGGTCGGGGGGTGGTGGGGGGCATGGGGGAAGGGGGTAGGGGTGGTGTGGGATGGGGGTTGGGTGGCGGGGGGGAAGGGGGGTAGGGATGGGATGGGATGGCAGCTGAGGGGCGATGGGTAAGGGGGGGGTGGGGGGGGGGACAAGCGGGTAAGGGCGGGGGGGCGTGGGGGTTAGGGGGTGGGCGGGGTGCGGTCGGGGGGAGGGCAAGGGAGGGGGCATGAGGGAGGGGGTATGGGTGGGTGGTTGGGTGGGGTGGGGGAAGGGGGGGCATGGGGTAGCGGGGGTGGGGGGCATGGGGTAGGGGTTGAAGGGGGGTAGGGGTGGGGTGTGAGGGTGATTAGGGGCCGGGGGGTGGGGGGAGGAGTGGGGTAGGGGTGGGGTGGGATGGGGTTTGGGGGCCGGCGGGTGGGGAAAGGGGGGCCGTGGTGGGATAGGGGAGGGGTGAGAGGGGGGTTGGAGGGTGGGGGTACAGTGTAGGGGTGGAAGGGGGGTAAGGTGGGGTGGTGGTACGGGGGTAAGGGAGGCATGGGCTGGCCGACCAATTGCGGGTGGAGTGGGGTGTGGTGCGGTGCGTCAGAGGGGCTTGAGGGGGTGGGGAGGATGGCTGGGGGGTAGGGGGTGGAGGGCAGCGTGTAGGGGGGGCTGGTGGGCGGGCAGATTAGGTGGGGGAGTTTGGGGAGGGGCCGGTAGGGTGTGTGGAAGGGGCGGCTGGCCGGCCGATTGCACGATACCATGCTGACAACGAAAGTATTGGTTAATTTGGCTGACAAAAAGTATTAATCTAAAAAAAAAATGTCTACTTCATTAAACTAATTTAATATGAAAATTTTCAAGGAAAAAAATTTAACTGACCTTTCAATTGCGAGAATTCTTCGTTGAATATGTTGTTGATAACAATGTAGCTGCTCCACAAATTCGCTCCAAGTCTCTCAACGAACCTCAGAAAACCTTGACGTAATGTGAGTAATAGTAATAATGGAATTTAGTATATAGGTGAAATTATGGAGATGTTTTTCTTTATGGTGAATGTGGGATTAATTAATTTTAAAAAAATTTAACATGTTAATTTTTTTATGGTGATGAAGGAAAATATGATAAAGGAAATATTATGGAATTGTTTTACAGTAGGGTGAATGTGGGATTAATTTGTTTCAGAATGTATTATAAAAATTAAAAAAAAAACATTCAATTGTTTAGTAAATATTATATACTTTGACTATTAAAATAATTTAGGTAGAAGTTGTAGTTTACAATTTTAACTTTAATGATTTATTTCATAAAAAAATTAGTTTACATTTTTCATTAAATTGTAGAATAAAATAATGAAGAGAAATAAATCTCACAAACTTTTAGTAGGGAAATATTTTCGCGAAACATTTTGGGGGGGGGGGATTTTTGGAGGGAAAATTTCATTCTCTAAGCTATATAATATCTTTAGGAGACTCTCCATTTGTATCATTCAACATCTTCTATTTGAAAGGGATGGATTGTCCTGATAGTGAAGTTTCGATTTATACAGCATTAACATCTTCATCACATAACAACTCTATTCATATGGATGAATATAGCGGGAATTCTTCCACTATGAATAGAAATTCAATTCTTTCACTTAGTCTTGATCCTAATGACTATGAGAGCAGCATTGATGAAAGAGGGGATGGAGAATTTCAAATAAATAAATAGTCACAAATTCCACTTAGTCCGAATTTGAAGGACTATGAAAGGAACAGTGATGATGAGCTTGATGACAAATTTCAAAAGAATGGAGTGTCACGGTGTCGACTTAGTCCTAATTCTAAGGACTATGAGAGAAATAGTGATGAAGAGCATGATGGTGAAGTTCAAAAGAATGGAGTGTCACGGTGTCCACTTAGTCCTAATTCTAAGGACTATGACAGCAATAGTTTTGAAGAGCATGATGACGAATTTCAAAAGAATGGAGTGTCACGGTGTCCACTTAGTGCTAATTCTAAGGACTATGAGAGCGGCAGTCATGAAGAGCGTGATAACGAATTTCAAAAGAATGGAGTGTCAAAGTGTCCACTTAGTCCTAATTCTATGGACTATGAGAGCAGCAGTGATGAAGAGCATGATGATGAATTTCAAAAGTATGGAGTGTCACAGTGTCTAGTTAGTCCTAATTCTAAGGACTATGAGAGCAGCTTTGATGAAGAATAGGATGATGAATTTCAAAAGTATGGAGTGTCATAGTGTCTAGTTAGTCCTAATTCTAAGGACTATGACAATAGTAGTGATGAAGAGTGGGATGATGAATTTCAAAAGAATGGAGTGTCACAGTGTCCACTTAGTCCTAATTATAAGGACTATGAGAGCAACAGTGATGAAGGACAGGATGATGCACTTAGTCCTAATTATATGGACTATGAGAGCAGTGCTGAAAATGCACATGAAGAAGAATATCCAATAAATATCGAGTCAAATTTTCCATTGAGTCCGAATTCTAAGGACTATGACAGTAGCACTGAAGAAGGGGAAGATGAAGAATATCCTCCAAGTTAGTATTTGAAAAGCACAACTGATCATAGTGTGGATAACATTCCTCTTAATGATGATGAAAATACTTATACAAATGATGTTCCAATGATGGAGATGTTGCCAAGAAATATTGTATCTAGGAGTAGGAGCAGACCTTTTCATATCAATTCAAGATGTTCTAGTTATACAAGGGGTAGAGCAGAATATCTGATGACAAGAAGTTCTATCAGCGCACTCATTTCAAGTGAATGTTGCCAAAAAGATTGCTTGAAACATATGGATTTCAAATTTGCATTAGAGAGCAGGAAGAGATATTTGTCAATGAATAAAAGCATGCAAAATTCATATTTAGTTGGGCACACTCATGAGGCAATACATATTCCAAATAATTTTTCAAGACAAGAAATCTACAACTTATACAAAGAATATGCAGAAGGTGTTGAGGGACATGGCCGGTTTATTACATATCAATATTTTGTGAAGGTATGGAAGAAAGAATTCAACAATGTCTGTATTTCTAACAAGACAAGGATGGGGATGTTGGGTTGTGTTATATTCTTTCCACGACTAACCTACGTAGTTAAACGGGGGTTAGAGGGGCGGAAGCCCCCCTTCGTTGCGCCGATTGCGCAGCGGGGGGGTCACAGGGGGGGCGACAGCCCCCCCTGTCCGGGGGGTTTGAGGGGGCGGGTAGCCCCCCTCTACGGGGTCTGGGGCAATGCCCTGGGAAATTTTTTTTTGGACCCTATATTAGGTTGGGCGAACCTACCTATGGTTTTGTGCATGATTTTCGCACATGGTATTGGACGCGATGGTTTTTTCGGTCCATGGTATTGGATGCTTCGGCATGTATAAATATGTATTGTAACATTGAAAGGAACATAATGAAAAATCAAGCTAGTAGTCCCGGTTTTGGGATCCAGGGAAAAATCTCTGTGCATATGTGTTTTATGGGTTATGCTCTCGCATTGTTTATTTTCTTTGTTTAAGAATTCGTATGCAGGTAATTTTTGTACAGGGTTAAAACCTACATTTGGTATCAGAGCTGTTTTGGCTTCAAGGGGACGCCTTTGTTGCTGAGGGTTTCGCTCGAGCCTGTGGTAGACCCTGTTCAGTGGGAGATCTGCGAGATCGATTCTGGTGGTGAAAGAAGATGGCGAGCAGTGGAAAGATCGAGATTGAGAAGTTCAATGGTCAGAGTTTTGAGTTGTGGAAACTCAATATGGAGGATCTGTTGGTCGATAAAGATCAGTGGATCGCGGTAGATCCGGGTACTAAACCATCGGGAGTGACCGATGAAGAATGGAAGAAATTGGATCGGAAGGCAAAGAGCACAATACGATTGTGTGTCTCAGATTCAGTATTGCTGAATGTATCAGGGGAAGCTACGGCAAAGGCTTTGTGGGTCAAGTTAGGGACTTTGTACCAATCTAAGTCTCTGGTGAATAAACTGTTCCTGCGGAAAAAGCTGTATAACCTGAGGATGAAAGATGGAGACTCGGTGACAGAGCATCTGAATGCGTTTAATACTGTGGTAAGTCAATTATTATCTGTTGATATTAAAATTTCAGATGAAGATAAGTGCATCAGTCTATTGTGTTCTCTACCAGATTCGTGGGATAGTCTGGTTATTGCAATAGGTAGCAATGCAACTGCTTTGCAGTTTGATGAAATAGTCTCAGCCTTGCTAACGGAGGAGATGAGACATAAGAATATGGACAACCAGAATGGTGATGCCTTGTCTGTACAAGGATGGTCCCAGAACAGAAACAAAAATAAGTCATCGAGTGGGAGATCTAAATCTCCAGGAAAACCTAAAAAGGTGGTGTGCTGGAAATGCGGAAAGGAAGGGCACTTCAGAAGGGATTGTAAATCTAAAGCTCCTGATAAAGGAAAGGGATCTGATGATGCTCCTTCTGCATAGGCGAAAACCACCTCAGATGAAGGTGGGGATGTGTACTTGGCTTCTTCAAGTACACATGTAGATCATGAGGCATGGTTGATTGACTCAGGTGCATCCTTTCACTTCACTCCCCATAGAGAGTGGTTCTGCGAGTATGAGAAATACGATGGTGGTGATGTCTTCTTAGGAGATGATAGGAAGGCTAGAATCATTGGTCGGGGAAAAGTAAAGTTGAAGTTGCAAGGTGGAAGGGTTATAACACTTCCGGGTGTTCTACATATTCCTGCATTGGCCAGAAATCTGATTTCTGTAAGCAAGTTGGATGATGCAGGTGTAAAGACGGTGTTCGAGAAAGATACCTGCAAGATGGTTCGAGGAGCACTGATATTGATGTGGGGAGTTCGGATTGGAACTCTGTACAAGCTGCAAGGTAGCACTGTTGTTGATGGGTGCAATAGTTCTATGGTTCCTGAAAATGGAGTAGAAAATCTAGTGGTCTCTGGAGAGAAGACCATGTTGTGGCATCAAAGGCTTGGACATATTGGAGAGAAGGGCCTTCGGATACTTCATGGTAAAGGTATGGTAGAAGGTATGAATGATAGCTCTCTGGATTTTGATTTCTGTGAAAATTGTGTGTATGGGAAGCAGAATCGAGTGAATTTCCCCTCTGGTGGTAAGAGGATGAAACAGATATTAGAGCTTGTGCACAGTGATGTGTTTGGACCTGTGAAGGTTCCATCACTGGGTAAGTCTGTGTACTATGTATCATTCATAGATGACTTCTCAAGGAATACATGGATATATTTCCTTAAGAAGAAATCTGAAGTCTTTGACAGGTTTAAAGAATTTAAGGCTCTGGTGGAAAATCAGACAGAGAAGAAGATAAAGGTGCTGAGGACAGATAATGGTGGAGAATTTTGCAGCAAGGAATTTGAAGAATTTTGTAAGAAGTGTGGTATAGCAGGGAAGAAGACTACTCCATATACACCTCAGCAAAATGGAGTCGCAGAAAGAATGAACAAGACGTTGATGGAAAGGGCAAGAAGCATGCTCAGTGGTGCCGGGTTAGGACAGGAATTCTGGGCAGAGGCGGTGGATACTGCACGTTACCTGATCAACAGATCACCCTCATCAGCGTTGGAGGATAAGACTCCACAAGAAGTATGGACTGGTAAGAAACCCTCTCTTTCACATCTGAGAGTATTTGGATGTGATGCATATGTACATGTTCCAAAGGAGAAACGAACCAAGTTGGATAGTAAATCTGAAAAGTGCATCTTTATTGGGTATAAGGATGGTTTAAAGGGTTATAAGCTTTGGAACCCAGTCACACGGAAGGTTGTGTACAGCCGAGATGTGGTGTTCAGAGAGGTAAAAGATGTTATTCAATCTGAAGTCCAACCAAAGGAACCTGAGAAGATAGAGTTTGAGCGAAAGGAGGAAGAATCAGACTCTGCAGCAGAGGAGGAATCAGAAGATGAAGAGCCACAAACTCCGGCTGTGAGAAGATCAGGTCGAGAAAGAAGGCAGCTAGAAAGGTATAGTCCATCTGCTTTCAGTTCAAATTTTGCTTTGTCTGTTACTGATGATGATCCCAGAACTGTGAAGGAAGCAGTGGATTCAGAGGATGGAAAACTCTGGAAAGAGGCCATGGTTGATGAAATGGCATCTTTGCACAAAAATGAGGCTTGGGATCTGGTAGAGTTGCCGGCTGGAAGGAAACCCATTGGCAACAAATGGGTGTTCAAGAAGAAGACTAATGCAGAAGGAAAGGTGGAGAAATACAAAGCTCGGTTGGTAGCAAAAGGTTATTCCCAGGTGCTGGGAATTGATTTTGGTGATATTTTTTCTCCTGTTGCCAAGGTAGCTTCTATTAGATTACTTTTATCTGTTGCTGCTGCTTTTGATTTTGAGGTAGAACAGATGGATGTGAAGACAACATTTCTTCACGGGGATTTGGAAGAGGAAATCTACATGAGGCAACCTGAAGGCTTTGCGGTGAAGGGTAAGAAAGAACTGGTATGCAAGTTAAAGAAGTCTCTGTATGGGTTAAAACAGTCACCAAGGATGTGGTATCAGAAATTTGATACATTTATACGGGGACTTGTCTTCACCAGAAGCAAAGCAGATCATTGTGTGTATTTTAAATTAATTGGTGACCGTGTTATTTATCTGGTCTTGTATGTGGATGATATGTTGCTGGTTGGAAATGACAAAGAAATTATCCAGGATTTGAAGACCCAATTGTCCTCCAAATTTGACATGAAAGATCTTGGTGCTGCAAACTATATTTTGGGCATGGAAATTAAAAGAGATCGGGCAAAGAGGAAGCTCTGGTTAAACCAGAGGAAGTATGTCGAGACAATACTGCAGAGGTTTAATATGCAGGATAGTAAACGGGTGAAGGTTCCTATTCCTGTAGGTGTGAGGTTATCTGCTGAACAGTGTCCCAAGACACAAGAAGAGGAAGAGGACATGTCCCGTGTTCCATATGCAAGTGCAGTCGATAGCTTGATGTATGCAATGGTCTGTACTAGACCAGACATTGCACATGCAGTGGGAGTATTGAGAAGGTTTATGTCAAAACCTGGGAAGGAGCACTGGACAACAGTGAAGCGGGTTTTCAGGTATTTGCGTGGCACTAGTGATTATGGTTTGTGCTACCAAGGAAGACCAGGATTGGACAGAGTGTTGGATATTCATGGTTTTGTTGATGCAGACTGGGCTGGAGATCTGGATCAGAGAAGATCTACAAGTGGGTATGTGTTTAACCTATTTGGAGGTGCAACCAGTTGGATGAGTAAGAAACAATCTGTAGTGGCACTATCAACTACAGAGGCAGAATACATGGCAGCCACTCATGCAAGCAAGGAAGCAGTTTGGTTGCAGAGATTTTGTTCAAGTATGGGGTTAGTACAGGGAGCTATAAGAATAGACTGTGACAGCCAAAGTGCAATTTTCTTGGCAAAGAACCCTGCTTATCATTCAAAGACAAAGCACATTGATGTTCAGTATCACTTTGTGAGGGATATGATAGAAGACAAAAAGGTGTTGCTGGTAAAGGTGGACACTTTGAAGAATACTGTAGATGCATTGACAAAATCTGTGAGCTCTGAGAAGTTCTCTTGGTGTAGAGAAACAATGGGTGTTTTCAGGGCTGGAAAAATGACTAAGCTCTCCTGTGGCCCTCTGTGGAAAGAAAACAACAAGTGGGAGATTGTTGGGTTGTGTTATATTCTTTCCACGACTAAGGTTGGGCGAACCTACCTATGGTTTTGTGCATGATTTTCGCACATGGTATTGGACGCGATGGTTTTTCCGGTCCATGGTATTGGATGCTTCGGCATGCATAAATATGTATTGTAACATTGAAAGGAACATAATGAAAAATCAAGCTGGTAGTCCTGGTTTTGGGATCCAGGGAAAAATCTCTGTGCATATGTGTTTTATGGGTTATGCTCTCGCATTGTTTATTTTCTTTGTTTAAGAACTCATATGCAGGTAATTTCTGTACAGGGTTAAAACCTACAGGGGATTTGCAATACATGTGCTTCTCTTAAATAAAAAAGGGACAAATTTGAAGGGTCAGAAAGAGGTAAGCATTCATAACTTTAACTTTTAAAATTGTATATTCATCAAGTATAAAAACATATTTCTTATTGGCTTTCTTTTATGTTGTGTAGATTCACTTGTCAAAGAGCTTTAGGAGCATCGCGAACAACAAACAAATGAAAGGAAAAAGTTGCACAAGCATCAAAAGAAGTGTTATGCTAATCAGAATAAATATTTGGGTTTGATAATTGATGGTATGGACCAGAAGAAAACACTTTTACCACATTTTGTTCGCACACCCAAAAATTTACAGGAGGGAAATTTTATTTAGTATCACTTGGTCAGTTGTATGGTCTTCAATGGGAAAATGTTTCCAAAGGTGTACTTAACAGCTCCAAATATTCATAATGATGAAAATTTGACCATAACCATAATTCATGATGTGCTTTCTCATTAGTCTGGTAATCTTCCTGAAGTTTTGTATCTACAATTGGACAACACTTGCCGTGAAAACAAAAATCAGGTTGTTTTTGGATATCTAAACATGCTTGTTGAATTGAGAATTTTTAGAAGGTAATGGTTGGTTTCCTTCTTGTTGGGCACACTCATAACCATATTGATCACATGTTCAGTCGTTTTTTAGTCACGTTGAGGAGGATGGAAGTTGGGATCTTGCCATCATTAATTGAATATATTAAGAAATCATACATGCTAGAGCCTACTTTTGATGTGTTGGAAGAAACTATTGACATGTGAAGGTTTATTATGGTATCATATGGTGAGGGAAAATGCATTGAACAACTTAGTGACATTAGCTTCCAACATCAATTTCGTATCAAAAATTGATGGGAAAACACTAATATGGGGCAAGAAGTATTCAACTACTGCAAAATGGGCACCATCATCAGGTTTGCAATTTTTGAAGTTCATTCCAGATCATCCAATATTTGCATCAAAAATATTGTTATTACAATCAATTGGTGAAGTTCATAATGCATGCAGACAAAATAGAGATATAAATTATTTTGATTGCCTAGAAGAAATAAAAAAATGTATTAGATATACATATGAGTACTTTGACATTGTTGATTCAATTTGGTGGGAGTCATTTTTCAATAATCAAAGTGATACCATTTCAACAACAACAAATGAAGATATACCTTTGAAAAATCCATTTATTTGGCCACAAAATGTGTCGAATGCACATGAGGAAATAAAAATTGTTGAACAGCAACAATCTCAAGGTATTATTAATTCTTCACAGGTAGAGGAAAGAGAGATGTATATTGGTTCTAGAAGATATCATGCACAATGTGAAGCCATGGAAGACCTTTACAAGGGTTCAGTACAAGATATTAAGGAGGGTTGCATGATCACAGTGCTAGCAAATGGAGATCCCAATGGCTATCCATTCTGGGTTGCTAAAGTTATAAATTTCTTTACAGATAATGAGGATGTTACAAGTGTTGAAGTACATTGGTATGCCACAAATACACACCCATTCAATGGTGTGTATAAGCCAGAGATGGTAGTTGACAAAAAAAATGGCAGAAAGAGAAAAAGAAAGGGTACGAATATAAATCACCGCCACACAGACATATTAAAATTGGAGGATGTCGACATACTTGTTTATGACTTAAATTTAACAAAGACAGGTACTCTTCGCTTCAAGACGATAGAGATTCTTAAAAGGTTGTTACCAAAAGGAACAATGTTGAGATGGGAGTCTGCTAAAACCAGTCATAGATCTAGAAGAATTTTGAAACCTGAAATGATGGGCATGCATGTGGACTCAGATGGGGCACTAGTTGATGAAAGAGAATAATATGGAACATCTTCGTTAGCATCCAGTCACTCATCTGAAGATGTGAATTTTGATGGTGTGCAAGAAAATATGAGTGATTTTGAATAATTGTTTAAGACAGTTTATCTAATTTATGTATGCATCGTATCTTTAAATAAATTTTTTGATTTCCATATGGTGTTAAATGAGAAGTTATGAGTCATTTTTATGTTGTTGGATCATTTTACTAGCATTTTTTTTTAAATTTTGAAGATTGACCCTAAAAGAAAAATCATTGTTCCAGTATAATCACTTTTTCGTTTTCAAGCTATATTTTGCACGAAAATTTCATTTTCACTACCATTTTTAAAACATGTTCAAAATTGTCCCTAAAAAAGAAAAACCATCATTCCAGTGTACACAGTTTTCATTTTTAGCACTATTTTTGATGTTTCTTTGGCATTTTTTGGCTAGAGTTCCTGTTTTGAGTTTATAGTTCCTATTTCAAAGTTTACATTGTTTATATTAAATCCCGATAAAACCCAATTTCCTGTATATGTTTAACTCCTATGTATAAATTAACCCTACACCCTAGTTTAATTATAAACTATGATTTTCACCTAAAACCTGACCAAAACCTTTGATTGGTCAATCTGTAATCAAGTTAATAAAGCCCCCTTTAGTCCTTCATTAATTACCCTGATAGCATAATCTCACTTTAAGCCATTATTAAACCCTGATACCACCATAATTAAGTGCCCGTTGGGCCCCCCACTAGCCTCCACACAACTTCTCTACCCAATCACCGTGTGATCGTCCCCCTCCTCATCCGACGACTCTCATCAATATCAATCCAACCTGATGTCCATCCTTTACCCACCTGATAAAGTGGTTTTACCCCTAGTCCCCAATTCTATGTTTCATTCGATGAGTGGAATCAGGTGGCCCCTCCCAAATACCATCGAATGCCCAAAAGCAGTGTGAAATGAATTGCTTACTACCCTCCTGCTATGCGATAAATTAACCACTATTCACCTTGTACCTGCCAAAAAATAATTTTTTGCTTATAAAAGCCAAAAGCCCCAAAATTGTTTGTTTTCACTGAATTTTCATCTGCAAGCCTCTGTATGCATGCACGACACCTGCAAATGCCGAAGCTGCCAACCCACGTACAATTTCACTGTAAATATGCCACAGACAACCTAGTTGGCCTTGCAGCCTATACAAAGCCCATTCGACCACTTGTAGTTGCCAGCCACCCTGCTCAGAGCTAATTCACCCCAGTTCCAGGTATTTAAACCAAAATTCACCAAATACCCTGTCAAAGTAACTAGTTGCTGAGCGTTTTTAGTTAAGTTAAAAATTAATTAAAAATACTGAAGAGCTCAAGCCTGCTCCTTGCAGAACATCGTTGCCCTAAAAAACTTGAAATTACCCACCATACTCAAATCCATAAGAACTGAGTATGGTTGTCCCAAGTGCTATGGATGTGAGACCCATCTCTACAACCAATTTAGACCTGGACCACCTTCCCCTTGTTGATAAATATTTCCAGATAAAAGATACCACTATCATAAAGCTCCTGCTGAAAAATAAATTGCGAAAGTAGGGACAAGTAACTGAACCAGGCTGATGAAATTGGCCTTTGGGAGTCAAATTTTCCCAAGTACCAGTTCCCCCAAGTCCACATTTTTCCTAAAAGTGTGCATTTGTGCCATGCTTGTTATGTCCCAAGTCGCAAAACCATCATGTCTCTTGACCAGAAGGTCCTTTTCACCATCACTTTTGAGTCTATAAATGGAATGTTGCAGCTCCAACCAGGGCCAAACCTAACTACCATCTCAATTGGAGATCTGTTGGACTTATATCCCAAACTCAACTCTGCAAAATTGGCCCAATTGCTCCAAACCTTCATCAGAGAAGAGAAGCACATCCCTAAAGACCCCCTTCCATACGTAGCAACTATATTTTCCCCTTCGGGATGAAATATTGTAGCCATGATATCTTGTGTTTTTGGCTACTCCACAAGTGAGTATATTGATGAAATTATTCTATCTTTCATGTCCATCTATACCCCAGGACAACCTACCACAACCATTTATGACTTTGCCACATTCATAGCTGACAGGATTCATGAGAAATTCACAAGAATGGGGAATGAAAGGGTCTTCAAATACTCCTCATTTTTATACCATATGTTCTTATATTATCAATCAAAGAAATTCCCATTAATCCTCCAAAAACTAGAAACCAAGGGTCAACCCACGTCAGTGATTTTTTGGACCCCATTAATTGACGAGTATCAGTCTCCATACTCTTATTTAGATTTCATTGACTTATTTGTACATCCAATTATCACAATGTTTACTGGAAACCCTCCTCCAAGAATAAGACCGTAAATAAAGAGAGTCCTTCAATTGTCAAAGCAGACCAAAGTGGGCAACTAGTACCTTTACCAGAACCACATAGAAATTAGGATATATGGTTTCATTCTTGCACCATATAAATTGCCAAGATACCTCCCTATGAAGTTCTTTTCATTAGAATACTATAGGAAAATTATCAATGTAGATGAGGTAAACTTTGTCAATGCCAAGAAGAAGGCAATTTCAAAATAAAAGACCAACTAGGCCCCTTCATATGTAACTCTACAGAGGCCGGGAAAGAGGTAGATTTGATACTACAGAATATGAAGTTCCAAAGAAGTTTTGTTTGGAGATATGACCCTTTTGAATTCATCACCAAGAAGAGGAAAAAGGTCAAGCTAGGACCTTTTATTCACCATCCCATACTTGAGATTCAAGCCTCTACCAACCAATCAAAATAGGTGGAAAGAACCCTAGTTGATCAAGACAACGCTAGAATAGACATAGAGAATTCTCTAATCGATCTAGAAAAACAACTTGATGAGGGTTCTTTCCTGCAGGTGCCTGAACAGTCAAGCAGACCAGAATAGTCAGATAGGCCAGACGAGTCAAGCAGACCAGAGACAACCATGACTACCCCCTGAGTTATGCAGACTCCTCTAAATGACGAGAAGAGCCTAAAAATAAGTAGGGAGGAGGCCACCACATCAACAAGGGCCACTTCATTAACTTATGCAGATACAATCCAAGCAAAGAGAGAGAGAGAGAGAGGATCCTTTCTCTGAATAGGAATACACAGACGAAACAACATAATTCACCAGAACAGAAGGAAACAGGAGTAGGCCCATCACAATATCGGAAGGCACACCCTCCACATCACAAACTCAGGTGTTGGAAACATTGTTCAGTCTTGAAGTATCTTCCTTCAGAATGCCTTCTGACAAAGAAATACCAAGACATCAAGGAAAGGTACAGGGAAATAAAAGCAAGGATGAGAAGCTTAAGGTCCAAACTTATGCCCAATACCTGAAGATGACCCATACCAATCAAACCAAGCTAATGTCAGCCTTTGATATCAAAGAGGGGAAAATGTAGATGACTTTTATCAAGCCTACAACTCAACAGCCAAAAACAACCTCAGATTTCGAGAAAGTAGATTTTGAAGTGCTAGAAAGGGATATCCATCCCATAGACCAGATTGAGATAAAAAAACAAGCAGGGGAGATGATATACTCCACATGGACAGGAAAGACCATAGCTTCCCACCAACTACAGAATTCCTAAAACAACATATCTGCATAATTCCAATTGGAAAAGGCCTCCTCACAAGCCAAGGACATAAGAATCAAGTGCTTAGAGGACTTAGTAATTTAGTTGGGACATGATCCCAAGGATATAAAAGCCACAAAGAAGCTAATTAAGAACGAAAATGATGATATCGCTCCACTCACAAAGCAGTTAAAGATACCCCAGCTACATCATCCATAAACACTGGAAGTCCTAGAAGCCTAGCAGGGTCATGAAGAACTCATGGACTTAGTCTTTAAATTGAATGACCCACTGAAAGAGGCTAAAGAGGAATTGGATGCTTTGATCCAATTAAAATAGGCAGATGTGGCCACCTCTTCAACAAATGTTATCCCCACAGTCTCTACAATAGTGCCAAGCACACTAGAAGCATTTTCGGCACCTACAGTTCCACTTGCGACAACCTTGCCAGGGACAACAGAATCTACATCAGCAGTAGGTACATCAAGAGAGAAAGAAGCAGAACTTGTGAAAGAAATGGAAGAAATGACCATCTAGGCTACAAAGATGAAAAGGCTAAAGGAAAAGGTGCAAAGTTAGAAACTGATTGCAAACTAGCCCAACTCAAGAAAAAAGAATAAACACAAAAGGCACAAAGAATGGGTGAGAGAATGAAAATTCTAGAGAAGGATTTAACACTGGAAAAGCCACTTGGAAAAACCAAGGAAATGTTGTGGGCTAGTATCATTGACTCTTTTAATGATATTTGGCCATCAATCCAATTTATTTTTTAGCAAATAGAGCTAGTAAAGGTAACTACTAAAGCTATCCAGAAAGTAAAGGAGGAGTTTGGAAATAATACAGAGGATGCAAATAGACTCATCCACTTCCTCAAAAGCAAGAATAGATATGAGCTCTAAGAACTAAATATAGAAGATATGACTGCTGCCATTTTAGAAACAACGAAGGTCCTTTCCAGAAGGAACCTTATGCTTAATTTGGAAGAAAAGTGCCATAATATGCAGGTAGCCATTGATAGATTCATGGCTAAATTCCAGATTTTGAGGAAGAAAGGTCAGCCCAGTCCTATGGTCATCCATGATAAACTAATGACACAGTTAGACTATGGGAATAGAATTAGAAAATTGGCTAAGGAACAAGTCGGTTCTTCATCCACTAAAGCCTTGCCAATAGACAAAGTATTATATGACACATTTGAGAACTTGTTTTTCCTTGAGCATGAGGTAAAACATTTGTTCCTCACCAAGCCAAATTTTACTAAATATATCAAGGCTGATGAGATTTACAGGAGGATGATAAATGTGAAATTACCAGATGCACAATGGTGGGAAACTATGATTGATTTACTATGATGAATTGACAGCTAAAAGTTACCACACAATAAATATGAAGTCAGCCTGGTAAATAGATGAAAACAAGGCAGCAGCGTCAAAGAGTAGCAGGGTGAAAGAGTATCAGATGAAAGATCAAAGTAAAGAAGATTCCAGCATAAAAATGCCACAATTATCAGCCAGCTTAAAAGGTTCTAATTCAACTGTAAAAGCCAGCACAACCACAATAAAGGGGACAATAAGAAACAATTCATTAGTTGTCTCTATCTTCTTGCTAGAAGATATTTATATTTCCTAGAATAAATCTCAGGTTGTTTTGAGATATTTTGTAATAATTTTTGTATATATACTTCACAATTCGAAGTATGTAGGGTGGATTCCAAAACATTTCTATAGAATTTTTCTCTAAAATCAGAAATTATACTGTATCAATGACTGGATTGGCCTGCTGGATCAAGGAATAAAGATCAGATATTTAGAGGATTCTTGTGTAAAGCGAAATACAAATAAGTATTCTCTCATGTTCAATGTTGTTTTTCTTCAAGTTTTTTCGATAATATTTTATGTATCTCTAAAATATAAATGTTATAACAGGGAATGATATTTTAGCAATTGCTTAAATGCACTCTGTCTTGACTGTTATGCATTATTATATGTTTTCTTCACAAATCTAAGTTAAGGAATTATTGATTTCTCCTTAGTTTAGGTGACTTCCTGTGATCTATAGCAAAGGATTCTTAATTTCCCTTTGTTCATAATTATCCTTTGTTCTTCATTCTCATCTCGGTCTAAGGATTCTTAAGTGCCCTTTCACCCTGGTTAGAATTACTTCACCCATTAGGCCTAAATATTTTCATTTTTCTCTGCTAGCCCGCCGTGTGAACATTCCCTTTAATGAATTGGTCCAATCTTGCTATCCATTTGTTGACTCTATAGCCCAATGGCTTGAAGACCTAGCTCTATCCATCTGCTCTAAGAATTCCACCACCTAACCTTCAAATCAAAACCAAAACCCCAAGGAACACTAAGAACTAGCCTAAAATCCCATAAGAAACAAAGCTAAATTATATAGAGAGAGCCCTCTCTGAGTCATAGGTTCACTAGAGCCTATACTTAAAAGATTGGTTTGTGGTTACCTCAGTTTCTTCTTTCTTCTGATAACTTCTAAGGAAAATTATTTGTGATAATAGGTAGCAACGAAGAATGTGGATGAGGTAAGATCATTCATGGAACTAGTAGGTTATTATAGGAGGTTCATAAAGAACTTCTCTCAGATTGCATATCCTATTAAGTCACTATAGTGGCAAGTTAAGAAATTTGAATGGACAGAGGAATGTGCAGCCAGTTTTGAGTACTTGAAGTAGTTGTTGACAAATGCTCTAATATTAAATATTGCAAATCCGGATAGAGATTTTTTGGTATGTAAATATTCTTACAAGAGAGTACTTGGTGGAGTCCTAATATAGGAAGGACAAGTAGTGTGATACGAATCAATGAAACTAAATGAGTAGGAGCAGAATTATCTGACACATGATCTTGAGTTGACAATGAACATCCTTGCATTGAATATGTGAAGGCACTTTCTTCTTGGAAGGAGGTTTTTATTGATGAGAGATCATAGTGGATTGATGTATTTTTTGGACCAACCAAATTTGAATGCTAGGAAAGCTATATGGTTGGCCACAATGAGTGAGCTCAATTTAAATATTTGGTACATTAAAGGTAAAGAGAATAGGGTTGCAAATGCTCCTTGCATGAGAGTGTAGGTGAATCATATAACAATTATGAGTTCTTATAGGGCAGACTTAGAAGATCATATCTTACAAGTAGGATAACGGGATGATAGGTACATGGAGCTTAGGAAGAAGTTACAACAGGGTACATGCAATCAAGATGTGGAATATCATCTCACAGCGGATGGTGGTGTCATATTTATGGACAAAATCTATGTGTTGAATGGAAGTGAGCTCGAGAAGACTATCATGCATGAATTCCATGTAAAAACGTATTCAGGGCACCAAGAATACCATAAGACATTGAAAATGGTGAAGAATTTCTATTATTGGCCAAATTTAAAGAAGGAAGTGGAAAATTTTATGGCTAGATGCTTGGATTGTCAATAGGTAAAGGCAGAATATAAGCACCCAAGTGGATTAATACAATTGATTTGAATTCCAAAGTGGAAATGGGAGGTCATTTCCATGTATTTCATCATAGGTCTATTGATGACATCTAGATAGCATTATTCCATCATGGTTGTGGTGGATTGTTACAGGGAAAAGTGTCTACACAGAACTGCTTATCGCACTAAGGTGTGGTAGCCACCTTAGAAACAAACAAAGTAAAGCTAATTTCATTTTTCCTTTATGAAATATAGATGAGAGAAGAACAAAGAAGACCAACCTTTGTCTTGCGCTTATCTCCTAGTTCGATTCCTCTCTCTCTTGATAGTCTTTCGCTACTTGCTCCCTTGTACGCTCAGCTTCACGGAGTACCTGTAGGATCACAGCAGCATAACACTATACAAGAACATGGGTCTATAATCATAAACAATCTATGATCAGATGTAAATTGACCATACAAATGCATAAAACATAAATGACACAAGAGTATGGAGGAAAACTTGAATAAATTTTATTGATAATCAAGAAAGAGCCAAGGGAGTTACAACCAGTTGTTCTGACCCAGCATCATCCTCTCAGTAAGTAAGACCTTCTTAACCTCATACAAAGCTTAGATAACCAAACACTATGATGTTGTCTCAAGAAACCAACAGCAATTCCTTACAAGATGCAAAATTCCAGCCTCTGGATCTTTGGGATGAGGGATCCATATATAGATATCTATAAGGGAGATGAGTCAGCTTGTGATTTGATTAGTGTCTTCCCTCTGATAGTTCTTGCTTCCACTTGGAGATTGATGATCTCTTACTCATCCTTGGTCGAATTCAGAGAGGCAAGTGTCACAGGAGAAGTTTCTGGAAGATTCCATGCCTCTCCACCTCGCGGATTGACACTGCCATTTATAACTTCTCGCCCATCACACCCCATAGAAGGGATTTTTGAAATGAAACGCACCCACAGAGTGTACTTAGGTGAGATGCAATGCACTTTGCCTATGGAGCAGCTGAAATGATCCTGTTTTGACCAGTTTTGAGCAGTCTTTCATGGAGAACTTCTGGGAGAAGCTGTAATCAGTTAACTTTGTTCCTTTAGGGGTTAGAACAACACTTTTAGGGACTTAGGAGCCCTTGGTTTATGGAAATTTCATGCTTGGGGTTGCAGTGCCCAAAAATGTCTATAACAGTTGCCCCCTAAAGCATGAGGTCGTTAATCTTTTGATGTCGGGTGAAATGCTTTATTATGAGGATCCGAAGTTCTTTCTAGCTGGGAGGAGACCTGTAATAAGATACAATACAATACATTATCTTCATAATATTTTCATCATCTAGCTGAGGCATGCATTCCCATGCTCAGCTTTATAAATTCATTTTCATGTACATAGGACAGACAATCGTCTGAGTGTAGACTGATGATTCTGGTAGAGCCATCATCCCTTTGATTGGATGATTATCTGTGTCACAGTGATTTACATTTGATGTCTTTATTTCCCTAAATATATATCGCAACCTGGATGGATGAAACTAGATCCGGGGTCTTCAATATCGTTCGATCTTCACTCGAAGTACAAGTCTATCCATGCGAGAGATATTTTGGAGTCGAACATGGAAAGACATCGCCTGATTACCAGCCAATGATGTAAGCTGTTAACAGGTGTGAGAGGAATCACCGATAATGATAATGAACCTCAAGGTGCTGCAGTACAATTCACGTGGTGTGAATAAAGGACTTGGCGTCGAACACCATGCAAAATCTTTCGGTCGAAGGCCATTGATGTAAACCTATCGCCGGAAGTGAGAAACTTGCCATTGAGGCATGCAAGTTTCAAAGTACTAAACAGGGTGTTCCTAGATCGACTTCTTGGATAATGAGCTGATGTCGACAAGAAGCGATCCGTCACAGGAGGGCCTTAATGAATCCCACATCAATGACATGGAACGGAGCAAATTATTTTAATGGAGGTGAAAACGATATGATGACATAAGGTTTAGGGTGGCGGTCATGAAAGAATGGAGTGTAAATGTATTGTAGCAGGTGAGACACAGGTGAATTCTCTGAATGACTTCTCTTGAACATATCAGTGACACTGACGTGATGGATTGGTAGAATTAACCCGAAATGTGGATGGTGTGATGGGAACATGGTGATGTGACCGATGAATGGAACAACCCAACCAGACTTGGATGCGGAGTGAAGGTGTCATGTTCAAGAGCGACTTGCTACCAACAAAGTTTCTTCAAGTTTTCTTCCCAATTTTCCCCAGTCATTGCTGACCAGTACCTCTTTATTTTTGTCAAGCTTGAGGGTAACATATGCTTGTTCTATAATTTTCCCTTCGGGCAAACCCATCGCTATGTTTTAACGAGCCTAGCGATAGTGAAACTCGTTCTTGTCTGCTATGGACAAGTTTGTCGCTATTAAGTTTTAACGAGTTTAACGACAAAGATAACTCGGTCCTTTTCAATTTTAGAGAGTGTGAAAAGGGACGTAAAGGAAACTCCAAAATTCATTTTTCATCATCTAATCCCTTAAGTCTGAAAAAGTATAAAACAAAACAAGCGCTCGATCTTTTCGTGTAATAATCCCTCAGGTCCAAAAAGATTAAAATCTAAAGGAGGGATAGCACTTCCGGTCCCTTTAACGAGCTGGAGAGGCCAATGGCTCGGCAATCTTTTCATATTTTATGAGTCAGTTGAAAAGAGCTTAAAGGAGACTCATCTTTTGAGGAACGAGTGATAAAATTGGGTAGCAGCTGATTCCAAGTAAGGTTTGGAATTTTCCAATCATGGCAGTGTTACAAGGATGGCTAGTGGGATCACTCTTTGCAGTTGTTCCTCAAAAGGGGTAAACAATCAAATGGAGGTGAATGATCGGCCAATACAGAGTGGAGGTGATGATGAGAACACGACCAAGGCTTTAAAGACTGAAGTACTACATTCACGATGGTTATTTACCGGGAAATAGTTCATTTTTTAATGAGCTTAAATGCGGGGAGAAACATTTGCTCATGACTTATGTTTATTTTTTAACGAGCTTGAACTATGTGCTAAAACTGCTCGATTGAACGATCATTTCTTGACTTTACCATAAATAGCTTTGTTCTTTCAAAGATTGTACTGCATTTTCAATTGCTTCATCAAACTAGTTAGAAATGAACAATATATGTTTGAAAAATGAGTTAGAACACTAATATTTTACTTGAACTACGTAAAAAGTAATGTAAAAGTTCCTTTACCTCTCATTTTACCATTTCATTTGAAATTTGGTTTGTTGGAGCTTTGGAGGTGCTTTTCCCCCCTTGATTTTCATCAGCTAATTCCAGGAGATTCTGTGGATGATTCTCGGTGCTGTCTGGACCAAGTGGAAGCTAAACTTGAGCTCTTTCATTTCATGCTTTCCATTTTGCATTTTGAGCTTGATTTCTGGTTTTTTTGAGCCTCTGGGGTTTGAAAAACTCGCCTTGGCTTCAGCGCACCCCTTGTGCATCGAAAGCTGCATTGGATGTTAGCCTATCTACTGGCTAACTGACATGCAATGCACCCAGAACACTACTATAGGTGTGATGGGCACAAGGAAGGAAGTTTATGCATAATTTTTGATGGATATTTTGCCTGTCTCTTACCAAATTCAGGATCTAACTCCTCTCTTGTTTGTTTTCAGAGATTTTTGGAGCAAGATGACTATTACATGGCGAGAACGTGAGCATGAAGAAAAGGACATGCTTGCTTTACATGATCTGGTTACAGTAAACGCACTGCGAAACTGTGGCTTGCTGAAGTTTTTCTGCATTTCTAGCATGAGACAACAAATCAACTTGCTGCAATATTTGCTCGATGCTTGGGATCCTACCAGCCAGGTGTTCCAGATTAGGGGCAAATCCATCCCCTTGACTGTAGTGGACATCTATTTCTTGACTGGCTTGTCGAGGTGAGGTGCCCCCATCTCTTTATCAGGTTCGACTTGAGGAGGTGTATCTGTGAGAGATTATGTTCACCGGTATTGCAAAGAGGGATCTCAGCCGAGTAAAGACGGAAAGATCATCATCCGTGATGCCACTAACAGGTCCCTCAGGACTATTCTGTTCATTTTTGGTAGGATTGTTGGTGGTGCGGCTCTTCATGTAGCCAACCGATCTTATATGAAGTATGCCTTGGCATGTCTGCAACCGAAGGTGTTCAATTGGTGCAACGCAATACTTCTTGTGATGAAAGAACAGTTGACCAAGGTGAAGAGTGGAATATTGAAGAACTTTGGGTATGGTTCTATCTTGACCGCCTTTGCCTTGGAAAAGATACCACTCATGCAGCTGCAGTATATTGCACTCGATTTAACTTCACCGACTGAACCACGTATGTAGAGATGGGTCGACCATATGTCTAGGCATGCTAGTCAGTCTCAGATTTCCTTTTCTGATACCTTCTTCAGGTGGTTCGATCATCAGGAGATGGTTTATTCCGAGTATCCATATGCTGGTATGGACTTCCGGGGTGACCCAAATTTGGTACTGCTGGCTGGCGATCAATGGGGTGCCATTGGTAAATTCTTTGACCATATTCCTATTTATCGTTTTTCTTTGATAATGTCCTTCTGCTTTATTCTATCAAGACTAATCAAACTCATGTGTTCATGCAGATGTCAGTCCCCTTCGGCCAGTAGTATGACTGAGAGTGCCAGCTGCCGCCCCAGCAGGAGAGGCTGTTGGAAGGGCTATCCTTCGCGACCTCGATGTGGCCGAGACTCTCACATCATTACAAGACTAGGTCGAGGGCCTCACTCTCAGTATTCCAGATGTGAGGACTGATGAGCTGCCCTTGAGGTTGCAGCGGCATACTACTAGCATGCCAAGATGATGGACTCGACTCTTACGCATGATTGCATAGGCTGTGACTTGCTATCACGAGCACCATTAGACTAGGGTGCCCCCTAACGTTTTGAGTTTTGGGTCATTTGACCAATTTTGTCTTGGTTACAGAACATTATGTGTAAACCATAAACAATTATATATATATATATTTTTTTTTTATTTTCGAAGTTTTATTTTGGTTAAGTTACATGACCCAAATGCAAATATTGATGGTATGCTTCTTTTTATAAATGTTGCAAATGTCTATCTAACACATAATTTTTTTGAGCCTCTGGGGTTTGAAAAACTCGCCTTGGCTTCAGCGCACCCCTTGTGCATCGAAAGCTGCATTGGATGTTAGCCTATCTACTGGCTAACTGACATGCAATGCACCCAGAACACTACTATAGGTGCGATGGGCACAAGGAATGAAGTTTATGCATAGTTTTTGATGGATATTTTGCCTGTCTCTTACCAAAATCAGGATCTAACTCCTCTCTTGTTTGTTTTCAGAGATTTTTGGAGCAAGATGACTATTACATGGCGAGAACGTGAGCATGAAGAAAAGGACATGCTTGCTTTACATGATCTGGTTACAGTAAACGCACTGCGAAACTGTGGCTTGCTGAAGTTTTTCTGCATTTCTAGCATGAGACAACAAATCAACTTGCTGCAATATTTGCTCGATGCTTGGGATCCTACCAGCCAGGTGTTCCAGATTAGGGGCAAATCCATCCCCTTGACTGTAGTGGACATCTATTTCTTGACTGGCTTGTCGAGGTGAGGTGCCCCCATCTCTTTATCAGGTTCGACTTGAGGAGGTGTATCTGTGAGAGATTATGTTCACCGGTATTGCAAAGAGGGATCTCAGCCGAGTAAAGACGGAAAGATTATCATCCGTGATGCCACTAACAGGTCCCTCAGGACTATTCTGTTCACTTTTGGTAGGATTGTTGGTGGTGCGGCTCTTCATGTAGCCAACCGATCTTATATGAAGTATGCCTTGGCATGTCTGCAACCGAAGGTGTTCAATTGGTGCAACGCAATACTTCTTGTGATGAAAGAACAGTTGACCAAGGTGAAGAGTGGAATATTGAAGAACTTTGGGTATGGTTCTATCTTGACCGCCTTTGCCTTGGAAAAGATACCACTCATGCAGCCGCAGTATATTGCACTCGATTTAACTTCACCGACTGAACCACGTATGTAGAGATGGGTCGACCATATGTCTAGGCATGCTAGTCAGTCTCAGATTTCCTTTTCTGATACCTTCTTCGGGTGGTTCGATCATCAGGAGATGGTTTATTCCGAGTATCCATATTCTGGTATGGACTTCCGGGGTGACCCAAATTTGGTACTGTCGGCTGGCGATCAATGGGGTGCCATTGGTAAATTCTTTGACCATATTCCTATTTATCGTTTTTCTTTGATAATGCCCTTCTGCTTTATTCTATCAAGACTAATCAAACTCATGTGTTCATGCAGATGTCGGTCCCCTTCGGCCAGTAGTATGACTGAGAGTGCCAGCTGCCGCCCCAGCAGGAGAGGCTGTTGGAAGGGCTATCCTTCGCGACCTCGATGTGGCCGAGACTCTCACATCATTACAAGACTAGGTCGAGGGCCTCACTCTCAGTATTCCAGATGTGAGGACTGATGAGCTGCCCTTGAGGTTGCAGCGGCATACTACTAGCATGCCAAGATGATGGACTCGACTCTTACGCATGATTGCACAGGCTGTGACTTGCTATCACGAGCACCATTAGACTAGGGTGCCCCTAACGTTTTGAGTTTTGGGTCATTTGACCAATTTTGTCTTGGTTACAGAACATTATGTGTAAACCATAAACAATTATATATATATATATATATATATATATATATTTATTTTTTTATTTTCGAAGTTTTATTTTGGTTAAGTTACATGACCCAAATGCAAATATTGATGGTATGCTTCTTTTTATAAATGTTGCAAATGTCTATCTAACACATAATTTTCCAACGAGTCAGTTAATGTGTTTAAGGTTCTGGAAATACGCTGATATTAAATCAAATTGCCTTTCCAAAAGCTTAACCCTTAGGAACATGCGATAAATGGCTAGATTTCGGACAGAGTAGATACCAGTGAGTTGTAGTATGACAAGTTGTGAGTCTAGCCTGACAATCAGTCGGCGTATACCATGTGTGATGGAATCAGAGAGAAGTTCTATCAACGCGCTATATTCAGCGATGTTATTCGTTGATTGACCAATACATACCCCCCTGAAACTTACTAACTCGCCGCTTTGATAAAAAATGGCCCAGGCCGCGGAAGATAGGTTCCGCGAACTACGACTCGCTCCGTCGACATATCCAACACATGATTCCAATAGGTTTGACATCTGCAATAAATGTAAAAATTGGATTACTTGACCAAAACAAATACTTTAGCGAAAACAAAAACATAACAAAAGCATATAGGTTACTATCCTGAATCACGCATAGTAACGCTTGAGCTACAACTCGTTACGAGGTTGTGCCAGTGGAATCCCATCATAATGCATTAACTCGTAGGCTCCTTTTGCTAACACTTGCTTAACAACATAGGGGCCCATCCATAAAGACTTGAATTTACCTACCCCCAATTTATCAGATTCTTGGTCATAAAGCAAGACAAAGTCACCTTCTAAGAAGACACGGGGTTTGACATTCTTGTCGAACTGCACCTTGACTCGTTTCTTATGGGCTTCGTTAGCCAAAGTGACATTACGACGGGTTTCATCCAATTGGATTAGTTCCAAGAAACGAGCCTCCTCTTCTGAAGTCCCGGGGAGAAGGTCAATTGCGAGTTTGAGGGATGAGATTTCACACTGGATTGGTAAGACTGCTTCCAGGCCATATACCAGTTGGAAAGGTGTAAACCTAGTTGCATTCCTTACCGATGTTCGGTAAGCCCACAAGGTTGAGTACAGGATTAGGTGCCAACTTCTTTTGTGAACTCCAATCATCCTTTGTAGCATGCGCTTCAGGACTTTGTTGATTGCTTCAACTTGTCCGTTGGCTTACGGGTAATATGGAGTAGAGCTGTCGTGAGACAACCCTAATTTGGCAGGTAATTCGACCATCATGTGATTGTGAAAATGCGATCCATGATATGTGACTATAGCCTGTGGGACGCCGAATCTGGCGACTACATGATTGAAAAAGAAGAGAGCAACTGTTTCACCAGTATTACCTAATGTAGGCATCGCCTCGGCCCATTTGGTAAAATAGTCAACTGCGACTATGATATACCCATGCCCCCCGGTCGAGGTGGGGTTACATGTCATGAAATTGATGCCCCATTTGGTGAATGGCCCAACAACAACTATTGGCTGTAGAGGTGCGGGTGGTCTTCTGGTTTTGCTATCGAAAATTTGACAAGCATGGCAACTTCTGACTAGGGTTATGCAATCTTTGAAGATTGTTTGCCAGAAGTATCCTGCTCGTAAAAAAATTTGCGTTGTAGCATAAGCGGATTGATGCCCCCCACACGCGCCTGAATGGCAATCATTCAGGACTTTTTCGACCTCCTCATGGGTGAGGCACCTTCTCAGAACTGTATCGGCACCACGACGGTAAAGTGTATCACCAACGATCATGTAGTCTTTTGCTTGGTATCGAATACGTTTTTGTTCGGAGCGAGAGGTATTTGGCCTATTTTTTGGGTTTGGAGATAAATGATTATATACCCATACCATAGATTTCTTGAAGATATCATAAACAAATTTTCGTCCACGATCATTTCTTCGGATGTTTCATCATTGGATGATGATGGGAGATCGCATAATAATTCTACGAAAACTAGAGCTTTCTTTGACTTGGATTTTACAAATTCCAGATCAAACTCTTGTAGAATTGCTATCCATTTTGAATATTTTCCCCCCAGCAACTGTCGCGACAATATATAAGTCATGGGGTTGCAATCTGACAGAATGGTAGTTTTTCGAAAGAGGACATAGTGTCGAAATCTCTGTATCGCTTGAACAGCTGCGAGCGCTAGCTTTTCAACATAAGAATATTTGCTTTCTGTATCATTTAAGTTCTTACTTAAATAATATATAGGATGTTCAATTCCGTTGTCTTCTTGAACTAAAACCATTGCGATGGTTGTATCCGCTGCAGCCAGATACAGGTTAAAGTCTTTTTGATAATCAGGAGCATACATTAATGATGATTTCATTAGGGATTATTTTAAAGCATCAAAGGAAGCTTGCACAACCTGATCCCAGACAAATGGTACTTCCTTTTTCAAAAGACGCGTATAAACTTTAGCAAGTTCGGCGTAATTCGGAATGAACCTCCTCAGAAAGTTTGCTTTCCCTTGGAGTTTCTGAATCTAAAGCAAATTCGAAGGTGGAGGAAAATTTATGATTGCCTGAACCTTACATGGGTCAAGACGAATCCCATCTTTTGAGACTACAAAGCCAAGTAAACGACTAGAACTGACAAAAAATACACATTTGTGTGGATTGAGTCGTATCTTGTAGTGTCGGCAACATAGAAATATCGCTCTTAAATGCTGCGGATGATCAGTCCGCTTTCGCGAATGAGCCGGAAGGTCATCGAGGTATGGTTGAACGATGTTTTTGATGACATGGAAGGCATAATTCATTGCCCTCTGAAATTTTGCCCCTGTGTTCTTTAAACCAAAGGGTAATTTTTGATATGTAAATTTGCCCCATGGACAAATAAATGTAGTCTTTGACTGGTCCTGTGGGCGGATATTTATTTGATTATACCCGGAGAATCCATCCATAAATGAAAAGATTTCACATCCGGTGCATTCATCAATTATCTGGTCGATGAAGGGCGTAGGGTAGTTGTCTTTCAGACAAGCTTGATTTACATCCCTATAATCGACGCACACTCTAATTGTTCCTCGTTTTTTCATAACAGGGACAATATTCGATACGCAATCGGTTAGAGGAATCGGGTAAATGAAACGAGCATGGAGAAGTTTTTCAACTTCTGCCTTGATGGCAACGACTTTCTTGGGGTGCACCTGCTGTAGCCGTTGTCGTATTGGTTTGACATCTGGATACATCTGGATTTCATGTTCAACGATACTCGAGTCAATTCTTGGCATTTCATTATATGACCAAGCAAAGACATCTTTGAATTCACGAAAAAGAGCGTTATATATTTCCAGTTCTGAAGTAGAACAACATTTGCCAACATAAATATTCTCTACAACATCTATTTTGGTTGAGATATTTATGGCGATAGTCTCTTCAATGTTGGACAAGTTTCGCTCAGAATCCACCGTGTTTACAGTATTTGATAGAAAATCAAAAACTAAAGGATGACAAAGGTCATCAGGAGTATTTTCTTCAAAATCCGGAAGAAGGGAATGATGGTGGTAATCTTCCCATGGTGCCCCTTCAATTATCATTGATTGAACAATTCCCTCATCGGTGACATGCACTCACGACCAAGGATCTGAAGGGGTGCCATATTACTTAGACCTATCTATCCAAATGCTTGATGAGCGTTGATTTGGGTTTGCCTCCCATGCTAGGAACATTGATTGCTACAATATTTCTGTTGGGCTTGGAGGCAATACCTGCACATGATACATGTTGATATCGTTTGCTGAGATCTTTTTAATTGAAGATATCATATTGCAGGTTCCTACCGACGCTACTTCCGCCAAATTGATTGGAGGTCGAAGGGCAAAAGTTCCCATTAATATAGGGTCTTTTAGTAGGCCTACTCCAATATTTTGAAGTGAATGGGGGCTTCCATGGATCATTGGAATGCTTCCTGTAACTTGAGAACCATTGGGGAGGAAGTTTTGTTGATCGATGATTGTAATCCCTCCTTGAAAGGGAAATGCAATATTCCTAAAATAGGTCGAAACAACAGCAGCCATTGCATATATCCATGGTCTTCCCAATAGGATGTTGTAATCGAGATTCCCATCGATTACTTCAACATCTATTTCTAATGTTTTCCCTCCTAGTTCCACCTTCAAGTTACTTAGAATACCATATGAGGTATATGTTCATCCGTCAAATTCTTTTAATGATCGCGACAAGGTTGGAGATCCTAAAGTTTTCCAGCAACTCATCGACATAATACATGCAGATGCCCCCTCATCAATAATCATTCGATGAAAAGTTTTGTTGAGGGCTTTCACTTGAACGAGGAAAGCTATTTGAGCTGGTAACTGAGGATCATATCCTTTATGATCAAAGGATATGAGATTGGAATCCTTTGGGTCTATCTCACCGATGGCTGATAATAAAGCTTGCTTTTGGGATGGGCAATTTTGTAGTACCTCAAGAGTCGACATAGCGGATGGCGATTGGGCCAAATATTCCACTATATTATAATGGTGTGCTACTCTAGCACGAGGATTAAACGTCGACTTGTGTACTACTCCCTTTGGCAGTGTTATTGTCAACTTAGGAATGATGGGTGGCGCAACTTCTATCGAAGTTGTTGTCGAACTACTAGGTTGATCTTTATCCTTGTTGTTTGATAGCTGTGGATTCCTGTAATCTTTGTTCCTTGTCGATATCAAAGCATCATTTTGTTGTTTGGAAACCGACAACATCGGCACTTGAGACGGGGAAGCATTTTCACTATCAACCAGATTTGTTCTCGGATTCGGAAACGGATCAATTAATACTGCTGAGGTCTTTGTATTCTTGAATATTTTTTTAAGCTCAGCTTTATACAGACATTCTGATGTCCAATGATCCTCATCGCATATAAAGCATGGATGATTTGGTTTCCTATTTCCAGAAGGGTTTGCAGAAGATTTTTCAGGTGATGATTCTTCTTGTTTCTTCTTCTTCCCTTTGCCTTTCTTCTTGCCCCCTGGTTGCTTGGTTTCTTTGCCTTTATCTGTCGATACGGCATTTGCTTCCGAGGCAAGAAGTTCCTCTTTTGCATTTTGACTGGAAATATTACGGGCCTTTTTAGATGTAGCCTTTGTCGATTTTGTGTCTGTTGCGCCAATCACGACATCACCGGCATGAGAGTCATTGTTTTATTTAGGAGGAGGAGGGACTGAGAATTCCGGTCTAGGAGCATCAGGTATTTTATTGTAGAGTGTGCCAGACTGAGTGTAAATCAAGTCCAAATATTGTGCACAAGCGATAACCTGCTCTTCAGTGACGACTCCCCCTTTCGCCACATCTTCCGTGATGGAAGGAAATGATGACTTAATAAACCATTCAGCTAAAAGCTGATCAGGAACATATGTTTTTACCATTCTATGATGACGTCGCCACTCATGTATATGATCAGATCTGTGAGTGGCCATTGTTTGTTTGAAATTGGTAAGAAGTTCCGTTCCCGTTTCGTACCTTATCGGTAACTGAAAATGGGTTAAAAAGGTTGTGGCTAGGGTACTGAAGTTGTCAAATGAAGCTTTGGGCAATTTGATATACCATTTTGCTACCGGACCAGTTAACATCCTCTGAAAAAGGCGAAGCCTAATCGAATCATCGTTTAGGGTGTTTGATGAACACCACAGATGAAAGGTCATCACATGATTTGACGGATATTCACCTGGATTTCCATTAAATTTAGGAATATTTGATGGAAGTTTATGCGGAATCGCTGGCCACCAAGGGGAGTAAGCGATTGGATCATTTGTTAACCGATTTAAATCAGGTAACTCTAAAGTCGCCACGAAGGGTAACTGTTGATTCAGGTTAGGTGAAGCATACCCAGGATAAGATGGGATTGCTTGAGCAGTTGGTCTTTGCATACCAGCATAATGCATTTGATGCTAGTAACTTTGGTAAGGTTGGTGGGCATGACCATTGTAGAATGGTTGATTTTGACCATTTTGAATATACGGTTGCCCACTATTTGCAAAGATTTGTTGCTCAGAACCTTGGTATACTTGTTGGAACTACGGTTGTTGATATTGCACTAGCCACGATTGTGACGCCATGTGTTGTTGCCCGATACTAACTGTTTGACCAAGATGAGGGGTGATTGTACCCGTTTGAACCTGTGTCATTCCACCAGTCGACGATTGTGGTTGAGTTGCAGGGTCAATAGGCTGTTGCATTACAACCTGAGAAACCTGAGGTTGGCATACAACAGGTAGCGCTTGAACTTGCGACACCGTCACAATAGCTGGCGTAGTTGGTATACTTGACATAGGTAAACATTGTTGCATCAAATATACAACTCTTGGTTGTTGAGGTAGTATTGGTACCCAACCGCTTGACGTAATTCTAGCATAACCAGAATTTTGTTGTGAACTCCCGTATGGCTGTCCTCCCGAAGGGGACAATGAAAGGGTATACTGCCCCCCATACGGCGGTAATCCGGTACTTAAGGGAATGGTTTGCCCTTGAGGGCTAGACTGCCCAAATTGACCTCCAAATGGATCAATTTGTTGAGACTCAACATAAGAGTTTCCGGATATTATTCCGGATGAACAAACATGAATGGACCATATCATCGAAATAGCCCCTGAGTGGGCTCCTTCTAGCGATTGAGAGCTAGTTGGGACAGATGGTATATCGGCAAACATTGTTGGAGTGATAAAAGGAAGTTCTACTATCGCTGTGTCAGATGACACAGTCCTAGATGTTGACGGTTGTTCAGACATTTCTAGTCTATCCAAAAGATTACCTAGCAATTCCACAGGAGCTTCCGCTGGCGGTAGACTAATTTCTGATGAAGAAGGATACAGAGTGATCCCGACTCCAAATTGCGATGGAGTACTAAATGGAGGATCTTCCACAATCTCTTCTATAGCAATCAGACCAGGTGGAAGGGGTAGACCGTCAGGTCTGTAGAATATTTCTGGTGCCGAAGAAGGTATAGAATCTGCAGTGACAGATGTTTGGGGAACAACACTCTCCGAACCGGTTGTAGATGGAATTGGTTTAGTGATACAAGTGTTTACCTTCAGACTAGGATCAGTACTACTGTCCTTCGGTGGCTGCTGAAATTCTTCTATAAAGGCAAGGGTACCAGAAATGTTTGGAGTAACCGGAGTCTCTGATGTTGTTGGAACACTTTTTCTAACTTTACCAGGAGATTTGGAACTGGTTAAATGAGTTCGCTTTGTCTGTAATAGCTTCGATTCTGGAGACAAAGACAGTTGACTCGTAAGCCTCCGCGAACGAAGGGGTTTCAATTGACTTTATTCCACGATTGCGGATTACTCAATCAACTAAAAATCAAGGGGAAGTATGTTTCCAAATTAGATGAATTTTAGACACTTTAACACAACTTGTTTTTTCAATTTTAAAGAGTTGAGAAAAAACAAAAGATGACTCTAGTCGCCTTCGATTTTTAATGAGCCTGATGTGACAAGTGCTCAGATGGACCTTTTCCGTTAAGGAGTCTGAAAATGAATGAAAGGGCCTGCTCTGGAAATCTAGGTAGAGGGATTACCAAACCAATCGCAAAACTACAGAATACTTTTTACGGTACGATAGTCAATCTTCCCGAATGCTGTGTTCAATGCATTGTGATCGATAGCGCGGCAGACACGGCTTCCTATGAATAAAGGATTAAGCCTATTGTGGTCTCCCAAAATATACTCGACGGTACGTGGGAGCACAAGTCCGTACTGGCACTTATCGTCTCAAAGTGGAGGAATCACCCAACCATCAGTGAGAACAACAGTTACCAGGCTTTACGACGCCGAAATACGTCTCTAGCCTAGACTTCTAGATGTTGTGCGTTAGGATCCAAAGCATTGTTAGATTCATTAAATTTATTTTATAGTTGATCTTGCTTAAGAAATTTTCCTTTCATGTTCACCGCGAGATGTAGATGTAAAATTCCTAAAATGCAATCTAAGATGATAAACAGTCTTTTATCTTCTTTGTGCAATGAAAATCCTAGATACTAAGGAAAGAGAGACAATATTCTTTCACAAAGAGCAAAGAGCACACACTAAATGCACTGTCCTAAATCAAACCAATTAAACAGTCTAAATGCAAATGCACATGCATGTATTTTTTTTCGGCTTTCTTAGTATGTGAATGGTAAAAAGAAAGCTAATGTGCAAATCTGAATTTCTTTTCAAGCGACAATTACTAACAAGTTTCTTTTCAAAATAAAAAATGGAGACAATCACAACACTTTACGATTTGGAAATGAATACTTGCTTTCGACACTAGAAAAACTACAAATTCAGACCAAATACAATAGTAACAGGGTAATCGACTACCAATAGCAACCAAACTCTTTCCTATGACTGAAAACAACACTTGCGACACTTTCAAATCAAGGGACGATAGTACGATTACGTTACTTTTTGCAAAGGAGAACTGAAAATGACTCAACAAATACACAAAAACATTTACAGTTCTTTTGCACAATGGAGGCGGAATATCAGCAAGGAAAGGGGGTTTCAAATAGAGATATACTGATTACAAACAGCAAAACTCATGAATAGAACTAAAAAAATTGAACACAGAAACCAAAACTGAGGAACAATGCCTAGTCTGATCAGCGCACCTGTAACATAGGGAACTTGAAATGCAGCACACCTACTACACTTGGGAAGTGCGCTGAATTTCAGATTCATAGAACAGAGCCTGCACTGGGCCAGAGACGAGACTTTCCTTGGGTTCCGGGTCACAGTTTGCAGTTCAGTTCAGGGGTTTTGGCCGAGCAAATGGTAATCAGTAAAATCAACAATCAAGGGTAGATCTAAGGAGGTTCCAAGAGCTACCACGAGGGAAATTAGAGAGTTTGTGAATCAGTTGTTTAATTCATAAACAAATCCCGGAGATTGACTGAAGCAACATTTATCTACTTTGCATTTGCATAGCAAATGCAGTTCGAAAGCTACTTGGCTCGACTTCAGACTCCGTCTGTAAGTTTATAAAATAAACAACAAGAAAGATAAACAAACAACCTAATTTCTCCCCAGCGGAGTCGCCATTTTGTTACAGGGAAAAGTGTCTACACAGAACTGCTTATCGCACTAAGGTGTGGTAGCTACCTTAGAAACAAACAAAGTAAAGCTACTTTTGTTTTTCCTTTATGAAATATAGATGAGAGAAGAACAAAGAAGACCAACCTCTGTCTTGCGCTTATCTCCTAGTTTGATTCCTCTCTCTCTTGATAGTCATTCGCTACTTGCTCCCTTGTACGCTCAGCTTCACGGAGTACCTGTAGGATCACAACAGCATAACACTATACAAGAACATGGATCTATAATCATAAACAATCTGGGATCAGATGTAAATTGACCATACAAATGCATAAAACATAAATGACACAAGAGTATGGAGGAAAACTTGAATATCTTTTAATGATAATCAAGAAAGAGCCAAGGGAGTTACAACCAGTTGTTCTGACCCAGCATCATCCTCTCAGCAAATAAGCCCTTCTTCACCTCATACAAAGCTTAGATCACCCAACACTATGATGTTGTCTCAAGAAACCAACAACAATTCCTTACAAGATGAAAAATTCCAGCCTCTGGATCTCTGGGATGAGGGATCCATATATAGATATCTGTAAGGGAGATGAGTCAGCTTGTGATTTGATTAGTGTCTTCCCTCTAATAGTTCTTGCTTCCACTTGGAGATTAATGATCTCTTACTCATCCTTGGTCGAATTCAGAGAGGCAAGTGTCACAGGAGAAGTTTCTGGAAGATTCCATGCCTCTCCACCTCGCAGATTGACACTGCCATTTGTCACTTCTCACCCATCGCACCCCATAGAAGGGCTTTTTGAAATGCAGTGCACCCATAGAGTGTACTTAGGTGAGATGCAACACACTTTGCCCATGGAGCAGCTGAAATGATCCTGTTTTGACCAGGTTTGAGCAGTTTTTCATGGAGAACTTCTCGGAGAAGCTATAATCAGTTGAATTTGTTCCTTTATGGGTTAGAACAACACTTTTAGGGACTTAGGAGCCCTTGGTTTATGGACATTTCATGCTTGGGGTTGCAGTGCCCAAAAATGTCTATAACATGGATAGCTTGACATATGTAGAGAAATTCATTCCTGTAATTTCTACCTATTTAGCTACTGATGTAGCACAGGTCTTCATCCAAGATGTGGTGAGGCTGCATCGTGTCTCAAGCAATATTGTGTCATACAAGGCTGTTAATTTCACTTGTATATTCTAGAAGGAGTTGTTTGCAGGTTTGGGCACATATTCGGGCTTCAAAACATCTTATCAGCCACAGACAAATGGACATGTAAAAAGGGTAAATAGGATATTCGAGGACATGTTGATGATGTATGTGATGCATCAGAAGAGGAGATGGGACGAGTACCTTCCATTGGTTGAATTTTCTTACAACAATGGGTATCAGGAGTCACTAGGGATGATTTTGTTCGAGGCACTATATGGGCTGAGTTGTAATACCCCCATCAGTGGGAGCTATCTAGTGAACATGGTGTTGATAGGATCAGACATGTCGGTAGAGATGGAATGGGAAATGTAGGTAATTAAGAAGAATCTAAAGTCATTGTAGGACAAATAGAAAATTTATGTATATCATAACAATATGTTTAAGGAGTTTCAAGTTGGTGAAGAAGTGTACTTGTGTATCAAGCCCAAGAATAGTTCTGTTAGGATTAGATCATGTGCCAAGATAGAACTTCAGTTTTGTGGACCTTTCAAGATTCTTGAAACGATTGGATGAGTAGCCTATTGACTTGCACTACCTTTGATAATGAAACTTCACGATGTTTTCCATGTGTCATTTCCTAAGAGGTATGTTCAATATGTTGATCATGTGATTGTCTAGTCTATATTGTAGGTGGATCCAAATGGAGAATTCGAGTCAGAACCTCAGTGTATTTTGTAGAGAAATATTCTCATGCTCCACAACCAAGAAATCGAGTAGGTTAAATTGCACTGGAGGAACTTTGGGCGTAATGAAATTGTTGGAAATAATATTGAGGGGGGGGGGGTGAATCAGTATTATCAAATCAATAAAACTTTTCCATTTCCATATTAAAATTCATATATGCTACTTTAGTTAATGGAACCCGCGTGTATACACAACTGTGTCTAATGCAACTAGCATATATCCAGAATACTTATGATTTAGTTAATCTATTAAATGTTGATCTTTAGTTAGTGCATCAGAACTTCATTATCCATATGAATAGTAAGCAAGTGCAGCAAAACAGAACAGATCATCACACACAAGAAGCACACATGAGCACCATGATATAAGGTGGAAACCCAATGTGGGTGAAAACCACCTGCTGCAATATGTCTCTATCTTATTTCAATTATAAACTTCCTTTTACAATGATTCTGTACTGGTGCAATCCTTTACCAGTATGTAGGCTACAACCTGTAGAGGGCTACAACCCTTTCTCATTTTCCAAACTCTCCTAGATCGGAGCTACAACCCCCTTAGCTCTCGTACTAGCCGATGTACTAGTATGTAGGTGCCAGCCTATAATATCCTTTCATCCTCTAGGGACCACATTTCATACATTTTCAGACTGGATACTCTTGAGGCACAACACTATAATCTGAAGGCCACGTTTCATCCAATTTTCATACTGGACCCATCAATATCATTGAAGCACAAAATTAATCAATACTAGCATCATCAATCTCTGAATCATTGAAACACTAAAACCCTGTCAACAACACAGTCACCAGAACACAAAGCAGACTACAGAAAATCTGCAATAACAGTGAGACCCAACTACAACTTCAAATATCATACTTCATAATGTTTACGCTACTACGATGAACCAAACTCGCCTATATACGCGTTTTCACCAATGCCAACCTGCGTACAGATCTATAAATATTCAATCATGACTTTGCGGCTGTTTCAGACATCAGTCATACCCAGATCATAACATTCGTACAATAAAACATGCGTCAATAACTCAGATCTAGTCTATCCATAATCAATCCATATAAATATGATTCATTCCAAACCATTTGATCCCGATCTATCCTTAGATCTTGTTCTCCATCAACCGGTGAGATTCCTCCTTAGCTCAGATCAAGAAATGCATCATGAACCCATAACCTGCATACTGGATCTCACACTTCATCAGATATTCAAGACTTTCTCCATGCATTTTCCTAATGATCTTCTTCTCCTTTTATAGTCTTAGGCCTTACTCAATACCATGGTCCAAAACCATAACAAATTAATACCATGGACCCAATACTTGGGATCAACACTTCTGATGAGATACCATGGTCCAAAACTATAGGTTCAAGTACCAAGGACTAAATACCATGGACCAAAAATAAGTTCTCCCACATGTACGCGCTTTTCCTTGTGTGAAAGTGCATGTATATGCATATGCGTCTTTGGAACGTCTAACATGCATGTATACGCGGCTTGGTCACGATGAACCCGCATATATATATTTTTCCTTCATTCTTGTAGTCTAATCATCAATTCCTTACTATTGACCCGCTGCACTATGATCTGTCATCTGTGTGATTTTCCATCAAGGACAACACTTGTCTCATAATGGCAACAATCTCCCCCTTTGGACTTGATGGAAAAGCTAACTTGTCATTACTAAGAACTGTCATATGATTCCTTTGAGCTGTCTTGCATCCCATGCATTCAATCACATCTGATATCTCTTCTGTAGATTCATCTAGTTATAAATAAGTGATATGTTCTTCTACGAGTGGGTTGCCATCAAGTAAAACACATGCATCATAATGCCAACAATCTCCCCCTTTGGACTTGATGGCAACAACACCAAATCACTCTCCCCCTTTGACATCAAGGGCAAAGGGCTATGCTCCCCCTAAGTACCTGCTGAAATCTCTACTCTACTGTGCTGGCCATGCTCCCCCTGACTGTAGGTAAGATCTACAAAAAGATTTTCTTCAAGAAGAACAATGACTTATACATCATAAAAGACCTTCCTATCACCAAAAGACTCTATACAAACATCCTTCACCCAACCAAGTTGGGATCATCCACCCAAACAAGTGGGGATACATCAAAAGTTTACATATGACAACCAAGTACATTACATCATTCATCCCAGGCATAGTGGGGAAACCAAAATAGTCTGTTACAGGACCTTGACAATAAAAGAAATACATGACATAGAGACGAAAAATTTAGAGCAAGACTATGAAAGATACCAATAACAAATATCAGCAGCATCATTATTCATATCAGCAACCATGTTCTCCTTCTGCACCCCTTCTACAGCTGATCCACCTGAACCCAAAACAGCTTATGTACTCGAACCAAGAGCTTCTAATGTAATGCCAACAAGGCATTATTAGAATATTATCTACTCCACCTGAACCTATGCCAGATGGTCTCTCGTCAGACCCATATTAGACTCTCTTCAACTAGATTATGTCCCCATTGATTTCCTTCAAACCACCATATACGCGACTGTATTTGCATAAATCGGCGTATGTATGCAGATCCTCCTTATGCAACTCGCGTACAACCACATTTCTCTGAAGCAGACAGGTTTCAACAACAAGATGATGCATCGACTACCCCTAGCTTCTGTCCGAGGTATTCAAATGTCTCCTTGGGCAGTGGTTTGGTGAGAATATCAGCAACTTGTTCCTTAGAGGGAACATACTCCAACTTGAACTTTTGTTCAAGCACTTGTTCCTGAAGAAAATGGTATTTGATAGGTATGTGCTTGGTCTTTGAATGCATGACAGGATTCTTTGAAATGTTGATTGCACTTGTATTATCACAAAAAATGGAAATAGGTGCAGTACAAGTGATTTGAAGATCTTGCAATGTTTGCATCATCCAAAGGAGTTGTGTGTAGCAAGATGCAGCAGCTACATACTCTGTTTCAACTATAGATAATGCAATGGAACTTTGTTTCTTGCTGAACCATGACACTAATCTAGGACACATGAAGAATGCACCACCACTAGTGCTTTTCCTGTCATCCACACTACCTGCCAAATCTACATTTGTATATGCATGAAGTGTGATATCTGTATCTCTAGGATACCATAAACCATAGTTTTGAGTCCCTTGAAGGTATTTGAAAATTCTCTTGACTTCCTGAAGATGAGTTTCCTTTGGATTTGCCTGAAGCCTTCCAACTATCCCTACTGCATGCATAATGTTTGGTCAGGTACCTGTTAGATAGAGTAGACTACCAACCATGGATCTATAGGTAGGTTGATGTACAGCTGCTGATTCATCATTTGTGCTGAGACTGCATCTGGGAACCATAGGAGTAAATACTGGTTTCGAATCCTCCATCCCATATTTCTTCAAGATCTGCTTGAGATACTTGGTTTGTGATAGAAAAATGTCGTCTTTGTTTTGTTGGACTTGTAAACCAAGAAAATATGTGAGCTCACCAAGCATGGACATTTCAAACTCCTTTTGCATTACCAAGGCAAAATTTTGACTCATGTCTTCTTCATTGCTACCAAAGATGATATCAACAACATACACAACAAGTATTAGCAACTTTTCATTGTCAATCTTTATATATAGATTGATGTATGTTGATCCTTTTGCAAAACCTTGTTGATGAAGGTACCCATCGAACCGAAAATATCAAGCCCTTGGAGCTTGTTTAAGACCACAAAGAGCCTTTTTGAGTCTGCATACAAGATTTGGATCATTTCCATGGATGAACCCATCTGGCCATTCAATGTACACTTCTTCATTCAAGTCTCCATTCAAAAAGGTAGATTTTACGTCCATTTGAAATACTTTGAATTTTTGAAAGCTAGAGAGAGCAAGGAAAATTCTTATAGCCTCAAGTCTAGCCACTGGTGCAAAGGTTTCTTCAATGTCTATACCTTCTTGTTGCGCATATCCTTTACAAATAAGTCTTTCCTTGTTTCTAACCACATCTCCATTTTCATTCAGCTTATTTTTGAAAATCCACTTTGTCCCTATGACATTCTTATCTTTTGGTCTAGGAACCAACTCCCAAGTGTTATTCCTTTCAATCTGCTCAAGTTCTTCATTCATTTCCTTGACCTAGCATTCATCTTTGCATGCTTCTCTTACATTTTGTGGTTCGTTGGAGGAGAGAAATGCTAGATAGCTTGAAGCTTCTGAAATGGTTCTCCTTGTTTGTACACCTGCCTCTTTCTGCCCCAAAATTTGAGATTCTGGATGATTCTTCTGAATGTATCTGGATGGAGTCTTTTCTTCTATTCTTATTTCTTCTTCTGGTGCCTCATGGGTTTCTTCATCATGAATCTGGTTTGACGTTGAGGGATAGTCCTCATCATCTTCGAAAACTTCAGATCTTTCCTGCTTAGAGGTATTTCCTTCTTCATCAGGAGAATGCCTTCATCTTCTCTAGGTTCAAACTTGCCAAGATTTTCATCAGTCCTTTTAATGTAGCATTTGCTTCCAAAAATTTTGAAGTATTTCACTGTGGGAGTCTTACCATACCAAAGTTCATGAGGAGTATGAGTGTTGTTTACCAGGGCATTTGTCTTGTTAAGAATAGTTACTACAGAAAATGCAGCTTCACCCCAGAAGGTTGTGGGAGTTCCAGATTCATCGAGAATAGCACGAGCCATTTGTTGAACCATTCTATTCATCCTTTCCATTACTCCATTTTGTTGAGGTGTCCTTGTAGCAGAAAGTTCCCTTCTTATGACATGTTCTTCACAAAAATCAAAAAATTCATCTAAGGTAAATTCTCCTCCTCGATCAGATCTGAGACATTTGATTCGTCGATCTGATTCGTTTTCAACCAAGGCTTTGAATGATTTGAACTTTTCGAAAGCTTCATCTTTATATTTCATGAGTCCTAACCACCACATCCTCGAAAAGTCGTCAATAAACAATATGAAGTACTCTTCACCTCGAGGTGACTTCTTCCTAGTTGGACCACATATATCAGTATGGACAAGTTCAAGCGGCCTGCTAGCTGATCCTTCCTTCTCAGGGAAATTAGTTCTGGTTTGCTTACCAAACTGACATGATTTGCATATTGTATTGTCTAGAATTCTGATGTCAGGAAGATCACGAACCGCCTAATATTTTCATGCTTTCCTTATCTAAGAGAAGCTAAGATGCCCCAATATTCTATGCCATATCCATTTTTCATCATTCTTTCTTAGATAGCATTGATGTTGTCCTTCTTTGAATATGTATAAATTATTTGGAGTTCTTATGCCTTTGATCACTATTTTTCCAGTATCAAGATCACGAACACTACATCCATTTGATCGAAATATTACCTCAGTTCCTTGATCGCACATCTGACTGACACTCAATAGATTATGCTTTAAGCCATCAACATACATAACATTTCCAACTTTGACCTTTTCCTTCAATTGAACAGAACCTTTACCTTTTATGAACGCAGGGGTGTCATTTCGAAATGAGACCTTCTTTGCATTTTCTAAGGCACTATATGATTGAAGTTTTTCTTTATCACCTGTCATATGTTTCAAACATCCACTATCGATATACCATTGATTTTATTGTCCTTCTACATATAAGGCTATCACACATCTTTCTGGTTGTGGTTCTTTCATTCTCCATGTTTTGGCACTTGAGACTTGTTCCTTTTGAGTTGTCTGCCGAAACCTGCTCCTGCATTCAGAATCTTCATCATCGAATTTGTTACAAATAGAGAATTCTATTTCATTTTCAAGAGCAAAAAAGTCATTGTAGGTCCTTTTCATGATCCCAGTCATACTTCTTTGTTCTTGAACTTCTCTAGTCATGATTGTCTTATAGGCAACACATTGAGCTGCTTTGTGACCAAAGTTATGACAAGAGAAACATTGGCCATTGAAGAAACTCCTACAATTATCAAATCTACCAACCAAATGATTGTAGTTTCTATTGACATCTGTTCTTGAGGCAAATTGATAATTTTTTACATGTGGCTGGTTGTAGCTTCTGTTTATCCTTAAAGTAGATCTTTTGTTAGTGCATCAGAACTTCATTATCCATATGAATAGTAAGCAAGTGCAGCAAAATAGAATAGATCATCACACACAAGAAGCACACATGAGCACCATGATATAAGGTGGAAACCCAATGTGGGTGAAAACCACCTGCTGCAATATGTCTCTATCTTATTTCAATTATAAACTTCCTTTTACAATGATTCTGTACTGGTGCAATCCTTTACCAGTATGTAGGCTACAACCTGTAGAGGGCTAAAACCCTTTCTCATTTTCCAAACTCTCCTGGATCGGAGCTACAACCCCCTTAGCTCTTGTACTAGCCGATGTACTAGTATGTAGGTGCCAGCCTATAATATCCTTTCATCCTCTAGGGACCACATTTCATACATTTTGAGACTGGATACTCTTGAGGCACAACACTATAATCTGAAGGCCACGTTTCATCCAATTTTCATACTGGACCCATCAATATCATTGAAGCACAAAATAAATCAATACTAGCATCATCAATCTCTGAATCACTGAAACACTGAAACCCTGTCAACAACACAGTCACCAAAACACAAAGCAAACTACAAAACTCTACAATAACAATCAGACCCAACTGCAACTTCAAATATCATACTTCATAATGTATACGCTACTACGATGAACCAAACCCGCGTATATACATGTTTTCACCAATGCCAACCCGCGTACAGATCTATAAATATTCAATCATGACTTTGCGGTTGTTTCAGACATTAGTCATACCCAGATATAACATTCATACAATAAAACATGTGTCAATAATTCAGATCTAGTCTATCCATAATCAAACCATATAAAGATGATTCATTCCAAACCATTTGATCCTGATCTATCCTTAGATCTTGTTCTCCATCAACCGGTGAGATTCCTCCTTAGCTCAGATCAAGCAATGCATCATGAACCCATAACCTGCATACTGGATCTCACACTTCATCAGATATTCAAGACTTTCTCCATGCATTTGCCTAATGATCTTCTTCTCCTTTTATAGTCTTAGGCCTTACTCAATACCATGGTCCAAAAACATAACAAATCAATACCATGGACCCAATACTTGGGATCAACACTTTTGATGAGATACCATGGTCCAAAACCATAGGTTCAAGTACCAAGGACTAAATACCATGGACCAAAAATAAGTTCTCCCACATGTACATGCTTTTCCTTGCGTGAAAGTGCGTGTATATGCATACGCATCTTTGGAACGTATAACATGCTTGTATACGCGGTTTGGTCACGATGAACCCGCGTATATATATATATATATATATATATATATATATATATATATATATATATATATATATATATATATTTCCTTCATTCTTGTAGTCTGATCATCAATTCATTGCTACTGACCTGCTGCACTATGATATGTCATCTGTGTGATTTGCCATCAAGGACAACACTTGTCTCATAATGCCAACAATCTCCCCCTTTGGACTTTATGGCAAAGCTAACTTGTCATTACTGAGAACTGTCATCTGATTCCTTTGAGCTATCTTGCATCCCATGCATTCAGTCACATTTGATATCTCTTCTGTATATTCATCTAGTTATAAATAAGTGAGATGTTCTTCTACGAGTGGGTTGCCATCAAGTACAACACATGCATCATAATTCCAACAGAAGCTACATGGGAGATGGTTGATCAGATGCATTCTATGTATCCTTCTTTATTCGCTAGTTGAGTGAATTTTTATTGCATATATTCTGGTGTGATGTTTTGGTATATGTATATATGTATATGGATGTAAATACCACCATGAGATATGTTATAAAGCTCTAATAAGTGGTGTAGGTGTCATGATTGTTATGTTTTCATGTTGGTTTTCTTCTGAGTAGGATTACCATTGTATATACTACATCATGTTAAGTAATAAATCTCAATGGGAAGTATCTTTTTCTTACAGCAGTCTTGTTGATTGCAGGTTTCATTGAACACTGAGGATGGTGTTCCCCAAAGGGGGTTCATTTTGTAACAACCCTGGTTAAAACTCCAAGTAATAAATTTAATAAAGGAAAAAAATAACCAAGATTATGGTACACATATTCCAACTTGAATGTTGGGGAAAAAATCCTAGTGTGGGTGTTCATTTGGTTTATTATGGATAAGGAAATTGGTGAAGGAAACGACAAAGGATTTGGAAAGGAAAGTGGCATTAATTGGCATTTTATTTATGAAGATAATAAAAATTAGGAGAAAAGGAAGGTGAAAGGTCACAAGTTGCATGTGAGGATAAAAATGAAGGAAAATAATGAAAATTGAAGAAAATAGAGGCCTCATTAGTAAAAGGGCTTTTGAGGATCTGTTATAGACATTTTTGTGCCTTACAGCTATAAGCATGAAATGTCCATAATCTAAGGGATCCAGAGTCCCTAAACATGTTGTTCCTACCCCTAGAAGAACAAGGCTAACAAACCACAGCAATTCACAGAAGTTCTCCACCAGAAACTGCTCAAAAACAAGTCAATTCAGGATCAATTCAGAGGCTCCACTAGCTGTCTGCGCTGAAATGGAGAGATTACACTGGCTAGGTGCACTGCAACGCAGGTAGAAGCACTACCAGGGTGCGCTGAGCGGGAAATGACAAATGGCAAGTTCATTCAACGAGGTGGAAAGACCCTGGAAGCTTCCAGAATCTTCTCCAATGACACTTGCCTCAATGAATTCGACTAGTGATGAGTAAGAGGCTCTTAGTCTCCAAGTGGAAGCAAGAACTGACAGAGGGAGAGGACACTAGTCAGATCTCAAGCTGACTCATCCTCTCTCCAAACATCTATATATGGATCTCTCCTCCATGAGATCCAGGAGGCTAGAATTTTGTTATTGCAAAGAATTGTTGTTGGTTTGAGATTGGAATCATTGGGTGCTTAATGCTTTGAAGGGAGGTGAAGAAAGGATTTCATTCGCTGGGAGGTAGATGCTGGATTGGAGCCCTCTTGGTTGTATCTCCTCCTGAACCTTGTTATTCATCAATACAGTTATCTTAGTTTCTCCTATATACTGATGTATCTTTGATGTATGATTGCATTAGTATGTTTAGTTTATTTCTAATCCTGAACTAGTTATGAATATGAATCTATGTCTTTGTGTAGTGTTCTCTTCTTGTGATCTTGCAGGAACCTGTTGAAGCTGGGCGAGCGAGAAGGCAAGTAGCTGGGAACTCTCAAAGAGAAGAGAAACCGGATCGAGGGACAAATGGAAGACACCGGTTAGTCTATCCATCTCTCTTCATTCTTAATTCATAAAGGAAGAATACTAGAATAGCTGTGTCTGTTTGTTGCTAAGGCACTGTCACACCTTAGGTGGATAGGATCGTCCTGCATAGGCATTTTTCCCCACAACAAATTGGTGACTCCGCTGGGGAGATCTGTTTAGTCATTTTATTTGTGTCTCTATCATTGTTTGTTTCATAGACTCAAGAGCAGCAATCGAACTGCATCTGCTATTTTCAGATGCAAAGTAGACAGCTACTGCTTTGATCCAATCACTGGATTTGTCTATGATCTGAACAATGGACTCACAAATGATTTGATGATCCTTTGTGATAGATCTTAGCCCTCCTTCAAATCATCCCTTTGATTATACCTTGCTTGTTGCTTTTATTTGGCCTGAAACCGTAGATTAATCAGCAAACCGTAACCCAGAACCCAGAAACAACTCTCGTTTCTGCTTCAGCGCAGACTCTGTGAAGAGGTTCTGCATTTCAACGCAGGTCCCGTGAAGGCTACCTGCGCTGAATGTCAAAACCTCTGTGTTGGGAGTGCGCTGATCCAGTTTAGACCTTGTGCAGCTGGGGTTCTCTGCTCTGTTTTGCCTTGTTTTGATCTCTGATTTCTATAGCCTGTAACCAGCATAGGTACCTGTCTGATAACTCCTTTTCTCTGCTTTAATTCTACCTCCTTTTGTACAAAAATATTGTGAGTGTTTTTATGTGTTTGTGGTGTCATTTACAGTTTTCCTTTGCAAGAGTGGAATAGTCATCCTGTAGCCCTTGATTCAGATCTGTTGATTGTGATCTTAGGAGAGAGTTCATTGGCTGTTTACAGTTGATTATACATTTACTTTTGATTTTGGTTTGAGTTTGTCTCTTTTAAGTGTCGAAACAAGTGTTCATTTCGAAAGTCGTAAAGTGTTGTATTCTCTTCTACCCTTTCTGATTTCGAAAAAGTAAACTTGTTTGTATTTGTCATTTAAAATCAAATTCAAAGTTGTACAAAAAGCTTTCTTTTTAGGCATCAATATTAAGAGAGCAGAAAACAAACACCTGCATTGTGCATTTGCATCTTGATAGTTTGCATGTTTGATTTAGGAAAAGTGCATTTAGAGTGTGCTGATTGCTCTTTGAGAAAAGATGGTGTCTTTCTTTTCCCTTTGTAGCTAGGATTTTCATTGTTGAAAAAGAGATAAAATTTGCTTATCATCTTTTAGATTGCATTTAGGAGTTGTATCTACATCTCGTGGTGAACCTCAAAAGGAAAACTTCTAAGAAAGATCAACCTAAAATAAATTGAATGAACTTAACAACGCTTTGTACCTTAACGCACAACATAGAGGTCTAGGCTAGAGACATGTTCCGGCGTCTTAAAGCCTGGTGACTGTCGATCTCGCTGATGGTGGGTGATTCCTCCTGAGGGACGATAGCGCCAGTACGGATTGTGCTCCTACGTACCGTCGAGTATATATTGGGAGACCCCTATAGGCATACAACCTTTATCCTTAGGAAGCCATGTTGGCCACCCTACTGATCGCAATGCACTGAACACAGCATTCAGGAAGATTGACTGCCCGTACCTTAAAAAGTATTCTGTGGTTTTGCAAAAAGTTTGGCACACCCTCTACCTAGAACTCCAAAGCAGTTCCTTTTGGCCTTTTTCAGACTCTATAACAGAAAAATTCCATCCGAGCATTTGTCACTTCGGGCTCGTTAAAACATCGAAGGAGACTAGAGTCATCTTTAGCTTTTTCTCGACTCTTTAAAATTGAAAAAGCAAGTTGTGTCTAAAGCGTCTAAAAAATTCATTTAATTCGGAAACACACTTTCCCCTTTTGTATTTTGGTTGATCAAGCAATTCGCAATCGTGGAAGAAAGTCAATTGAAACCCCGTCATTCGCGGAGGCTTACGAGTCAACCGTCTTTGTCTCCGGAATCGAAAACAGTACCGACAAAGCGAACTCGTTTAACCCGTTCGAAATCTCCTATAAAAGTTAGAACTGTTCCAACAACATCTGAGATTTCGGTTACTCCAAACATTTCTGGAAACCCTGCCTCTACAGAATAAATTCAACAGCCACAGAGGGACAGTGATACTGATCCTAGTCTGAGAACAAACACTTGTGTTACTGAACCAGTTCCATCTGTAACCGGTTCAGAGAGTCTTGTTCTTCAAACATCTGTCGCTGTTGATTCAACCCCTTCTTCGGCACCAAAAATATTTTACGGACCTGACGGTCTTCCCCTTCCACCTGGTTTGATTGCGATAGAGGAAATTGTAGAAGATCCGCAAGCAAGTACTCCAACACATTTTGGAGTCGGGGTCACTCTATTTCCTTCGACATCAGAAGTTAGTCTACCACCAGTGGAAGTTCCTGTAGAATCGCTAGGTAATCTCTTGGATAGACTCAAGATGTCTGAACAACCGTTAACATCTAGGACTATGTCGAATGACACAGCGACAATAGAACTCCCTGTCGTCACTCCGACAATGTTTGTCGGCATACCATCTGTCCCGACTAGCTCACAACCGCTAGAAGGAGTCCACCCAGGGACTATTTCGGCAGTGTGGTCCATTCCAGTTTGTTCCTCCGGAATAATGACCGGCAACTCTTATGTTGAGACTCGCCAGATTGATCCATTTGGAGGTCAATTTGGGCAATCCAGTCCCCAAGGACAAACAATCCCCTTGAGTTCCGGATTTCCACCGTATGGGGGGCAGTATGCCCTTTCATTACCCCCTCCGGGAGGATATCCATACAGGAGTTCACAACAGTATTCAGGTTATACTGGAGTTACATCAAGTGGTTGGGTACCTATGCTACCTCAACAACCAAGGGTTGTGTATTCTATGCAACAATGTGTACCTATGTCGAACATCCCGACCACATCGGCTATTGTGACAGTGTCGCAAGTTCAAACGTTGCCTGTTGTATGTCAACCTCAGATTTCTTAGGTGGTAATGCAATAGCCCCTTGACCCTGTGACTCAACCGCAATCACCTACTGGTGGGGCGACACAGGTCCAAACGGATACAATTACCCCACACCTTGGTCCAACGGTTAGTATAGTGCAACAGAACATGGCTTCGCAACCATGGTTGGTGCAATACCAACAACCACAATTCCAACAAGTATACCAAGGTTCTGAGCAGCAGATCTTTGCGAACAGTGGACAACTGTACATTCAAAACGGTCAAAATCAACCACTTTACGGTGGTCATATCCACCAACCGTATCAGTCATACCAACATCAATTACATTATGCTGGTATGCAAAGGCCAACTGCTCAGGCAATTCCATCGTATCCTGGGTATGCTTCACCTAACCTGAATCAACAGTTACCATTCGTGGCAACTTTAGTGTTACCCGATTTACACCGGTTGACAAATGATCCAATTGCTTACGCCCCTTGGTGGCCAGCGATTCCTCACAAACTTCCTTCAGACATTCCTAAATTTAATGGAAATCCAGGTGAAGATCCATCGAATCACGTGATGACATTTCATCTATGGTGTTCATCAAACACCCTGAACGATGATTCGATAAGGCTTCGCCTTTTTCAGAGGACGTTAACGAGTCCAGCAGCAAAATGGTATATTGAATTGCCTAGAGCTTCGTTCGACAATTTCAGCACCTTAGCCACGACATTCTTAACCCATTTTCAATTACCGATAAGGTATGAAACGGGAACGGAAATCTTAACCAACTTCAAACAGACGACGGCCACTCACATATCTGATCATATACATGAGTGGTGGCGTCGTCGTAGGATGGTAAAAATGTACGTTCCCGATCAGCTATTAGCTGAATGGTTTATCAAGTCGTTACTTCCTGCTATAACGGAAGATGTGGCAAAGGGGGGAGTCGTAACGGAAGAGCAAGTTATCGCTCGTGCGCAGTATCTAGACTTAGTCTATACTCAGTCTGGCACGCTCTAAGACAAAATACCTGATGCCCCTAGGCCGTAATTCTCAATTCCTCCTCCTCCTAAATCAAACAATGACTCTCATGCCGGTGGTGGCGTGATTGGCAAGACAAACGTGAAATCAACAAAGGCCAACTCCAAGAAGGCCCGTAATATTTCGGATCAAAATGCAAAAGATGAAATTCTTGCTTCGGAAGTAAATGCCATATCAGCAGATAAGGGCAAAGAAACCAAACAACCAGGAAGCAAGAAAAAGCAAAACAAAGGGAAGAAGAAGAAACAGGGTGAGTCATCCCCTGAAAAAACTTCTTCAAACCCTCCTGGAAATAGGAAACCTCCCCCCTCAGGGTGTCAGATATGTGATGAGGATCATTGGACGAAAGAATGTCCATACAAAGCTAAGCTTAAAAGATTCTTCAAGAGTTCGCAAACCTCAGCTGTGTTAACTGATCCGTTTCCAAATCCAGGTCAAAATCTGGTTGATAGTGGAAATGCTTCCCCGTCGCAAGTGCTTATGTTGTCGATTTCCAAGCAACAAAATGATGCTTTGATTTCGACAAGGAACAAATATTACGGGAATCCGCAGCTGTCGAATGGCAAGGGTAAAGATCAACCAAGCAGTTCGACAACAACTTTGACAGAAGTTGTACCACCCATCATTCCTGAATTAACAATAAAACCGCCAAAGGGAGTAGTACACAAGTCGACATTTAATCCTCGCGCCAGAGCAGCGCAGCATTATAACATAGTGGAAGATTTGGCCCAATCGCCATCCGCTATGTCGACTCTTGAAGTACTACAAAATTGCCCATCCCAAAGGCAGGCTTTGTTATCAGCCATTGGTGGGGTTGATCCTAAGGATTCCAATCTTGTATCCTTTTCCCATAAAGGATACGATCCTCAGTTACCAGCTCAACTAGCTTTCCTTATCCAAGTGAAAGCCCTCAACAAAACTGTTCACCGAACAATTATTGATGAGGGGGCATCTACATGTATTATGTCGATGAGTTGTTGGAAAACTTTAGGATCACCAACCTTGTCGAGATCTTCGACAACATTAAAAGCATTCGACGGAAGGACATATACCCCGTATGGTATCCTAAATAACTTGAAGGTTGAACTAGGGGGAAAAATACTAGAAATAGATGTTGAAGTCATTGATGGGAACCTTGACTACAACATCCTACTAAGAAGACCATGGATCTATGCCATGGCAGCTGTCATGTCGACCTATTTTAGAAATATTTCATTCCCTTTCCAAGGAGGGATTACAATCGTCGACCAGCAAAACTTCCTCCCCAATGGTTCTCAAGTTACAGGAAGCATTCCAATGATCCATGGCAGCAACCATTCGCTTCAGAATATCAGAGTAGGCCTACTAAAAGATCCTATACTAATGGGAACTTTCGCTTTTCCACCACCAAGCGATTTGGCGGAAGTAGTGTCGATAGGTACCTGCAATATGATATCTTCCACAAAGATCTCAGAAGACGATATCGACATGGATCATGCAATGGTTTTGCCCCCAAGCCCAATAGAAATTTTGTAGCAATCAATGTTTCTGGCATGGGAGGCGAACCCAAGTCAATGCTCATCAAGCATTTGGGTAGATAGGTCTAGAGAATATGGTACCCCTTTAGATCCTTGGTCGCCAGTGCATGGAACCAACGAAGGAATTCTACAATGAATGTTGATTGAAGGGGCACCATGGAATGATTGCCACCATCGTTCCCTTCTTCCAGATTATGAAGAAGATACTCAAGACGACCTTCATCGCCCTTCAGTCTTTGAATTCCTATCAAATACTGTAAATACGGTGGATTCTGAGCGGAACCTATCCAATATTGAAGAGACTATAGCCATAAATATCTCAACCAAAGTAGATGTTGTAGAGAATACTTATGTTGGCAAATGTTGTTCTCCTTCAGAACTGGAAATACATAACGCTCTTTTTCACGAATTTAGAGATGTCTTTGCTTGGTCATATGATGAAATGCCAGGCATCGACTCGAGTATCGTTGAACATGAAATTAAGATGTATCCAGATGTCAAACCAGTAAGACAACGGCTCAGGCAGGTGCACCCCAAGAAAGCTGCTGCAATTAAGGCAGAAGTTGAAAAACTTCTCCATGCTGGTTTCATCTACCCGGTTCCTCTAACCGATTGGGTATCGAATATTGTCCCTGTTATGAAAAAAACAAGGAACAATTAGAGTGTGCGTCGATTATAGGGATGTAAATCAAGCTTGTCCAAAAGACAACTACCCTACACCCTTCATCGACCAGATAATTGATGAATGCGCCGGATGTGAAATATTTTCATTTATGGATGGATTCTTCGGGTATAATCAAATAAATATCCGCCCACAGGACTAGTCAAAGACTGCATTCATTTGTCCGTGGGGCACATTCGCATATCGAAAATTACCCTTTGGTTTAAAGAACGTTGGGGCGACGTTTCAGAGGGCAATGAATTATGCCTTCCATGACATCAAGAACATCGTTCAACCATACCTCGACGACCTTCCGGCTCATTCGTGAAAGCGGACTGATCATCCACAGCATTTAAGAGCGATATTTCTACGTTGCCGACACTACAAGATACGACTCAATCCACACAAATGTGTATTTTGCATCAGCTCTGGTCGTTTACTTGGCTTTGTAGTCTCCAAGGATGGGATTCATCTCGACCCCTGTAAGGTTCAGGCAATCATAAATTTTCCTCCACCTTCAAACTTGCTTCAGATTCAGAAACTCCAAGGGAAAGCAAACTTTCTGAGGAGGTTCATTCCAAATTACGCAGAACTTGCTAAAGGTTATACTCGTCTTTTGAAAAAGGATGTACCTTTTGTCTGGGATCAGGTGGCGCAAGCTTCCTTTGACGCTCTGAAAGGTTCTCTAGTAAAAGCATCATTAATGTATGCCCCGGACTATCAAAGAGATTTTAACCTGTATCTGGCTGCAGCAGATACGACCATTGCGATGGTTTTAGTTCAAGAAGTTGGTGGAATTTAACATCCTATATATTATTTAAGTAAAAACTTAAATGATACAGAAAGCAAATATTCGTACGTTGAAAAGCTAGCACTTGCTGCTGTTCAAGCGATACAAAGATTTTGACATTATGTCCTCTTTCGGAAAACTACTGTTCTATCAGATTGCAACCCCATGACTTATATATTGTCGCGACAGTTGCTGGGGGGCAAATATTCAAAATGGATAGCAATCCTTCAAGAGTTTGATCTGGAATTTGTAAAATCCAAATCAAAGAAAGCTTTGGTTTTCGCGGAATTATTATGCGATCTCCCATCGTCGTCCAATGATGAAACATGCCAAGAATCAATCGTGGACGAAAGTTTGTTTCTGATATCCACAAGCGATGAGTGGTATGGAGATATAATCATTTATCTCCAAACCCAAAATTTCAGGCCTAACACCTCTGGCTCTCACTCAGAACAGAAATGTATACGATACCAAGCAAAAGACTACATGATCGTTGGTGATACGCTTTACCGTCGTGGTATCGATACAGTTCTGAGAAGGTGCCTCACCCATGAGGAGGCCGAAAAAGCCCTGAATGAGTGTCGTTCAGGCGCGTTTGGGGGGCATCAATCTGGATATGCTACAGCATAGAAAATCTTACGAGCAGGATACTTCTGTCCAACCATGTTCAAAGATTGCATAACCGCAGTCAGAAGTTGCCATGCTTGTCAAATTTTTGATAGCAAAACCAGAAGACCACCCGCACCTTTACAGCCAATAGTTGCTATTGGGCCTTTCGCCAAATGGGGCATCGATTTCATGACATGTAACCCAACCTTGACCGGGGGGCATGGCTATATTATAGTCGCTGTTGACTATTTTACCAAATGGGCCAAGGCGATGCCTACATTAGATAACACTGGTGAAACAGCTGCCCTTTTCTTTTTCAATCATGTAGTCGCCAGATTCGGCGTACCACAAGCTATAGTTACGGATCATGGATCGCATTTTCGCAATCACATGATGGTTGAATTAGCTGCCAAGCTAGGGCTATCTCACGACAGCTCTACCCCGTATTATCCGCAAGCCAACGGAGAGGTTGAAGCGATCAACAAAGTCCTGAAGCGTATGTTGCAAAGGATGATCGGAGTTCACAAAAGAAAGTGGCACCTAATCTTGTACTCAGCCTTGTGGGCTTACCGAACATCGGTAAGGAATGCGACCGAGTTCACACCTTTCCAACTGGTGTATGGCCTGGAAGCAGTCTTGCCAGTCCAGTGTGAAATCTCGTCTCTTAAACTCGCAACTGATCTCCTCCCCGGAACTTCAGAAGAAGAGGCCCGTTTCTTGGAATTAATCCAATTGGATGAAACCCGTCGTGATGCCGCTTTGGCTAATGAATCCCATAAGAAAGGAGTCAAGGCGCAGTTCGACAAAAATGTCAAACCCCGTGTCTTCTCAGAAGGTGACTTGGTCTTGCTTTACGACCAAGAATCCGATAAATTGGGAGCGGGTAAATTTAATTCTTTATGGATGGGCCCCTATATTGTTAAACGAGTGTTAGCAAAAGGAGGCTACGAGTTAATGGATTATGACGGAATTCCACTGGCGCAACCCCGTAATGGGTTGTGCCTCAAGCGTTACTATGCTTAAATAGTAACCTGTATGCTTTTGTTGTATTTTGTTTTCGCTAAAGTGTTTGTTTTGGTCGAGTAATCCACCTTTTTACATTTATTGCAGATGTCAAACCTTTTGGAGATATGTGTTGGATATGCCGACGGAGTGAGTCGTAGTTCGCGGAACCTGTCCTCCGCAGCCTGGGCCATTTTTGATCCAAGCGGCGAGTTAGTAAGTTTCAGAGGTGTATGTATTGGGCAATCAACGAATAACATCGCTGAGTACAGCACGTTGATAGAACTACTCTCTGATGCCATCACCCATGGTATACGCCGACTAATCGTCAGGCTAGACTCACAACTCGTAATACTACAACTCAATGGTATATATTCCGTCCGCAACCCAGCTATTTATCGCATGTTCCTAAGGGTTAAGATTTTGGAAAGACAATTTGATTTAATTCAATACAAACATATTTCCAGAAACTTAAACACATTAACCGACTCATTAGTGAACTATGTGTTAGATAGACATTTGCGACATTTATAAAAAGAAACACATCATCAATGGATCACATAACTCAACCAGAATAAAACCCCGAAAATCAATATATATATATATATATATATATATATATATATATATATATATATATATATATATATATATATAAGCTGTTTATGGTTTACATATAATGTTCTGTAACCAAGACAAAATCGGTCACATGACCCAAAAACTCAAAAGTGCTAGGGGGCACCCTAGTCTAGTGATGCTCATGATAGCACGTCACGGCCTGTGCGATCATGCGTAAGAGACGAGTCCATCGTCTAGGCACACCAGTAGTATGCCGCTGCAACTGTAAGGGCAACTCGTCGATCCTCACATCTGGAATGCCGAGAGTAAGGCTCTCAACCTGCTCCTGCACAACTGTAAGGGTCTCAGCCACATCAAGGTGACGAAGAATAACCCTCCCAGCAGTCTCCCCTGCTGGGGCAGCGACTGGCGCTATCGGGCGAACTGCTGGACGAATAGGACCAACATCTGCATGAACACATGAGTTTGATTAAAGTCTTGATAGAATAAAGCACAAATACATTATAAATAAAAACAGTAAACAGTGATATGGTTGAAGATTTTACCAATAGCGCCCCACTGCTCGCGGTCCGGCAGTACCAAATCCGGATCGCCCCGGAAGTCCATGCCAACATATGGATACTCGAAATAGACCATCTCCTGACGCTCGAACCACCTGAAGAAGGTATCAGTGAAAGGGATCTGAGATTGACCGGCATGCCTAGACATGTGATCAACCCATCTCTGCATGCGTGGTTCAGTAGGAGAAGGCAAGTCGAGTGCAATGTATTGTGGCTGCATCAGTGGTATCTTCTCCAAAGCAAAGGCGGTCAAAATAGAACCAAACCCAAAGTTCTTCAATCTTCCGGTCTTTACCTTGGTCAGCTATTCTTTCATCACCAGAAGTACTGCATCACACCAGTTGAACAATTTCGGTTGGAGGCATTCCAAGGCATGCTGCATATAGGACCTGTTGGCTACATGAAGAGAAGCGCTACCGGCCATCCTACCAAAAGTAAACAAGATAGCCCTGAGGGGCCTATCGGTGACATCGCGGATGACGATCTTGATGTCTTTACTCGGCTGAGATCCTTCCCTACAATACTGGCGGACATAATCTCTCACAGAATCGCTCCCCCGGACCGAACCTGACAAAGAGATAGGGGCACCTCGCCTCGACAAACCAGTCAAGAAATAGATGTCCGCTGCTGTCAAGGGGATGGACTTGCCCCTAATCTGAAAAAATTGGTGGTCGGGATCCCAAGCGTTGAGCAAATACTGCAGTAGAGAGATTTGTTGTCTCATGCTAGAGATACGGAAGAACTTCAGCAGGCCACAGTTCCACAGCGCGTTCACCGTGACAGGATCATGTAGGGCAATCATGTCCTCTTCTTCATGTTCTCGTTCTTGCCATGTAAGGGTCATTTTGCTCCAATATCTCTTTCTGCGCTCAGCGCACCTACCCAGTGTTCCACCTGCATTGAAGGTCAAACTGCCTTCATACAGCTTGACATTCAGCGCAGGTTTCGAGTGAACTGGGTGCGCTGATGGCAGAGCGACCCCATCAAACCCCAGGGGCTCAGAAAAATAGGAAAACAAGCACAGAATGCAGAAAGGAAACCATGAAATGAAAGAGCTCAGGTTTAGCTCCTACCTGGTCCAGACGGCGCCGAGAATCGTCCACAGAATCTCCCGAAATCAGCTGGTGAAAATCAAGGGGGAAGAGGCACCTCCAAAGCTCCAACAAACCAAGTTCAAATGAAATGGTAAAATGAGAGGTAAAAACACTTTTTAATTGTTTTTTACGTAGTTCAAAGCAAAATATTAGGGTTTTAATCTCATTTTCAAGCCAATGTTATTCATTTCTAACTAGTTTGATGCAGCAATTGAAGGTACAGTACTATCTTTGAAAAGGGCAAAGCTAGTTATGGTAAAAAATCAAAATTAGACCATATTATTGAGCAGTTTTAGCACACAGTTCATGCTCGTTAAAAAATAAACGCAAGATCCGAGCAGTTTTAGCACATAGTTCATGCTCGTTAAAAAATAAACATAAGACTGAGCAGTGTTTTTCCGCGTTTAAGCTCGTTAAAAAATGAACTATCTTCCGGTAAATAGCCACTGTGAATGTAACATTATCAGCCATTAAAGCCATGGTCGTGTTTGCACCATCACCTCCACTTTTCCATTGGCCGATCGTTCACCTCCATTTGATTGTTTACCCATTTTGAGGAACAGCTGCGAAGAGTGATTTCACTAGCCATCCTTGTGACACTGCCGTGATTCGAAAATTCCAACCCGTACCTGGAATCAGCTGCTAACCCGTTTTATCACTCGTTCCTCAAAAGACGAGTCTTCTTTAAGCTCTTTTCATCTGACTCGTAAAATATGAAAAGATTGCCGAGTTTCGGCCTTCCAGCTCATTAAAGCGACCGGAAGTGCTATCCCTCCTCTAGATTTTAATCTTTTTGGACCTGAGGGATTATTGCACAAAAATATCGAGCGCTTGTTTTGTTCGGCTCGTTAAAACTATCGAAAACTCATCCCTTCTGTATTGTTTTATACTTTTTCAGACTTAAGGGATTAGATGATGAAAAAGGACTTTCGGAGTTGACTTTACGTACCTTTTCAGACTCTCTAAAAATGAAAAGGACCAAGTTATCTTTGTCGTTAGACTCGTTAAAAGCATTAAATAGCGACAAACTTGTCTTTATATGAGAATGAGTTTCACTATCGCTAGGCTCGTTAAAACATAGCAATGGGCTTGCCCGAAGGGCCAGTTATAGAACAAGCATATGTTATCCTCCTCAAGCTTGACAAAAATAAAGAGGTACTGGTCAGCAATGACTGGGGAAAAATTGGGAGAAACTCAAGAAACTTTGATGGTAGCAAGTCGCTCTTGAACATGACACTTTTCCTCCGTACCACAGTCAGGTTGGGTTGTTTCATTCACCGGTCACATCACCATGGTCTCGCCATACCATCCATATTTGGGGTAATGCTACCGATCCATCGCATAAGTGTCGCCATATGTTCAAGAGAAGTCATTCAGAGAAGTCACCTGTGTCCCATCCACTACCATACATTATACTCTTTCATGACCGCCACCCTGAATCATATGTCATCAGATCGCTTTCACCTCCATCAAAATCATTAGCTCTGTTCCATGTCAATGATGTGGGATTCATTAAGGCCCTCCTTTGACGGATCACTTCTTGTCGACATCAGCTCATTATCCAAGAAGTTGATCTAGGAACAACCCCTTCAGTACTTTGAAGCTTGCATGCCTCAATGGCAAGTTTCTCACTTCCGGCGACAGGTATACATCAATGACCTTCGACTGAAAGATTTTGCGTGGTGTTCAACGCCAAGTCCTCTATTCACACCACGTGAATTGTACTGCAGTACCTTGAGGGTCATCTTCATTATCGGTGATTCCTCTCGCGCTTGTTAACAGTTTACATCATTGACTGGTAATCAAGCGATGTCTTTCCATGTTCGACTTCAGAACAATTCTCACATGGATCGACTTGTACTTAGAGTGAAGATCGGACAAGATTGAAGACCCCGGATCTAGTTTCATCCATCCGGGCTGCGATATATATTCAGAAAATAAAGACATAGAAATGTATAGCTTTACAACACAGATAATCATCCTACCAAAAGGATGATGGCTCTATCAGAATCATCAGTCTATCATCAGACGATTGTCTGTTATATGTACATGAAAAGGAATTTATAAAGCTGAGCATGGGAATGCCCACCTCAGCTAGATCGTGAAAAAAGTATGAGAATAATGTATTGTATTGTACTGTATTACAGGTCTTCTCCCAGCATTGAAAGAACTTCGGATCCTCCTAATAAAGCATTTCACCCGATAAACGGCCTCATACTTTAGGGGGCAACTGTTATAGACATTTTTGTGCCTTACAGCTATAAGCATGAAATGTCCATAATCTAAGGGATCCAAAGTCCCTAAACATGTTGTTCCTACCCCTAGAAGAACAAGGCTAACAAACCACAGCAATTCACAGAAGTTCTCCACCAGAAACTGCTCAAAAACAAGTCAATTCAGGATCAATTCAGAGACTCCACTAGCTGTCTGCGCTGAAATGCAGAGATTACACTGGCTAGGTGCACTACAACGCAGGTAGAAGCACTACGAGGGTGCGCTGAGCGGGAAATGACAAATGGCAAGTTCATTCAACGAGGTGGAAAGACCCTGGAAGCTTCTAGAATCTTCTCCAATGACACTTGCCTCAATGAATTCGACTAGTGATGAGTAAGAGGCTCTTAGTCTCCAAGTGGAAGCAAGAACTGACAGAGGGAGAGGACACTAGTCAGAGCTGACTCATCCTCTCTCCAAACATCTATATATGGATCTCTCCTCCATAAGATCCAGGAGGCTGGAATTTTGTTATTGCAAAGAATTTCTGTTGGTTTGAGATTGGAATCATTGGGTGCTTAATGCTTTGAAGGGAGGTGAAGAAAGGATTTCATTCGCTGGGAGGTAGATGCTGGATTGGAGCCCTCTTGGTTGTATCTCCTCCTGAACCTTGTTATTCATCAATACAGCTATCTTGGTTTCTCCTATATACTGATGTATCTTTGATGTATGATTGCATTAGTATGTTTAGTTTATTTCTAATCCTGAACTAGTTATGAATATGAATCTATGTCTTTGTGTAGTGTTCTCTTCTTGTGATCTTGCAGGAACCTGTTGAAGCTGGGCGAGTGAGAAGGCAAGTAGCTGGGAACTCTCAAAGAGAAGAGAAACCGGATCGAGGGACAAACGGAAGACACCGGTTAGTCTATCCATCTCTCTTCATTCTTAATTCATAAAGGAAGAATACTAGAATAGCTGTGTCTGTTTGTTGCTAAGGCACTGTCACACCTTAGGTGGATAGGATCGTCCTGCATAGGCATTTTTCCCCACAACAGGATCAATTCACAATCTTTTGTTAATTCAATTTTGGATCTCTCTCTATTCTCTTTCTCTCTCATACTCTTGGACACCTAGAGTATTCTTAGGGAATTCTAGCATCGGGGAAATAAGGAGAAGGATGGAAAAGAAAGAAAGAGGAAGAAAATATCAAACATGGAAGAGTGGTATCATGTGGCTACAACGAGATTACTTGTAGTTGTTAAGTTCGTGGTCTGATTTCCTTACTAGTTTTGGCATGCATGGTACATGCACGTGTGTATTTGGTTCCCTTGTTGTCATTGCCATGGGCCTTTCTAGATGTGACAGTGATTATTAGCCTTGAATTGCGATTTCTAGATAACCATGGTGTGCTGGGGTTCTTTTGTTTTGGTTGAGCTCAATTTCCAAATGGTTTTTGAAGCTATGGGTTGGTCTTAGTGGAGAAACCCAAGGCCTAGGAAGCCCTAGACCAATGAAGGTGGGATTGTGGTAAATACTAATCTTTTATGCCCTCGTTACGCCTAGGAATCCTTTAATGGTGAATGGAGGGATATATAATAAATCCTAGAGGGTGGAGCCTCACTGGGCCTAGGAATCCTTGACCAGTGAATTGTGGGATATACAGTAGAGCCTCGAGGAGGAGACAGAAAAAATCCTCATGTGGAGAGATTCAGAGGCATCCATTCTTATTTAGTCTTAGTAATCTGGTGGGAGTGCAGTAATGCCTACTTATAATTATGAGGGTTTTGGGCCTAGCAATCCCTTGGTGGATATATCATAAAGCTCAAGCAAGCCTTGATTGGTTCTGTTGTGAGTCCCACATTCATGCTTGGAATAAGGAATGGGGGTGATTGGTTGAAAGAAAGATTTGGTTCATCCCAATATATGGTTGGGTGGTTTTTGGAAGCCCTTTACTTGCTTGGCTTATGAAGACATTAATAAAAACTCCTTTTCCTTTAGTATGTCATGTCTAAAAGTACTTGTTAATATGTGGTTTTAATGGATGCTTTATCATTGCTATTATACTGATTATATGTAGGTTATAGGCATGGTTTTAAGACAAATCTTAGTCATGGATTTCAATATGTTTTGATTTGTAAATGAATGAATAATGAATGTATGACCTAATACATGATAATTTAGCTATTTTGATAAGGCATCAATTCTTCTTGATGATTTTGAGATAAGTATGAGACCCTTATGCTCAGATCTCTAGTTATGAACATTAGATTACATGTTTATGATATGTTTGAAGAAAATTTGGCCATGTCTAGTAAGGGTCAGGTCAAGTGCTTGTACCAGTGTTTTCATTAGTAGCTTTAATTCATTGTTATTTATAACTTCTAGAAGTTTCATGAAGTTCTAGGCATAGGCCTAAGACCTAGCCCTAAAAAAGTGGCACAAAATCTAGGGTCACTAGCTCAGAACTACCTAAAAAAGGCCACAATCACATGCATTCCTATTGTGGGAGTGATTGTAGGGTCTTACTCACATTCATGGCTTGTCATGGGAGCGACTGGGGGTCTAGCTCAAAAAAATGACAAGTTGTTTGAAAGGTTGGGCACCTAGAAGGGTTGGTTGTATCCTAAAGGTTTTGTAGCTCCTAAGAAAGGTTAGATTGGTTGTGCTTTATAGGTTCCACTTCACTAACTGTACATAGCGAGTTGAATCACATCATGGTAACTCGTCATTACATGTTTACCCCAGTGGACTGGTTAGCTTGGGTAAATGTGGGAGGAGGGTGTTACACCATTTATGGGTTGGATGGTATCACCTTCTTCCAACTCTTCCTCTATCTCCTAAGTCAATTGTTATTCCTCCAATATTTATGTTATTTCTTCGTCATAGGACTTTTTTTTTTTTTCTCCTCTTATATTCTCTTTATTTTCTCTTCTTCTTCTTACTGCTTCCTGAGAAATGCATCTTCCTTCCTCTTCTCCTCTTCTTCTACTTCTCTCTTTTATTGTTCAGCTTGAATATATCTCATGTTCAAAGGATCATATTTCCATTTCCTACTACTTCTCCTATCGAATCATGATTGATAATTTTCCTAGGAGCTACATTCTTTGTTTGAGGGGTTATCTATGCTACCTCATTTACCTACATATATGGAGCTGGTGGATCTTGGGATGAACTACCTTCGATTCCTAGATGTCTCTTTTTAACTGCATTATACATATTCTTCATATTATCATATTTTTTAGTATACATTGATGAATATCCCCAATTGAAACCAATCCTTTCAAAATGTTTCTTGCTCACTCTCTTATGATCATATCCATAAAATTCCTTAACAACAAAGTGCAACTGATCCAACTCTTGTATTTCTACACTTCCCACCTTGTTGATCTTCAATTCATACAATCTGATCCTCAAAGGGGAGGTGGGCTAAGGGGCTTGCTTCCTTCTATGAAAAAATCCTGAAAACCCTTTGTCCAACTAATATGCCACTTCTTGCAAGAACACCTTATTGGTCACATATATTGGCATGAGATGTGGGGAGATATGACATCCAAAGAATCTAATATATGTACCATCGGAAACTACAAATAAATTTTTGATATAATGAGTGAATTCTTTACCTAATCATTAATGCAAGGACGATTGATCTCATATATCATATGAATTCGAAAAGGTTCTCTGCCAACCTATAGTATGTGCCTCTTAAACTTGATTATGACAACACTCTACAGTGGAAGTAGACTAGAAACTTATTTTGTGTAGTCCAGTTCCAATAAATTCCTAGGAAATCATATCGAGCATAAATTCGATCTAACATAAATTCAAACATGTAGAATTCTGGTGCCCTCTTTTCCCTCAAAAACGCCTTTCCTTGCCCCACATGACACTGCAACTCAAATGATAATATATCTGCCCAATTGAATATCTTACCATGGGTAACCACCATCTTGAGCATATATGTCTAGTTTTCCTCGAATATCATAATTTTCTTTTGCCCATGAAACCAAAAACACATAGCAATAAGATAGTGATATAAATCCCTCAGAATCCTAGTCAGGTAAATTACGAATGGGAAGTGACGAAACATAGTAGTCTCTTGACATCAAGATTTAATGATTTCATTTGTGTTGAGATCGACCCATATAGTGTATATTTTTTTATTGGCATATTCTATGGGCCTAAGCATCATCTAGTAAGTATTCATATCTTCTCCATAATAGGTGGCAAGCTCCCCATTGCTTTCACTATGAAGCACAAGATGAGAATCATCTATGTGCGTAAGAATCTACTAAATCAATTTTCCACAAGGGATATCTAGGAATCTTCATGCAATCATGTGTATCCTTACCTACTTGATATTAATGTATACTTCTAGATCTTCCGAGTTTTCAGTGAATTGTTTCTACATGAATGTGTTTTTTATGTCATCCCATGCGACCTCAATATACTTATCTATGAATCACTATGTATCTACATAAATGGGAATGATAGGCATTGTAACTTCAACTTCTTCCTCTGTGCTTGCCTTTGAAGCTTCTTTGGAGACCACTCTACATGTAGCAAGAGGTATGATTCCAATAGATTATGAAAGAGTAACAATACTTGCAGCTCAAACATCAATTTGTGGAAGCACATTCATGTCAACACGATTATATTTATGAAATTTTCTATTTTTTACAGTAATATCTTACAAAATTATATTCAAAGAACCAAATGTAACTAAAAATGTAATCCTATGAATGATAGAACATATCTACTTGTATGGGCATGAAATCTACACTAAAATAGGGAGGGCACACTTCTAAAGCACGAAGGAAGTTCAAGGGTCATTCAGGGCATTGAAGTGGACTTATGCACTCAAGCAAGAGAGAGAAAACATCAAGGTTGTAGGGTGCACTAATGGAACATGAAGGGAGATAATTTAGGTCTTCAAGGTGCAATCATGTGCTCAAGGAGACTAAGAGGGTGGGGCACACTCTGAAGAGACAAACGAGTGAAGCTTCAGGCCTTCAGGTATTCAAGGTGCACTTGTGCACTCAAGAGGACGAGGGAACCCTGGCACATGTTGAGGGTTTGAAGGGAAAACATTCAAGCCTTCATGATGTGCTCATGTGCTCAAGGAGGGCACATTTATTGATGACTAAAGAGTGTGTGCAAGAGGCAAAATTATCTTTTCTGGGTCCAATTTTTCTGAGTTAATGGTGCCTTAAGCTTCGAGAAATTTTCTCTATCATTGAAAGGCTCTGACAGGTCTATCAATAAGATTGTATGATAGAAATGTGCAGAGGAAATATATACAAGTTTTTATGGGTTTTATCGCAATCATTATTACAATATGAAGCGTTAAGGAATATGCAGAGTCACAACATGTGACAACAAATTAACACTTCTAGAGGCAAGAATGAACAAAAATGGTAGTAATTAAATTGAAGAGAAAATAAATGTCATCAAGGAAAGCGGGATCAACAACAAAATCATGAAAGGAAGCCAATAGAATTGACATGAAAAGCTTACTTGGAGTGAATATCAATGAAGAGCTTATTGATCCACATATGTGCACCCAACCCATATGAGAATTATTATGAGAAAGAATGATTAATTGGGTTGATTTAATAGAGATTTCATGAAAATTTGTCTCATGCATTCTCGCCACTTGTCGACGAGTGAATGAGTTGGTTAAGAGAAGTGAAGTGAGCTCCTATTTTATAGGAGTTCACCCACATGCAACAACATAGTGCACGCATGAGTTCTAGAAGGGCACATGTCCTCTTACCAAAGGAATGTGCTCAAGGAGGGTGTACCTTCTAAGTGTGAAGGAGTGTGCTCAAGGACGACACAATTCTTCATCTTGAAGGAGTGCAATCGACGCAAGATAATTTCTTCATCATCTTCAAGTGTCATTTTTTTTTAGAAGTGGTTTTTTTTTCTTTTGTTTGATTTTATGAGCTTTTGTGTGCCCTTTGTGTGTGTGCATGGCGAAAAAGGCCACTTTCCATCTCTAGAAACGTTATGAGTTCACTTGACCATGGGGTAGATAACGCAGGAACTTCTAAAGGTTAGGTGATGACACTTACGAGGATGTGACACTGAGAGAGAACATAATAATGTCAAATAAAATAATGTGATGGCACTAAGGGGTTTGAAATGACAATTCATCTAGGCTCCAAAATCGAGTTAGGCAAAATTTTTGGAGGGTAATTTTCACAACGACAACACTTGGTGACACACTAGGAGAACCCAAACTTCTTTGATATGGTTCCCTTTATGTATGAAGTCTCCATTCTCGAGGAAGTATTGATTCAATTAGTGACTTACCTTAGCTCCCCACTCTAGTTAGTTAAAGATATAGTCTCATCTATTCCACTACTCGATGTTACACAACATAAAGCAAGCCATATCGATATTTGTTTGAATAAATTAAGGGTAATATAGCATGACAAGTTAAAAACAATCAGAGTATCAATTTTACATCTCTAGTTTTTCTTTGCTACCAGCAGGCCTAGAAGTTACCCCAGTGGAGTCACTTGAAGAACACAATCATTTCTTCACTTCCAATGAGCTTGGAAAATACCTCAAAGAAGTCACTTGCTTCACCTCCCTGTGCATGAATCCTTTCTCTTCTTTGACCCTTTATTTCTTTCCTTTAAATAGAACTATTCTTAGGAACTTACTATTTTTAAATGAGGTGGAACAGGGATCCTGACTTATGGAGAGTAGAAGAGGTTTCTCCTTCAGACACGGGCCTAATACCTCTGATGATTTGTTTGATAAAAGTTTCCCCCTTATCTTACTCTACTCATTTGTAAAGGAAATAACACATTATTAATAAAAAAAAAATCGAGTGTAGGAATGAGAATCCTAAATAGATAAGGGCATCATGGTTTTCTTATAGCTTCCCTACTGAAGGATCATATTTTCCATTCAAAAATCATTGACTTTAAATATGTAAAACAAATCACAGAAGAGGGTAACAGATAAGGAAATGGTTGTATGTTACCAAAACATTCCTTTCACAAAAGATTAACGTTGTCAGCTTGAAGCTCAAAATGAACATTATCCAAGGACTAATGAAACTAAAAAACAAAGTGAGGAAAGGAAGAGAAAAACAAGAATGAAATGTATCTAACTGAATTCAACATATCTTATCCTAAACTAAATAGTTAGAAGTTGGGTTATGTGAAATGGAACTTCCAATGCAACCATAAAAGTTGCTCCCGACTTTGAAGTCGAAGGATGTGAATGTGTAAGACCATAATAAGGTATAATACGGTGAAAAATATAAACAAAACAAACCTCTGCACCAACAAATAGAAACAAAAAATGCAATTGCAATGGTGTAACACACTTGACTTCTTTACCGAACAAAAAACACCACAACAACAACAACTATCAAGTTCATGACCATACAAGACTTGATTAAACACATGGAAGTACAGGCCATGAGACATAGGTCCCGACTGATAAGATTCTTCGAGGGAATCTGCAGAAGGATCACGGAAACCACGTTTAGGAAAAACTTTGACAGAAACAATAATCAAATGAAAATCCCTATTATAAGAAAATCAACAGGTTGACAATAATCCATGTTGCTGTGCGAGCTTAATTCTCCAATGGGTGGTATAGATGGTAGGTTAGAGCAAATTATTTTATAATCATTAAGACCACTTTTTATTTCCACATCACATATTGAATATTTGCTTGAGGTGGGATATACTGATTGAAGTTTGAAAGTCAAAGTAAAATTTATTCCTTGAAGGTCTAAATTTTTTATTTGAAGAAAATGAGAATCCCTAAGGAGAGATTCAACATCCCACGCGATGACATTTATGACAATAATTTGCGAGAAAATATTAAACTGACCAAAATCACAAATATTGTATGGCTGATAGGACCGAGACATAAACATCAGCATAGGCTGAAGCGTTCTACTCACCCATCTTAACTTTGAACTCTAAAAAGATTGAGAATCAAACTAAGAAAAAATGGTCAGTTTCTTGTCCAAACAAGAGTCATCATTCAAATCATGATATTCATAGAGGAATTTATTTTGATCAAATATATTTTCGAGATTGCTACCAAAATCCTCAAGGATAAGCATGTCATAATCTTGATAAAAAGGAGATATACCTGAAATAAAATATTCAATAATTGCATCAAACTCCATTTGAAAACTTTGGAAAGGTTCATCCATGAGACTTGAACAATCATCACCATACAATTCAGAAAAAGGAAATGATCAATGTCATGGTTGTCCACAAATTGAACTAGATTAATGGGTTTTGGGTCGACTAGAGAAATATAAAGATTAGAATATTGTTGGTTGATAGTATCAGACAAATCATCATAAAGGGAAAGATGTGAAAGAAAAATAAATTCTTCATCATCAAATTGATCTTCTGATTTACAAATCAATTCAGGTTCAAAACATGGAACATCAAAAGGAGGAGGAAAAGGAATGAAAGGAACATCAGATTCATCTTCAGGGTGCTAAGGTTATTTTCAAACAAGAGAACATGATGAATATGATTCAAAATATTTTCTTCACATCCTAACTAAGAAACCAAACTTTTCATCCAAAAATTGTCAATCCAATGTTCAAGTAATTGATTTGATTCAATTCTAAGATAATAAATTTCATTAAGAACATATTGATTTTATATTTTTCGAAAACATGACGAAGCTCATTAACCAATTTCTTAAAAGATGCAATAGAAGTAGTGGATAAGGAATAACACTATTGCTTAGCACGCCCATCCAATGTAAGGGTAAACCACCTTGCGAGGATATTTTAGAATAAACACCACTTGAATAACAAAATTGAACAAAATCAATTATGTAATCAAGGGTAATTTTTGTACCCTTGCCATCAAATTTCAAATGCAACATGTTATGTAAACATTCCATGGGGATTGAAAGATCTAAAGCTTCATTAAAACACACCATGATTATGATCTAGGATAAATCCATTAACGTTAAGAGATACAACATACTTCACATGCTCATCTTTCCATTTGGCCCTCCTTCTAGCACTAAATTATTGACGGTGCTAGATGCCACCAACATGTAAGGAGATCTCACTGATTTGAAGTCCCATTTAGACCTCACACCACTTGGTGTAAGAGTCCCATCTGACCAACATTGGAAAAGTTTCAAACATGTTCCTTGGCTATATAACATACACAAGAAATCACCACACCTCCTTGGCGTAGTAATTATGTAATATCTGTGTGACACCAAATCTAATATGCACAGGAATCTTCCATAACTCGTAAAGTGAAACAAGCTTCTAGTTAGGGAAGTGATAGTACTATCCTAAGGGAAACCCGAGAATGAATATAAAGGCTTGTTTATTACCTACAAATTCGTTCACTTCATAAACACCAATCATGAAAACATAATAGCACCTTTTCAACAATATTCATATTTAAGCTATGAAATAGTTCATTAGACTTGGTATGTAAATAAACCAATATATACCACAAACATAACAAGAATACTCCTACTAGATCCATGATACATGTATGAAGAAGTGTTGGCTCATAGAGGTTTTGATTATGATTGAAATGTCCCAAGTACATTGTTACATAGATGAAACATAGATCCAGTAGTGCAACATGAATCCACACCTTGCTTCTCCAAAAAATTATCTATCTTCTATGCACTACAATGGATCGAAGGAAATACTCCAAGAATCCAAGCCCTTAGCTTGAGTTATGAGGAACTATTTATAACAAATGAAAATGAGTTTTCATCTTCCTTATGACTCTTCAAATCCAATGACTTTTCATATTATATACATGACTCTTTAGATTACATATGTGACTTTTCACATTCCACATGTGTTTCTTGGACTTCATTACATACAACTTATTACAAAAGAAAAATTAAATATGAAACAGTGGTTATATGAGACAAAACTTATAATAGGACAAAGTCTTATCAAATTGAAAAATAATTTGCTTGAGGCGAGGTTTTCGTAAAGTAAAGGGTTTCTTATAGGACCCCTAAACGACATTTTGGCTAAGACATCTCTTGTCATGCTTCATAGATTTTCCATAGGAATCTTACAGTACCCCTAAATGGAATACTGGCTAAGATTATCTCTCCATTGTTATGACTATTAGGCCGACCCACTATCCCTCTTTTTTCCCCATCCCTTGTGGGGAGGGGGCAGTACAAGAAAAAGTGGCACCATCCTACGATCCCAAAAGTTTAGGTTAGGGAGTCGATGTAGCCTTGCCTCATCAATATGGTGCCACTCACTTCAGGTTGATGGACCTGAGGGCACTGACATGACTTGGAGATCACTGGTGATGTAAATGTGTCATTCTTTGAACTCTATAGAGATGACTTTGACCCAAACCGGTAAATCCATTGCATACTGCATCTTCACCTCCAATGCTTCTATATATATGGCCTTGGAGCTTGATTGTACATTATTCCATAGGCATGAGAGTTTCATGTGAGCTTTGACTGGCATGATGTCATATTTTAGATTAACATCTTTGGTTATCGGATTTCAGTGATCTGTGGTTTGTGCTTTTCGAATTTTTGATCGGAGAATCCACAGTAGTCGAGTTTTTATCTCCGAGCCTTATTTTTTGGATGCTTGATTGATTTTTTCTATGTATTGCCTTATTTCCTGAAAGATGATTTCCTTACTGATTATTTCTAATAATGATCCTACTGGATCCATCCCATGTTTTTGTGCTTAAGACTTGAAACCATTGTGCATAAACCTATAAGTGGAACTAATGTTTGTCGCATGTGCTCCAAGATGGTTGTAATTCTGATGGTGGAGTCTCAGCTACACCTAGTCCATTTTAGTAGAAATATTGTCCTTTCTAACCAATTGTTGTAGAAGTATCATCTCATCATATAATCATTCCATGACATCCTCCATTAGCCCTAGTTCCTCCTGCATGGCTAATTGCCACTCTGTTGTATTGAAGTCATGTGAACATAACCGTTTATTTTCCATAGCAAGGTGTTCTGCTTGTTTCTTCACTGTAACTAGCTCTCTCCTTAATTATGCATTCAAATTCAATAGATATTTAGAGTTGTCTTGTGCTATTGTAGCATAAGAAACATTTTCTACCATGATTTCCCTGCTATTCCTTCAGGTATTGGAAATTAACACCTTTTCTGTAGATATTGAGACTAGGTTTTGAGGATCATTTGGAAATTATCTATGCCTCTGCTACACGATCCTCTTCTTGAGCTGATCAAACATGTCATTCCACACATCCATGACTATGTCTTCAAGTGGAGGTGTGATTCCCATTTCATCAGATGGGAGATGGCCACCCATAAGAGGGGTTTATTCTCCAGAACATGGTTGATCATTTATGGGTTGGATAGTATTATCTTCCTCCAACTCTTCCTCTATCTCCTGAGTCAATTGTTCTTCCTCTAGTATTTGTGTTGCTTCTTCCTCCCACGACTACCTTTGCTAGTCCTCTTCTACTCTCCTTCTTTCCTCTTATTCTTCTTGTTTCTTCCTGAGGAACTAATTTGTCTTCCTCTTCTCCTCTTCTTCTACTTCTCTCCTTTCTTGTTCAACTTGAATAGCTCATGTATTAAAAGGATAAACTTTCCATTTCTTACTACTTTCTCCTATCAAATCATGCTTGATAATTTTCCTAGGAGGTAAAAATTTTCTTGATGGGTTATCTTTGTCGCCTTCTATAATTGCATATCTAAAGCTGAAGGATCTTGGGGTGAAATAGCTTCCATTCTTGGATGTGTCTTTCTAACTACATTATACCAGTTCTTCACATTCTCATATTCTGTGGTACACATTGATGAATATCCCCAAATGAAGCCAATCCTTTTACAATATTGCTTGCACACTCTCTTGGGATCATATCCATGAAAGTACTTAAGTGAAAAGCACAAGTAGTCCATCCCTTGTATTTATGAACTTACCGCCTTGTGGCTCTTCAGTTCATAAAATATGATCCTCAAAGGAAAGGTGGGCCACGGGGCTTTTTGTTGGCTTGATGGGACCTGACCCAGGTTCAGCTTTAATTGTGCCAACCAACAAAAACCTAAATGTTGGCCCTTTCAGCAACAACCTGCGTATTGTAGGCTGCAGTCTCACCCAAAGCAGTATTAGTGGATGCTAGAACCAATTTTCTGCATCCAAAGGCCTACGTGATGGTTTCCTAGGGTTCTTATAACTTAGATCTACCTTCGTGCAAGTCTATTCCTTCTGACTGTTAACTACTGCAAATCTATCAAAATGACCTTCAGATCTTTGTGAAGGTGGTTAATTATATTTATTATGCATAAATGTTATAGATTTTCTCATTTCACATAGTAGATAAACATTAATCCACATAAAACGGATCCCAGAGTGAAGATACATAAACTTAAACAGAAGTAAATAACAAGGCATAGATGCATCAGAATTGCTTCCCAAATAGTCTTTATTATGAATAAGCATTCAATTACAAACTTCTCCTCCCTACACACTTAGTTTTAGGGGCTTGCGCACTCAGATTGTGGACATACCAAGGTCTCCACACACTCAGCCGCAGGAGCCTTTCCCTTTTTCCTAAGTACAGGAAACAAAACTTTCCTCCCTTAGCACCTTGCCCTTACAATGGTTCTTCACTTAAAGTTTTCTTCTAAGAATCACTATGACTCAACTACTTATAGAATTTTCTTTACAATACCATGGTCTGCGGACCATGGGTGGGTCTCAAAATAGCTCTATCAGCTACCCACCTAAGGGACTAAAGCCCCTTTGAATCTATTTAGCTTCATGCTCCACTTCCACATTTCATGGAGACTACATTATTTAGAAAAAAACTATTACGAAAATTGACTTAACTGACAAAAATTGACCCTAGGAAACCATCCCAAAAGGCCCCCAACACAAATATGGTGACTCACCCTTGAGTCACTCAGCTGGCTTCTCCACTTTAATGTGGATGTCACTAAACTCTAGCTTCAATACTTCAAGGTCTGATGTTCTCTGTACTGCGGCATGTTGCAATTCTTCAGCCAGCTTCTTTGGAGTTGGCCCCTCCATCGTGATGCACATGGTCCTTTGTGTTTGTTGGAAAGTCTTCAGCTTCTCTTGGATAGCCAGAGTAATATGGCTCACTTTCGTTGTCCATTGTTGAATCTGAGCCTTCAAAATTTTTTGTGCTGCAGATCCTGAACCTATGCCTACAACAACTTCCCTTTTTGTAACAGCATGAAGAACTGGAGTGGTGCCAAAGCACACGTAGTTGCTTTGACCTCATCAACCTTCTGTTGTGCCTCTCTGATCTACGTACCCAGTCTCTGCAAATTTGAGTCCTCCTGAAAAGTGGTCCATAGCTCCATTGTGTTTTCAAGAAGACCATTGCAACCCAATAATGCATTATCCAAAGTAGACATGTGTTCTCCGATGGTTGTGTTGCGCTACTCCCTGACCTCTTGTTGAGTAGTTGGTTGCAGTTTCAGTTGCAGATCTGAGATCTTCATATGAAGGTCAAAAGTAACTCAACCTACCTCATCCTTAGACTGTCGCACTGTAGCAGACAATTTCCAAATCTTTACTGAAGCTACCACATCTTCTGGAATGTGTAGTTCTAGTACTAAATTACATGCTTGTGTAATTGTTGCTTCGAGGCTCTGGCTTCACGCTTCTAGCTATTTTTTTCCTTAAGAGCCTAAGACTTTTCTACAAACATCTACTCATTGTTCATTTTGACTTTGCTAATTACTGATATTGCACGCTTCTCTCTGATCTGAAGCTCATCCGAGACCCCCTGATGAAGCACGTGTAGGGTCTCAAGTGGTAGCGTGGGTAAATTCACACCCACACCTTTGATATTTTTGAGCTGGGTGTTATCTTCCTCTGACTCTATGCATAATGTTCCTTCTAGAAAGGGAATGAATCTGAGGTCTAGAGTCTGTTCTGTTTCATTATGCTCTCGCTCACTTGAACTTAGCTCGCTTGGCCCATGCTTGCTTGCAACCAACCTATTTATATTTGCAGCTCGTGCAGATCTTTCTACACGCTTTCGAGTGATTGCTGGAACTGATGTTAAAACCGTTGCCATAGTTCTGTTGTTGTATCTCTAACCGTATCCCTAATTTTCTCAAGGTCTCCCTCTATGAGGACCATTGGGTAAATGTGCACTTGCTTGTCTAATTTGTTCTTTTTCCTTCCTCTGGTAGTTGTCTCCTTTTGGTGCCTTGATACCCCGAAGGGAGTGCTTTCTGTGTCACTACCACCTCCTTCCTACTATGACCATTCCTGCTCTTCAGTATGCTGGGAAGATGACTCCTCGATTTCTAATGTGGCCTCTTTTGTAATGTGCTCTTTTTCGGTAGCAGCCTTAGTGCTAGCTACTTTAGAAGCAGTTTCTTTCTCCTTCTGAGCAGAAAATTCCCACGTTGTTGCTTGTGTTGTTTCTTTCTGTTTTTGTGCAGTTTTCATCTGTGCAGAGGAGTTAACTACGCCTTTGTTGGTACCTGCACCAAGATTTTTGGGTTGTCTCCACTCCCCTAGCCATGTCCCCACAATCTCTTGTACATCAGCCTCTGTAACGAGGTATGGAAACTTGTGCCATATCTTCTTAGGATCTCGCCTCGCATGGATGTATATGTTATGAAAATCGTCCTTAAATTTCGTGTAGACCTACAACTACTTAAACAAGGTCGGAGACAACCTTGGCCTCTACCTGATCACTGTGTGGAGGTCCATCTCGACTAGTATCTAGAAGACTTTTGTTTCTGTGACCCTCTCAGGTCCTTCGTCGCCCACAACAAAGTGAACTTTGCTTCCTCCAGTAAATCCTCATCCTATGGAGGCAACTGAATATCCTCCAAAAGTCACCATTGAACAAGTACAATCAACAGCAGGAGCCAGGGATAGTGGAATGCCTTGTCATCATGTTGCACTTCACGGAAATTTTCTAAGAACTCCTTGGAGAGGTACTACACCTAGTTGCACTGCATCTCGTTTGCACATTGTGCAGCCAATGAAATTAATGTCATTGGAACCTCGTCCACATGACATTTTTGCATGACCTTCCCAGCCAAAATGTGAGAAAAAAACTCCACCACTTGGTATCTAATAGAGTAGATAGAGTATTCGTGCGACTTCTTGACTAGTCCAAAATTAGTTTTCATTTTATCTACAAGCTCCTTCTCCTTTATTTTTCCTCCAAAAACCTTGGATGGATCCACCCCTTTATAGGGAAATTTCATAATTCTGTGGATCAGCATGTCTGTTATGGTGATGGTTTTGCCTAACCACAAACACCCATCGTGCACCAGTGTAAGAAATTGGTGCACACATACAGTATTGATAACCAACCTCTTAAAGTGTGGCACACACAACATATGTAGAAATACAACATGATCGACTCCTTTTACCCATTTCATTGGTTCGAGATTTGTGACCTTAGTCTCTTCATAGTAAATCTTGGTCATGTATTTATTGGTGGTCAAATGCGGAAATTTCTCATGATTGTATAGATCTCAATCCTCTATTTTGGACATAGGAATACACGCTAAGAGAGCGCCTTCAAATATATCTTCTTTCGGTAATAGTAACATAGCTATCATGAATTTTGCGTTATCAAGATCCTTTGGAACTTTCACTTTCCATTTTCATGGAGGGATATACCCTAGGAGCCTAGTGAGAGGCTCTCACTCATCATCATCCAATGCTTCAACTCCTTCACGGAGTTCTTCTTCATCTAAATCTAAGGGTTCATTGGGTTGCTTGGACTTATCCATTTTTCCTTTCTACCTAACCTTTGTCGGAATCTTCCTTGGTGAATGCCTCACCGGTACAACTTGGGGTTTCTTCTGCTTTTCCTTAGCATCAAATGTCATCAGCCTAGGTGACCTCAGCTTTGTAGGCACAGATGGCGTAGCTTCCATTGATTCAGCTTCTGGGGCTTCCCCTTGAGAGACAGCAGCTTCAAAACTTACAGGTTCAGCGGACATCTGTTCAAGGATAAACTTCTTATTCCACTTAGGCAGTCTCATAAATGCCAGGCTTGAAACCAATTCCTCCAAAATATTGTGATTCATCGAGTGAAAACAAGAGGACTCGTACGCGATTTTCAAATGGAAAAGTGTTCTACAATAGACCAACATGCCAAATTTATAGGGGATTTCAAATTCAAATTTGATCATTCCCACCATTTTCAGATCATAAAAGCATCTTTGGTGCAGATCTCCAAATATTTTATCCATAAATTTCACCTACCTACTCCTCCTAATGGAATTTTCACTATCCAATCACGAACAGAGTCTTCAATGACTACTTTTGGACACGATTATGTGGCACAAACCCCTATGGTGCAACTCATACATCGTAGCTTCTTCTGTTGTAGCTTCTTTTGTTGTACCCCTTGCGTCCGTCGAGAAACCCCCTTACTGTGTTTTCCTTTTCTTCTAGCAGTGTCGTTTATAGTCCCACTCTCCCTTGCAGTCCTGGAGAACTAACATTATCTTGCTACCATTAGTCATTACGCGGCGGCAGGATCTCATGTATACAACTTCAACTGGCTTTCATTCACCCTTATAGGGAACAATTCGTCATTCAGCTTCATGAGCTGAATTTCACTAAGACTGTGCCAACATCTGTAATTTCCTTGATAATATACAGGCCCAACCAGTGCATCTAGAACTTGCCAGGAAACTTTGTGAACTTACTATCATAGAGAAAAACCAATTTTTTCTCCTTGAAAGTGCACAACTTAATATGCCTATCATGCCAAGCCTCCTCACATTCCTTTTGCACTTGATGGTGAAATCCTATAAGACGCTAGTCTTCTTCCAACTCCATCAACTACACGAGCCATTCCTTGAAGGTATTGTGATCTGCCATCTCTGTCAAATCCGCAATGTGAAGGCTTGGAAAAATATATTCTATGGGCATCACTGCCTCGATCCCATAGACCAACCTAAATGGACTTTGGCCAATCAACTTCTTGCACGTCATCCTATATTCCCATAGGACCACTGAGATGTGTACACCCCAATCATTTCTCTTCATGTAACAAACCTTTGTCAATGCATTTTCTAGAATCTTATTGAATACTTTCACTGTACCATCGGCTTGGGGATGATAGGTTCGACCCTTTTGATTGTAAACCTGGAATTCTTCAAGCATTGTGTTGATTGTTTCATTCATGAGATGCGTACCCCCATCACCACATTAATATGTATTCAAACATGAACTTCGCATCTGTATCAATAGTACAATGCATCACTGGTTGCACTTCTGCCCATCTGGTTAAGTACTCTGTTGTAGTAATGATGTATCGTGCACCTTTCTTCCTTCCTGGTGGTTGTATCAGACCTATAAAGTCAATTTCCCAATTTTCCAATACTTGTCATGAAACGTGAGGGTTTAAGGGAAATTCATATCTTCGCGAAGGCTTTCCCATCCTTTGACAAACATCGCATGCTTTACAAAATGCCTTAAAATATTTATGCATTGTTGGCCACCATAACCATGAGCTCAAAATATTTTGCATGGTGGCTCTACATGCATTGTGTCCTCCCGCCACTCCTCCATGTGCTTCAGGGAGGATACTAGCGCTCTCAAACTCCGAAACATATCGGCACAATATTTCATATATTCCCATCTTATACAAATGTCCCGTTATAATAGAAAATTCAACTACACTGACCACTAATTCCTTTTTCTATTGAGTATAGTAGCCTTCTGGGGCTATACCTGGGTTAAAAAACTGAATGATATTAGAAAATTGGTCATTTGCAACCTGCACAGCAAAAAACTACGCATATGGAAATCCTTCTTCCAAATTGGTTGGTTCTTCACGTATCTCGATTCGGCTTAGGTGATCTAGTCCTGCATTCAACCATCCAGGCTTCACTATTACCTCAAAGTCATACTCCTTGAGCAACAACAACCACGTAAATATATCCTCCTCCAACACGGATTGCTGACTAGGTGCTTGAGAGCGGAGTGATCTATGTACATTTTGAAATGTGTGCCCAAAAAAATAATTTCAAAACTTTTGCAGTGCGTAGACCATCACCAGCCCTTCGCGCTCTATAGTGGAGGAGTTATTTTTTACTTTTGACAGTTTTCTACTTGCAAAGGCTATTTAATGATAAATATCACCTTCATCGGGCTGGGTCAATACCACACCCAACTTAATACATGAGGCATCTACATGCACATGGAACTCTTTCTTCTAATCCAAAAATACTAAGATGGGCATAGTCACCATCTTTTCCTTTAACACATCAAGGCTCTGTTGACACTCCTCATCCCAAGAAAAAGTCACATCATTCTTTAATTGTTTCTGCATCAGTATGGTTATATAGGCATAAGACTTGATAAACTTCCTATAGTATCCTTTGTGGCCCAATGTTGCACGTAAATTATTCACATTCTTGGGAGGTTCTAAATTCATAATCATTGCTATCTTTGCAAGGTCCACCGTCAATCCCTACTTACATACTACATGGCCTAGAAAAATGCCAAAAGGAACACGGAATATACATTTCTACAAGTTTATCGTGGTCTGGTATCAGTGACATGTATCCAACATGAGGTGCAGACTTGCAACATGGCGCTTCACCAATCTGAACACAGTCCAGTCATCAAAGTATACCTCCAATAATTTATGAATAAGGTCATTGAATGTTGTGATTACGACCCTGGAGAAGATCGCGAGCACATTCTTAAGCCTAAATGGCATTACTGTATACTGAAAACATTCCCACTCTCTTTTGAAGGTCATCTTGTTGTGATCCTCCAGTGCGATCTTAATCTGATGGTACCCTGAGAACCCATCAGTGAATGAATAAGCCCCTATCCTCTGACATTCTCCAAGACTCCATCTGTAAATGATGTTGGAAACGGATCATTGATGCATGCATCATTAAGCTTTATGAGATCTACACATATCCTAATTTCACCTTGTTGTTTCTTTTCCTGGAAAACCATTAGGCTCATCCAATCGGATACTTCTACTGGATCAATAATTGTAGCCTTCGACATTTTGTCCAGTTCTTTGTGCACCTTTTCTTTATACTTTGGATTGAGCCGATAAGGTCTCTTCTTTACAGGCTTTGCATCAGGTTTCAAATTAATTTTCATTATGCCCAAATCTTCTATAATACACTTCATATCCGAGAACTTCATTGCGAATAGATCTTGGTATTCTCTCAGCAGTTTGACCACCTTATCAACTATTTCTTTATCCCAATAGTCTCTTATCTTCACGAACTTAGCCTCCACATCAGATCCAATATTTACTTGTTGGGTTTTCAATGGCTCTGTTACATCAGAGTTCTCTCTCTTAGGTCCTTCAACCTTGCATTGTCCCTCAGTCTCTGGAATGTTTATTTTTCTTGGATCATCTTCTTCTTCTTCGATAGCCACATTGTAGCATTCTAGCACATGACACAACTATGTATTCCATTCTAGTTGAACCCATTCTATTGTCTCTTTAGGCATTTAAAATATAGCAGCCTTAAATTCCTAGAGCACTTCATCAATGCACTCAAAGCCATCCTGAAAGATGAAAGTTAACAAGAAACGTTACCTCAAGATATCCCATTCATTTGTCCCATGGCGTAGCTCTGTTTCCAAATATGAGTTCATTGGGATCGTATCGAGGGTATGACAGAAGATATGTACCCATTCTAACTGTAGCTCTTCTCCCCAAGATTTATTCCACCGAACCAAGTGCTTGGGTGGATCATCCATTCCACTATATTTCTTATTCATCCGGGTATTAATGTATCCAAACCTCAACTTCATCATTCGCTTGTATTCCTTCCAGTCAGCGAAGATTTCCTTATGTGTACCCCACCATTGGGCAGGTGTAGCATTGAGTGCCAATTCAACTGCCTGGAATCGGTGTTCCTAGGGCACCTCCCTTTCAAACACATCCAAAAACATATTAACATCGTTTAATCCATCATAATGTGGAATTTTTCTTACCTCTGTAGACACACATCACAATGATTTTGTCATGATATTGCAACATAGCGTAGAGACCCCATGCAACCTATTTTTCCAGTGTTTGAGAGCCTCATCTGAGTTCGAGGTATAGGAATTTTCTCTATCCCACATGATACTTCCATCTGCATTGGGATTGATCCATATTCATTACGCAAAGTAATATTGTATATGTGATCCAAATACTCATCTTCCTCATATTTGCAGACCAGTTCAGTGTAGCGCTCTCCTTCAGCAGGATCCAGTGGCACAATAACCCTAAGTGCCTTCTTCTCAAAATTCATCCTTTGCTTCTTTAGATTGATCATCGTGTCCATATCATAGGTCCAATCAATTCTTAGTAGCATAGGGTAAGGATTTTTTTCATCCACTATTTCAATTACATCAAAGTCAGCCAAAGTGCTTTCTCCTTCAATGTCTACGTTACCAATACAGGCGCCCCATTGGAATGATCTTTTGTTGATTGGCCATGCATATCTGTATAGGAGACCATTGCAGCGCAGGTCTCCCCATCTTTTCTCATGTTTGCTTAGGCAGCACATTCGCATCAGAACCCAAACCTAAGATGACTTGGTCCATTTCATACTCTCCTATCTACGCGGTTAGCCTCATCTCGCACCCTGTTTGCTTCTTGTGCTTACCTAGTTTCCTCACAACACATTGTTTTGAAGGAATATTAATCTTACCCATACAATTGTCTATCAATTCCTGCAGCATTTCTACTGCCTTCTGATCCCTCAACAACTTCATACAATTTTTGAGAAAAGTGGTTAAGAGTGAAGGATCCACATCTTGCACTTCACTATTTCCACCCAGTTTGCCCGACTTCCTAATGTAGAAGCCTCAACAAAGTTCTTCTTAAGATCCATGAAATTCTCTTTAGCTTGTTTGAGGTCAAACCCTACTTGCTTTTCAGCAGCCTTGCACACCCATCCTTCGATTTTTGGTTGCTTTCCCTTATCTTCTCTTGTGACTATACCACTGCGTGTTACTATATTGATGTTATGATCGTCTTTGCGAGGCTCCACCCTCATCATTTGGATATTCTACGTAAGTTCCTGGCTCTCTGTCTTATTTTATTGCATCTTTGCTATAAGTATCAGGCAATATTCTACCACATGGTTGAGTTGTCTGCAATATTGACAAGATAGATGTGTTGGGTTCGAATAGTTGTGCGCAAAATGTCCAGCTTTGCCACATTTATAAAAAATAACTTGTCCATGAACTCTGCGAGTCCCTCCTCCTCTTCCTCTTCCATGGCCTTGGAATCCTCGACGCACTGCACCTACGCCCCAATCCTTAAGCCAAGTTTCTTCCTGCATTTGATAGGTATCGTTTCTATCCATCATCAATTCATAACTTTGACAATGGCACTCATCATGTCCTACAAATTTGCAGAAATTGCAAAACAACTACTCGGGGGTCTGTACATAATTTTGTAGTAGATGACAATAGTTTGTCACATGTTGTCCTATTAGCTAACAAATAGTGCACTGTGACACTACTCCTATGCTTGGCTCAATGGTATTTTCTGGCTCATACCTCTCCAATAAGATAATTCTAATAAACCCAATAATGGTCCTTATCATGATCGTAGCCCTTGCATTTCAAGCACCAAACTTCTGCATGAACTTCAGGCTAAGATTCGTTTCCCTTCTTTAGGCTCTACAACTCCAAGTGTAAGCTTGCCAGCTGTGAGTGAATCTATTGTACTCAAGTGTTTGTATCTTGTACTGGCGAGGATTCCAACCCCATCACGATATCCATAACTTCTTTTTGTGTTGTTATCTGTTGTTCTGATAATGGTAATATTAGGTGAGGAAACAATGAAGAAATGTACCAATCTTTGTGTTGTTCATCCATGATTTTCATATTAGCCTGTTGGATCAGGAATTTTAGCCTCTAATCTAAATCCCACGAGGATTAATTTACCACTTGTTGTATCTCTTTAAACTCTGTAACGGACTGTGCCAGAGACTTAGGCTTCTTAAACTCATTGTTCAACGCTTGTTGAGTCTCTGCTAACGTCATGCTAGGATTGTCTTGATAGTACTTGATATACCAAGTAATCGCCCTATCTTGTAGCACTATGACAAGTTGTGCTTTCTTTATATTATCATTACTTATTTGCTGTGCTGTCCACACAACATTTGCAACAAGCCAGAATTTCTTGGGGTCTTCTCTCCCTACTCCTTTAAATATCAACATCTTCATTGTGTTTACCATGTTGAATGGTCGAGGTGGAGGTGGAGGTGAAGGTGAATGTGTAGGTGTATGTAGTGGATGTGGAGGCTGAGGTATCCGCGGGATACCCTCACTTACCAACTACAACGCAATTTGCAGTGTATTCAAAATAGTTCCTTCATCGTCGCTTGAAGCAGATCCCAATAGTGAACTATATTAAGTGTTGGGTTGTGTTATATTCTTTCCATGACTAGATACCCTAGTGAACCAGGGGGTTAGAGGGGGGTCAGAGACCTCACTTCATTGTGTTGAATGCATAATAAGGGGATCACAAGGGGGCTGAGGGGGACAGTTAACCCCCCTCTACGGGGTCTAGGGCAGCAGCCCGGGGAATTTTTTTTTTGGACCCTATATTAGGTGGGTGGATTTAACTATGGTTTTGTGCATGGTTTTTGCACATGGTTTTGGGAGTGATGGTTTTCCGTATGGTATAGGATGCTTCAACATGTATATATATGTATTGTAACATTGAAAGGAATATAATGAAAAATCAATCTGGTAGTCCCAGTTTTGGGATCCACGGGAAATATCTATACATATATTTGTTTTATATGTTATGATCTTGCTATTGTTTATTTTCTATGTTTTAAAATTCGTATGTAGGTAATTTTTGTATGGGGTTAAAACCTACATTTGGTATCAGAGGTGTTTTGGCTTCAACGGGATGCCTTTATTGCTAAGGGGTTTCACTCAGGCCTATGGTAGACCCTGCTCAGTGGGAGATCTGCGGGATCGATTCTAGTGGCGAAAGAAGATGGAGAGCAGTGGAAAGATAGAGATTGAGAAATTTAATGGTCATAGTTTTGAGTTATGGAAACTCAAGATGGAGGATCTGTTGGTAGATAAAGATCAGTGGATCATGATAGATCCAGGTACTAAACCGACGAGAGTGTCCAATGAATAATGGAAGAAGTTGGATCGGAAGGAAAACAACACAATATGACTGTGAGTCTCAGATTCATTTTTGCTAAATGTATCAGGGGAAGCAACGACGATAGATTTGTGTGAAAAGTTAGGGACTTTGTACCAATCTAAGTCTCTGGTAAATAAATTGTTCCTACGAAAAAAGCTATATAACTTGAGGATGAAAGATGAAGACTCTATGATAGAGCATCTGAATGAATTTAATACTGTGGCAAGTCAGTTATTATCTGTTGATATTAAAATTTTCGATGAAGATAAGTGCATCATTTTTTTGTGTTCTCTACCAGATTCATGGGATAGTCTAGTTATTGCAATAGGTAGCAATGCAACTACCTTGTAGTTTGATGAAATAGTCTCATCCTTGCTGATGGAGGAGATGAGATGGAAAAATATGGAGAGCTAGAATGGTGATGCCTTGTCTATACAAGGATGGTGACATAATAGAAAAAAAAATAAGTCATCGAGTGGGAGATCTAAATCTCCAGGAAAACCTATAAAGCATGCTGGAAATGTGGAAAGGAAGGGCACTACAAAAGGGATTGTAAATCTAAATCTCATGACAAAGGAAAAGGATATGATGATGCTTCTTCTAGAGAGGCGAGAACCACCTCAAATGAAGGTGGGGATGTGTACTTAGCTTCTTCAAGTACACATGTAGATCACGAGGCATGGTTGATTGACTCAGGTGCATCCTTTCACTTCACTCCCCATAAAGAGTGGTTCTGCGAGTATGAGAAATATGATGGTGGTGATGTCTTCTTGGGGGATAATAGGAAGTCTAAAATCATTAGTCGTGGAAAATTTAACTTGAATTTGAAAGGTGGAAGGATTAGAAAACTTCCAGATGTTCTGCATATTCCTGCATTGGCTAGAAATATGATTTCTATAAGCAAGCTAGATGATGCAAGTTTAAAAACAATTCGAGAAGGATACCTGCAAGATGGTTCAGGGAGCACTCGTATTGATGTGGGGAGTTTGGATTGGAATTCTGTACAAGCTACAAGGTAGCACTGTTGTTGATGGGTGCAACAATTCTGTGGTTCCTGAAAGTGGAGCAGAAAATCTAGTGGTCTCTGGAGAAAAGACCATGCTTTGGCATCAAAGGTTTGGACATATTGGAGAGAAGGGCCTTCAAATACTTCATTGTAAAGGTATGACTAATAGCTCTCTAGATTTCGATTTTTGGGAAAATTGTGTATATGGGAAGTTGAATCAAGTGAGTTTCCCCTCTAGTGGTAAGAGGGTGAAACAAATATTAGAGCGCGTGCACAGTGGTGTGTTTGGACCTACGAAGGTTCCATCACTAGGTAAGTCTATGTACTATGTATAATTTATAGATGACTTCACAAGGAATACATGGATATATTTCCTTAAGAAGAAATCTAAAGTCTTTGACAGGTTTAAAGAATTTAAGGCTCTGGTGGAAAACCAAACAGAGAAGAAGATAAAGGTGTTGAGGACAGATAATGGTGGAGAGTTTTTCAAGAAGAAATTTGAAGAATTCTATAAGAAGTGTGGTATTGCATGGTAGAAGACTACTCCATACACACCTGAGAAAAATGGAGTTGCAAAAAGAATGAACAAGATGTTTATGGAAAGGGAAAGAAGCATGCTCAGTGGTGTCAGATTAGGACAAGAATTCTGGGCAGAAGCGATGGAGACTGTATGTTACCTGGCCAACAGATCACCTTCATTACTGTTGGAGGGTAAGAGTCCACAAGATGTATGGACTAGTAAGAAACCCTCTCTTTCACATCTGAGGGTATTTGGATGTGATGCATATGTACATGTTCCAAAGGAGAAAAGAACAAAGTTGGATAGTAAATCTGAAAAGTGCATCTTTACTTGGTATAAGGATGGTTTAAAGGGTTATAAATTTTGGAACCCAGTAATAAGGAAGGTTATGTACAGCCGAAATGTGGTTTTCAGAGGGGTGAAAGATATTATTAAACATGAAGTCCCATCAAACGAACCTGAGAGGATAGAGTTTGAGATAAAGGAGGAAGAATCAGACTCTATAGCAGAAGATGGATCAGAAGATGAAGAGCCACAAAATCCAGTTGTGCGAAGATCAGTTCGAGAAAGAAGGCAGCCAGAAAGGTATAGTCCATCTGCTTTCTATTCAAAATTTTCTTTATCTATTACTGATGATGAACTCAGAACTGTCAAGGAAGAATTATATTTATAGGATGGAAAACTTTGGAAAGAGGCCATGGTTGATGAAATGACATCTTTGCACAAAAATGAGGCTTGGGATCTAGTGGAGTTGTTGGCTGGAAGGAAACCCATTGGCAGCAAATGAGTGTTCAAGGAGAAGACAAAAATACAAGGAAAGGTGGAGAAATACAAAGCTCGGTTGGTAGCAAAAGGTTATTCCCAGCTACCAGGAATTGATTTTGGTGATATTTTTTTTCCTATTGCCAAGGTAGATTCTATTAGATTACTTTCATATGTTGTTTCTGCTTTTGATTTTGAGGTAGAATATATGGATGTGAAGACAACATTTCTTCATGGGGATTTGGAGGAGGAGATCTACATGAAGAAACCTAAAGGCTTTGCGGTCAAGGGTAAGAAAGAACCGGTATGCAAGTTAAAGAAGTCGCAGTATGGGTTAAAATAGTCACCAAGGATGTGGTATCAAAAATTTGATACATTTATACGGGGACTTGGCTTCACCAAAAGCAAAGCAGATCACTGTGTTTATTTTAAATTAATTGGTGACCATTTTATTTATCTAGTCTTATATGTGGATGATATGTTGCTGGTTGGAAATGACAAAGAAATTATCCAGGATTTGAAGACCCAATTGTCCTCCAAATTCGACATGAAAGATCTTGGTGTTGAAAACTATATTTTGGGCATGGAAATTAAAAGAGATCAAGAAAAGAGGAAGCTCTAGTTAAACCAAAGGAAACATGTTGAAACAATACTGCAGAGGTTTAATATGCAGGATAGTAAACTGATGAATGTTCCTATTCCTGTAGGTGTAAACTTATCTACTGAACAGTGTCCCAAGACACAAGAAGAGGAAGAGGACATGTCCCATGTTCCATATGAAAGTGCAATCGTTAGCCTGTTGTATGTGATGGTCTCTACTAGACCAGACAATGAACATGCAGTGGGAGTATTGAGCAGGTTTATGTCAAAACTAGGGAAGGAGCACTGGACAATAGTAAAGCAGGTTTTCACTTATTTGTGTGGCACTAGTGATTATGGTTTGTGCTACCAAGGAAGACCAGGATTGGACAAAGTGTTGGATATTCATGGCTTTGTTGATACAGACTAGGCTAGAGGTCTAGATCAGAGAAGATCTACAAGTGGGTATGTGTTTAACCTATTTGGAGGTGCAGTCAGTTGCATGAGTAAGAAACAATCTGTAGTGGCACTATCAACTACAGAGGAAGAATACACGGCAACCACTCATGCAAGCAAGGAAGAAATTCGGTTGCAAAGATTTTGTTCAAGTATGGGGTTAGTACAAGGACTTATAAGGATAGACTATGACAACCAAAGTGCAATTTTCTTGGCAAAGAACCCTGCTTACCATTCAAAGACGAAGCACATTGATGTTTAGTATCACTTTGTGAGGGATATGATAGAAGACAAAAAGTGTTGCTGGTAAAGGTGGACACTTTGAAGAATACTACGGATGCATTGAAAAAATATGTGAGCTCTGAGAAGTCCTCTTGGTGTAGAGAAAAAATGGGCATTGTAGGGCTAGATAAATGACTAAGCTCTCCTATGGATACTTGTGGAAATAAAAAAACAAGTGGGAGAATGTTGGTTGTGTTATATTATTTCCATGACTAGATACCCTAGTTAATAGGGGGGTTACAGGGGGGCAGAGCCCCCCCTTTGTTGTGTCAACTGCACAATGGGGGGGTCACAAGGGGTTTGAGGGGGAAGTTATCTGCCATCTACGAGGTCCAGTGGGTGGACCTACCTATGGTTTTTTTCATGGTTTTCGCACATGGTTTTGGGTGTGATTGTTTTCGGTCCATGGTATTGGATACTTAGGCATGCATATATATGTAGTGTAACATTGAAAGGAATATAATGAAAAATCAATCTGTTACTCCTAGTTTTTGGATGTAGGGGAAAATATCTGTGTATATTTGTTTTATGTGTTATGCTCTCACTATTGTTTATTTTCTATGTTTTAGAATTCATGTGCAGGTAATTTCTGTACAGGGTTAAAACCTACATTAAGAGCCTGATTCTCCAGTCCTTCTCAAGGATTTTCCACTTCGCGTAGTCCCAAACATCAAGGTAATGGCATAAACCATTTTTCACACAACAACATCTTAATCCAAGTTTTCAGATATTTTAAGTACTTACCTCACAATCCCTTAAAGAGCTTGCACTCTGCTTCGCTATAACTGATGGATGTCTCAATCGCAAGCTCAGTGAAAAATCCTCCTATGATACGATCAATCCAGTGATCAACGGCCCACGTGATGTTATTTTCAATTGCTTCCAATCACCTCATGTTGGATTGAGGGGGCCTAACCCAAGTTCAACGTTAATTAGCCAAACAAATCCCTACACTACTGGCCCTTTTGGCATCAACCCATGGAGCATAGACTGAAGTCTCACCCAAAGCAGTATGGGGGGATGCTGGAACGAAGTTTCCACACCCTAATATGGTTGTGATGTCGGTTAATTCCCTCTGTCCCTACCTTTGTGTAGGTCACTTAGCTCTAGGGTTTGCCAGACTAACCCCTTATTCCACCCTTCAATACCTCTGTGAAAGGGTATGATCGATGTTTGCGCAGCCCTAACCAGTGGCCTAGATTCCAAAACTAGTCTAAATGTCTTACATATCTTATTAGATAATCACAATTAGTACCGAGTAAACATATATCCTTAATTACGTTCAGTTATCTGTGTAATTGCATTCATTCGAACACCATATAATCATTAAAAATGAAATTCATACATAACATATCAAGATGCATCAGTAGAGCAAAGACATAGAAATTGCAAAATATTTCTCTTTATTGATACCTTCCAAGTGATTATAGACTCAATCCACCATGCGCAAACAGTTGTAGGGGTCCATGCACTAAACTGCGGACTTCTACCCTAGGCCTTTGTGCACTCAGCTGCACAGCCTCTACCTACGCTATGACCTGAAACTTAGACTTCTTACTATAGAGCTATGACTATCTTACATGATCGATTACTCTAACTAATTAGAGCTTAGCTCTTTCTATACAATCCCATGGTCCACAGACCATGGGTAGATATTTTTATAGCCGACTTTACTTTACAAAACTAATGGTGGACAACCCTTAATGACTTATGACACCTTCACACTACGTGACCACAAAATGTGGATTCTTTATAATTTTATTACAAAATTTGACTCAAACATTGGCTTTTAGCCCCAAAACTACCCTTGGGGGATCCCACTCCCAACAGGCCCCCAACACAAACATCGTGACTCACCCTCGAGTCACTCACTAGGTGTGGAGATATTTTCACGAAACCCTTCTAGCTCGACCTGTATGACCGCAACCTCGACCGTGCACTGAGCTACCGCCTACTTCACATCTTCCATTGTCTACTCGGTCACTGCTCCTACGTTATCACCCTAAAGCTTTTGTTGCATTATCTTCATAGTTACAGGCTTTCCTTCGATATTCCCTTTCACTGCGTAAGCCTCATCCATCTAGGGCTTTAGTCTCGCCTTGAGTGTTGCTTCCTTGTGCAGTGTTGTATCCACCTGTTCCTTCATCTGCTTGGCCTCCTACAGCTTGGCTAGTCTCTGTGTCAGAACAATGATTCATGTTGTTCCCTTAACCTCATCATAGCATTGTTGTAGCTTGCGCGCTTCTGTCTCTAGCCTCTGTACATTGGGGTCCTCCTGTAAGCTAGTCAGGACCTCAAACAACTATTCAAACAATCGTGTGCAGTCTGCTACTGCACTATCCACCGCTACTACTGCTTCAGTGATAGCGATCGCCCGTTTTTCCTTCACTTCTGGCAGAGTTGAAGGCTGGGCCCTCAACTGTAACTCTATAATTTGCAGGTTTAACTCCAACTGAACCCACACCATCTTAGTCCGAGTGTCACACACCCCTATGGCCAACTTGTAGATGTGTACCTCGACTGGCTCCTCCTCCGAAATGGCCAACTCTGGAACCATTCGACATGCCTCCTCAATGACCTGCATATTCCACTTGCTTTGATTAGTCACCTTGGTCTGAGTGATGATGGAAACATTTCTCTATAGGGCCATCTGCTCATTGTTGATCTGATGTTCGCTGATCACCTGGAGGGCGTGGTGCTCTTGGGCCCTTAATTCTTCAATTACTCCATCCTGCAAGAGGTGGAGTGCTTCACGTGGGAGTGTTGCCAGGTTCAATCCTACTCCCTTTAGGGCACTGACAGTGGGCTTGTCAGTGTCATTATCTCTGGTCATTTCTCCATCCGGTAGCACTATCGCACTGGAATCCTTTGTGTGTAGCATATCGGCAGCCTCTGAAGTGCCGATAGCAAAGCAGGTAGACACCATGCCAGCCTGCGACATGCAATTCTACAGCGCCTGCAACCCCATCTGGATAGCCCCCAGGATGATTTGCTGGTGGTGTTCAAATTGTTGCAGGGCCTCTACGGTGACATCCCTGACTCTGTCACCGATATCATGTAAATCACCCTCTGTTAATGTGATGGGGTCTAGCGAGGCCTTAGTCGCCTTTGATTTCTTCCTAAACATTCCCTTCTCCAACTCTCTTGGGCGCTTGATGTGGGCGGACATCCCCTGAGGGTTTGTGCCATGATGTTATGTTTCCTCCTCTATCTTAGGTGAAAGAGACCTCGTGCCATTGTGATAGCCCCACTCTGTCCCACCTATCTACTTTCTTGTCTGTTGTGTGGCCTCGCGCTTCACTTGGGCCTTATCAGCAACCTCCTCTTTCCTCTTCTCGGCCAACTATGTCATCTTTAGATTGGCCTCCTCCTTTTTCTTCTACACAGTGGACTTGCTCCTGCCCACTGACAAGTCTATTGTAGAGTGCCACTCTACCAGCCATTGATCAAGCACCGCATCAATGGCACCATCCATTGCCAGATAAGGCAAGTCATACCATTTCTACGCAGGGTCCTTTCGCTCCCTGATGGATAGTTGATGGAAATCGGCTTTGAATTTGACGTAGCCCTATAGGTTGGCATACACCGTGAGCAACAATCATAGCTTGAAATTGATGGCCATCTAGATGTTCATCTCCATCACTATCCAAAAGATCTTGTTGTACCTAACTCGTTGTGCATTCTTGGTCACCCAAAACAAATCATACTTCATTCTTTCAGAGAGGTCGGCATGACCAAAGGGAATTGGATGTCCTCTACCAGCTCCCACATTACTAGTACAATTGATAGCAAGAGCCATGCATAGTGGAATGTCTTGCTGAGCTCTTGTGCTTCACAGCAGTTCGCCAAGAACTCTCCGCGAAGGTAGTCTAACCAGTTGAACTGGGATCCTTTAGAGAATTGTGCTGCTAGCGCGATGATAGGAACCGACACCTCATCAGTGCAACACTTCCTCGTCACTTTCCCTACAAGGATCTGCATGGCTACCTTCATAGTGGAGTTGTAGAGCTGGATATAGCCTACCTGCAAAACTTCTTCACCAGTTTAAATTTTTCTTTCATTGATTCTACGAGAGCCTGTTCGCCACCTTTTCTGCCAAAAATCGTGGCCGAATTCTCTCCTGTATATGGCAGTTGCGTTATCCAGTGAATCAACCTATCTATGATGGGTATTGGCTCCTCCAGCCACAAACACCCATCATGCACCAAGAACAACAGCTTCTTGAGGACCAAGATTGTCACCGGGTTGCGGTTGTAGTGCGGCACCCAAAGCAGGTTGAGAAACCCTGCCTTTTCTACTCCCTTGAGCCACCTCCATGGCTCCAATGTGGTCATTCCGATACTGGTATCAATGATGTGTCACATAAGCTACTCAGTCGCCAAGTGTGGGAACTTCACGTGATCCGCCAAGTCCCAGTCTTCAAGTTTCAACAGTGAAACTCGTGCCAAGCATGGTCCATCAAAAACAATTTTGTCTGACAGCAGAGGGGTTTGCAGGGGAGTTTTACTCTCATCGATATTCTCTAGCACCTTGGTCTTAGGCTTGCACAGAGGGACATACTCAAACAACTGAGTAATAGGGTCGCACCCTGGGCTTCAACTTCCTCGACTTCAACTCCCACATCCTCATCGTCCATCAGGATGTCTTCAATGTCTTCCTCCTTCCGCTCCAAGTTTATAGCTTTTCCCTTCTCCTGTGTGGTGGGCTTCAGTGGGTTTCTCCTTGGTGATGTGCGCATTGGTATGGTAGGTTGCTTGCCCTTTCTATCCTTCACAACCTCCTTGGTTGGGATCGGCTTCGGTCTTGACGTTCTCGGTGATTTAAGGACTTCAACGAGCACCTCGATGAGATCTGGAGCAGCTACTTCTGCCTCTATTTCCATTTCCTATGCCACTTCCTCTACTACTTCTTTGGTATCTTTAATTTCTGTGTGTGCTAACATAACGCTTTCTAACAGTGCTTGCGATGTCTCTGGCAAGTTTGCAAATGCAGGAGTAAAGCCTCGAAGAATTCTCAGTTCATGGGTGCCTGAGAGCTCAACAACTCAATTCTCAAAATGCCGAGTGTTTTTTGCTGGATAGCCACTTGTAATTTATAGGGCATTTTGAATTCAAATCCGACCACACCCCCCAAATTTGGTTCATTAATGTCGGATTGGTGACAGATTTTCAAGGATCTAAGCCATAAATTTTTTCTTAAATGCCAGCTGCCCGCTCCATTTGGCCACATTTCAACCATCAAATAATGACAGTAACTTTAACGGTCACTTTCTAGCCAACCTGCACGATTTTCCCCTGGGTAGCGTAGCTGCCTCCACACTGCCACGGATCCTATAAGACATCCTTTCTTCGCACCATCCTCCAATCACACAGCTCCCCAACCCAGGCAGTGTAGTTTATAGTCATGTACCTCCTTTCAGCTTCCTGGAGTGCTAAGACTGTGATACCATCATTTAGTCACATGTCCAGACTGTCGGTGTATGGCTTCAAGTGACTGCCAATCACCTTTCCTGGGAAGGGTTCTCCATTCAATTTGACTAGTTGTACCTCTCCTCCATTGGTAATTTCGTTAATGACATAGGGCCCTAACCAGTGCATTCTGAATTTTCCTGGAAATTTCTCAAACTTACTGTCATATAAAAAAACCAGGTCATTTACCTTAAAGGTGCACAGCTTAATGTGTTGATCATGCCATGTATTTTCGTGCTGCTTTTGGACCTGTTTGTGAAATCCAGCTAGAAATCTCCCTTCCTCGAGCTCATCTAGCTGTGTGACCCTTTCCTCCAGGGCTCCGCAATCGATCATACCTATGAGCATCGTTATGCGTAGACTAGGCACAACATATTCCATAGGAATTACCGCTTCAACACCATAGACAAGCCTAAAGGGGGTTTTTCCAGTCAACCTTTTGCATCTCGTTCAATAAGCCCATAGTACTGCAGGTATGCATAGGTCCCAATCACTTCATTGAGCATTGCAAACCTTGGTCAACACATTTTCATGCACTCTGTTGAATGCTTCCACCGTCCCGTTAGCTTGTAGGTGATAAGGTGTGCTCTTCTAGTGGTATACCTGAAATTCGTTTGTCACTGTGTTGATCGTCTCATTCTGAAAGTGCATAACGCGATCACTCATCAAGATCTTTACACAACAAAATCACATTAGTATGTTCTCAAAGAGGAACTTTGCATCAGTTGCACCTATGCAATCCTTCACAGGCTGTGCCTTTGCCCAATGAGTCAAATACTCTGTCATGGTGATAATATACCTTGCTCCCGTTTTTCCTAGGGGTTGAATGGGTCCCACAAAAGCTATCGCCCATTTCTCAAAGGTTTGCAACATCATTTGTGGATTCAAAGGCATCTCATCCCTCCATGATGGCTTGCTAGTCCTTTGACACAGATCACGCACCTTGCAATATGCTTTTGAGTACTGATGGAGGGTTGGCCACCACAACCCTGCACGAAGAATCTTCTGTGTAGTTTCTCTTCCTGCATAATTTCCTCCTACGGTGCCCCCATCAGTGTTGGCGAGGATGCTACTTCTTTCAAAATCAGGTACATATCATTGCAATATCTCATCAGACCCCATTTTATACAGATGCCCAGCTATGACAGAGAAATATTCCAACGCACCACTAGTTCCTGCCGTTAGGAAGTGTATTATATCTTCAAAATCACCATCCATGACACGCACTGCAAATAGCTGCGAGTTAGGCAATGCTTCCTCCAAATTAGTCGGCTCTTCCCCAGTTTCAATGCACAACAAATGGTCCGGTCATGTGTTCAGTCATCCAGGCTTCACAATAACTTCAAAATCATACTCCTTGAACAATAACATCCACCTATAGATTCTCCCCCCCAACACAGGATTATTGACTAGGTAATTTAGCGTGAAGTGATCCATATACATTTTAAAATGGCCACCCAACAAGTAGTGCCAACACTTCTGGAGTGCATACACCATGGTTAACCCTTTGCGCTCGGTGCTGGAGTAGTTCTTCTCCACCTTGGATAACCTTTTACTTGCAAACGCGATAGGATGGTCCAAGTCTCCTCGACCAGCTTGTGTCAGCATTGCCCCCAACACTATACATGATGCATCGACAGGTACATGAAACTCCTTCTTCCAATCAGGGAAGACTAGAATCGACGCGGTGACCATCTTCTCTTTCAATATATCCAAGCTCTTCTTACAGTGCTCATTCTAACAGAACGTGACGTCCTTCTTCAACAATTTCTCCATAGGCACGGTGATCTGGGTATAACCTTTGATAAACATTATGTAATATCCTGTGTGTCTTAAGGTAGCTCATAGCTTCTTCACACTCCTTGGTGCTTCCAAGTTCAGTATCACCGTGATCTTCATGGGATCTACCATCAATCCCTATCTACAAACCATGTGACCCAACAAGGTCTGTCATGCAGAAAGAGTCGATTTTGCGGACAAAACCGACCTCCCTAGAAGCTAAGGCTTTCTAGTGACAAACAAGACAAGTAAACACTACCTTTCTCTAAATATGCATTTAGAATACAAGTAATCAGGTGTTTATAACATACCTTTAGTCCAACGCTTTGTAGTAGTCCAGCCTCGCCGATCCGGATGAGCTCCTCCTTCTCTTCGAAACCTGCATTCACTAACAAGCCAAAAGGTTACACAGCACCTGAAAAACTTATAAAATAAAACATATTCATCATACAGACCAAGGAGTATATGAAACAAATCATGTATTACAATCTGTTGAGAAAAGTGAGCTTAATTGTATTAAGTGGAAACAAAAGAAACCATTACAACCTGAGCCTTGGTGTTGTGCAGGTCCCTCCTAGGGTCCAGCAAGAGTTTTCCTTTACTTTGATCAGCTCACCCACTTCCAAATAAGGCTAGGAAAGGATGGGAATCTCTCCTCTCAAGCTCTATAAGGGAGTCCTAATTCCAGCAGCATCTACCCTTAGGAATGTTCAGCTTTTAACCTCCCCTCCCTCTGGCCCAATGCATGTATTTATAGTGCTCTAGAGGAAGTTAATCAGGTCCACCATCAATGGGATAAGCCCCTCTTTGGATGGGATAGCTCCCCTCTTGATGGGATAAGTTCCTCTTTCACAGGGATACATGAACCATCTGGAGGCACTCCATACACGTCAAACAAGCTTCTAGAATGCTCTAGAAATAACCACAAGTAACTTTTTTGGAGTGAAACTTGCGCCTTTTGACCTTTACAGGAGTATGGAGCCAGCCCTTTACAGACAGAGCGTACAAGTACGCAGGTATTGTGAACTTGGGGTGCGTACACGCAGGTAAGGCTAAGAGAAACTGTGTACCCAGAGATATATAGATTTTTAAAGACTTTCTCTCTTTCTTGGAGTTTGACATGGAGAGCAGAGGTATGAGACTTGCCAAGGAGGATAGTATGACAGTTGATGGAGCCATACTAACTGCAAATAGTCACGGTGACAAATTTTAGTGTAACAGATTGCCCCCTAAAGTGCGAAGCCTGTAGTAGATTAGGGTTTCATATCATCTAGGAAGGGTGAAGTACTTTATCATTTCAAGGATTATCTTGTGGAGAGCCCAGTCGGAACCTGCAAGTCTTCAACACAAAATACATATATAAGATCATATCATCGCCGAGGTAGGCATTCCCATACTCAGATTGAAAACTTTAACTAACAAACTAACTACTGCTCTGATACAGGAATGATTTTGCAGTACATCATAATCATAGACTTGTGTAGACACAGTATGGGCACAGCCATCTGTTTATGATTAGTCTATTGTATAATGAATACAAAACTCCTCGCAGCCTGGATGGTGGAAACTAGATCCAGGGTCTTCATTTCTACTTCCCGAACAGGTACGATTCTATCCATGCGAATAAATGAGTTGATGTCGAACATGGTAGAAACCACTTGATTACCAGTCAATGATGTAAACTGTTAACACACATGAGAGAGACCACCAGTGATGTCAATGGTTCTCAAAGTACCTAGTACAATCCATGAGATGTGAATGAATGAGTTGATGTCGAACATTTCACGGAATCCTTCGATCGAAATTCAATGATGTAAACCGTCGTCAAAGGCGAGAAACCTGCCATTGATGCATGCAGATTTCAAGGTACTCACGATTTCTAAGTCATCTTTCTAGATAATGTGCTGATGTCGATAGAAAGCGACCCGTTGAAGGCAAGCCCACAACACGAAATCATAGATCAAGTTGAAGAAATGTAGCTGTAAGGACTGACTCAGGGATGGTCGAGATAGATGATGGGTATTTTGCAGATGAATGGTTTATTTGCAGTGACCTCTTGAACACATAACAACACAACAGATGGCTTGGTGACATTTGACCCAAAGTTAATACTAGGCTGAAGACTTTCAATGTGGTTTGATCAACTGTGAGGCAAAGGATTTCCCAACCCAGGTGAATGAAAAGTGCCGTGTTCAAGAGTGGTGATAAGGCTTCTTCTGAGATAAAGGATAACAAATAGGCTAACTTTCCTCTCCTTTCCCCCACCATTTCTGGCAAGTACCTCTTTATTTTTTACAAGCTTGAGGAGGATAACATATGCTTGATTATAAGCTCATCCTTCGGATGAGTCCAACTTAGTTTTGATTCGAACCCTAAGAAGGAGTGGTCTGTTCCTGTTTGTAATCGAATAGTTCCTTTACTGTGAAATTTTAACGAGTCCAGTATAGGAGAAACTCGGCGTTTTTCAATTTTAGAGAGTCTGAAAAAACTTAAGAAAACTCCAAGTTTGAACTTTTTCGTAAATTTGTGTCTCCCAAGCCCGAAAAAGTATAAAATAATACTTGAGAGAACCGCTTGATCTTGTGACCAAGGAGTACTTTCATGATTAGTGTATTTGACCTGAAAAGTAAAAAGAGATCAAGGACACGTCGTTTTATTTCCAGTATCGAATTTGAAATGACAAAAATCCGGCAATCTTTTCGTGTTTTTACGGTCGGAAAAGAGCTATAAGTAGACCGTCTTTTAGTTCCGTTTTAACGAGTGTAAAAGAAATGCTCGGCAATCTTTTCATATTTTAGGAGTCTGAAAAGGGCTTAAAAGAGAACTCCAAGGTTTCACCTTTTCGTAAGTTTTAACGAGTTCGAAAAAATGATAAAAATGTACTCATGGTTTTCACTTTTTCGTAAGTTTTAATGAGTTCGAAAAAATGATAAAAATGTACTCATATGGCCGACTTTCAATTTAATTTACGATAAGGAAAAGACGGAAAGAACTTGACATTTTCATTTGTTTTACGAGAATTAAAGATAGCAAAATAATCTCGGGATTTTCATGAGTTTAACGAGTCTTGAAAATAAATGAAATTGACTCGAAATAGGTTTCATTTTTACGAAAGCTTGAAACAGAGAAAAATTATGCTTCAAAGTAGTTTCATTTTTACACAAGCTTGAAACAGAGAGAAAACTGTGCTTGATGCCCCCTAAGCGTAACTGCTAGAGCGCATGCCCCCCAGCTTCATTTCATTCAACTAAGTACAAGCTGGATGGAATGAAGGTTCATGTACGAGATCATTCGAACGACTCGACCTAAACTGTAAGAAAATTATGCAAAGTAGTTTCATTTTTTCAAATGAAGAAAAACTATGCTTCAAAGTAGTTTCATTTTTACACAAGCTTGAAACAGAGAGAAAACTGTGCTTGATGCCCCCTAAGCGTAACTACTAGAGCGCATGCCCCCCAGCTTCATTTCATTCAACTAAGTACAAGCTGGAAGGAATGAAGGTTGAGTTACGAGACCATTTGAAAGACTCGACCTAAAACTGTAAGAAAAGATGCAAAAACTAAAATAACTAACCTAAATATACAACTTAACATTTATGAGATCTAGCCAAACTCTCGACTCAATTAGGGGAGGATTAGTTTCATTTTTTAACGAGCTTGACACAGGAAAAGAACTATGCTCGGATTCGGTTTCATGTTTATGCAAGCTTGAAACGAAAAACTATGCTTGTTATAAGTTCACATTCCCCCAGCATAATGAAGAAAAACGAGGTACATGCCCCCCAAGCTTCATTGCATTCAATGAGGTGGATGGAATGAAACTTTACTTTCAAGATCTTGGAAAGACTTGTGGGAGTTGTTTCATTTTTTAGTGAGGTTGACACAGGAAAAGAACTATCCTCAAAACCCTTGTTTCATTTTTTAAACGAGCTTGACACAAGATAAGGAACTATGCTCATAACCATTCTCTACAATCTACCTAACAAAAACTCTACTCTAAAAACCTTGATTCATTTTTTAACGAGCTTGACACACGACAAGGAACTATGCTCTAAAATCCTTGATTCATTTTTTAATGAGCTTGACACAAGACAAGGAACTATGCTCATAACTACTCTCTACAATCTACCTACTTAACCTACCCTTGTTTCATTTTTTAACGAGCTTGACACAAGACAAGGAACTATGCTCAAGACTCTTTGTTTCATTTTTTAACGAGCTTGACACAAGACAAGGAACTATGCTCCAGAAGTTCACATGCCCCCAGCATAACGATGCAAAGTGAGGTACATGCCCCCCAGGCTTCATTGCATTCAACCAGATGGATGAAATGAAGGTTTACTTTCAATATTTAACTTCAAAAGGGAGTTGTTTCATTTTTAAGGAGGTTGACACAAGAAAAGAACTATCCTCATACCTGATTCATTTTTTAACGAGGTTGACTCAGTAACGTGAACTATCCTCAAAACCCTACTTTCTACAATCTACCTACATATCCTAAAATCTACCTGATTCATTTTTTAATGAGATTGACTCAGTAAAAGAACTATCCTCATGCTAGCCTGTTTCATTTTTAAACTGAACTCAGTACTGACTGATTCATTTTTTAATGAGGTTGACACAGTAAAAGGAACTTTCCTCGAACACCCTGTTTCATTTTTTAACGAGGTTGACACAGGAACAAAACTATACTCGCATACACTGATTCATTTTTTAACGAGGTTGACACAGTAAAAGGAACTTTCCTCACAACTCCGTGTTTCATTTTTTAATGAGCTTGACACAAGACAAGGAACTATGCTCATGACTTCCAGCTTCATTTTTTAACGAGGTTGAGACTAGAAGAAACTATCCTCACCACTCCTTGTTTCATTTTTTAATGAGATTGACACAAGACAAGGAACTATGCTCGTGACTTCCAGCTTCATTTTTTAACGAGGTTGAGACTAGAAGAAACTATCCTCACCACTCCTTGTTTCATTTTTTAATGAGCTTGACACAAGACAAGGAACTATGCTCATGACTTCCAGTTTCATTTTTTAACTATGTTGAGACTAGAAGAAACTATCCTCACACTCACTGATCATGGCTTCCAACTGGAAGAAAGACATGTCAATGGACACACCTTGATCATGGCTTCCAAAAGGTCTTCATCAGAAGGAAGAATAGTTCTTTGGAAGGAACACATGTCAAGGGACTCAAAAGGGATAAGAACATCGTGTTCAAGTAATACCATAGAGTTTTCCATGTCAATTACTAGATCTAAATCAAAGGAAGATAAGCAAACAGTGAGAGGTTCACTTACATCAGTAACTGAAAACATGGGACCAGTTGCCACATAATTAACCCGTGGCAGGGTAGATACCACTTTAGAATCAGGAACATTTAGGGGTGTCATATTACTGGTAGTTGAGACAAGACTAGGGAACGAAAGCTGGTCTACAGTCACAATATTTCCATTGTGAGGGAAAGACATCACATGAAAGAGTGTCGATACGACAGCTTTCATTGCATAAACATAGTCTCGCCCAAGGAGTAAATTGAAATCCAAGGGACCTCGAACTACCATAAGATCAATACAGACAGTTTTACCTTCCGAGGTAATAGAAAACTTAGGAAGGATCCCTAAAGGTTCACCAATGGTTCGGTTAAAAGCTTTCAGATTCTGCGTAATAGGCACAAGATGAGGGGAACCCAAAGCTTTCCAAATAGTTGAGGATAAAATACTAACAGAAGCACCTTCATCTACCTGAGTACGATGTATGTCCCTACCACCAGCCTTGACAATGATTTGGAAAGGGATGGAGGAAGGAAGACGAGGTTCTATCAGTCTATTCCAATCAAAGGAAAAGACCTCAGTAATTGGAGGGGGTTCTGTAGAAACAGGTGAAATGCCCCCCGGCATAGAAGAATCTGATGTAGCAAGAAGAACCCGAGTGGTATGAAGTTCACTCTCTAAAGGGAAAGTGGGATCGACCGAATGTGAAATTGAATCGACCACTTGATCAACTAATGGATCATCAACCTGAGTGACATGAGTTTCACTCTCCAATGGAAGAGTGTGATCGACTGTACTTGAAATTAGATCAATCACTCCGTCAGTTGATGGTAGGTTGGGAGAAAGTTTACGGTAACCAGTTGGAAATTCTTGCTGTGGAACAATAAGGATTTCCAACAATTTTGAGGCTTCATCCATGTGAGGGCAAATGTGAGTTTGATGACTCCCTTTGCATAACTTACAAGGAAACCTAACTTTACCCTTTTTCCCAGGAACCTGACTATCATTGGTTGATGGATCAATGGAAAGCTGATGAGATTTTTCTGACCATACTTCCAAGACCTTTGGAATACCAGGACAATTGATAAGGAAGTGGTCACCCTTACAAAGCCTGCAAGGGTATTTGGGTTTACGATGCATGTCGGAGTTTTCCTCAACACAACTAACACTTGCAACCATGGTTGGTTGGTTGACTTCTTTCTTATCTTGCTTCTTCTTCTTCTTTTTCTTCTTCCCTTTCTTCTTCTTCTTAGACACCTGGTTACTAGCATCAAGGCTTTTACCAAGCGAAGAGGAAGAAATGGAGGAAAAAAAATTAGGCGAAGAAGGTAAAGGGTCAACAGAAGGTTGGTGATGTTGAGATGGTGAACTCTGTTGAGGTGAAGCATTCGGTTGAGGTGGAACAATTGGAGTATTTGGGGCCAACGAAGTTGAAAATAACCATATTGGTAAACCTATTGTAAATCCAGGTAATGACAAAGTAGCCATATAAGGAGGACCAACATTTCCAAAGTAAGGAAAAGTACTAGGATTCTCGTTAGGAGGGGTTCCTAGGTTGGTAAATTCCGGAACATTTTCCATTATATTCAACTTGAGTGAATTTTATTAACAATTTAAAACTAAAATTAACAATTCACAATTCACACCTAAAAAGTAAAATTCACAATTCACACCTATGGTCTCTAAAAGTAAAAACAAACAAATTAACACGCACTATAAAATCTAGGAGTCAAACCACACACAAACAGTAACCTTCCGGACCGAAAACACTAGTTGGTGATGAAATCCAACATCTCAGAATTCAGTACAGAAGTGGCGGGTGGAACAGTTACCCCAGCAACCTGCTTAATGAATAGACTGGACCAAGTTCCTCCACTTTAACCGTCTCGAGTGAAGTGAACCCCCCAGAAAATCCAAGTGAGTCTAGCCGACGTCTGCTCTAGGTACAGTGGGATCTTCCCTCCACCGTCACCTAGGGTAGAACCCTAAAGATAATGGTCACTAAGGTTACCAACAGCAACAAATATACCTAGGGGAACAGTCTACGATCCGATAGCACGCAAGGGCAGAGTAGCAAGCTCAATCCCCTTGCCGGCTCCTTGACAATAATCCAAGGTTTACCGACAAGTGACCCCAGGCTCCTCGATAATAATCTAAGGTTTACCGTTTGTAGTACGTGCGTATCTGGTGTCGTTCCCAATGAAGGAGGATTGATCCCCTCACTGGTTCGGACACGATCTCGTGCTTCTCCTTTAAGAGGAGCTTTCCCAGAGCATAAATGTAACAGTTGGATTTATCCTACCACAAGATGAGCTACTTGTTTGGTTTTGCTGTCTTGGAGAGTGAACTACTCTCCTACTCCAAGACACTAGCCTGATCTATATTGGTGTTTCAGAGCCCTAGAAATGTAAAAATTACTAGATGAATTTTAATTAAGCGCTGTGTTATTAAGGCTGTTATTACTCAAATGGGTAAATGGATATGAAACCAATGGTGTTATGACCCGACTCAACTGAATGCAATCGAATATGATAATGCAATCCTTTCAATTTGATGAATCCTAACTAGAGTAAGGAAAGAGTTTCCATTCACTTCCAACAATGCAAAAAACTGATTACTAAGAGAAAATATAACAAATTCTCTAATGCACTAATTTCATCAAGAAAAAACTAATGCAAATCAATTCCAAACCATTTTTTTTTTTTTTTTTTTTGTGTAAATTCAAATCAAAGAAAACTGATCTAAATCTATGATTGATTTTTCAAAATGTAAACTATGCAATTGTAATCTATGCACAATTCACTTGAAAAGTATGCAAATGTAATCTATGCACATTTTTCATTCATATTCTGAAATTGAGAATTCTAATTATGCAAATGTGATCTATGCAAGAGAATTCTCAAACACAAGATGATTCTAATGTAATCTAAGAACCAATCAAGTGCAAGTCGAGAAAATTGGGTGAGAGTTCCAAAGATCAAAAAATAAAAACACCCAAAGGTGATTAACACTCATACACAAAAGCAAAAAGATGAAAAATTGTGAAAAGACTGAGACAAACCTCCAAGTAATGACCAAAGGAAAACAAATCAAGAATTTCTCAAAAAAGAGACTCAAAACACCCAATTGATAAAAGCTTAAAGCAGGAATGCCAATGAAATTAGCCAAGATGAAATCTTCTGACAGGTGAACAGTGGATCTGGGCAGCAAAAACAAGCTATAAACAAAATCTAAAAGATAAAAAAGAAGAAATTGAAATTTTCTAGACTTTTGACAGGGGTACGCAGGCAACCTGTTTGCACAGGTGCGTGTACGCTCTGTGCACAAAGCTGTAGTGCATACAGGTACGCACTGTGCTTAACTCAGAGGGTGCATACTGCTAGCAAAACCAAGAAAAACTAAAATCTAATTTAACCCTAAGCTATCCCACCCAAATACACAGTCAAACAGCCAAAAACCAGAAAAGAAACAACTTTTTTCAAATCAAAGTTTCATACAAAGGAAAAATCATTCATATCAATGGAGTTCCCCAGTGGAGTCGCCATTTTGTCATGCGGAAAGAGTCGATTTTGCGGACAAAACCGACCTCCCTAGAAGCTAAGGCTTTCTAGTGACAAACAAGATAAGTAAACACTACCTTTCTCTAAATATGCATTTAGAATACAAGTAATCAGGTGTTTATAACATACCTTTAGTCCAACGCTTTGTAGTAGTCCAGCCTCGCCGATCCGGATGAGCTCCTCCTTCTCTTCGAAACCTGCATTCACTAACAAGCCAAAAGATTACATAGCACTTGAAAAACTTATAAAATAAAACATATTCATCATACAGACCAAGGAGTATATGAAACAAATCATGTATTACAATCTGTTGAGAAAAGTGAGCTTAATTGTATTAAGTGGAAACAAAAGAAACCATTACAACCTGAGCCTTGGTGTTGTGCAGGTCCCTCCTAGGGTCCAGCAAGAGTTTTCCTTTACTTTGATCAGCTCACCCACTTCCAAATAAGGCTAGGAAAGGATGGGAATCTCTCCTCTCAAGCTCTATAAGGGAGTCCTAATTCCAGCAGCATCTACCCTTAGGAATGTTCAGCTTTTAACCTCCCCTCCCTCTGGCCCAATGCCTGTATTTATAGTGCTCTAGAGGAAGTTAATCAGGTCCACCATCAATGGGATAAGCCCCTCTTTGGATGGGATAGCTCCCCTCTTGATGGGATAAGTTCCTCTTTCACAGGGATACATGAACCATCTGGAGGCGCTCCATACACGTCAAACAAGCTTCTAGAATGCTCTAGAAATGACCACAAGTATCTTTTTTGGAGTGAAACTTGCGCCTTTTGACCTTTACAGGAGTACGCAGCCAGCCCTTTACAGACAGAGCGTACAAGTACGCAGGTATTGTGAACTTGGGGTGCGTACACGAAGGTAAGGCTAAGAGAAACTGCGTACCCAGAGATATATAGATTTTTAAAGACTTTCTCTCTTTCTTGGAGTTTGACATGGAGAGCAGAGGTATGAGACTTGCCAAGGAGGATAGTATGACAGTTGATGGAGCCATACTAACTGCAAATAGTCACGGTGACAAATTTTAGTGTAACAAGGTCCCAAAAGGGACACAAAGTGGGCACTTCTTTAGATTGAGCGCAATCTAGTATCTTCAACAGGTATCCAGCATTAGGCAAAAGCTTGCTACATGGCATTTTACCAGCCCAAACACAGTCCAACCATCAAAGTATACCTCCAGGAACTTATGAATAAATGCCTTGAATGAAGCAATGACTATGCATGAGAAGGTCGCAGACATATTTTTCAATCCAAATGGCATTACAGTGTACTGAAAACAACCCCACTCAGTCATGAAGGTTTTCTTGCTCCTATCCTCCAGCGCGATTTTGATCTGGTGGTACCTAAAGAACCCATCAATGAAGGAATGTGCTTCCTAGCCACCTACATTTTCCAACACTTCATCAATGAATGGAGTCAAGAAAGGATCATGTACGCAAGCATCATTCAGCTTTCTGAGATCCACACATATCCTTATTTCATCCTTCTGCTTCTTCTCCTGGACCACCATAGGGCTTTCCCAGTCAGATTCTTCCATAGGCTCAATGATGCCTATCATGAGCATCCTGTGTAGCTCTAAGTGGACCTTCTCCTTATACTTTGGATTGAGATGGTAAGGTCATTGCTTAACTGGCTTCACATCGGGTTTCAATGTTATCTTCATAACACCTAGGTCCCCAATTATCCCCTTCATATCTGTAAACTTGGTAAGGAATAAATCCTGGTATTCGCGGAGAAATTCAGTGAACTTATCCACCATCATGTCATCCCATTAATCTACAATCTTAGCGAATTTGGGTTCTACCTCCATACCGATGTTTACGTTTCGTTTTCAGTGCCGTGGTTATATCAGGATTCTCAACCTGTGGACCTTCAACCTCGCGGTGACCCTCTGTTTCCAGGATGTAAATCTTTTGCTAATCCTTATCCTCTTCTTCAGCATTTACATTGTATCATTCTAGCGCGTGACTCAGATGAATAGTCCACTTAGGCTCAATCAGGTCTAAAGGATCCTGTGGTATCCTAAAGGTTGTTTTTTTCACTTCTTGTAGTGCCTCATCAATACAGTCAAACCCGTCTTCAAAACTGAATGTCATTATGAATCCTTCACTCAGAATATCCCATTCACCTGTACAATGGCGAAGCTCTATTTGTACTTACCAATTCATCGGGACAACATCCATGGGGTGACAGAACAAGTGCACCCATTCATGTTAGGGCTTCTCTCCATAAACTTGGGCCCATTTGGCCAGATGCACGCATGGATCCTCTTGCCCATCATACTTGTCTGTCATTTGCATCCTCAGCTTCCCAAATCGATCTCTCATCATCCTCCTACATTCGCACCAATAATCAAAGCTTCCCTTATGCTTACCCCACCATCTTGCAGGCATAGCACGCAGTGCCCAGTCTAACACCTGGAAGCACTGCTTTTCTGGTACCTCCCTTTCAAATGCATCCAAACATATATCTACATCATTCAGGCCATCATAAGTAGGCATATTTCTTACCACTCAGGACACACAATGTAGCGAATGGGTCATCATGTTGTATTTCAGCATAGTCAATTCATGTAATCGATTCTTCCAGTGTTCTAACTCTTCATCGGAGTCCGAGGTGCAGTAATTATCACAATCCCATGTAATTCATCCATCCACGTTGGGATTTACCAATATTAGTCTTGCGTGGTTATCTTATAGATATAATCCAAATCGTCATCACTCCCATAATTGCAGACTGGTTCAGTATAACGTAATCCTTCAGCAGGATGTAGGGGTACTATTATGCGTAGTGATTTCTTCTCAAATATCATCTTTCACTTCTTTAGGTTGATTACCCCGTTCATGTCAGTAGCCCAATCAATTCCAAGGAGTGAAAGATAGGGGTTGTTTTCATCCACTATCTTTGTTACTTCAAAGTTAGCCAGTGCGCTTGCACCTTCAATATCCATAGTCACACCCTACAGCTTCCCCATGGGGATGATCTTCTACTGATTTTCCATCCTTAGCTGAATCAGAGACCATTGCAACGTGTGTCTCCCCATTCATTCCCAAGTCTGCTTCGGTAGGACGTTCGCATCTGACCCCAGGTCCAAAATATCATGATCCATTTCATACTCTCATATCTGCGCAATCAGTCACATCTCCCGTCTCGTCCTTGTTTTATTCTTTGCAATCTTTCGTACTATGCGCAGCTCAACAGGAGTGTTTCCATCACATATATTTACGAGCTCCTATAGCCCCTTCACAGCCTTGCTATTGTGCAGTAGCTTCATGCAGGTCTCCAGGAAAGTTGTAAGCATAGAAAGGTCCACCTCCTGATCAGGATTATTCTTGCTCCCTGAGGTGGAGGACTCAGTGAAGCTCTTCTTAGCTTCCATGAATGTTTCCCATGCATGCTCTAAATCGAACTCAACTTCCTTTGCTGGATCTTTGCGAACCCATGTGCTACGTTTGGGTTGTTTCCCTTTGTCATCTCTTGTTATGATTCCACTTTGGAGCACTATATTCATGTTCAGATCCTCTTCGCGCGGCTCAGACCTCATCATCTGCAAGTTCTGAGTTTGCGGAGGTGGTAGCACCCCTTTGTCACGTATCCTAGCTATTAGCGTAGGATAGTATTCCATTTCATGATCAAACAAGGTGTAGTACTTGCACGATGCGCATGTTGGGTTAGTGAAATCGCAAGCATAGTGTCCTTGTGCTCCGCAATTATAGTAGATCAACTATCCCCGACCTCTGCCAGGTCCTTGTGGTGAAGTAAAATTATAAGTGTGGACACCAAAGAATTCCTCTAGCCCAATAATGGGTCTAGCCACAACAGATACATTCTATGGAAGATTTCCTTAGGTTAGAATCAGTCAAGGGGGCCTACCTCTTGGTCTGTTTATCCTTCTTGATGATGTCCTCACTTGCTCACTCCAGCTATCTCTTGCTTCCTTCTTCAAGCTCCTGAAACAAGTAAACAACAATAAACAACAAACAACAAACATAATAATAGACAAATTGCAATTCAACCTACTTAACAAGTTAAGAAACATTAAGCCATGAATACGTAATATTACATGACATGTAGGAAATCAATCGATAGTTTCATATATTTATATCAAAGAGAGATTACAACCATTCGTCTTGATGTTGCACTCTTCCTTTGAAAAGACCAGGTTCCCACGCACTTCTGCTCGCACTCCACGATGGCTTCAAACAACAATAGTTTTAAAGCTCTTCCCTTTAGACTTCACTCCATACCAAAACAAACTTCTCCCTCACACAACTAGATAACTACAACTAGTAATAGCTTGATTGTCTACTCAAACCAAAATAGCAACAATACTCTGCAACTATAAGACTCACACTAACACTCTAACTAAAAACTAGATTGTGCTTGGGAAGAAGGGAGGTTTATATAGGAAATATGGATGGGAGATGGATCCTCTCCTCTTGGGAGAAGGACTTATCCCTTGAGGTAGTTCCATTATTATAGGGGAAAGGAGCCCAAAGTGTCATCCTCAACCCCATCTGGCCAAACCATTTACCAAACTTCCATTATGGAGCTTATAGAGCTAGAAGTTTCGACTCTAATTTTAAAAAATTTCCATAACAAGACTGGTGCGACTGGAACACAGCTCAATTGCTCCAGTTGGTGCAAGGATTAGTGCTAACCTATACACATTGTTGCAGGGGAGACAAAGGCCATTAGCATCGGTCTTGTAAACTGGGAAAAACAGAAGTTTCAAGGGAAATAAAGCAAAAGGGAAATGATCTTCTCATGAAGAGGGACACAATGGAAGTTTCTTCATGAAGGCAAAGCATGCGGGGTTCACTATAGAGGTCCTCCAGGATCAAGGAATGGAGAGTACAGGGACAATGACAAAATGTTGTGTAACAGATGCCCCCTAAAGCATTAAGGCCGAGCCGGAGTGAGGGATGAAATGCTTTATAAATCAGTGTGGGGAACCAGCCTATCGTCGGAAAACCTATAAGAAAGTAGAAATACATATACATAAACTGAGATCTCTATCAAATGATACATGAATCATGGCATGGACGCAACCATCCAGAGCATGATCATGTAAATGGATCTAAGTATTGGCACATTGATCCATCAAATAGTATCATAATGAAAACAAGGTATGGTCGCAACCATCCAATAATGAGAAGCATCACATATGACAACTCATGTTCTAGACACAGAAAACCATATGAAAGAGACATGCATATCATCACAACCATGTCACACCACTTTGCAACCTGGACTTTTGTGATCTAAGTCCAGGGTCTTGAGCTCCAACATGACTCGATCAAAGTACAAATCCTAGCATGCGAATAGATGTGTTGACATCGAACATGCTAGAAAGTCGCTTGATTACCATTCAATTATGTAAACTATTAACAATCGTGAGAGAAACCACCAATAATGACAATGGTCCTCAAGGTACTATCAGCAGAATCCATGGAATGTGAATAGAAGAACTGAAGTCGAACACCCATGAAATCACTTGATCAAAAGCCAATGACGTGAACTTGCCATTGAGTGCGAAGAAATTTCCATTAGGGCATGCAAGCTCTAAGGTACTAGAAGGGAGTCTCTCAGTCAACTTCCTAGATAATGAGTTGTGGTCAATGGAAAGTGACCGTGTTGAAGGAGGGCCATAATGAATCCCACATCATTGATGCGAGACAAGAGGATGCAAAATTATTTTGGATGATACAGAGAATTAGAGGTAAGTGTAACTATACAAGGACAACTCTTGAACATATTAGCGACACAACTGGAAATTTGGCAGCTTTTCGATCCATAGGATTGGTGGTCATGATGATGTAGCAGAGATTAGATGGAAGGCAAAATGAACGGCCCAAACCCAAGAAGGTCAATGATACAAAGGAGGATGTCCCAACCCGACACGAAGCAAACAATGTCATGTTCAAGAGTGAGCTGCCGACATGACTTATAGATTTCCAAATTCCATCCCACCATTTCTGGAAAGTACCACAATTATTTTTTAATCGCAAGCTTGAAGGGGATAGCATATGCTTGCATTGTAATTTCATCCTTTAGATGACTCCGACCTAGAAAGTGTAACAAGCCCTAGGAAGGATAAGCTTTTGTTCATCATGGTGACGAATCTGATGTCGTTTAATAGTTTAATGAGTCCAACAAGGGTGTAACTTGGTATCTTTTTCATGTTTAGAGAGTTTGACAAAGACACGGAAAAGAAAACTCCCCACGATCCCTTTTCATATGTTTGTGTCTCTCGAGCCCGAAAAGGTAGAAAAAGATACTTGAGAGAACCACTTGACCATTTTAGTCAAGGAGTACCTTTTTCGTAAATAATGCCTCCTAACCCGAAAATCAGGTAAACTTATACTGGGCGCATAACATTTCACATCCATTAACAAGTTTGAAACGACAAGGGCTCGGCCATCTTTTCACTTTTAAAGGGTTGGAAAAGAGCTGAAAGCGGACACCCCATTTTTATTCTCTTTAACGAGTCGAAAAGGGAAAAAATACTCGGAAATATTTTCATATGAGTTTAACGAGTCGAGAAAAGAGCTTAAAAGTGACTCGTCATGGAGGAACAAGTGGTATAAAGGGTAGCAACTAGTTGCGGGGATGGTGGAACTACTCAAAACATGTAATGGTCAACAGGCTGGCTAATAAAACCACTCATCATTGTGGTTCCTCAGGAAAGGAGACACAACCAAGTGAAAGCATATGATTGGCCAAAGAGATGGTGGCAATGGAATGAAACAATCAAGGCTCATCTAGTAGAAATTAGCTGATAAAAGAGGCAATCACGAGATGTAAATTGGGCATGGGATCATTTTTACACAAGCTTCAACCATGGATAACTCTACTTGAATTTGGTTTCATGTTTACATAAGCTTGAAATCAAAAAATATGCTTGCTATAAGTTTGCATGCCCCTGGCATAATGACTCAATCGAGGTACATGCCTCCCAAGCTTCATTTTAGTAAACTAGGTGGACAAAATGAAGGTTCACTTTCGAGATCTTGGAAAGACTCAACTGGGATTTTAAGAGATCTTAATCAAAGACTCATTTTAGAAAATGGAGTTGTTTCATTTTTTTTAATGAGGTCGACACAGTAAAAGAAATATCATCGGACCCTTGTTTCATTTTTTAATGAGGTTGACACAAGAAAAATAACTATCCTCATCCCTTGCTTCATTTTTTAATGAGGTTGACACAAGACTAGGAACTATCCTCATCCCTTGCTTCATTTTTTAATGAGGTTTACACAAGACCAAGAACAATCCTCGTGACATATCTTTCATTTTTTAACGAGGTTGACATAGTAAAATAACTATCCTCAGACTCCTTGATTCATTTTTTAACGAGATGGACACAAGAACAGGAACTTTCCTCATGACTCCTTGTTTCATTTTTAACGAGGTTGACACAAGACCAGGAACTATCCTCACACCCTTTGTTTCATTTTTTAATGAGTTTTACATAAGACCAAGAACTATCCTCATGACGTTTGATCATGACCCATAGGAGAACATGGTTCCCAAGAGGTCTTCTCTAGATGGAAAAATGACGCTCTGGGAAGAATACATGTCATTTGGTACCAAAGCAATACCAAGTTCCAATGCCAGCAGTACATAATGTATAATACCATTTGTGTGATCATCAGCAGATGTGGAGACAGAATGGGTGGCCACATAACTGACGTATGGCGATGAAGGTACTGCTTGAAAACAAGAGCTAATAGGGGATGATGGTTGCAAAGGAGACGCCTGGTGACCAATGAATGACATTTGATCAATAATCACAATTCTCCCTTCGTGCAGAAAACAAACCACACAGAAAAGTGAAGAAACAAGAGCTCCCATGACATAAACATACTCATGTCCAAGGAGAAGATTGAAATCTAAGGGTCCTTGGACTACCATCACGTCTATATAGATGGTCTTTCCTCCCAAAGTAATAGGGAACTTTGGAAGGATCCCCAAGGGTTGATTGGTTCCTCCGTTGAAAGACAATCGATTCTGAGTGATAGGCACAAGCTATGGGGAGCCCAAGGCTCGCCAAGTAGTAGAATACATGATGCTAATAGATTCACCTTCATCTAATATAGTTCCATGTACTATCATATTATAGGCTTGTACTGCGATCTAGAAAGGCACATAAGATGGGAGGTTGAAAGCAGTCAATGGACCCCAATCGAAAGAGATGACACAACTACTTGGTGGAAGTATCATATGATTGCCCCCATGATGTATAGGAATAGGAGAAGGAATCTCCTCAACAATTAGTACAGGAGGGTCACTCTTCGATTCATGAGAATCTGAGGAGACGAGAAGAACATGAGAAGTATGATCACCACTCTCTTCTGGAATAGAGTGATCAACTAAAGGCGGAGACAAGTCAAAACTCTTTTCAGCCAATGGTTGTTCAAGAATAGACATGAAAGAGTCATGCTCAAGAAGAGTAGGATGGGCAAGAGGTGAATTTGAGTCAATCTCTTTACCAACTGGGAGAGGGTCAAAGAAATCCTCTGATAACCAAGAGGAAGTTGGGGTTGAGGAGCTACAAGGTTTTCCAAAACTTCTGAAGTTTTAGCCTTAAGAGGACAAAGGTGAAGAAGATTCTCTCCTTCACATAACCCATAGGGGAATCTAATCTTTCCCTTCTTCTTACCATCATTAGCTGAAGGTGTAGCATCGACATGATCTCTAGAGGTCGAGGGGATGGTCGGTTCAGGTCTTGAGACCATAACTCTAAGACTCTGGGAATGCACGGACAATCTCGAAGGAGATGGTCACCCTTACACAGCCTGCAAGGGAATTCTACCTTCTGTGAAGGATCAGAAGATTTATCGATGGGTAGTTCATTTGGAGTAATAACTGCATGTTTGGCCTCTCACTTATCTGACTTCTTCTTCTTTGTCTTATTCTTCTTCTTAGCCTCCTGGTTACTGGATTTCAAACTTTCACCAAGTGAAGTAGAAGAGGAGGGTGAAGAAATAGGGGAAGAAGGCAAGGGGTCAACCTGAGAATCATCATGATGCGATTCAAATGAAGGAGATGGCGGGGTAGGATTTCGAACACTCGGGATCACCAAGGTTGAAAATAACCAGACAAGTAAACCAATGGTTAACCCAAGAAGGGACATCGCCATATAAGGAGCACCAGCGTTTCCAAAAGAAGGAAAAGACCAGGATTCTCATCCGAGGGGAATCCTTCACTGGTAGAATCTGGAAATGTTTCCATTGGAATCAACCCTAAATAATCACTAAGGAAGATAACTTTAACCTGGAATGTTTCATGGGAAGTTAATTTTAACACACTGAAACAAAACTTTGCCTTTTCATATTTTAAGAGTCGAGAAAAGAGCAAAAGGTGACTCTATCACTTTCAATTTGAAACGAGATCAAAAGGACAAGTGCTCAGGTGATCTTTTATATTTAGGGAGTCAAAAGGATCAAAATGACTACTTAGGGTACTCTAGGCAAAAGGATTACCAGGTAACCGTGAACTGCATAATACCTCCAGACAAACAAAGAAGTACGGGAAGGCAATCTCTCCAAATGTTGTGTTCATTGTATCATGTTCACAAGATGGCAGACTCAGCTTCCAATGGATAAAAGATTGCAAACCAAGTGGGGTATCCCTTTATATACACAACAGTGTGGGGAGCACAAGTCCATACTAGCACTGTCTAGTGCTAAAGCGAGCGACAGCTACTAGGTTTAAAGACGTCGGAACACAGCTCTAGCCTAGACCACTAAATGTGAGCATTAAGTTTCAATGCTTCCTTAGGTTAATTCAATAAATTTTAATGGCTGATCTTGAATTAGGCTTCAATTACAAGGCCCCACTGCCATCATTTGACAAAACTCCTACATGCAGCTGTATGAGAAAAGAGATCTTTGTCTTCGATGAAAGTTAACACTAATTGAGGGATAGAGAGCACATAATCAATGCAACAATCAAAGAATGAAATCTTTCATTAATAAATCTCTTAAATGCATTTAATCTTCCTATAAAAACATAAGAAGTTTCATTTCATTTCCAATGCTTATGATGATGCAATTCTAGCTTCTCAATAACGCTACTAATGCAATATTTTTGCTTAGGTAAACTAGAATGTTATTCTCCTTTTCATAAAATGAAAAATGAATCTTTCACATAAGGCACTTTAAATGAAAATTTTCACAATTATGAACAAACAAGCATCAATCAAATCCAAAGCATTATAAATGAAACTAAAAGAAACTTCTTCACTAAATCGAACAAACCAAACACATAAATGCTTCAATCGAGAAACCAAGCAATGTAATCTATGCTTGGAAAAAGAAAAGAGGCACTCAAAATAAGAGAACAAACGAGACTCTTTCACTCATTCAATTGAAAGCAAAGCATCCTAGTGACTTCTAGGAGGAAGAAGAGAGTTTGAGGGTTAAGACACACTGGCACTGGAATGGAAGAAATTATGATTTTTTCTTACCCCTAAGACTAGAGTGACTTTTTGGCCAAAAGTAGCGCTGATCATCATGATTGACCAGTACTACAACTAGCGTTGATGGCTGATCAGCATGAATTTTTGGCCAAAAATAGTGTCGATCGAGGGATTCAAAGAAAAATAAAAAGAACTTCACATAGGACCACACTTAACACATCAAAGGGTGGCCTAAATGAAGCAAGCATACAAAGAAAGCTAAAAGAAGCTTTCTAGTCAGGAAGAAGATCGTCTAAAAGGCTTATGGGGTCAAAATCACAAGAGCAGAACACACTGGCCAAGGTTGGGGTTGTTTAGTTCCTATACCAATAGGAGTCATAATTTTTGAATGACTGAGATGAACCTGTAATATGTACATACCTTTGCTTTTTGCAAATGCCTTCCATATTCAAAAAATTAAAAAATGAAAATAGGGTATGTCCTAAAAGAATAATCAAAGGTCAAAAAGAACAAAAAGGTCAAAAAAGATGAAAAATATGAACCCCAAGAAAAGAAAAATACCATGAAAGTGAGCAAGCCAAAATTCCACTACTATTTACGTTTTTGCATAATAAATGATTGTGTGCAGTTTGTAACCTTTGCCACAATCCATGATAGTCAAAATGTTTAAAACTTGGCTATTTCATGTTTCAATTTCATGTCTATAGATAGAGAATAAATATCTGGCCAAACTGTTTAATCTTGGCAGATAATTAGATAGGTAGAATAAATAAAAGGAGCTCAAATGTTTAATCTGAGCCCTTGGATGTAATAAGGTTAGATTTAGTTAGTTTACTATTGTAAAGAGAAAGAAAAATGTTCGATAAGGGTTTTTTAGCTCAAATGCACCCTAATAAAGAGAAGTGAAAATGGTAGGATGAGTAGGTGGGTAAGTAGAAGAAAGGTTGCAGAAAGTGTGATGATTGACTAGGAAAAAGCACATTTATCATCTTTCAACATGTATTTCAAATGCGAATGGGCACTCAAGCATACAGATGGATATCAAAGTAAATTAATTAATTTCTCTCGTTCATTTCACCTTTTACTTAACTAATTTCCCACAATAAAGTTCAAAGTACTTAAAAACCCTAAGTAAAAGAGGCTCAGAGCATTTCTTTGACTTTTGGAGGGACCAGACCCTCAACTCAATGACTTATAGGAAATAAGTACTAAACACCCTCCCCCCCCATAAACATTCATTCCCCCCTTTAGTTCATTAATTTTTACTAATAATACTCTTTTCCTAAGGTTAAATTACTTTTACCTAGGAAAGTTGTTCATTCCCCCCACATAAATCATTTTCATATCAAAAACCCATAAAAGCACTATATCCTAAGTCTTTATGTGATTATCGGAAAGCATTAAAACACGAGATATCATATATTTGGGATATTGTGCCCCTTTTCCACTTATTTGACTAAATTACTAATTTATTTATTAAATCCCTAATAAAAACTCGTTTCCTATATATATATTAACTCCCACAATATTAATTAATCCCACCCTAGTTTAATTATATAAACTAAGGTTTTCTACCCCGGACCCACTAACTAATCGATCATTGATTAAGTTAGTTAAAACCCAATTAAATCCCACTCGATACCTTAACCCCCACCTTAATCTCGCATTAAACCAAAATCGCGCATTTAAATGCCCGTCGGGCCCCCACCATTACCTTCTGTGCAACTCCATCACCCGACCACCACACTATCTCTCCCCTCCCCATCTGATGGTCCGTGTTGATTTTGGAAGGTCCCAAAATTCGAACATTACTTGCCAAAAAAGGGTTGTTTTCCATTAGGCCCCCGAGATGACGTGGCACTCAATGTATGGAATCGGACAGCCTCCCCCCAATACGCCATGCGCTCAAAAGTTGTGTGAAGCAAACCACTTACCGCCAGCCCGCTATGTGCCAAAACAACCATTGTTCATCCCGCTATGCAAAAAATGACCATTGTACACCTGTACCCACCAAATTGACTTTCACTCATAAAGCCAAAAAAGCCCCAAATTATTGTTTTTATCATTTTTTTTAACTGTAAACTTCCATGCACACACCTGCAAACATCCAAGTTGTCAACCCATGTACAATTTCACCCTGAAGATGTGACAAAGCTCCCAGATCGCCTTCCAACCTGCTCATAGCCTTTTCAACCATTCACATTTGCGAGTCACCCGGTTCAAACCCACTTTTCTTCAAATTTCAGGTATTTAAACTATCAATTTCAAAGCCAATTGCTGAGTTTTCTTAATTGAAATTAAAGAGAAATTCTGATAACTTAAAACCCACATGGAATTGCACCACCATTTCCCTAAAAGACTGAAATTTACCTCCCCCATTCTCAAATCCACAAGAACTGAGAATGGTTGCCTCAATTGCCATGGATGTCAGTCCAATTTCCACTCCTCACCTAGACCTGGACCACCTTCCCCTTGCTGATAAAGATTTCAAAATCAAAGACACCTCTATCTTTGTGTCCCCTCTAAAGCTATACTGTCGATATAGATATCAATACTTGAACCACGCTGATAAAATTGGTCTTTGGGAGTCTCTTGGGTAGCAGAGGTCCCGCGTAATAGTTTTGGGTTTGATAGCCTAGAAGTTAGGATAAAAATATTGTAAACCTCAAAAAAATGTGGAGCACAAAATGTAAAAAGTCGAGACAAAGGGTTGTCTACCCAAGAAATAATATAGAATAATAGGAAGTAAGTCAGTCTATGGACCATAGGAAAGTATAAATAGAGTGCAGCTCTATGGGGAGGAGGCAGTTCTTTTTTTTGGTATGATCTTGGATCTGAATGGTAATGGGTTTTTGAGGAGAAAAATAGGAAAGTGTCTGTAAGTCCGAGTCAAGGGTATTGGGTAGTGGATAGAGGCTCTGTAGCTGAGTGCACAGAGGCCTGGAAGAGTCCACAATAGTGTGTGTGGACCCCTGCAGCTAAGTGCACAGGGCAGATCTGGACGTATTGGTGATAAAGTGGAAATAAAGATAAGTTGCTTCTGAAATTTTGTGTTAAATCTGAATTATCACGGATATGGCTTTCTACATGGTTACTATAACTATTTGATCTATGCACATATGCTAATGTTATGAATGTATGTAATTCTGAGTTTATTCTGAGTGCATGAACTAGTCAAATCTGATAAATGTTTGCTCAAAGATCACAGTAAGTAGATTGAATACGTAAACAACGCAATAACAAGTGGTAAGGATTATTTTGGGTTCGGATTTGCATGAAACCAAGCAGCACGAAGCTGCGGAATGGTGCGCGAAACCTCCAGACCACATCTAGACATCCCAAGGGTGCGGAAACCTAGTTCCAGCACCCTCCCCTGCTACCTTGGGTGAGACTTCAGTCTGTGCTCCGCGGGATGTTGCCAAAAGGGCCGGTAGCTATGGGATTTGTTTGGCTAAGTAATTTGCCCGAACTTGGGTTAGGCCCATATAAGCCAACAAATGGTTCCATTGCTGGGATCAAGATCTACCTAAGGGGTGACTGATGTGGAACAGAGGGACTCTATAGAAAAAGAATTGAAGGACCGAAGGGACCAGGAGCAGTAGTAGTTCAAAATACGGTGGAAGAGTTGACAATGACGAGCGCGATCCAGCTATCGATATTGAAAGGAGTAGGAAGCGAAGACCTAGAATAATTTTGGTTCATGCTAACCTCAATATGGAATGCACATAGAATTGCAGATGATAATATCAAAAAGGCTACCTTAGTTAGTGTGCTGCAAGACTGGGCACTAACATGGTACATAATGTACTCAAGCAATCACCCAACTGTAGGGACAGTAGAAATCCAAACCGAACTAAAGAAAGAATTTAGCTGACCAAAGTCAAAAACACAATCGATCATAGGGTTCAAAGAGATCATGATGATTCCTGGTGAAACCCCATGGGATTTGGACCAAAGACTGAAAAATACTACTCGTGAGGCTAACATGACATTGAGGGATGTGCAACGCTACACCTGGTTTATGGCATCCTTAACACCACATCTAAGGATGGCTTTGTCACAACAGAAGATCTCAACCCAGGCTGAAGCATTAGAGACAGCAATGAGGTTGCATGAAACTCCATTACAATAACCGGGGTTGAGAGTTTAGCAAATGCAAGTGCAGATCCAAAATTTGTGGTTGGAAATGAAGAAGTTAAAAAAAGAACAGGCACCGCAACCAGAATTTGGGGAGGATGTATGGTGTATAAAGTGCAAGAGCTAGGGGCACGATAAAGATCACTTCTCGATCTCAGTGAATTATGTGGAAATGGGGAACCAACACCATTGCAACCAGAGGCACAGGCAGGGCCAAGCACAACAACCCCACTCTGGTGCGCAATCTGTCAGGTGAGAGGAAAACAAAACACTGATAACTGTCATCTGCTGCCAAAATACAACCAGACACCCCAGCAGCTATTTTGGAACTTTTGCAGATCGGTGGGCCACGAGGAAAGAGACTATCATAGCTACCAATTATTAATGAACCAGTCACCTACTTACAGAATGCAGACTAAGGCACGAGGTCAGGGTCTAGCCACAATGATTGCACGGAGTGGGTTCTAGGTCTGTGGACAATGACGGGGTGGAATGGGGCCAGGAAGGGGTCGCGGGCAGCTAATCTGTTACAATTGCGGAGGTCCAAGACATTACTCACGGGATTGTATCAACCCAACTAGAATTTCATGCAGTTACTATGAACAATTCAATCATGAGCTGATAGAGTGCCCTACGCTGATAGCACATATTCGTGAAAAAGGGGCAGTGCAACCAAAAATGACCAAGAACGTGCAGATGATGAGGTCTGAACCCTACAAGGAAGATCCAAAAGTAAACATGGTACTGAGAAGTGGCACAACCACAGGAGCAGATAGAAGGAACTTAAGTAAGGAAGACGCAGGGGTTGGTAAGGAGACATATCTAGAAGCTAGGGAGAGCTTCGCGGAGTTCTATATCCCAGGTAGTAGGGATAAGCCTGAGACGGACAGGGATCCCTCGATGATAACTACCTTTTTTGAGATGTATAAAATTGCTTTGTGATAACAAGGCAGTTAAAGGCTTATAGGAATTAATAAATAGATGCGCAGGATGGAGTGAACCTCACGTAGTTCAAAAGTTGGGAAGACATGCATTGCAGACCAAGAGGGAAATGCAACTAACATCGTAGATCGATGATTATGAGATGGATCAGGTCATTCTGGATCTAGGCTCAGATGCCAACGTACTGCTTAAACAAACTTGGGAGCGAATGGGTAAGCCTACACTACAATGGTCCCCTATCCAATTGCAGATGGCAAACTAGTAGAAGGTCTTGCCCATCGGAAGGGTGCAAGGAATTATAGTAGATATTGATGGTGCAAGTACTTGAACGGACTTTGAAGTGATTGAAATCATGGATGAAAGCACACCTTATCCTACATTGTTAGGAATAGTCTGGGCCACCGACATGAATGGGGTTATTAATTTAAAGAAATGGACAATGATATTTGAAACAAAGTCACTCCGCGTAGTCGTTCTGCTAGATCTGGCTGAAGGACTATGTTATATTGAACCCGTACACAACAAAGAGAGCGATGACGAATCAAAAGGTATCTACATAATGGCTGTGCAAAGGTGAGAATGGGTTAGGACAATGGAGGATCAAAGAATATCATGGGGCTATGTAGAGTCTTGCACCACCGATTCAGATGAAGAAGACTAGTGGTGGCGTAACAGGTTGAACGGAGTGACCACGCTACACTGCAATATGGTGACTAAATCTCTATACTGTGTAAGGGCCCAGGATTGTGAATTTCCAATGTATGATGAGCTGACAATAATAGAAGAATTCTTAACAAATTTGAAATCGCAGCACTAGAGCACCAACAGTTTGATGCGCTGAGATGGGCATTGCACGCGACGCCTGTGTGATGATGGGGCACACATGAAGGGAATTTCAAAGATTGGCACGATTTCAGGCACATGATGAAGATCAGATTTGGGAAGTCAGAACTACGCATAATGGAGAAATACGATGGACATGATGACCTGCACATGCACCTTAGCAGATGGATCAAAGCCTATGGAGAGGAACCTCAACAGGAATGGGTGCACTTATTTTATCACACCCTGGACTTCATTCCTAGAAACTGGTATATTGAAGTGGAGCTCTGGCATGACACAGGCGAGTGGGATATCTTGCGTGAAGGGTTTTTGTCAACATTCCTCTTTGAAGATCAATGGATGGATCTCGTGGATGATGCATTACAGCTGGTAAAGGCCGTCATTTTGAAGATGACACTGGAACCAAAAGAATTTGTGCAGGCCGCCTGGTCGCGATAGCTGAACCAGGCTCTCAAATGCTATAATGTCCAGGTAGAAGATATGAGGATGATCTGCGAAATGTCAATATTTCGGAATCAGAGGGGAGCCTTGAGGTGTGCAAACCCAAAATCGAAGATCCAGATATCATGGCACCGTTGAAAATGAGACAAGTCAATATCAAAATAGAAGAGGAGCTGAAGTATGCAACGCTTGCAAACTATTGGGACGATGCCACAATGGAGAAGGTCATCGAATTTCTTCGGGAATATCGAGATTTATTCCGAACAAAAATCACATAGCTAAAAGGGATCCTAGGAGACTTAGGAATGATGAAGATAACGTTGAAGCCAGAAGTGAAACCAGTTAAGCAGCGACCCTACCAATTAGCGATGGTATACGTGCTTCAAAAATTCCACCACTTTCTGCTCGGAGGCCACTTTAAGATGTATACCGATCACTCTATGTTAAAATACCTAGTGAATAAGCCTGTGTTGGGGGGGCGCATTTGTCGATTCTTGTTGTTATTCCAGGAATATGACTTTGAGGTCATTGTAAAGCCGAGACGTATAAATGTAGACCTAGATCACCAGTCCTGAATTAAGACCGGAGAAGAGCCCACAAATTTAGAAGACGCACTCCTGGATGAAAAACTATATGCGGTGCACGTAGTGGATGTCTATTTCGAGGATATAATCCATTTATTAACTACAGGAACTGTGCTGCAGGGATGTTCTGTTCAGTAAAAGAAGGAATTGGTGATACATATAGCATACTTCACTATGATTGGAGGAAACCTCTATAAAGTGGGCAACGACGAAATACTACGTAGGTATGTCCTAGAGTTTGAGCGAGGACAAATCCTAGCCAAAGCACATCGGGGGGTTGCTGGCAGACATTATGCGGGTTGCACCATAGCCCAGAAGATTCTTCATGTAGGATTATGGTGGCCCACTCTGCATCAAGATTCTAAAGCATACTGCCACGCCTGCGACCTATGTCAACAAACGGGGAAACCATCGCAGAGAGATGAAATTCCGCTCTAGCCACAGATGACATTACAACCATTCGAGAAGTGGGCAATCGACTTCATAGGACCTATCAAACTATGAGGGAAGGCATGGGCATGCTATATAATCACCACGATAGAATATTTGACCCAATGGGTAGAGGCACAGCTGGTTAAGGACTACACGAATGCGATAGCTGAGAAGTTTTTGTTTGAGAACGTTCTGACAAGGTTTGGATATCCCAAAATTCTCATGAGCGATCGGGGAACTTATTTTCTGAATGAAACGATCAATGCACTCACTGAGGAATTCCAGATATATCACCAATAGAGCACGCCATACCACCCATAAGAGAATGGTACCGTTGAGGCATTCAACAAAATCTAGGAGACCGCATTGACTAAGGTTTGTAATGTGCAGCGAAATGACTGGGACTTGCACATATCTGCTATGCTATGGGCATACTGAACCACATGCAAGAAGATGATGGGCTAGACACCTTTCCGGTTAGTCTACGGCAAGGAGGGCATTATGCCTATGGAATATATTGTGCCTAGTCTACGAATGGTGGAAATAACAGGAATGGCCGATCGCGGGGCTTTGGAGGAATGGCTCGCGTAGCTAGAAGAACTCGAGCAGGAATGATTTTTGGTTGCATTCCATCAACAAGTACAAAAATAGCAGGAGAAATTGTGGCATGATTGCCATATCAAGGTGCGCACATTCCAGGAGAATGATCTAGTATTTCTATACAACAGTAAGTTCGAGAAATTCCCTGGCAAACTCCGAATGCATTGGTTGGGACCTTATGTCATCAAAGAAGTTACCGATGGGGGCGTGGTTCAGCTGACCAAACTCAATGGAGACCCCTTCCCGGGCCGAGTGAATGGCAGTCGCCTGAAGCCCTACATGGGTGGGCTAGCTGCCTGACTAACCGACCAAGGGACAGTCTCACTACTCTAGCTAGTTGAAAGAGAGCGCGAGATGATAATGCAGTCTGGGGAAAAGAAGCGTGATTGCTAGGATACACATAGATTTGGCCAAACACAAAGTCCATGATCATGCGGCAAGGAGTTCGCTAATGCGTTGCTAAGAGGAGAGGTGACCGTTCTTATCACTATTCATGACACGATGTCTGCATTATGGCAAAAGGGAGCAGACGGCGGGAAATTAGGAGAAAGAGTACGAGCCAGATATGGAACAAGCTACCATATATTTTACACGAAGACACCAGAACAAGTGGGAACCAATGATTTTGAAATTAAAATCACTTATAAATCACCAAGGAGCATCCACCGGGAGACCTACGCTTCTGGAAAACCTATGTTGATTATCTATATGGAATGTTTCATTATCTCTACACAAGGAGTAAGCCCGAGGGTGGTGATATGGCTGATGGAAAGGTAGGACTCACTAAGGAACATGGTGTTGACAGCTACGAGTGTCCCGCATCATGCAACATCAATAGTGGGGGATGTACAAGAAAAGGGGAGACACGAAGCAGAATTGGTCCGGATGTCGTCGCTCCACCGGGGGCAGGCCGACGAGCTACAACAAAAAAGAGAAAGGATGGTAAGACAAAGACCACTGGTAGCAATGTAGTTCATACATCTTCTCTGAGGTACCTTAAGGATTGGGATTTCATAGACAGTAGCAAAGGTCTTGCAAAATTGCAACACAAGCTACAGCAGAAAGTGCAAAGAGTAGATATCAAGATCGAAAGTTTCTACAGTGGTACAAGGAGGTCCCGTATGCGGCTCCCTCGCTCAAGCTAAAATCCTATGACGGGATGTTTTATGTTAACAGACCAGAGAAAAATGAGCATTATCGGTCGCAAGACTTGGTAGAAACAACAAAGTAGGAGTCGAACGAAGAGTTGTAGGAGAAAATGAAGAAGAAGTAGGACGACGAGCATCACTCAGAGTCAGGTGAACCGCGAAGCCAAGGCAACACGTTGCGTCGCACTGACGAGTAACTCAGGACAGTCATGATGATTGTGTTGGGGGACTATTGGTTAGCAGAGGTCCCACGTAACAGTTTTGGGTCTGATAGTCTAGAAGTTAGGATAAAAATATTGTAAACCTCCGAAAAATGTGAAGTACAAAATGTAAAAAGTCGAGTGAAAGGGTTGTCCACCCAAGAAATAATATAGAATAATAGGAAGTAAGTTGGTTCATGGACCATAGGAAGGTATAAATAGAGCGTGACTCTATGGGGAGAAGGCAGCTCTTTTTTTTGGTATGATCTTGGATCTGAATGGTAATGGGTTTCTGAGGAGAAAAATGTGAAAGCGTCTGTAAGTCTGAGTCGAGGGTATCAGGTAGTGGATAGAGGCTCTGCAGCTGAGTGTACAGAGGCCTGGAAGAGTCTACAGCTGTGTGCACAGACCCCTGCAGTTGAGTGTGCAGGGTAGATCTGGATGTATTGGTGATAAAGTGGAAATAAAGATAAGTTGCTTCTGAATTTCTGTGTTAAATCTGAATTATCGCGAATTTGGTTTTTCGAATGGTTACTATAACTATTTGATCTATGCACATATGCTTATGTTATGAATGTATGTAACTCTGAGTTTATTCTGAGTGTGAAAACTGGTTAAATCTGACAAATGTTTGTTTAAAGATCACAATAAGTAGATTGAATACATAAATAATGCAACAATAAGTGGTAAGGATTATTTTGGGTTCAGATTTATGCAAAACCAAGCATCACGAAGCTGCGGAATGGTGCGTGAAACCTCCAGACCACATCTACACATGCCAAGGGTGCGGAAAACTGCTTCCAACGCCCTCCCCTACTACCTCAGGTGAGACCTCAGTCTGCGTTCCACAGGCTGTTGCCGAAAGGGCCGATAGCTGTGGGATTTGTTTGGCAAGGTAATTCTTCCAAACCTGGGTTAGGCCCATATAAGCCAACAGAGTCCAACTTACCCAAGTACCAATTCCCTGAAGTTCATAATTTCCCAGAAATTGTCCATTACTTCCATGCAAAATATATCCCTAGCCGAAGAGTAATGATGTCCCCAAACTAGACTGTACTTTTCACCATCACTGATGAATCAATAAATGAAATGTTGCAACTTCAACCAGTGCAAAACCTAACCCCTTTTTCAATTGGAGAGCTATTAGACCGATTCCCTAAGCTTACCACTGAAAAATTTGCTGAGATGTTCCAAACCTTCATCAGGGAGGAAAAGCATCTCCCAAAAGATCCTCCTTCATATGTGGCCACCATATTTTCCCCATTTGGTCAGGACATTGTAGCAATGATTTCTAGTGTCTTAGGTTACACCACTAGTGAGTATATAGATGAAATCATCCTGGCTTTCATGTCCATCTTTACTCCAGGACAGCCTCCTGCTATCATTTATGATTATGCCAATTTCATAGCTGATAGGATGCATGGCCAATTTCTAAGGATGAGTAATGAGAGAGTCTTTAAGTATTCCTCTGTCTTGTATCACCTATTTTTATACTACCAAGCTAATAAGTTCCCATTTACTCTCCAGAAGCTTGATACAAAGGGTCACCCTAGGTCAGTGATTTTCTGGACTCCATTGTTCAATAAATATGATTCTCCATATCCATATAAAGACTTCATAGACCTATTTGTACATCCCATTGTGACAATGCTACTAGGAAGCCCTCCTCCAAGAATTAGTTCAGATATAAGAATTAGTTGGCCCCATATAAACCACCCAGATACCTCCCAATGAGGTTATTTTCTCTGGAGTAATCTAGGTAGATAATCAATTCAGATGAGGTACATTTTGTCAAAGCCAAATAGAAGGCCCAGCTCAGAATCAAATATCAACTAGGCCCCTTTCTGTGTGATAGCCAAGAAGCTGGAAAGGAAGCAAAGAAAATCCTTTAGAGACTAAATCTAAAATAGAGCTTCATATGGAGGTATGACCCGTTGGACTTCATCTGCAACAGAAGACAAAAAAACAAGATGGCTCCTTATATTCATCACATAATCTCTGAAATAGAAAAATATGCCAACCAATTGGAGTGGGTGGAAAACACTTTAGAGGACAGGGTAGTATTGAAGTTGTTGTGGAAAACACATTGATTGATCTAGAGAAATAGCTTGATGAAGGTTCTTTCCTGCAGGTACCAGGTGAATCACAAGCACAAGGAGAATCACAGGCACAAAGTGAATCACATGTAGAAGAAGAATCCCAGGTACAAGAAGAGTCAGAACAACCAAACCTATCAGAGGAGCTAACTCAAACAGGTATACTAGAGCCCATGATGAGTACTCTCCCAGTCTTGCAAACTCCTCTAAATGAGGAGAAAAACCTCAAAAGAAACAGGGAAGAGGCCACTACTTCAGGCAAAGCCACGTCACAGGCCTATGTAGAGACCAACCTAGTTAAAAGACAAAGGATAAATCCTGTCTCTGAACAAGAATTCAAAGAAGAAACAGTTGGGGCCACCATCACAGAAAGAGAAGGAATCAAGCATGCCGCTCCCTCTGGTGGCACACTAGAACCTTCCACATCACACATTCAGATGTTGGAAAGGCAGCAGAGTCTTGAAGTGTCCTCATTCAGGATGCCAGCTGACAGAGGCCAAGACATCAGAGAAAGATACAAGGACATAAAAGCTAGAAATGAGAGGCTAAAAGCCAAAACTTATGCATCGTACTTAAATATGGACCCTACCAATCAAACAAGGCTTATGTCAGCCTATGATGTAAAAGAGGGGAAGATGCAAATGACCTTCATGAAGCCCACTACTTGGCAACCAAGAACAACAGTAGACTTCAAAAAGATAGACTTCGAAGTACTAGCAAAGGACATTCATCCTATTGACTATATTGAGTTGCACAAGCAAACACGGGAGATGATTTACTCCACCTTGACAGGGAAATCCATCGCAACCCACTAATTGCAAAATTCCCTGAATAACATATCAGCTTAGTTCCAATTGGAGAAGGCCTCTTCATAGGCCAAAGATACCAGAATCAAGTCCTTAGAGGACTTATTCATTTAATTGGGACACGATCCGAAATATGTAAAGGCCACTGAAAAAGTAATAAATAAGAAGAATGATGATATATCTGCTTTGAAGAAAAAAATCAAGATCCCCAGTTGCATCACCCACAAACAAAAAAATTTCTAGAGGCACAAAAAGGACATGAAGAGCTCATTGACTTGGTGCTAAAGCTAAATGACCAATTGAAAGAGATAGAGATGGAGTTGGACATTTTGATTCAGTCCAAACAAAGAGACCTAGCAAAAACTTCCACAAGTGTCATTCCCATACTGACAACAACAGTTCCTTCTACATTGGTAGCATCATTGGCACCTACAGCTCCACTTGCCACAACACCGCCAATCACAACTGACTCTACAAAAACAAGCACATCAACAGAGAAAACAACAGAGCTAGTAAAAGCCATGGAGGAGATGTCAATCCAGGAAATAGAGCTCAAAAGGCTAAAGGAGAATGTGGCAAGCTTAGAAACTAACTGTAAGCTTGCCCAAATTCAACAAAGAGAAGAAACATAGAAAGCCCTAAGGATGGACGAGAAAATTAAAGTCCTAGAGAAAGATTTGACATTGCAGAAAGCACTAGGACAGACCAAAGAAATGCTCTGGGCCAATATCATTGACTCTATCATTGATATTTTTCCATCAATTCAAGTTATATTTGAGCAAGCAGAACTAGTAAAGGTAGCTACAGGAGCTATCCAAAAAGTAAAGGAAGAATCGGGTGATATGCCCGTGGATACCAATCAACTCATCCACTTCCTGAACAACAAGAATAGACATGAGCTAAATGAGCTTGGTATAGAGGATAGGATTGAAGCCATCCTGGAAGTCAAAAAGGTTCTTTCCAAAAGAAACCTCATGGTCAACTTAGAAGAAAAATGCCATAACATGGAGGTGGCCATTAATAATTTTATGGCCAAATTTCAAATTTTGAGAGACAAAGTCCTTCCCAGTTCTATGGTCATCGATGATAAAATCAGGACCCAATTGGACTACACTAACAGATTTAGGAAATTGCCTAACGAACAAGCCAGTACTTCAAGTATCAAAGCCTTGCCTACAGAGAAAGTACTATATGACACTTTTGAAAGCTTGTTCTTTTTAGAGCATGAGGTGAAACATTTGTTTGTCACCAAGCCCAATTTTGCTAATTACATAGAAGCATATGAAATATACAGAAGAATTTTAAAAGCAAAGTTACATGAGGATGAATGGTGGGAAAGATGACAGATTTACTATAACTTACCATAGTAAATTTGAAGGTAGCCAGATGAAACATGTAAAAGAAATATCAGCAGGGTCAAAGAGTAGCAGAGTCAAAGGGTATCAGTAGATCAAGGAAAAAGAAGATTCCAGTGTAAAATGCTACAAATATTAGCCAACTTAAATGGCCACAACTCAACTGCAACAACTAGCACTACCACAATAAAAGGGACAACATGATGCAGTTTATCATCTGTCTCTATCTTCATGCTTGAAGATACTTTTGTTACCTAAATTAAAGCACAAACTATTATGAGATATTTTGTAATTATCTTTTGTATAAATACTTCATATTTCAAAGTATTTGTGGTGGATTCAAAGACATTTCTATATACTTTTCTCTCAAATCAAAGTCCTGTTGTATCAAAAAACTGGATTGGCTTGTTGGATCATGGAATAAAGCTCAGATATTTTTCAGGATTCTTGGGTAAAGTGGAAATCAAATAAGTATTCTCTCATGTGTATTATTTTTTTTCCTTATGTTTCTTAATAATCATATGTGTTCTATGAAATCTGAATGTTAAACTAGGAATGATATTTCAAAACTTGCTTAAATGCACTATGTCTTTGACTATTTACATTCTTAATTTCTTCTGCTAAACTATCTTAGCTAGGGAATTCTTAGCTGCTCCTTAGCTTCCGTAGTTTTCCTTTTGGTCTATGTAGCAAAGGATTCTTAATTGCCCTTTTTTGATGATCACCCTCTGTTCCTCATTCTGATCCTGGTCCAAGGATTCTTAAGTGCCCTTCACCCTAGTTAGAATCATTCCATCCATCATCCCTTGAAGATTTGCCTTTTTCTTTGCTAGCCTACCTTGTGAACATTCCTTTTAATGATCTAATCCAGTTATGTTATCCTTTTATTGACTCCATAGCCCAATGGCTTGAAGAAACTAGCTCTATCCATCTATTCCTAGAATTCCACCACCCAACCAAAATCAAAACCTTATGAACACTAAGAACTAGCCTAAAATCCTCACCCAAACAAAGTTAAATTATAAAGAGAGATCCCTCTCTAGAATTAGGTTGGCTAGAACCTAAGTTTGAAGATTGGTTTGTGGTTACCTTAGATTATTCCTTCTTTTGATAACTTCTAGAGAAAACTTCTGAGTGGTAACAGGGGTAAGGCCCTAATATTCACTTACAAGCATCAGTGCAACTACCTAACTAACAACAAGTGCTGAGGCTGGTCGGTGTGACCGTTTCTCAGTAACATGCACTGGTCGGCACGACTATCAGTGAATTAAGCATGCTAATTGAGGTAGCTAAGGAAAAATAAAAAAAATTCAAAACAAGGACCAGATCTGATACTATGAATTTTAGACTCAGACTAGTAAATATGAGAAAAGAAATAGAACCAAAGGGAAAACATGAAACTAGGAAAGTTCTCACAAAATCATGAAATCCAAGATAAAAAAAGGATTGGGATCCCCAATGGAGTCGCCAATTTGTGGTGAAGTAAAATTATAACTACAGACACGAACGAATTCCTCTAGCCCAATAATGGGTCTAGCCACAACAGATACATTCTATGGAATATTTCCTTAGGTTAGAACCAATCAAGAGGGCCTACTCCTTGGTCCGCTTATCCTGGTTGATGATGTCCTCGCTTGCTCACACTAGCTATATCTTGCTTCCTTCTTCAAACTCCTGAAACAAGTAAACAACAACAGACAACAAACATAATAATAGACAAATTACAATTCAACCTGCTTAACAAGTCAAGAAACATTAAGCCATGAATATGTAATATTACAAAACATGTAGGAAATAAATCGATAGTTGAATATATTAATATCAAAGAGAGATTACAACCATTCGTCTTGGCGTTGCAGTCTTCCTTTGACAAGACCAGGTTCCCACACACTTCTGCTAGCATTCCATGATGGCTTCAAACAACAATAGTTTTAAAGCTCTTCCCTTTAGGCTTCACTCCAAACCAAAACAAACTTCTCCCTCACACAACTAGATACCTACAACTAGTAATAGCTTGCTTGTCTACTCAAACCAAAATAACATCAATACTCTGCAACTGTAACACTCACACTAACACTCTAACTAAAAACTAGCTTCTGCTTGGGAAGAAGGGAGGTTTATATAGGAAATATGGATGGGAGATGGATCCTCTTCTCATGGGAGAGGGACTTATCCCTTGAGGTAGTTCCATCATTATAGGGGAAAGGAGCCCAAAACTGTCTTCCTTGACCCCATCTAGCCAAACCATTTACCAGACTTCTGTTACAGAGCTTCTAGATCTAGAAACTTCGGCTCTAATTTAAAAAACTTTCCATAACAGGACTGGTGCGACTAGAACACAGCTCACTCTCTAGTCGGTGTGAGGAGTAGTGCTAATATCTGCACATTGGCATAGGGAGACAAAGGCCATTAGCATCGGTCCTGTAAACTGGGAAAAACAGAAGGTTCAGGGGAAATTGTGAAAAAGGGAAATGATCTGCTCATGAAGAGGGACACAATGGAAGTTTCTTCATGAAGGCAAAGCATCCGAGGTTCACTGTAGAGGTCCTCCAGGATCAAGGAATGGGGAGTACAGGGACAGTGACAAAATGTTGTGTAACATTCCTCCTCTGCCTTGACCTCGTCCGCGCCCCTGAAACCCTATCCATGCCATCCCTGTGCTCTAGTCAGGGGCCGCGTTTCTTCCTGAACCATATAGGTGGGAGTTCTATCCATCATCAATTCATCACTCTGACAGTTACACTCATCATGCCCTACTGACCTACAAAAGTTGTAGAACAATTGTTCCAGTGTCTATACGAACTTCTGCAGCAAATGACAGTTATCCGTGGCATGTTTTCTTGTTACTTGACATATAAGGCACCATAATGTAGGCCCCGTTCTTAGTCCTACTTGAGCTTCTAGCCTTAAAGGCATTGGTCCTCCTCCTAAAATGTAGTTCTTAAAGACCGGGCAGTGGTCTTTGTCATGTCCATGACTCTTGCATTTTAGGCACCATACATATTCACGCACCTCAGGTTGAATCATTCTATCCTGCTTTAGACTTTGCATCTCAAGGCACAGATTCTTCAACTGCACATGGATCTGCTTAACCCCTAGATTTGGATCTTGTATCGGTGTTTCATGCAGTCTCATTGTAATCTCCAAGGTTTCCGCCTGAGTTGTTATCTTCAATTGCAATAACACAACTCTTAAGTGTGGCAATAGTGAGACCACAAACCACTCGTGAGTTGTTCATCTATCAAGTTCATATTGGCTTTGTGGATTTTACATTTCAATCTCTACTCAAATTCCCAAGGTGTCTCGCCTGGTTGCATAGCGATTTCCTTGAATCCCACAATCAACTATGCTTTAGATTTAAGCCTACTCAATTCTTTATTCAGCGTGGTCTGGATGTCTGCCACTCCAACATTTGAGTTATCATTAGATTACTTGATGTACCAAATTAGCACGTGATCCTATAGAGCACTAACCAATGTTTCCTTATTCATGTTATCATCTATAATGCCCTGAGCTTCCCATATAGCTTTTACAAGGAACCAGAATTGGTTTGGATCCTCATTCCCCAAGCCTTTGAACAAAGGCAGCTTCACTAATTTTTCCATACTGAACTGCACTGGAGGTGGGGGTGGTACGAGGGAAGTCGCAAGTGATCGTGGTGAAGTTGGAGGTGGTGTGGGTGGAGGTGGTATTCGTGGGAATCCTTGTCTTATTAACTGAATAGCACTTCACAGAGAAACTTGCACTATCCCTTCTTCATCACCTCACAGAGGTGAAATCAATGGACTATATTCAGGACCCTTTTTCCGTTCATTCTTGTAATTCTTTTGCTTCATGTAGCTACAAACATCAAGGTAGTTGTATAATCCATTTTTTGCAAAATAGAATTTTAATCCAGGTATTCAAAGATTTCACGTACTCACCTTGTGGTCCTTTGAAAAAGCATTGCTTTGCCTCGCTATAGCCAATTGAGGTGTCGACCATGAATTCAGTCACGAATTCTCCTATGACATGATCAAGCCAATGATCGACAACACAGATGATCTTATCCTCAGATGATTTCTATACCAGGTCCGGGGTCCAGACAATAGGACTGTCAAGTTTCCACCTTCCTTGGCTATCTGCTAGCTTTACGATCCACTCATATAGCTCAACCAGAAAGGAGCAGAAAAAGATCTCGTGGATCTCTGTATATAGGTACCTATCCAGCCACTATTCCTTTTTCAGTCGCGAGTTTCTCTTCTCCTGTGCCATGAATTCATGGATTTTCCTATCCAGCTATTCTTTGATCTCTTTCTTAGTTGGATTCCAGTGATATGAAATCACGCATCTCTTATGCAGATTCCAGTCTTGACAACAGAACCATTTGTTGGCTTGAGGGTCCTTGACCCAGGTTCAGCATTAATTAGCCAAATAATTCCCTAAACTACAAGCCCTTTTGGCATCAACCTGCGATGTGCAGACCGAAGTCTCACCCAAAGCAGTATGGGGGGATGCTGGAACCAATTTTCCACACTCTTAGAGGATTGTGATGTTGGTTAATTCGCTCTATCCCTACCTTCCTGTAGGTCACTTAGCTCTAGGGATTTCCATACTAACCCCTTATTCCACCCTTCAATACCTCCACGAAAGGGTACGATTTACCTTCACACAACCCTAACCCGCAGCCCGGGTACTTTTGCGCTCTTATATCAGCGTACCATGTAGATTCCCAAACTAGTCTAAATGTCTTACTTATCTTATTAGATAATCACAATTAATACCACATAAACACATATCCTTAATTGCATTCAATTATCCACATAATTGCATTCATTCACACACCATATAAGCATTAAAAAGGAAATTCATACATAACATATCAAGATGCATCAACAGAACAAAGACACAGAAATTGCATAATATTTCTCTTTATTGATACCTTCCAAGTGATTACAGACTCTATCCACCCTGTGCACATAGTTGTAGGGGTCCATGCACTCAGTTGTGGACTTCTACCCTAAGCCTCTGCGCACTCAGCTGCAGAGCCTCTACCTACGTATGACCTGAAACATAGACTTCCTACTTCAGAGCTATGACTCTTTTACATGATAGATTACTCTAACTACTTAGAGATTAGCTCTTTTTATACAATCCCATGGTTCGCAGACCATGGGTAGATCTTTTTACAGCCAACTTTACTTTACAAACTAAGGACAAACAACCCTTTATGACTTATGATACCTTTGTGCTCCGCGACCACAAAATGCGGAGTCTTTACAATTTTATTACAAAATTTGACTCAAACATGGGCTTTTAGCCCCAAAACTACCCTTGGGGGATCCCACTCCCAACAACTCACTAGCTTTGGCATCCACAAATAGGATTGTCAAGCCTACTCGTACCCTAACTATAGCTAATCTAGACAACCACTCATGCAATTCGTAAGGGAAGAAACATAAAATGTTTTCGGTTTTGTCTGAGTATAGGTATTTATTGAACCATTATTCCTTCAATAGTTGTGAATTTCTATTCTCCTAAGCTGTGAACACATGTTCCTTCCGATTGAGCCACTTCTCAATTTATTTCTTAGTAGGGAACCACTTATCCAACATCACACTTTCCTCAAATTGATCTTTGTCCCAGTAAGAGAACCATTTGTTGGCTTGATGGGGCTTGACCCAAGTTCAACTTTAACTGTGGCAACCAACAAAACCCTAACTACTGGCCCTTCCAGCAACAACCTACATAGCACAAGTTGCAGTCTCACCTGAAGCAATATTGGAGGATGCTAGAACCAAGTTTCTGCATCTAGTGTTTTGTGTGATGGTTTCCTAAGGTTCTTATAGCTTAGATCTACCTCACACAGGTCTATTCCTTCCAACTGTCAACTACTGCAACTCTATCAAAATGACCTTTAGATCTTCATGAAGGTGGTTAATTATATTTATTATGCATAAATATTACCGATCTTCCCATTTTGCGTAGGAAATAAACATTAATTCACATAAAATAAATCTAAGAGAAATGATACATAAACTTAAACAGAAGTAAATAACAAGGCATAGATGCATCATAATTTCTTACCAAATAGTCTTTATTATGAATAAGCGTTCAATTATAGACTTCTCCTCCCTGCGCACTCAGCTGCATGGGCCCGTACACTCATCTTGTGGACTTACCAAGGTCTCTGTGCACTCAACTGCATGAGCATTCCCCTTTTGCCTAAGTACATGCAACAAAATTTTCCTGCCTTAGCACCTTTCCCTTACAATGATTCTTCACTTAAATTTTTCTTCTAAGAATCACTATGACTCAACTACTTATAGTTTTCTTCACTTAAATGCTTCTTCTACGACTCGCTATGAATCAACTACTTATAGAATTTTCTTTACAATACCATGGTCCAAGAACCATGGGCAGGTCTCAAAACAACTCTATCACCTACTCACCTAAGGGAATAAATCCCCTTTGACTCTACTTAGCTTCGTGCTCTGCTTCCACATTTCGTGGAGACTTTACATTTTTTAAGAAAAATATTACAAAAATTGACCCTAGGGACCCCATCCCAACACTTTCTTCCTTCTATGAAGAACTACTAAACCATTTGTCCAACTAATGTGTTTCTTCTTTCAAGACCACCTTATTGGTCACATATCATGGAATAAGATGATGAGAGATATGATAGCCAAGGCATCTGATACATGTACCCTCAAGTGTTACAAACCAAACTGCAATATCATGTAGTGACTCCTTTACCATATCAGTTATGCAAGGAGGATCAATCTCATATATCATATAGAATATGACTCTAAAGAAGTGATCTTCCAATATTTCATATGCACCTATAAAATGTAATTCTAACAATACTCTACAGTGGAAGTAGATTGGAATCTTATTCTACGGGGTCTAGTTCCAATACATTAATGGGACGATCATAGATTCCATCTAAGATAAATGCAGACATATAGAATTTTAGTGCCTATTTTTCTGTCAAACATGCCTTTTCCTACCCCACATGATGTTTCAACTCGAATGATAATATATTTTCCCAATTAAATATCTTACCTCTTGTAACCACCATGTTGAGCATATATATTGAGTTTCCTCAAATAAATCATTTTTCTTTCACCCATGCAACTGAAAACACATATAAATAAGATACTTATATACATCCCTAAGAATATTTTTTAGGTAAACTATAGATGGGCGATGATGGAACTTAGCAGGCTCTCGACGCCAAGATTTAATGATGTCACTTATGTCAAGATTGTCCCATCTGGTGTAAATGTTTTTATTGGCATTAATTGTGGACCTAAGCATGTTATAGTAAGTTTGCATGTCTTTTCCATAATAGTTGGCAAGATAAGCATCAATTTCACTATAAAGCAAAAGATGTGAATCATCCATGTGTGTAAGAATCCACTCAATCACTTGTGCACAAGGGATGACTAGGAATCTACATATGATCCTATGTATCCTAGACCAATTGATACTCATTTATACTTCTAGGTCTTCCAAATTTTTAGCGAATTGTTTCTCCTGAACGTGTCATTTATGTAATTTCATGTGACCTCAATAGACTTATATATGAAGCATTGAGTATATGCATAAATGGGAATAGTAGGATTTTTAAATTCAAGTGCTTCCTTAGTGCTTACCTCTAAAGCTTCTTTGGAGGCCACTTTACATGTAGTAGGAGGCATGGTTCCAAAAGATGGTGAAAGAGTAACAATACATGCACCTCGAACACTTGTTTGTAGAAGCACACTCATGGTGACAAAATTAGATTTATGAAATATTCTATTTTTTATAGGAATATCTTATCAAATCATATTCAAGGAACCATCACATGTAACTCAAAATGTAATCCTATCAATTAAGGCACATGGCTACTTGCATAGGCATGAAATCTATACTACAACAAGGAGGGAGAACTTCCAAACGATGGAAGAAATTCAAGGGTCATTCAGGGTTTTGAATTTCGCTCATGTTCTCAAGAAAGAGAGAGAAAACATCAAGGGAATAAGGCACACTGATGAAACATGACGAGATGTCATTTGGACATTCAAGGTGCACTCATGCACTCAAAGAGACCAATAGGGCACAAGGGCACAATCCGAAGAGATAAAGGAGGGAATATTCAAGTTGTGAGGCCTTCAAGGTGAACTAATGCGCTCAAGAGGACAAGGAGGGTCCATTGGTGCATGGTTAAGGGATGAAGGGAAAAAAATCACACCTTTAGGGTGCATTCATCCACTCAAGGAGGGCATAGTTTTTCATTATTATGGAGTGCGATCAAGAGGAAAACTTGCTTTTTCTTGGCACAATTTTTCTAAGTTAGTCTGGGCTTCATCTTGTATAAGTGTGCTCTATCATAGAAAGGCTCAAGGACAAATCCAACAATAAGATTCCATGACAGAAATGTGAAGAGGAACGATCTACAATTTTTTATGGGTGTTGTTGCATTCATTATTTGAGTATGAAGAGTGAAGGAATATGTAGAGTCACAGCCTACGACAACAAATTAGCACTTGTAGAGGAAAGAATGAACAAAAATATCAGTAATTGAACTAAAGAGAAAATAAATTCCAACAAGGAAAGAAATATTGACAGCGAAATCATGAAAGGCAGCCACTAGAATCAGCATGCAAAACTTACTTGGAGTGAGGATCAATGAAGAGCATCTTGATTCATAGATGTGTGCCCAACCCAAATGCAAATGATTATGAGAAAGAATGATTCACTGGGTTTATTTAAAAGACATTTCATCAAAATATATCTCATGCATTTTTGCCACTTTTCGACGAGTGAATGAGTTGGTTAAGGGAAGTGAAGTGAGCTCCTATTTTCTAGGAGTGCGCCCACATGCAACAAGATAGTGCATGCATGAGTTCTATAAGGGCGCATGTCTTCGTGCAAAAGGAATGAGCTCAAGGAGGGTGCAATTTCTAAGCATGAAGGATTGTGCTCAAGGAGGGTGCAACTCTCCATCCCAAAGGATTTCGCTCAACACGAGAGAAATTCTTTGTTATCTTGAAGTGCACATTTTCCTTAGAGCTTATTTTTCTTGATTTTGTTTGCTTTTGTGAGATTTTGAGTGCTTTCCATGGGTGTGCATGGTAGAACAAGCTAGCCCCTAAGTGAAGAAAAGTTATGAGTTCACCTAACCATGGCCTGCATAACATAAGTGCTTCTAAATATTAGGTGGAAAAACTTAGGAAACATTGACTTAGGAGGATGTGACACTTATATAGAATGTAAGAATGTCAAATATAACAACGTGACGACATTAAGGGGTTTGAAGCGATAGTTCATGTAGGCTCCAAAATCAAGTTAGGAAAACATTGTGGAGGGTAATTGTGGTAACAATTTACAAGACCCTAGGAAAGGGACATCTCATTCTCATATGTCACCCTTCCCAAGATTTGTTGGAGTTATGTACCATCTTATGTATTTTTAGGGCTATTATGGGGAGCTTGTTCTTTATGTGTCTATGGCCCTACTGATGTATATTTTCACATAGATCCATGTGTATTTGTTAGTGGCTATGTACTAACATTTCATGTAATGGATTTGTAGTGTATGGTTGGAGGTCCTGTTCACTCTCTGTTTATGCCGAGCACAGGTATGCATAACTATATATGATCATTTTATAATTGAGACTTGGTTACCAATATTGTTGTGATATGATTCCTTGGTATCCACTCCTTCTTTGCATTTTGACACATGATTTTGTAATGCAATTTAGCCATCATTTTCTCTTCTAAACTCATGCATTAGGGGGAATTTTTTATAGCTTATTTTTCCCTCTATGTCATGTAGAGAAACCCTAGTCCTTTCCTCTAACTTTTTGGCTTGAGTGCACCCGTTTCCCTTCTTTATTATGCATGTTTAGCATCCCATCACTCCCACAAGCTTCTCAAGTTTACATCAGTTGCTCCCTTGCAATGGAACAATATAACACATGGGTACACTACTTGCCTTTGGGATGGGAACAATGCAAGATAATTTTTTAGAATAGGTTAATCCTGAGGAGATCAATCTCACTCATTTGTGCATGATTTAGCTAAGGGTCAAATATTGCGAGAGATTCCTAAATTTTGATGGGCCTAGTGTTATCGGGAAATCTAGTGTCTATTCAGAACTGCTATTCCCACTAAGACGGGTAGCTATCTTAGAAACAAACAGATGAAAGTCACTTGTTTTTCCTTTACGAGAGAGAGATGAGAAATAAGTAGAGAGTACCAACCTCAGTCTTCCACTTGGCTCCTTGCTTGTTTCCTTTCTCCTTTGACAGAATCTCGCCACTGCTTCCTTACTTGTCTCAGTTCAAAGAGCACCTATATATTCACAGCAGCATAATACCATCAAAGCATAAAGATCTATCACTGTAAACAATATAGGATCAGATATATATTGACAATACAAATGCATATATCAACACAATATTCGGAGATACACAAGAATATGGAGGAAAACTCATATAGTTTTATTTGTAAAAGTAGTAGAAGAGAGGATTACAACCACTTGGTCTGACCCAGTGCCATCCTCCCAGCTTGAAAGCCCTTTTCACCTCATACAAAGCAAGATCACCCAACAATGTCATAAAAGAGAAACCAACAGCACTTCTTTGAAAATTACCAAATTCCAACCTTTGGATCTCTGGGATGAGGGATCCATTTATAGATACTTGCAGGGGGGTGATTCAGCTTCTGGGATTTTGATTAGTGTCATCTCTCTGATAGTTCTTGGTTCCACTTGGAGATTTCATGATCTCTTACTCATCCTTGGGCGAATTCAGGGAGGCAAGTGTCAAATGAGCAGCTTCTAGAAGATTCTCAGGGTCTCCACCTAGCAAACTGCTTGCACCATTTCTCTGCTCTTGCTCATCGCACCCTACAGAAGGGCTCTCTAGTATGCATCACACGTTTTGCATGTGGCAGGTGAGATGCATCACACCTTTTACACTGGGTAGTCTGTATGATCCTACTTTGACTAGTTCTGAGTGGTTTTTCATGGAAAACTTCTGGGAGATGATGTAATCAGCTGACCTTGCTCCTTTAGGGTATGAAACAACACTTTTAGGGACTTAGAAGCCCTTGGTTTATGGAAATATGTGATTGGGGTTGTAGTGCCCAAATATGTCTATAACAGTTGCCCCCTAAAGCATGAGGTCGTAAATCTTTTGATGTCAGGTGAAATGCTTTATAATGAGGATCTGAGGTTTTTCGCACTGGAAGGTGACCTGTAATAAGATATAATACAATAAATTATATTCATAATATTTTCATGATCTAGCTGAGGCGGGCATTCCCATGCTCAGCTTGATAAATTCATTTTCATGTACATATGACAGACAATCGTCTGTGTGTAGACTGATGATTCTGGTAGAGCCATCATCCCTTAGTTTGGATGATTATCTGTGCAGCAATGATGTACATTTGATGTCTTTATTTTCCTAAATATATCGCAACTCAGATGGATGAAACTAGATCCAAGGTCTTCAAAACTCGTTCAATCTTCTCCCGAAAGTACAAGTTGATCCATGTGAAAAGATGTTCTGATGTCGAACATGGAAGGACATCGCCTGATTACTAGCCAATGATGTAAGCTATTAACAGACGTGAGAGGAATCACCGATGATGATGATCACCCTCAAGGTACTGCAGTACAATTCACGTGGTGTGAATACATAAGTCGATGTCAAACACCAAGCAAAATCTTTTGGTTGAAGGCCATTGATGTAAAACTGTCGCCAAAAGTGAGAAACTTGCCATTGAGGCATGCAAGCTTCAAAGTACTGGAAGGGTTGTCCCTAGGTCGAATTCTTGGATAATGAGCTGATGTCGACAAGAAATGACCTGTCGTAGGAAGGCATTAATGGATCCCACATCTATGACACAGAATGGAGCAAATGATTTTGTAGAGGTGAAAACGATCTGATGATACAAGGTTCAGGGTGGCAGTCATGAAAGAATGAAGTGTTAGGGTATTGTAGCGGATGAGACACAAGCTAGGTAGGTGAATTCTCTGAGTGACTACTCTTGAACATATCGGCGACACTGAAATGGATTGGTAGCGTTAACCCCAAAAGTGGATGGTACGATGGACCAATGGTGATATGACCAGTGAACAGAATAACCCAACCTCACTCAATCATGGTGATGGAGTGAAAGTGTCATGTTCAAGAGCTACCTGCTACCAACAAAGTTTCTTCAAGTTTTCTTTCCAATTTTCCCCAGTCATTTCTGACCAGTACCTCTTTATTTTTGTCAAGCTTGAGGAGGATAACATATGCTTTTTCTATAATCTGCCCTTCGGGCAAGCCTATCGCTATGTTTTAATGAGTCTAGCGACAATGAAACTCACTCTTGTCTAAATGGACAAGTTTGTCACTATTGTTTTAACGAGTTTAACGACAAGGATAACTTGGTCCTTTTCAATTTTAGAGAGTCTAGAAAGAGACGAAAGGAAAGTCCAATATTCCTTTCTCATAATATAATCCCTTAAGTTTGAAAAAGTATAAAACAATGCAAAAGGGATGACTTATCGATAGTTTTAACGAGTTGAACAAGACAATCGCTCGATCTTTTTGTGTAATGATCCCTCAGGTCCAAAAAGATTAAAATCTAGAGGAGGGATAGCACTTCCGATCACTTTAACAAGCTGGAGAGGCCAATTGCTCAACAATATTTTCATATTTTACGAGTCAGATGAAAAGAGCTTAAAGGAGACTCATTTTTTGAGGAACGAGTGATGTTTTCAGATAGTAGCTGGTTCCAGGTAAGGTTTGGAACTTCCTCAATCATGGCAGTGTAAAGAAGGTGGCTAATAGGATCACTCGTCGTAGCTGTTCCTCAAAAGGGGTAAACAATCAAATGGAGGTGAATGATCGGCTAAAACTGAGTGGAGGTGATGGTAAGAACACAACCAAGGCTCAAAAGCTGATGAAAATCATTCAAAATGGTTATTTACGAGAGGTGGGTTCATTTTTTAATGAGCTTAAACTCTGGTGGAACATATGCTCATCGCTAGGTTTAATTTTTAATGAGATTGAACTTTGCGTAAAACTGCTCGTGATAATGGTCCTTGATATACGATTCACCATTAACACTATGTTCTTTTGATGGTCGTACTACCTATTCAATTGCTCCATCAAACTAATACCCTACTTAAATTACGTGAAAAGTAACTTAAAAATAGTTTTTTACCCCTCATTTTACCATTTCATTTGGAGTTTTGACTGTTGGAGCTCTGGAGGTGTTTTCCCCCTTGATTTTTATTAGATGAATCTGGGAGATTCTGTGGATGATTTTTGTCGATGTCTCAACCAGGTAGGATCTAAACCTGAGCTCTTCAATTGCATTCTTTCCTTTTTGAATTCTGAGCATGTTTTCCTACTTTTCTAGGCCACTGGGGTTTGAACATTTCACTCTGCCCCCATCGCACCTAGTATACATCGAAAGGTGTGATGCATCCTAGGCTGGCCAGTGGTCAGTTAGGATGCATCTCACCTAGTACACAGCTAGGGTGTGATGGGTGCAAGGAGGAAAACTTTTGCATTGATTTTTCATGGAAATTTTGCTTGTTTTTTGCCAAATCAGGATCCTAATTCTTCTCTTGTTTTCTTGTCAAAGATTCATCGAAGCAGAAATGGTTGTTACATGGTGTGAACATGAGCATGAAGAAGAGGACATGCTTTCCCTACATGATCCAGGTACGGTAACTACATTGCGGAACTATGGCTTGCTCAAGTTCTTCTGCATGTCTACCATGAGGCAACAAATCAACTTGTTGTAATATTTCCTCGATGCATGGGATCCTACTGAACAAGTGTTCCAGATAAGAGGAAAATCCATCCCCATGACTATTGAGGACATCTATTTCTTGACCATTTTATCGAGGTGTGGTGCCCCTCTCTCACTATCAGGTTCCGCCCGCGGGGGCGAATCCGTGAGGGATTATATTTTTCCGATACTGTAGAGAAGGATCTCAACCGAGCAGGGACAGCAAGATCAGTATCCGAGATGTCACAGACCAATCCTTGAGGACTATTTTATTCACCTTTGCTAGACTGTATGGTAGTGCAGCCCTTCACTTGGCCAACAGGTCCTATATGCAGTTTGCATTGGAATGTCTCAGACCCAAGGTATTCAACTAGTGCGGCGCGATACTTCTAGTGATCAAAGAACAACTCACCAAGGTGAAGACCAGAAGATCAAATAACTTTGGCTATGGTTCTATTCTGACTGCTTTTGCCTTGGAGAGGATCCCACTGATGCAACCCGAGTACATCTCACTTGGCCTACCGCCACCGACTGAGCCACAGATACAGAGATGGGTTGACCTTATGGCTAGACATGCTAGTCAATCATAGGTTTCATTCTATGATGCTTTCTTTGAGTGGTTCAACTGTCAATAAATGACTTATGCCAAGTCTCCATATGCTGGGATGGATTTCTAGGGTGACCCAGATTTGGTGCTACCGGCTGGCGAGCAGTGGGGTGTCATAGGTAAAAATCTCTGACCATATCTTTGTTTATTTTTTTTATAATGTTCTTGTGTTTTTCAAATGTTCATCAAGACTAATCAAAACTCATGTGCTTATGCAGATATTGGGCCCATGCAACCAGCAGTGTGTCCGAGAGTAGCAGCTATTGTTCCAGCAGGAGAGGCTATAGGGAGGGCCATCCTTTGCGACCTGGATGTATCCGAGGCCCTTGCAGTGTTGCAGGATCAGATCAAGGGTCTCACCCTTGGTATTTCTGACGTGAGGACCGATGAGCTGCCTCTAAGATTACAGTGCTATACCACTGGCATGCCGAGCCGATGGACCAAGCTCTTATGCATGATTTCACAGACGGTGACTAGTTATCACCAGCATCATTAGATTAGGGTGCCCCCTTGCATTTTGAGTTTTTGGGTCATATGACCGATTTTGTCTTGGACACAGAACACTATGTACAAACTATAAACAGTCATATATATATTTTTTATTTTTGGAGTTTTATTTTGGTTAAGTTATATGATCCTGATGTAGTTATTGATAACATGCTTTCCTTTTACAAATGTTACAAATTTCTATCTAACACATAATTTACTAGTGAATCGGTTAATGTGTTTAAGTTTCTGGAAAGATGTTGATATTGGGTAGAATCGAACTATCTTTCCAAAATCTTCACCCTTAGGAACATGCAATAGATAGTTGGATTCTGAACAGAATAGATGCCTGTAAGCTCTAGAATGACGAGTTGTGAGTCTATCCTGACGACAAGTCGGTGTATGCCATGTGCGATGGCATCAGAGAGGAGTTCTATCACTGCACTATATTCAGTGATGTTTTCCGTTGATTGACCAATACACACCCTCTGAAACTCACTAACTTGCCTCTTGGATCAAAGATGGCCTAAGTTGCAGAAGATAGGTTCTGCGAACTACGACTCACCCAGTCAGCATATCCAACAAATGATTCCAATAGGTTCGACATCTGCAACAAAATGTAAAAGTGGATTACCTAACCAGAATGATCACTCTTAACGAAAAAAAATGTAACAAAAGCATATGGAGAGGTTACCATGCCGAGTCAAGCATAGTAACACTTAAGTTACAACTTGTTTCGGGGTTGCAATAGTGGAATCCTGTCATAATCTACTAGCTCATAGGCTCCTTTTTTTAATGCATGCTTAACAATGTAGGGACCCATCCACAAATATTGGAACTTACCTGCTCCCAACTTATCGGATTCTTGATCGTAAAGCAAGACCAGGTCACCTTCTGTGAAAACGCGGGGCTTGAAATTCTTGTCAAATTGTACTTTGACCCATTTCTTATGTGCTTCATTAGCCAAGGTGGTGTCACGATGGGTTTCATCTAGTTGGATCAACTCTAAGAAATGAGCCTCTTCCTTTGAAGTTCTGGGGAGGAGGTCAACTGTGAACTTGAGAGATGAAATTTTGCATTGAACTGGTAAGATTTCTTCCCGGCCATTCACCAACTGAAAGGGTGTAAATTTGATCGCATTTCTTACCGATGTCCGGTATGCCCACAAGGATGAGTACATGATTAGGTGCCAATTCCGTTTATGGACTCCAATCATCCTTTGCAGCATGTGTTTCAGGAAATTGTTGATCGCTTCAACTTTCCCATTAGCTTGTGGATAATATGGAGTAGAGCTGTCGTGGGACAGTCCTAATTTGGTAGCCAATTCAACCATCATGTGATTGCGGAAATGTGATCCATGATCTGTGACTATAGCTTGTGGAACGCCGAACCTGGTGACTACATGATTGAAAAATAAAAGAGCGGTCATTTTGCCGTTGTTGTTTAATGTATGCAGCACCTCAGCCCATTTCATAAAATAGTCAACTACGACTATGATATACCCATGCCCCCCAGCTGAGGTGGGGTTACATTGCATGAAATCTATACCCCATTTAGCGAATGGCCCAATAGCAACTACTAGCTGCAGAGGTGTGGGTGGTATTTTGGTTTTGCGGTCGAAGATTTGACAAGCATGGCAACTTCTGACTACAGTTATGCAATCTTTGAACATTGTTGGCCAGAAGTATCCTACTCGTAAAATATTTTGTGACGTAGCATAACCAGATTGGTGCCCCCTACATGCACCTTAATAACAATCATTCAGGGCTTTTCCGACCTCCTCATGGGTGAGGCACCTGTGCAGAACAGTATCAACACCATGACGGTATAGTGTATCACCGATGATCATGTAGTCTTTTGCTTGGTATCGAATACGTCGTTGTTCTGAGCGAGAGCTATTAGACCTATACGTTTGCGTTTGGAGATAAATGATTATACCTCCATACAACAGATCACTTGAAGATATTAGAAACAAAAATTCATCCACGATTGTTGCTTTAGATGTTGAATCGTTGGATGAGGATGGGAAATCACATAGTAATTCTGTGAAGACTAGGGCTTTCTTTGATTTGAATTTTACAAATTCCATATCAAACTCTTGCAAAATTGCTATCCACTTTGAATATTTTCCCCCAAGCAACTATCGCGAGAAGATGTAAGTCATGGGGTTGCAATCTGACAAAATGGTAGTTTTTCGAAAGAGAATATAGTGTCGAAATCTCTGTATTGCTTGAACAGCAGCAAGAGTTAGCTTTTCAAAATATGAGTACTTGCTTTCTGTATCATTTAAGTTTTGACTTAAATAATAAACTAGATGTTCGATTTCATTGTCTTCTTGAACTAAAACCATTGCGATGGCCGTATCTGTTGCAGCCAGATATAGGTTTAAGTCTCTTTGACAATTAGGAGCATACATTAATGATGCTCTTATTAGGGATTCCTTTAGAGCATCAAAGGAAGCTTGCATGACCTGATCCCAGTTGAAGGGTACTTCTTTTTTCAAAAGATGTGTATAACCTTTAGCAAGTTCGGCGTAATTTGGAGTGAACCTCCTCAGAAAGTTTGCTTTCCCTTCAAGTTTCTGAATCTGAAGCAAATTTGAAGGTGGAGGCAAATCGATGATTGCCTGAACCTTGCACGGGTCGAGACGGATTCTGTCCTTTGAAACTACAAAGCCAAGTAAATGACAGAACCGATGCAAAACACACACTTGTGCAGATTGAGTCTTATTTTGTAGTGTCGGCAACGTAGAAATATTTCTCTCAAATGTTGTGGATGATCAGTCCGCTTTCACGAGTGAGCCAGAATATCGTCAAGGTATGGTTGAACGATGTTCTTGATGTCATGGAAGGCATAATTCGTTGCCCTCTAGAAAGTTGCCCATACGTTCTTTAAACCAAAAGGTAGCTTACGGTAAGCGAATGTGCCCCACGGACAGATAAATGCAGTCTTTGACTAGTCTTGTGGGCGGATATTTATTTGATTATACCTAGAAAATCCATCCATAAACGAAAAGATTTCACATCCAGTGCATTGATCAATTATCTCGTCGATGAAGGGTATAGGGTAGTTATCATTTGGACAAGCTTGATTTACATCCCTGTAATCGATGCACACTCTAATTTTTCCTTGCTTTTTCGTCACAGGAACAATGTTTGATACCCAATCAGTTAAAGGAACCGGGTATATGAAACCAGCATGGAGAAGTTTTTCAACTTCTGCCTTGATGGCAGCGGCTTTCTTTGGGTGCACCTGCCGAAGCCATTGTCTTACTGGTTTGACATCTGGATACATCTTAATTTCATGTTCAACTATGCTCAAGTCAACACCTGGCATTTCTTCATATGACCATGCAAAGACATCTCTGAATTCACGAAAGAGAGCGTAATATACTTCTAGTTCTGAAGAAGAACAAGATTTGTCGACATGAATATTTTCTACAACATCTCGTTTGGTCGAGATATTTATGGCGATAGTTTCTTCAATATTGGGCATATTTCACTTGGAATCCACCATATTTATAGTATTTGATAGAAAATCAAAGACTGATAGATGATTAAGGTTGTCGGAGTAATCTTCGTTGTAATCCTGAAGATGGGAACGATGGTGGTAATCTTCCCATGGTGCCCCCTCTATGTTCATTAACTGAATAATTCCTTCATCTGTAGAATGTACATGTGACAAAGGATTTGAAGAGGTACCATACTCTTTAGACCTATCTACCCAAATGCTTGATGAGTGTCCATTGGGGTTTGCCTCCCATGCCGAGAACATTAATTGCTACAATATTTCTATTAGGCTTGGAGGCAACACCTGGTGACGATCCATGCTAATATCTTGTTCGGACATCTTCTGAATGGAAGATACTATATTGCAGGTTTCCACCGTTGCCACTTCCGCCAGGTTGTTCAGAGGTGGTAGGGCAAAAGTACCCATGAATGCAAGGTCTTTTAGTAGGCCTACTCCAATATTTTGAAGCGACTGAGAGCTTTCGTGGATCATCAAAATGCTTCCTGTAACTTGTGAACTATTGGGGAGAAATGTTTGTTGGTCGACGATTATAATTCCTCTTTGGAATGGAAATGCAATCTTTCTGAAGTATGTCGACACAACGGCAGCCATAGCATAAATCCAGGGCCTTCCCAGTAGGATGTTGTAGTCGGGGTTCCCATCGATAACTTCAACATCAATTGCTATTGTTTTTCCCCCCAGTTCGACTTGCAAGTTACTTAAAATCCCATATGGAGCATATGTTCATCCATCAAATGCTTTTAACATCATCGATGATCGCGACAAGGGTGGTGAACCTAAAGTTTTATAGCAACTCATTGACATAATACATGTAGATGCCCCCTCATCAATAATTGTTCGATGAACATTTTTGTTGAGGGCTTTCACTTAAATGAACAAAGCGAGTTGAGATGGTAACTGCGGGTCATATCCTTTATGATTAAAGGCCACAAGATTGGAATCTGATGGGTCAATCCCACCTATTGCTGATAATAAAGCTTTCTTTTGGGAGGGGCAATTTGCAGTACCTCAAGTGTTGACATAGCGGACGGTGATTGGGCCAGGTCCTCTACTATATTATAATTATGTGTCGTTCTGGCATGATGATTAGATGTCAATTTGTGTACAACTCCCTTTGGCAGATTTATCATTAGCTCAGGAATGATGGGTGGCACAACTTCGGTCAAAGTTGTTGTTGAACTACTAGGTTGATCAGTAGCCTTGTTGTTCAATAGCTTTGGATTCCTGTAATATTTATTCCTTGTTGATATCAAAGCATCATTTTGTTGTTTTGAAATGGACAGCATAAGGACTTGGGATGGGGAAGCATTGTCACTAGCAACCAGATTGGTTCTTGGGTTTGGAAATGGATCAGTCAATACTTCTGAGGTTTTTGAATTCTTAAAGAATTTCTTAACTTTAGCTTTATATGGACAATCCCTCATCCAGTGATCCTCATCGCATATGAGGCATGGCTGAGTAGGTTTATTTTTCCCAGAATGGTTTGCAGAAGATTTTTTAGGAGACGAATCATCTTGTTTCTTCTTTTTTCTCTTCCCTTTCTTCTTCCCTCCTGGTTGCTTTGGTTCTTTGCCTTTGTCAGTTGACACGACATTAACCTCTAAGGCTAGAAGTTCTTCATTTTCATTTTGATCAGAAATATTATGGGTTTTCTTATATGTAGCCTTTTTCAATTTCGTGCTTGTCGTATCTATCACGCCATCATCGACATGAGAGTCTTTGTTTGATTTAGGAGGAGGAGGAACCGAAAATTCTGGTCTTGGAGCATCAAGGATTTTGTCATAGAGCGTGCCAGACTGAGTATAGATCAAGTCTAGATATTGTGCATGAGCAATGACATGCTCTTTAGTGACGACCCCTCCCTTTGCCATATCTTCTGTTATAGAAGGTAACAAAGACTTAATAAACCATTGAGCTAGTAGCTGATCAGGGACATATGTTTTTACCATTCTACGACAACGTCGCCATTCATGAATATGATCAGATATGTGAGTGGCCATCCTTTGCTTGAAATTGGTAAGAAGCTTTATCCATGTTTCATACCTTATTGGTAATTGAAAATGGGTTAAAAAGGTTGTGGCAAGGGCACTAAAGTTATCGAATGAAGCTCTAGGAAATTCGATGTACCATTTTGCTGCCAGACCAGTTAACGTTCGCTGAAAAAGATGAAGCCTAATCGAATCATCATTTAGATTGTTGGAGGAACACCATAGATGAAAGGTCTTCACATGATTTGATGGATCTTCACCTGGATTTCCATTAAATTTAGGAATATCTGACGGAAGTTTATGAGGAATTGCTGGCCACCAAGGGGCATAAGCAATTGGATTGTTGGTTAGCCGATTTAGATCTGGTAACTCTAAAGTCTCCATGAAGGGAAACTGTTGATTCAAGTTCGGTGAAGCATACCCAGGATAAGATGGGATTGCCAGAGCACTGGGTCTTTACATACCAACATAATGCATTTGATGTTGATAACTTTGATAAGGTTGCTGGGCATAACCAATTTGGGATGATTGATGATAACTTTTTTTGAATATAGGGCTGCCCATTACTTGCAAAGTTTTGTTGCTCAGGTCCTTGGTACACCTGCTGGAATTGCGGTTATTAATGTTGCGCTAGCCATGGTTGTAAAACCATTTGTTGTTGCCCAATACTGGATGTTTGACCAAGATGAGGGGTAATAGTACCCATTTGAGCCTAAGTCGCTCTAGCTAAGGAGCCACCAACTGGCAATTGCAGTTGCGTCGTGGAGACAAGAGGCTATTGTATTAAGACCTGAGAAACTTGAGGTTGGCATACAATAGGCAACGATTGTACTTGCGACACCGTCATAATAGCTGGTGTAGTGGGGATATTTGACACAGGTAGACTTGGTTGCATTGAGTATACAACTCTTGGTTGTTGAGGTAGTATTGGCACCCAACCGCTGGATATGATTCCATTTTGGCCCAAATTTGGTTAAGAACTCTCATATGGTTGTTCTCCTAGAGGGAACAATGAAAGGGCATATTTCCCCCCATACGGCGGAAATCTAGTGCTCAAGGGAAATATTGGCGTTTGTAGACTGGACTACCCAAATTGATACTATTGCGAAGGATCAATCTGCTGAGACTCAACATAAGAAATTCCAGATATTATTCCAGATGAACAAATGGGAACAGACCATACTATCAAAACAGTCCTTGGGTGGACTCCCTTTAGCGGTTGAGAGCTAGTTGGGACAGATAGTATGCAGCAACAGATGCTGGAGGGGTAACACTTTCTGAACCAACCCTGGATGGAGTTGGTTCAAGAATAGAAGTGTTTACTGTTACACTAGGATCATTTCTAATGTCCTCTTGTAACTGCGGAACTTCTCCTGTAGAGGCAGGGATACCAGAAATGGTTGGAGTAACTAGAGTCTCAGAGGATGTTGAAACACAAGTTTCAAACAGACCAGGAGACTTTGACCCAGTTAAATGAGTTCAATTGGCCCGGAATGGTTTTTCTTCCGGGGTCAAAGACAGTTGACTCATCAGTCTCTGCAAATGACAGGGTTTTGATTGAATTTCTTCCACTATTGCGGATTATTTGATCAACTCAAAATAAGAGGGGGAAATGTTATTCCAAATTAAATGAATTTTAGACGCTTCGACACGACCTGCTTTTTCAATTTTTAAGAGTTGAGAGAAAGCTAAATATGACTCTAGTCACCTTCGATTTTTAATGAGCCTGAAGTGACAAGTGCTCAGATGGACCTTTTCCTTTAAGGAGTCTGAAAAGGAATGAAAGTGACTACTCTAGAAATCTAGATAGAGGGATTACCAAACCAATCGCAAAACTGTATAATACTTTTTACGCTACGGTAGTCAATCTTCCCGAATGCTATGTTCAGTGCATTGGGATTGATAGGGTAGCAGCCACAGCTTCCTAAGAAAAAAGGATATAGCTTATTGTGGTCTCCCAATATATACTCAACGGTACATGGGAGCACAAGTCTGTACTGGTACTTGTCGTCTCAAAGAGGAGGAATCAGCGAACCTACAATGAAAGCGACAGTTACCGGGCTTTACGACATCGGAATACGCCTCTAGCCTATACTTCTAGATGTTGTGTGTTAGGTCCCAAAGCATTTTTATGTTCATTGAATTTATTTTATAGTTGATCTTTATTAAGAAGTTTTTCTTTAAGGTTCATTGCATGATGTAGATATACCATTCCTAAAATGCAATCTAAGATTATAAACAGTCGTTTAATCTCTTTCTGCAATGAAAATCCTAGCTACTAAGGAAAGGGAAACGAAATCCTTTCAACCTAGAGAAGAGAGCACACACTAGATGCACTGTCCTAAATAAAAATCAACAAGTAGTCTAAATGCAAATTCACATGCATGTATTTTTTTTCCGCTTTCTTAATGTGTGAATGACAAAAAGAATGCTAAGCACAAATCTGAACTATATCTTCTTTCAAAGTGACAGTACTAAATATTTTCTTTTCAAAAAAAAAACAAAAGGGAGACAAGACGACTCTTTGCGATTTTGAATTGAAAACTTCTTTCGACACTTGAAGTACTATTAATTCAGATCAAATAAAAGAGTAACAGTTTAATCGACTATCAAAAAGAGAAGGATTCTTTTCCTTGACTGAAAACGACACTTGCAACACTTTCAAATCCAAAGACGACAGTTCGATTAAGCTACCATTTTGTAAATGAGAACTGCGAATGGTGAAAAATACATAAAAACATTCACAAGTATTTGCACAATAGAGGTTGGATGATGCAAAGGAAGGGGGTTTCAATAGTGGTCTACTGATCATAGACAGCAAAACTCCTAAATAAAGCTAAAGAGAGTGAAGAAAAAACCAAAATCTGGAGGTAGAACTAGTCTTGTCTGATCATCACACTTGTAAGACAAGGAAACAAGGATGCATCCCACCTACTGCACACGGGAGGTGCGATGCATCCAGATTTCCAAGAAGAGAAGGTGCGATGGTCCAGGGATGAGACTTTAACTTGGTTTCTGGTCACAGTTTGTAGCTTAGTTTAGGGATTTAGGCTGAGAAAATAATAGTCAGTAACTACAAAGTACAGGGGCTGATCTAATGAGGTTACTAAAGCTACCTCTAGGGCACTTAGGATGTTTGCAAGTCAATTGTTCAGTTCATAAACAAACCCGAAGATTGATTGAAGCAACATTGATCTACTTTGCACTTGCATAGAAAATGCAGTTCAAAGGTTAGCTGGCTTAACTTCAGGCTCCATTTGTGGTTTATGAATCAAACAAATAGAGACAAGCAATAAAACTAATCGCTCCCCAGTATGGTCACCATTTTTTTATCAGGAAATCTAGTGTCTATTTAGAACTGCTAGTCCCACTAAGACGGGTAGCTATCTTAGAAACAAACATATTAAAGTCACTTGTTTTTCCTTTAAGAGAGAGAGATGAGAAAGAAGCAGAGAGTACCAAGCTCAGTCTTCCACTTGGCTCCTTGCTTGTTTCCTTTCTCCTTTGACAAAATTTTGCCACTACTTCCTTACTTATCTCTCTTCAAAGAGAACCTATAGATTCACAGCAGCATAATACCATCAAAGCATAGAGATCTATCACTATAAACAATATAGGATCAGATATATATTGACCATACAAATGCATATATCAACACAATATTCGAAGATACACAAGAATATGGAGGAAAACTCAAATAGCTTTATTAGTAAAAGTAGTAGAAGAGAGGATTACAACCACTTGGTCTTACCCAACACCATCCTCCCAGCTTGAAAGCCCTTTTCACCTCATACAAAGCAAGATCACCCAACAATGTCTTCAAAGAGAAACCAACAACACTTCTTTGCAAATTACTAAATTCCAACCTTTAGATCTCTAGGATGAGGGATCCATTTATAGATATTTGCAGGGGGGTGAGTCAGCTTCTGGGATTTTGATTAGTGTCATCTCTCTGATAGTTCTTGGTTCCACTTGGAGATTTCATGATCTCTTACTCATCCTTGGGCGAATTCAGGGAGGCAAGTGTCAAATGAGCAGCTTCTAGAAGATTCTCAGGGTCTCCAACTAGCAAACTGCTTGTGCCATTTGTCTGCTCTCGTTCATCACACCCTACAGAAGGGATTTCCAGTATGCATCACACTTTCTTCATGTGGCAGGTGAGATGCATCTCACCCTTTGCACTGGTCAGTCTGTATGGTCCTGCTTTGACTAGTTCTGAGTGGTTTTTCATGGAAAACTTCTGGGAGATGATGTAATCAACTGACCTTGCTCCTTTATTCTATGAAACAAAACTTTTAGGACTTAGAAGACCTTGGTTTATGGACATATGTGATTGGGTTTGTAGTGCCCAAATATTTCTATAACACCTAGGTGTTAAAATACATCCTCTTGAGACTAGGAGATAAGATATATATAGAGACCATGTGAAGAGGGAGAGATCAAATAGAGAGTATTTCCCAATTATATTGGTAGATTTATATTAGAATTTCCTTGCATGTGAGATTACCTTTTTCCATAAATAAGCTAAGGAGATGAATATACTAACGATCTAAAATGAGGCCTCGTATCTCAAGGTATACTAATGCCGGAGCATCCGAGCACCCTTCATTAAAATCGGAATTCAAAACTGTGAAAGGGAAAAACGTGGACAACCACTGTAAACCGGGGTAAATTCTATTTAAACAAAGCTAAATTGATGGAATTGATAAGTCTCTAGAAGGCTTAATTAAATGTAATTATCTGCCATGTATGCGAATAGAGAGATTTAGGCAATTTGTAGGAGAAAATTGTGGATCCTAGATGATCCACGCTTTTGTAATTTCCTATATAAAAGAGTCTATGTTGTGTGAAAGGGAGAGTGAGGATACAATGTAGTCACAAGGCAATTTGTGATTCAGTTGTGAGGCCTTAGCCTATAATATAGTTTTGTATATAATTGAAATATGTTTTTTTATGTGGATTTCATGTGTCTGTGTATTTTTTACATATACATTCATTATCCTACGTTGATAATTTGCATGTGCGAGTGTAAGATGAGGTTCCTATGAACTTTGCCTCAAACGAGTATGCCAAAGATAAATGTGTTGTAATGTAATTCCACCACTAAACGAATGAGAGATCTGTTAAAACGACAAAGAGCGGAAACCGTCAGATCAGCCAGATCGACGGATAATAATTATGGAAGAGGAATGACTGAGGAAACATCATAGCCATCCAATGAAAGAAGATTCATAGTGATCACATGGAAACTTGCAAGAAAGTTATCTCAGCTAACGGACCCAAGAAAATCATTAAAATGAGTTTAAACTTCAGAGTGATCAGACCATCTGTTAATGGGTGATCGGACACATATCGCGTGCCAACAAGCGCGGTTGTTAATTCCAAAATCGGACGCGATGAGGTCTTATACAATGGGCTTAAAACCTCATTGTGTTTTGACCATCGATACCATTAGTTGGGTGATTTATCGAACGGTAATCACACATGAACAAGTTCCCGAGTTAACGGACCTGAGAGGACCTGATATGTTATGAACTGAAGTTTATTTCCTTTTGGGTTCTGGCCATGAATGTTCGAAGAAGACGGACAGTGATTGGTCGGGTTTAATTGTGATTCCACTGATTATTTGCTTCTGATATATACGTGGGTCCATAACCCATAGGTCCACGCACTAATTTTGTAAAGATGCAGCTTTGTTGTATCAAAGAAGCTTAGCTATCATCATATACCATGTATTGTACTCTTGATTGATATGCATGAAAATCTCTTTCCCTTCCAATGTCTTATTTATAATATGAATTATTTTATCATCTTTATGTGTTGAGTACTTGTTAAGGTAATTTTCCTTCCATGGATGTAAGCATCATATTTTTATGTTCATGAGTGTATATGGGAGATCGGGTCTAGCAGCAAGAACAAGATCTCCATGTAGGATAATGATCTTCAAAATCCAAGAGTTTGCAAAATATACATCAATATGTGAGGGTTTAGGTATGCACTTGTTCCTTATTTGTCCCTTTCATGTATGTAGATGGTAATAATATAACTTGTTTGGGATTGCATTTGAACACTCACACGTAGTGTCAGAGATCCTAAGGGAAATATCCATGGAGCAATAGATCCTTTCATTTTGAGAATTTATCGAGGTAACAATGATTATTTCATTAATGTAATGTGTTTTTTTCAATATAACTACATCATCTTAAGAACCATATCTCAGATTGGATTTGATATTATTTTTGTGTTTCTTCTTCGTTTTCGTTACAAAAAATATAGCACTTTAGGTGACTGTGAACTTAATTGGCCACGGTTGTGATTGTTGCATACTATTCGATGACACTTCAACATTTAAAGGAGAAAATATTGCAACCCCAAATAACAATTACGTGACAATATTTGATGTAATATACAACATTTAAATTCAAGTGAAGGAAACCTCTTGTGGGGTCATGTTATGTGATGACACTATTTCCCTTGTTAGTCGTGGTTCAATCATCCAAGTACTAACTTATTTCTTATTTTTTAATTCATTTAAATAAATATAATTATCTCATCTCATCATGTAGGAATTGGAATCAAATAATGTTATTTCTAAGTTGTTAGATAGGAGTCCCAATATGGATAGAAAAGTTGGGAAGGAAAAACTCAGCCATGGCAAGTAAAAGTGATGCCAACAAGAATATCCCACCTCCTACATCCAACCTCGGTGCTCTTATCTCGTTTTTCAATCACAAGGACTCACTACTAAATATATGGTTGTAATGGGTAACATCATCACTGATTTTAGAGAACTTATGTTTCGATTCTTGTTGTTTTAGGTTCTCATATAGTTGGTCAAGCATAATGTACCAACTTCAGAAATTGCATATATGAAAAATGTAATATGGAATTATTATTCAATAGCTTAAAAAATGAAAACTACCTAGTTACAGGAAGGGACAACAACCTCATTTCCTCAAACCTCCTCACTCCCACCACATTTAACAACAACAACTACAACAATCTACAATTCTAGAATGAACTCCTCCTCATATCAACAACTAGTTAAAGGGGACTCTATTGATAATTGAGTTTCTTTCTACTCCATCCATACAAATTATTTTTCCATTAATTTCATATCTGTTAGTGTCAGTCTTTCCAGCCTTCCTCCAGTGATCAAATATGCTCTTACAAAGTGGTCTCAGAGTGTCAAGGTCAAATTTTGTCATTTCAGTGATCCTTCAAGCAAAATTTGGTCACTAGGCATTAGGTCTAGGGTTTGCTTTCACTCCTTTCAAGGTTGCCCAAATGTCAGTCTATGTCACTATTCAGCTGATTCTACCATCATTCAGAGGGTTTTCATCATCATGTCAGGTTCCATTGGGTCATTTTACACCTTGTCCATGCTTCAGTTGTGTAGGCAAGGTTCATTTCCCTCTCCTAGGGTTTTGAAGGCAATTTCTCTTGAATGGTCAAATCATTAGCAAAACTTGTATCCAGATGTTCATACACCTTCCCTTATCCTTCATGTACCTTATTAAACACTTACCATCACTGAGATCCCCCAAATTCCTCATTTTCGCACAAACCTTAGTTTCTTGCTACAACTTGGCAATTTTCTAGGTTGAGCCTCTGTTTTGCCATTTTGGACCCCTTCCCCTCACTCAATCTCTGAGATTCCACTTTTCCCTACTTCCAAACATCCCTCCCTACTTCCAAAATTTTTCTCAAGAATTTAGAAGCCCCTTATCCTCTTTTCATTTCACTTCATTTCGACAATTCCCTTGTTCCACACATCGGGATAGGTTTCACTCAAATGATGTTTATGAGCAATAAAAGATGAATTTTGGAAAAATGAGAGAGGTTTTTGTCCAAAACAGGCCAAGGAAGAAAATCATCCTTCACTTTTTACACAGGTGTCATGGTTTTAGAGAAATGTCAAAAATACCGTTGCCTCAGGAGAAATGAATGCACCTCTGAAGTGACCTTGGTAAAATCAATTTGTCTCCTAGCTTGGTTGGCCAAATGACTTTTTTGATGAGTCAAATGATAAATAAACACAAATATTTTTCCAATGAGCTATCATGAGCTCAATTTGGGGTTGAGGAAGGCATTCAAAAGTTGACTGTAACAACACTCTGCCTTGAGGCAACCTCATTTGGCACATTTTGACCAATATTGAGAGAATTGATATTTTACAGGGAAAATAAACTCCAAATTGAACAATTCCAATTGGTTTGGAATATAGACTCAAAGACCTTTCGAACGAGCTATCCTGCACCCAATTTCAACACCAGGAAGGCCTCCAAAACTCTCCTACAAAAAGGTGCGATGCACAGGCTATATGCGTCGCGCCTTCCATATGCGCCGCACTAGTGTATTTTTGCACTGAGAAATGAAGCTATATGCGTCGTGCCTTCCATATGCACCGGGCCATCAACAACTTCAAAAATTTTCTCCAAATCACCCGAAACCTCTGGATCATCACTTGTTCAAGTAGGTTAACCCTCTGATTATTTCTTTTCATCCAAGATTAGTGCTTGTTAGATGGTGGTTGTCATATGGTGTTGGATAGAAAAATCAAACCCTACCAAGGAAAATGATGTTAGGGTTTTGTATTAACTGTTTGGCTGCCAAGTTACTACTCCCACCTCACATTCCCTTGCTCCATTTTTTCCTTGATTTCCCTATTTCATAAAGTCACCCACTCTTATATTCATTAGTTTCATATCCCATACCCTCAATTCCTATTTTACAAAGAGTGAAAATTTAATGAATGAATCAGTTTCCTACCTTATAGAGGCAAGTTGTTTTGACTGCCTAGATTTTAGTGCATTGTTTAGAATTGGTTGAAACAGCTCCTAGAATGATGAGCTCGACCCCTAGAGGCAAGGGAAAAGGTTGGCTTGCCTATATTATGTAAATTCTAAGTCATTTTCATGGTTTGACTCTTGGGAAAAGCTTGACACTCTGTTGTACATTCACTTCTACATTTTTGCCAAAGGAACGACCAGGGTTTTGCAGCACTATTTGGGATCCTTATGGCTTTATGTGTTGATGGTTTGCTTCTTTCAGTAATTGTAAGTTGTTATGTGTATCATTTTCCTTCTCTCATCTTCTGCAATTGAACAAATGAAGTGTTAAGGTAGAATGCATAGATTTCTATGCTCTGCCTTTGAATTTGTTTGATTTTCCATGTTTTCATCTGTTTAAGGAGAATCCTTGAAAGCTTCTTGCTCTTCACAGCTTCTCACCAGTCAGATCTACCCATTCATTCTCTTTGAAATCATCAAGACAATCACCTACCTTGCCTCAAATAGACCTCTGCAAAAACTGTGTCTCATCCCCGCACCCAAAATTTCCTTTCCCTTTGATTCAACAAAAACCTCAAAAATCAACCTCAAACTCCTTGTACTTTATACCTAGCCTAAGATCAATTACCATTTTAGTTATCCTGAGCCTCATCGATTACATTTTTCCAAGATTGACCTAGAGAGAGCCCTCTCCTTTCCTCGTAGGGGTAGCTACGAGGCTGAGCGTGGTTTGATGTGGACCTAGAACCTTGTCTTTTCAGCCTGAGACAAATCTAGGCTCTAACATAGTGGCGACCATATTGGGGAGAACATGGTTTGCTTGTTCATGTCATTTGTTTTATAAGCTACAGACAGAGCCTGAAGTTAAGCCAGGTAGCCTTCGAAAGGCTTTTTCTTTTCATTAGAGGAAGTAGATAAACGCTGCTTCAGTCAATCTCCGGTCTAGCTTGTAATCGTGACATCTAACTTGTTAATTGCCTCAGTACATGTATCAAGTTCAGATCTGATTGTTGATGGTGGACAACGATCAGACACTGGCAAGGTTAAAATCATTCACCTGGCGACTTCATTCACTGAAAAATCCAAAGATCAATGCTTCATGGTGACTCCATTGCAGGAAGATTAGTAGCTTTGAGATTTTCAAGATGGGTCGGGTTGCAAGAAGATACGCTCCCATGAGCCGAGATCACATTCCAGGTTTTCCAAATAAAATGCCCAAGGTAGATTGGTCAAAGAATTTGCCTATGTTCAGAAATGTGGATGGTAATGACGCTGCTCTTCATTTGGTGAAATTTCACATTCATGTGCATAAAATAAATATCGACTTTCTTGAAGACTCTTTGATGAAGATGTTTATGGCTACTCTGGAAAATGGAGCCCGATCTTGGTATGAAAGTTTCCCATCTGCTTCTATTTATTTTTTAAAGGATTTTCATACCATGTTCTTTGAAAAGTATAAGGAATCTTATCTATCCTTGATTTTAGTTCAAAACTGTTGTAGCCATGTTCATAGTTTTATTGAAAATCTTGAGAACTTTTATGCGGATAATGAATTGAGGGATGGAGAAATCATGGAGACTCTGTACGAGAATCCATTTCAACAACATGAAGAGAACCTAGAGGATTCCCATCAAGATGCTCAGGAAACTTTGTAGCAAGATCAAGATCTTGGTACAATGGAAAATAATGAAAGTGAAGGTTTTGTTTCAAATCTGTCCATAGAAGAAAACAATATGCAGGAAAGTCAAGTTTCGATTTCAGAAGCTGATAAAGTCAAGTCAGCTATTTCAGATCTAGATTCAGATAGTGACGATCAAGAATACCTTGTGCTGAATCCCATGAAGGAGAGCTCTGCCATTGAGATCGTTCTCAGTTCATTAGAACACAGCCTTCATGAGGAGGTAATCCAGTCAGTTCATGAAAAACAGAATGAGATCTTTGTTCGAGTAAGTGATAAGTCTTCTTTCAATAATTCAGTGATAAATGATAATTTGATTGCCATGTCATATGAAGACAATTACTGTTTGAGCAAAAGAAAACAAAAAGCATTATCTCCTTTGTCTGAAGATGAGATAGATCAACTCTTGAAAGGTCATGTTACAGCCCAAGCTAAAGCAGATTTGCAGTGCACATATGGTCAAGAAAGTGTTCGTGAAACTTCTTCCTCTTTTGAAAATGATGAAGGTCTTGTAATCAATTTTATAGATCAGCAAACAGATAATATTTACTTTCACAAAGATGATAAGGCTGCCATGTTTGATAATCTTGAAGATTGTTTTTTGTTTACGAATAACCTAGATTATGAAGTTGAGGAATACGAGCTTGAGAGAGACAATATGCTAGGATTTATCATGGTCAAGGAACCTACAGCTAACACTCAGATGGCAGAAGCACATACCTCTTTGTGCATTCCTATCCCTCGGAAATCAATTGTTCTTTCAGATCAAAATGGAGGGAGTACTTGTATTTTTTGCAGCTGGATCTCAAGATAAGCCAGTGCTTCAGGATTTTCAAGATCCCTTCGGCGTTCTTCTACAAGCATTAGAAAAGATAAATATTGCCTGTTTCATTATCATAAGCTTTGGTTTCAGTGGTTATTTTGAGTTGCCTACAGGTTCATCATTCCGTCTGCTCGAGAAAAGTGAGAGCAAAAATTTGGTATGTAGCCATCTGCTGGATTGGTTACATTGGAAAGCTCATTACACATGATTGTACATATTTCATTAGTATGCAGGTAGTTGTCATCATGATTTGATATCTTGATGGACTGCTGCCCTTGAATAAGCTTTGTAAGTTCTTGTTTTAGTTAAGTCAGTCATCAGTCATTTGTGAGTCAGTTTTTAGTCATGTTGGTTTCATAATTGTGTCGGCTTGAGTCAGGTTTCAGTCAATAAATGAGTCAAAGTCTTATGTCTTTTGCCGAAATAATGGACTCCATAACCCAATGGACGAAGGCACTGTCTAGCTCTCCCAAATATCTGCTATTCTTGGCACCTCCAAGGAGCTACCATCCCCATTGGAGCCAATGTTAGTGTCAGTCTTTCCAGCCTTCCTCCAGTGATCAAATATTCTCTTACAAAGTGGTCTCAGAGTGTCAAGGTCAAATTTTGTCATTTCAGTGAGTCTTCAAGCAAAATTTGGTCACTAGGCATTAGGTCTAGGGTTTGCTTTCACTCCTTTCAAAGTTACCCAACTGTCAGTCTATGTCACTATTCAGCTGAGTCTATCATCATTCAAATGGTTTTCATCATCATGTTAGGTTCCATTGGGTCATTTTACACCTTGTCCATGCTTCAGTTGCGCCTAGGCAAGGTTCATTTCCCTCTCCTAGGGTTTTGAAGGAAATTTCTCTTGAATGGTCAAATCATTAGCAAAACTTGTATCCAAATATTCATACACCTTCCCCTATCCTTCATGTACCTTATTAAACACTTCCCATCACTGAGATCCCCCAAATTCCTCATTTTCGCACAAACCCTAGTTTCTTGCTACAACTTGGCAATTTTCTAGGTTGGGCCTTTTTTGACATTTTGGACCCCTTACCCTCACTCACTCTCTAAGATTCCACTTTCCCTTGCTTCCTAACATCCCTCCCTACTTCCAAAAATTTTCTCAAGAATTTAGAAGCCCCTTATCCCCTTCAATTCGCTTCATTTTGACAATTCCTTTGTTCCACACATCGGGATAGGTTTCACTCAAATGATGTTTATGAGAAATAAAAGATGAATTTTGGAAAACAGAGAAGTTTTTTTCCAAAATAGGCCAAGGAAGAAAAAACTCCTTCAATTTTTACACAGGTGTCATGGTTTTAAAGAAATGTCAAAAATACCGTTGCGTCAGGAGAATTGATTGCACCTCTGAAGTGACCTTGGGAAAATCAAGTTTTCTCCTAGCTTGGTTGGCCAAATTACTTGCTTGATGAGTCAAATGATAACTAGACACAAATATTTTTCCAATGAGCTATCATGAGCTCAATTTTGGATTGAGGAAGGTATTCAAAAGTTGACTGTAACAACACTCTGCCTTGGGGCAGCCTCATTTGGCACATTTTTACCAATCTTGGGAGATTTGATTTCTGATAGGAAAAATGAATTCCAAATTGAACAATTCCAATTTGGTTGGAATTTAAACTCAAAGAGCTTTCTAACGAGCTATCCTGCACTAGATTTCGACACTAGGAAGGCCTCCAAAAGTCTCCTACAAAAAGGTGCTACGCACAGGCTATATGCGTCGCGCCTTCCATATGCGCCGCACCAGTGTATTTTTTCACTGAGAAATGAAGCTATATGCGCCGCGCCATCAACAACTTCAAAAATTTGCTCCAAATCACCCAAAACCTATGGATCATCATGTTACACAAAAATATCGTCACCATGATTATTTGCAGTCAGTATGGGTCTATCATCACTTGTACTGTCCTCCTAAGCAAGTCTCAGACCTCAGCTCTTCAAGTAAAGCTTTGAAAACAAGAGAAAAACATTAAAAATCAATGAAACTCTGGTTCCGCACTTTCTCTTACTATCACCTATGGTCCCGCATGTTCTGTTTACAAAAACTGCAGACCTGCCCGCTCTGTCCCTAAAGGTGTGGGTGCGGACCCCTGTGAAAGTCAAAAAGGCGCAAGTTTATTCTAAAAAACTCACTTTGGGTTAATTCTAGATGATTCTAGAAGGAATTTTGACGTGGATTTGCCGCTCTTAGGTGGTTCATGTATCCCAGAAGAGAAGGAGATAATCCCTTGATGAGAGCAGCTATCCCTTTGAAGGAGGGCTTTATCCCTTTGAAGGAGGACCTAGTAACCTCCCTCCATTGCACTATAAATTCAGGCATTGGGCTGGTTGCTAAAGAGGTTAGAAGCTGAACATTTTTGAGGGTAAATGCTGGTGAAATTAAGACTTCCTAGTTGAGCTTAAGAGGAGAGATCACATACATTTTTGGCTTCATTGGGAAGTGAGTGAAACTTGTCAAAGTAGAGGAGACTTCTTGTTTTACCCTGGGAGGAGCTTGTACAACGTCAAGGCACAGGTTGTAAAGTTCTTCTTCTTTTGAATTAATACAATCAAACTCATTTTTCTCAACAAGTATCTCATGTCATTTGTTTCATGGACTCCTTGACTTTCATGTTGAATATGTTTTATGATATTGGATTTTCAGGTGCTATTTAATTTGTTTTCTTGTTTGTGTTTGTAGATTCACGACAAAGGAGCTCATTTGGATCGAAGAAGCAAGGGCATACACAAACTTGCGTTGGACCTAATGTAGGCCCTAAAAACACTTGTTTTCCTTTGTTTATTAAAGAATATTTAGAGAAAGATAGTGTCTGGTTGGTTTGCTTGTCATTAGGTCTTCTTTAGATTCTAGGAAGGTCTATCTTGTCCGCAAGATCGACTTATTCCGTGTGACAAAATGGCGACTCCGCTCGGGAATTGATTTTTTCCTTGTTCTTACTTTGACCTGAGAAACTATGTTTTTGTTTCTGTTTTTGGCTTGTTGTGTGTGGAATTGGGTAGAGTTTGTAGATCCAGGGTTACTTTTCATTTTTCATAGCTTTGGGAGAGGACCGCACCCTAGCCTTTTGACACAGTGCGTACTTATCCGCACTTTTGCTTTTAGCACAGAGCGGTACCGCACCTGTGTTAACTGTGGGCCTGCGGACCCTGTCAAAATTTTGAAAAACCTAAGATTTTCTCTGTCAGTCAGTTTAGTTTTTGTTTAGATGTTATTATCCCCTACCCAGACCTACATGTAACTTGTCAGAAGCTTTTCTTAGGTTAATTCCATTGGCATTCTTGTTTTAAGCTTTTATCAATTGGGTGTTTTGAGTCTCTTTTTTGAGAAATTCTTAATTTGATTTCCTTTGGTCATTACTTGGAGGTTTGTCTCAGTTACTTGGAGTGTTAATCGCCTTTGAGTGTTGATCCTTGGAGGTTTGTCTCAGTTACTTGGAGTGTTAATCGCCTTTGAGTGTTGATCCTTGGAAATTTCACCCAATTTTCTTGACTTGCACTTGATTGGTTCTTAGATTACATTAGAATCATCTTGTGTTTGAGAATTCTCTTGCATAGATCACATTTGCATAATTAGAATTCTCATTTTCAGAATATGAATGAAAAATGTGCATAGATTACATTTGCATACTTTTCAAGTGAATTGTGCATAGATTACAATTGCATAGTTTACATTCTGAAAAATCAATTGTAGATTTAGATCAGTTTTCTTTGATTTGAATTTACATAAAAATAAAAATTAAAAAAACTATTTTGGAATTGATTTGCATTAGTTTTTCTTGATGAAATTATTGCATTAGAGAATTTGTTATATTTTCTCTTAGTGATCAATTTTTCGCATTGTTGGAAGTGAATGGAAAATCTCCCCTTACTTTAGTTAGGATTCATCAAATTGAAAGGATTACATTATCATATTCAATTGCATTCAGTTTTGAGTCGGGTCATAACACCAATGGTTTTGTATCCATTTACCCCTTTGAGTAATAACAGCCTAAATAACACAGCGCTTAATTAAAATTCATCTAGTAATTTTTACATTTTTAGGGCTCTTTCCACCAATCTAGCTTAGGCTAGTGTCTTGGAATAGGTTTTAGTTAACTCTCCAAGACAGTAAAACAAACAAGTAGCTGTATCTTGCGGTAGGAGAAAAATCCAATTGTTACATCTATGCTCTGGGAAAGCTCCTCTTAAAGGAGAAGCACGAGATCATATCTGAACCAGTGTGGGAATCAATCCTTCCTCATTGGGAACGATAGAAGATATTCACGTATTAAAAATGGTAAACCTCGGATTAACCATTGTCGAGGAGCCTGGGGTCACTTGTTGGTAAACCTTGGATTATGTCAAGGAGCCTTCAAGGGCATTGAGCTTGCTACTCTGCCCTTGCGTGTGTATCGGATCGTAGACTGTTCCCCCAGGTATATTTGTTTCAGTTGGTAACCTTAGTGACCATATTCTTTAGGATTCTTCCTAAGGTGACAGTGGTGGGAAGATCCCACTGTACCTGGAGCAGACGTCGGCTAGACTCACTTTGATTTTCCAGGGGGTTCTCTTCACTCGAGACGGTTAAGTGGAGGAACTTGTGCCAGTCTATTCATTAAGCAGGTTTTCGGGGTAACAGTTCCAACTGCCATTTATGTATTGGATTCTGCGACGTTGGATTTTATCACCAACTAGTGTTTTCGGTACGAAAAGTTACTGTTTGTGTGTGGTTTGACTCCTAGATTTGATAGTGCGTGTTAATTTGTTTTTTTTTTACTTTTAGAGACCATAGGGTGAATTGTGAATTTTAATTGTTAGGTGTGAATTGTGAATTGTTAATTGTTAATAAAATTCACTAAAGTTTAATATAATGGCAACTGTTTCGGAATTTACCGACCAAGGAATCCCTCTTAACGAGAATCTGAGTACCTTTCCTTATTTTGGAAATGTTGGTCCTCCTTATATGGCTACTTTGTCATTACCTGGATTTACAATAGGTTTATCGATATGGTTATTTTCAACTTCGTTGGCCCCAAATACTCCAATTGTTCCACCTCAACCGAATGCTTCACCTCAACAAAGTTCACCATCTCAACATTTCCAACCTTCTGTTGACCCTTTACCTTCTTCACCTAATTTTTCTTCCTCCATTTCTCCCTCTTCGCTTGGTAAAAGCCTTGATGCTAGTAACCAGGTGGCTAAGAAGAAGAAGAAAGGGAAGAAGAAGAAGAAGAAGAAACAAGGTAAGAAAGAAGTCAACCAACCAACCACGACTGTAAGTGTTAGTTGTGTTGAGGAAAACTCCGACATGCATCATAAACCCAAATACTCTTGCAGGCTTTGTAAGGGTGACCACTTCCTTATCAATTGTCCTGGTATTCCAAAGGTCTTGGAAGTATGGTCAGAAAAATCTCATCAACTTTCCATTGATCCATCAACCAGTGATAGTCAGGTTCCTGGGAAAAAGGGAAAAGTTAGGTTTCCTTGCAAGTTATGCAAAGGGAGTCATCAAACTCACATTTGCCCTCACATGGATGAAGCCTCAAAATTGTTGGAAAACCTTACTGTTCCACAGCAAGAATTTCCAACTGGTTACCGTAAACTTTCTCCCAACCTACTGTCAACTGATGGAGTGATTGATCTAATTTCAGGTACAGTCGATCACACTCTTCCATTGGAGAGTGAAACTCATGTCACTCAGGTTGATGATCCATTAGTTGATCAAGTGGTCGATTCAATTTCACATTCGGTCGATCCCACTTTCCCTTTAGAAAGTGAACTTCATACTGCTCAGGTTCTTTTTGTTACATCAGATTCTTCTATGCCGGGGGGCATTTCACCTGTTTCTACAGAACCTCCTCCAAGTACTGAGGTCTTTTCCTTTGAGTGGAATAGATTGACAGAACCTCGTCTTCCTTCCTCCATCCCTTTCCAAATCATTGTCAAGGTTGGTGGTAGGGACATGCATCACACACAGGTAGATGAAGGTGCTTCTGTTAGTATTTTATCCTCAATTGCTTGGAAAGCTTTGGGTTCCCCTCAGCTTGCGCCTATTACGCAGAATCTGAAAGCTTTTAACAGAACCATTAGTGAACTTTTAGGGATCCTTCCTAATTTTTGCATTACCTTGGAAGGTAAAACTGTCTGTATTGATCTTATCGTAGTTCGAGGTCCCTTGGATTTCAATTTACTCCTTGGGCGAGACTATGTTTATGCAATGAAAGCTGTCGTATCGACACTCTTTCGCGTGATGTCTTTCCCTCAGAATGGAAATATTGTGACTGTAGACCAACTTTCGTTCCCTAGTCTTGTTTCAACTACAAATAATATGACACCCCTAAATGTTCCTGATTCTAAAGTGGTATCTGCCCCGCCACGGGTTAATTATGTGGCAACTGGTCCCATGTTTTTAGTTACCGATGTAAGTGAGCCTCTCACTGTTTGCTCATCTTCCTTTGATTTAGATCTGGTAATTGACATGGAAAACTCTATGGGATTACTTGAATGCGATGTTCTTATCCCTTTTGAGTCCCTTGACATGTGTTCCTTCTAGATAACTATTCTTCCTTCTGATGAAGACGTCTTGGAAGCCATGATCAAGGTTTTTCCATTGACATGTCTTTCTTCCAGTTGGAAGCCATGATCAGGATGTCGTGAGAATAGTTTTTTCCTGTATCAACCTCGTTAAAAAATGAAACAGGATGTCGCGAGGATAGTTTTTTCCTGTATCAACCTCGTTAAAAAATGAAACAGGATGTCGCAAGGATAGTTTTTTCTTGTATCAACCTCGTTAGAAAATGAAACAGGATGTCGCGAGGATAGTTTTTTCCTGTATCAACCTCGTTAAAAAATGAAACAGGATGTCGTGAGGATAGTTTTGTTCCGGTATCAACCTCGTTAAAAAATGAAACAGGATGTTGTGAGGATAGTTTTGTTCCGGTATCAACCTCGTTAAAAAATGAAACAGGATGTTGTGAGGATAGTTTTGTTCTTGAGTCAACCTCGTTAAAAAAATGAATCAGGTCTGAGGAAAGTTCTTTTCCTATGTCAAGCTCGTTAAAAAATCAATTAGTTGGTTAGAGGAAAGTTCCTATTACTGAGTCAACCTCGTTAAAAAATGAATCAGGTATGAGGATAGTTCTTTTCTTGTGTCAACCTCCTTAAAAAATGAAACAACTCCCTTTTCAAGTTAAATCTTGAAAGTAAACCTTCATTCCATCCACCTGGTTGAATGCAATGAATCTTGGGGGACATGTACCTCGCTTTGCATCATTATGCTGGGGGCATGTGAACTTCTGGAGCATAGTTCCTTTTCTTGTGTCAAGCTCGTTAAAAAATGAAACAAGGAGTCTTGAGCATAGTTCCTTGTCTTGTGTCAAGCTCTTTAAAAAACGAAACAAGGGTAGGTTATATAAGTAGACTGTAGAGAGTAGAAGCGAGGATAGTTTTGTTCCTGTGTCAACCTCTTTAAAAAATGAGACAGGGTGTTAGAGGATACTTCCTGTTACTGAGTCAACCTCATTAAAAAATGAATCAGGTAGATTGCAGGTTATATAGGTAGATTGTAGAGAGTAGTTATGAGCATAGTTCCTTGTCTTGTGTCAAGCTCGTTAAAAAAGGAATCAAGGATTTTAGAGTATAGTTCCTTGTCTTGTGTCAAGCTCGTTAAAAAATGAATCAAGGATTTTAGAGCATAGTTCCTTGTCTTGTGTCAAGCTCGTTAAAAAATGAATCAAGGTTTAATAGAGTATAGTTCCTTTTTAGGTAGATTGTAGAGAGTAGTTATGAGCATAGTTCCTTATCTTGTGTCAAGCTCGTTTAAAAAATGAAACAAGGGTTTTGAGGATAGTTCTTTTTCTATGTCAACCTCACTAAAAAATGAAACAACTCCCACGAGTCTTTCCATGATCTCGTAAATGAACCTTCATTCCATCAAGCTATTAATTAATGTACTTAGTTGAATGAAATTAAGCTGAGGGTCATGCACTGTAGCAGTTATGCTTAGGGGGCATCAAGCACAGTTTTCTCTCTGTTTCAAGCTTGTGTAAAAATGAAATTACTTTGAAGCATAGTTTTTCTCTGTTTTAAGCTTTTGTAAAAATGAAACCTACCTCGAGTCAATTTCAGTTATTTTCAAGACTCGTTAAACTCATGAAAATCTCGAGATTATTTTACTATCTTTCATTCTCGCAAAACAAATGAAAATGCCGAGTTCTTTCCGTCTTTTCCTGCTCGTAAATTAAATTGAAATTCAGCCATATGAGTACATTTTTATCATTTTTTCAAACTCATTAAAACTTACGAAAAAGTGAAAACCATGAGTACATTTTTATCATTTTTTCGAACTCGTTAAAACTTACGAAAAAGTGAAACCTTAGAGTCACCTTTAAGCTCTTTTCTGACTCCTAAAACATGAAAAGATCGCAGAGGTTTTCTTTTAAACTCATTAAAATGGAATTAAAAGACGGTCCACTTACAACTCTTTTCCGACCGTAAAAACATGAAAATATTGCCAGATTTTTGTCATTTCAAATTCGATATTGGTTATAAAACGACGTGTTGTTGATCGCTTTTTTACTTTTTCGGATCAAGGGCACTAATGACGAAAAGTACTCCTTGGTCGTAAAAGATCAAGCGATTCTCTCAAGTATTATTTTATACTTTTTCGGGCTTGGGAGACACAAATTTACGAAAAAGGTCAACCCTGGAGTTTTCTTAAGTTTTTTTAGACTCTCTAAAATTGAAAAATGTCAAGTTTCTCCTATACTGGACTCATTAAAATTTCATAGTAAAGGACCTGTTCAATTACAAACAGGAACGAACCACTCCTTCTTAGGGTTCGAATTTAAACTAAGTTGGACTCATCCAAAGGATGAGCTTATAATCAAGCAAATGTTATCATCCTCAAGCTTGTTAAAAATAAAGAGGTACTTGCCAGAAATGGTGGGGGAAAAGAGAGGAAAATGAGCCAGTTTGTCATACTTTGTAACCACTCTTGAACACGACACTTTTATTCACCTGGGTTGGGAAATCATTTGCCTAACAGTTGATCAAACCACATTGAAAGTCTTCAGCTGGTTTCTGGGTATTAACTTTGGGTCAATTGTCACCAAGCCATCTATCATGGCGTTATGTGCTCAAGAGGTCACTACCAATAAGCCATTCATCTGCAAAACATCTGTCATCCATCTTGACCATCCGTGAGTTAGTCCTTGCAGCTAAATTTCTTCAACTTGATCTATGATTTCGTGTTGTGGGCTTGCCTACGACGGATCACTTTCTATCGACTTCAGCTCATTATCTAGAAAGATGATCTAGAAATCGTTAGTACCTTGGGATCTGCATGCCTCAATGGCAAGTTTCTCGCCTTTGACGATAGGTTGCATCATAGACCTCCGATCAAAGGATTCTGTGACATGTTCAACATCAACACATTTATTCACATCTCATGGATTGTACTGGGTACTTTGAGAGCCATTGACATCATTGGTGGTTTCTCTCACACTTGTTAACAGTTTACATCATTGACTGGTAATCAAGTGGTTTCTACCATGTTCGACATCAACACATTCATTTGCATGGATAGAATCGTACTGTTTCAGGAAGTAGAAATGAAGACCCTAGATCTAGTTTCCACAATCCAGGCTGTGAGGAATTTTGTATTCATTATATAATGGACTATTCATAAACAGATGGTTGCGTCCATACTGTGTCCACACGAGTCTATACTTGTGATGTATTACAAGATCATTCCTGTATCAGAGCAGTAGTTAGTTTTCTAAGTCAGTTTTGATCTGAGTATGGGAATGCCTACCTCAGTGATGATATGATCTCATATATATATCAGATTACATTGAATGTTTTTACAGGTTCCAACCGGGCTCTCCACAAGATAATCCTCGAAATGATAAAGTACTTCACTCTTCCTAAATGATAAATGAAATCCTCATTACTACAGACTTCGCACTTTAGGGGGCAATCTGTTACACAAAAATATCGCCACCATGATTATTTGCAGTCAGTATGGGTCTATCATCACTTGTACTATCCTCCTAAGCAAGTCTCAGACCTCATCTCTTCAATTCAAGCTTTGAAAATAGGAGAAAAACATTAAAAATCAATGAAACTTGGTTCCGCACTTTCTCTCACTGTCACTTGCGGTCCCGCACGTTCTGTTTACAAAAACTGCAGACCTGCCTGCTCTGTCCCTAAAGGTGTGGGTGCGGACTCCTGTGAAAGTCAAAAAGGCGCAAGTTTATTTTAAAAAACTCACTTTGGGTTAATTCTAGATGATTCTAGAAGGAATTTTGACGTGGATTTGCCGCTCTTAGGTGGTTCATGTATCCCAAAAGAGAAGGAGCTAATCCCTTGATGAGAGGAGCTATCCCTTTGAAGGAGGGCTTTATCCCTTTGAAGGAGGACCTAGTAACCTCCCTCCATTGCACTATAAATTCAGGCATTGGGCTGTTTGCTAAAGAGGTTAGAAGTTGAACATTTTTTAGGGTAAATGCTGGTGAAATTAAGACTTCCTAGTTGAGCTTAAGAGGAGAGATCACATACCTTGTTGGCTTCATTGGGAAGTGAGTGAAACTTGTCAAAGTAGAGGAGACTTCTTGCTGGACCCTGGGAGGAGCTTGTACAACGTCAAGGCACATGTTGTAAAGTTCTTCTTCTTTGGAATTAATACAATCAAACTTATTTTTCTCAACAAGTGTCTCATGTTATTTATTTCATGACTTTCATGTTGAATATGTTTTATGATATTGGCTTTTCAGGTCCTATTTAATTTGTTTGTTTGTTTGTGTTTGCAGATTCGTGACAAAGGAGCTCATTTGGATCGAAGAAGCGAGGGCATCCACAAACTTGCGTTGGACCTAAGGTAGGCCCTAAAAGCACTTTTTTGCCTTTCTTTATTAAAGCATATTTAGAGAAATATAGTGTCTGGTTGGTTTGCTTGTCATTAGGTCTTCTTTAGATTCTAGGAAGGTCTATCTTGTCCGTAAGATCGACTTAAACCGTGTGACACATCACTTGTTCAAGTAGGTTAACCCTCTGATTATTGCTTTTCATCCAAGATTAGTGCTTGTTAGATGGTGGTTGTCGTATGGTGTTGGATAGAAAAATCAAACACTACCAAGGAAAACGGTGTTAGGGTTTTGTATTAACTATTTGGCTGCCAAGTTACTACTCCCACCTCACATTCCCTTGCTTCATTTTTTCCTTGATTTCCCTATTTCATAAAGTCACTCACTCTTATATTCATTAGTTTCATATCCCATACCCTCAATTCCTATTTTACAAAGTCCCAAACCCAAACCCTAGTCCATATACTATACCCTATCCCAACATTCCCTCATATCCCAAGTTACTCATTCCTAAGTCCCACTATCCCTATCCCTAAATTCATTGCATTCCCTATCATTCATGTCAGTTGTAAAATTCCCAAAACCTCAAATCTTCTAAATAGCCAAGTAATCGTCCATTGTGCCTACATTTGTCAAAATTCCAAAGGGAAAACATCACTTGACAAGACCCCACTGTCCACACTGCCCTATTTCCCACAGTCCCTCCCACATTTGGTAATTGCACCAAACTCTCATTATTCATCTCATTGAAAACCAAACAGACTTTGAAACACCATGGAGGCGGGCACCAATACATCATATGACCAAGACAATGACTCTACAACTGAAACTGCATACACTAGGAGGGTACTGAGGATGCACAAAGCACATGATCAGCTCCGAGTCTTGACCGAAGCTTCTTTGGTTGAGCATGGAACTTGATGGGGGACCTACAATCCAAATTTCAAGAAATTTGGAGAAATTATTGACATTTTGGAATTTTTGCACTAAAAAACAGGGTTTTTCCCTATATGCGCCGCGCACCTTTGTTATAGCTCCAAATCTCACTCTTATGGTTTGTGATGCTGCATTCATGGCCTAGGGCAACCCCTGCTTCCAGACCTGGTCCAAAAATTTAAAAAACAGTGTTTTATTCCCTATACGCAACATTGCCCTGAGTTAAACGCGTGTACATGCGGGTCTGTGTATACCCAACCCGCGTGTATGTATTAAAACACTTAAAAAAATATATAATTCCTTATTTTCGGGCGGAGATCGTAGGTTTTACCTACTGGATCACCTGTTAGTGCCCGTGGCCCCAACTGTCCCCAACCAACTCCTAACTAAAAAACTACTTTGGAGATGGTATAAAAAGACATCAAAGGGAAGGCCAAAGGGGGAGAGAAATGAGAGCAAGATTATTATGCTGAGATTTTCCCCTCAGACCAGGTCTGAAGTCCTTGGTGCTTTCTGCACTTCCCCCATTTTGCATAGGAAACCCTTGTTTCCATGTGTATTGGTGATCATTCATCCTTGATATCATCGTTGAGTAAGAATTGGAAGGAGCTCTTGTTGGAGGCTTGAGGCTGGAACGAATCCGGGAGGAAGCTTTGCTTGGAGCCTGCTGAAGGTGTTCAGGTGATATCTTTCCATTATATGTACTTTATTTGCCTTTATATATAAAGAAACACGTCTTTGTTCCCGAAACAATCTTTCTTTATCCTTATGAGATTCTTGTTTTGAATTCTTATGCAAGTAGTTACTTAAAGATTTTTATAACTAACTTTATAGCATAAAGATGGTTTATACATAAGTATTGGTACATGTACTGTTGTGTTCTTTGATTTGTTTGTCTTGCAGGTCAAAGGAAGAAGAAGGGAACTCCAAGAAGGGTTTAGACCCTAAAGGCCTTCTCGAACGTAGGACCTTAGGTACGTACCCTTAACATGAGAATTTGCTTAAAAGTAAAAATGATGGCTGTGTGTGTGTTTCTTTGAATAAGCAATTTTCAGTCTGGTAGAGTCTTAGCCAAAAGGACCCTAGGGGTACTTTCCCTTCAACCAGAATTGGCGATTCCACTGGGGACAACACTCTTGTTGTTCCTAGTTTGGGTAGTCTTCAAGCCAATCAAGGCTCAGCCCCTCTGTTTGTTGGCTTTGACTGTCTGATCTGTTCTTGAACTCCAAGCTTTTCCAGTTTTTTCAGTCTGTGTTTTTTATTTTTTTTCTTGAAAGACTTCAGATACGCTCTTTTTCTGGATTACAGAAGCGTATATACGCAAGTTGCACTAAGTGAACCCGCGTATACGCAGGTTTCCTTAGTTACAGTCGCGTGTACACGCATTCTGCACATAATTGCAGGCGCGTATATTACATAATTTTCAAGATTTATAAATTTTCTTTTGGCTGAATGTTTGTCTGGTGGTTTGGGACAGTTTGAAGCAGTCATTTTCCAGTGACAGTTCTCTGTTTAACAGGGGGCATCTTGTTCTGAACTCTCTCTAGTCATAAGGAGTATTAGTCTTGTTTTCGTTGATTGCAAGCGTCATTGATTTTTGACACACAAGATTTCTGTTTAAGAATCTTGATTGCTCTGTTTCAGCAGAGTAGGAAGATTGGGTTCAATATTTGTGTCCATTTTGCTTTCATGAAACTTTTGTTTTCTTAACGAAATCATTTTTGTGACCATTTTCTCCTTCGTTTCGGGAAAGTTGTTTGTTACCATTTTCTTGAAACTTGTCTTTTGATCTTTTGGACTTTCATTGCTGCTTTTGATTGTCAAAAGCGATTTCAAACACATTTTATTTTTGTTGAGTTTTCATCATTTGAAAGGTGTCAATTCACAAAAGTGTTTGGTTGCCTATTTATCAATCATTGGTGTCAGTATTTTTGAGAGTTTTTCTTTGAAAAAGACTTTTTGGTTTGATTGAAAGAAAATCTTTTGAAAGTTTTGAGTTTCACTTTCTTAAACTTGCTTTTCATTTGATTTCCTTTTTTGTGAAGTGAAAGTGCTTTGTTGTTATCTTAAAACTTGTTTTTATTGTTTGGACGAAATGATTGGTAACACATCATCTTCTATCTAAGCATTTTAGTGGCAAGACAAAATTTGGTAAAGCAGCAACTTTCCTTCTTTGTTTTTAGAAGTAGTCTTTAAATCTTGCATCCACATATAGTTCTTGCATTAGGATAGATTTGCATCTCTTTTTAGGCATATTTAGTTTTGTTAGTTTTTGTGAGTGTGGAGTTTGAAAAGAAAAAGAAAATTTGTTTATATTACAAGTACCTCTGAACCTCATAGAAATTGCTCTTCATCGAAAACAAAAAGTGCATGTGCATGTAGCTAAGTTTTATTAATTTCTTTTGCGTCCATAAAAACACCACAAGTTTCATCTCCATTACCTTGTGACTTAAAGAACAGCCTAATAAAATCAAGCGCTAAATTAAAATCCACTAGAACCTTTTTGTTTTAGTCAGTTACACCAACAAGTTTAGGATTTTAGGGCCTTGGATTAGGCGAGTGGAGAGTTAACTCTCCAAGGCCACATAAAACGTCAAACATAAGAGTCTGATTAACGAGAGTAAATACAATAGCGTTAGGAAGACCAGGAAAGCTCCGGATCTGGGAGTTAAGCACGAGGCTCTGTGAAGACAGGGAAGAGAGATACCCCCTCTCCTACTTGTCCGAGCTTATCTCACGACTGTTCCGCCTGGCTTCTGCGACGAGTTGGTACCCATAGTTGCCTCTCCTAGGGATCTGCATAGGTGGCTGCAGAGGGGAATCCCGTGGCACCTGAGGTCGACGTTGTATCACTCTCGACAGTACTACTGGAGGGCACCCTTGCGAAGCTTGGGGGCTTGCACTAGCGCAGGCTGTTGTTAGGAGGTCAGCGTAACTTCCTCTGATACCTTCGCTGATAGGACTGGGCCCTCATCATCCCAGACTATCTTTCGAAGGCCCTTTGATTCAATTTCTCATATTTTGGTGTCCGGTCCTAATCACCCGGAGCAGAAATACTTGGAAGTTGTTTGACTGGCTGTATCTTTAGGAACTTTATAGTGTGTGCTCTGTGCTCCTAGTCGGCTTAGCTTTTAATTTTTTTTTGAGTCTTTAGTTAGATCATAACAAGAAATTCAAAGTGGCTGACCGGTCTCCAAGATGGTCTCAAAGACTTCGTGGTCTCTCACCACCTAGTTTAGAGCCTTCTCCTAGAAGGCGCAGAGGGGATACTACCGGTAGGGTTCGTCCCATGCCGGTTGACGCATCGGGGATTGATCCTCCTCTCGGGGACATTAGTGGCCAAGCAAGGCCTGGTACTTCTGAGCAAGAGAGGGACACTCCAGTCCTTTCTCGAGTTCACTTTCAAGTGGAGAATAATGTAGAGGTAGAAGAACTTTCAGAATCATTAGTGGTTCCAAATTCTCCTCTACCATTTAGTCATCCAGACGTATTGCAATACGTTGGGACTCCGTCACATAGACTGGCAAGTCCAGGTTACGCTACGTGCTTACCATTCATGACCACTACTGGAAGCATGGCTTCTACGAGTGCTGCGACTATGCAAACCCCTACATCGGTGCAAGGGGGAGGAACCATTTCCATCCCCTCCACTTCCTTGTTTGGATCTTTTGCGAGCACATCTCTACTTGGGTCTACTTCCATTCCGTCCACGAGTGGAAATGCCCAAACCAATGCTTTTAGTACTGGACTCTTCTCTTTTGGCACCCAATCACAGGGTATTCCATCGGTTCCGATTAGTGCGGCTATGTCCATGATGGGCGGATCGGCCTCATTCCAGGGTTTTCCTTTCAGAAGTGGTCATATACCACATTCCAACCCGACGGTAGGATCCATGCCTTTTTCTTCAATAGGACAAAGCAGCAATCCTTTCCAAGGTTGGAATAACCCTGGGGTTAGTAGTGCAGGAACTGGGAATCCATTTATCGGCCAACAAGGGAATAGGCCGTACACCACGGTTAGTTCGTTTCAAATTATTCCTCCCCTTGCTTCGGCTTGGAACCCATATCAGGGGTTATCAACTCCTTACCTTTCTTTAGGAGGAAACTTTGCGGGCTATGGAGGTTATACGGCAGGAGTTGGTCACACTCCCAATTTCGCTGGACCACAAGGCTTCCCTTTTGGTTCAGCCGGTTCTATTGGTCACTTCGGGCAGCCTGGTGCCTCCCAAATCCCAGGACAATCTTTTCAGAACTTAGGGAGTTCTGCCCAGTCTGGGTGGAATCCCCTAGGTCCTCCTAGGCTTCCGTTTCTGGCAACGTTAAACTTGCCAGATCTCACTAAGCTAACGAATGACCCTATCAGATACAATCCAGCCTGGCCTCCAGTCCCAACCAAACTCCCTTCGGATATACCAAAATTCGAAGGGAAAAGTGGTGAAGATCCGGGCGATCATGTAACCACATTCCACTTGTGGTGCTCATCCAACTCCCTCATCGAGGATTCGATTAGGTTGAGACTCTTTCAGCGCACCTTGACTGGTAATGCGGCTAAATGGTATATAGAGTTGCCAGGGGGCAGCTTTACATCGTTCGCAGACTTAGCCAATATCTTCTTGAATCACTTCCAGTTGCCTGTCCGCTACGATGCCGGAACTGAACTTCTGGCTACCTTTCGTCAGGATAAGGCAACCCACATTTTTGATCACATTCAGGAATGGAGACAGAGAAAAAGGCTCATTAAAGCCGAAATCCCTCCGGAGTACCGTCTAGAGTGGTTTTTGAAGTCTTTGCAACCCGACATCTCTAAGGATGTCTCCATGTCTGGGGTCTATTCTGAGGAGCAAGCCATTTTCAGGGCCCAGCAGTTAGAACTGATCTACTCTCAGTCTGGGATCCTCCAAAAGTACTTTCCAGATGCTCCTGGATCTAAGGTTGATTTAGCTAAGCCAAAGCCAGGTCCGCACACAGATGGTATTGTTGGGTCAGTAGACTCGACTACAGTGAACTTGTTGAATCAATTGCAGCAGTTATCATTACAAACTGCTCCTAACAACCAAGTCACAATGTCTAATCCTCAATCTCCCCAAAATTCTTCCATTAACGCTGTCCAATCCGATAACCCCAAAGGAAATCAAAATTCCAATGGGAAAAAGAAAGGACGTGGTAAGAAGAAGAACTCGGATGGGAAGCCCGATGCAAATAAATCTGGCAACAACGCTGGTGGTGGTAAAGGTGAGTCGAGAAAGAAAGTTAAGTTCCCTTGCAAGTTATGCAGTGGGGACCATCTAACTCATCTCTGCCCTAGAATGGAAGACACTCAGCGCTTGTTAGGATAGCAAGGGACTTCTAGTTCGCAAGCTGTGTTGACTAACCCGTTTCCCCAAGGGCAGCAACTTCTTGCTGGCGCGAATTCGAATCCTGGGACCTCCTCAGGGAGCAACCAGGAAGGGGAAAAAGCATCAAATGTTTTCATGATGGGTTCAAAGGTTAACGTGACTACTCGGTCACGTGATTATGGTGAAGCTGAAACATCTAAGAATAAAACGGTTCCCGGAGGTAATGACCTTCATATTGAGTGACCTCCTGTTGAGACTATACCTAGGATACCGAAAGGTTCCGCCAAACGCGCGATAATTAACCCTAACGCTAGGGCCGCCCAAAATTACTCCATTGTGGAGGATTTGGCTCAAAGCCCGTGTGCTATGTCCGCTTTGGAGGTTCTCCAGTCGTGTCCATCTCAGAGAAGTGCTTTACTCTCTGCCATTGGAGCAGTCGATCCAGCTAACTCTTTAGTGCTCTCTTTTGACATGTCAAATGTCAAAAAGAGACTCCCTCATCACATGGCTTTTCAGATAAAGTCTACATACCGGAAAATCAATATTTTTCGCACCGTTATAGATGAAGGAGCTTCCACATGTGTCATGTCCATGTCATGTTGGAAGGCTATTGGTTCACCTTCGGCTGTTCCTTCGCCAACCGTCTTAACTGCATTTGATGGCCATTCTCACAAGCCGCGTGGGATTATCCCGGCCTTTCCTATATGTGTTGTAGGGAAGGTCGTTAATATCGAAGTTGAAGTCGTAGATGCTAACCTAGACTATAATCCCCTATTAGGAAGGAACTGGGTGTACGAGATGGAAGCCGTTGTATCGACTCTGTTTCATGTCATTTGCTTTCCTCATGAGGGGAAAATCGTTAAGGTTGATCAATTGGACTATTCTCCAATTGATCCTCAAGCAACCTCCGACTCTACTGTTCCTTTGGTGGATAACCCTCGCCCGCCGACTGAGAATTTAGGAGTAGGGATGTATTCCTCATTGATGGGTATGTTTGATCTTCCCTCTCCTTTTGCAAGAATCAATGCTATTTCATCATCCAAGGAGTCTTCTCGAGAAGAGTTCTTTCGAACTCATTATTTTTCTGACCCTTGGACCCTGCCTTCACCTACGACCACGTTAGTTGAAGGACAAGTGAATGGAATGGCATTTCCTGTATCTGCAGCTGAGCTTAGATATTAGTCTATCGTAGACTCTGCAGATAACCATTCTACTCCTTTTTCCGAAGAGGAGTTAGATGGTCATGTGGCCCCCGCTTGGAGCTTTGATTCTAACTCTGCCTTGGACTGCTTAGATTCAGTTCTACCTTCTGAAGAAGCAATCCTCGAAGTAATGATGGGTATAGATCGACCTTGGGAAGACTTACACCATCGTTCATATTTTCTTCCTCCATTGCAAGAAGTGGAATCTAGATTCTCCAAGCTCGTTGGTAGTGATGTTTATACGGTGTCGAACCCTTTGGCTCCAACACACGTACGTGCCGAAGGTAATATGTCGGTAATTTCAAAAACGGTACCTTTAAACATCTCTAAGGATCCTAACATCATCGAGAATATCTTCATCGGAATTGAGTGTTCCCCTGAAGAAATTCAAATGTACACCGACCTATTCAAGGAATATCATGATGTATTTGCTTGGTCTTATGAGGAAATGCCCGGCATTGATCCTTCTATAGTCCAACATGAGATCAAGACGTACGAAAATGAAAAACCGATTCATCAAAGGCTTCGGCCGGTTAACCCTAGGAAAGCAGCGGCTATCAAAGCTGAGGTTGAGAAGCTGCTAAGGGCGGGTTTTATATACCCTGTTCCTCTTACGGATTGGGTTTCGAATCCAGTCCCTGTGGACAAAAAACAAGGAACAATCCGCGTATGCATCGATTTTAGGGACTTAAACAAGGCTTGTCCAAAAGACAATTACCCCACACCATTCATTGATCAGATTATCGATGAGTGTGCGGGTAATGAAATTTTTTCCTTCATGGACGGTTTTTCGAGTTATAATCAAATCTCTATCCATCCTGAAGACCAGCATAAGACAGCCTTCATATGTCCCTGGGGTACCTTTGCATATCAAAAGATGCCTTTTGGTCTTAAAAATGCTGGAGCCACCTTTCAGCGGGCCATGTCATACGCTTTCCACGACATCAAACATGTCATCGAGGCATACTTAGATGATCTCGCTGCTCGCTCTCGAAAGAGAACTGATCATCCTAGTCATCTTCGATTAGTCCTTGAGCGATGTCATTTCTATAAAATCCGGTTGAATCCCAATAAATGCGTTTTTGCGGTTACATCCGGTCGGCTGTTAGGGTTTATTGTGTCCAATGAAGGGATTCAGGTTGATCCCTTCAAGGTTGAGGCAATAGTTCAGTTGCCTCCCCCGTCTTCAATCCGTCAACTTCAAAGTCTTCAAGGGAAGGCTAATTTCTTAAGACGGTTTATAGCAAACTATGCCGAGATCACTAAAGGGTTCATGCGTTTGCTACGAAAAGGAGTTCCATTTGTATGGGACGACTTTGCGCAGCGGTCGTTTGATGCTTTGAAAAAGGCATTAGTCTCTGCCCCGCTTTTGAGTCCACCGGATTATGGTAGAGACTTCCTTTTATATCTCGCTGCAGCAGAATCTACTATTGGTATGGTTCTAGTTCAGGAAGACGATGCTCTTGTCGAGCACGTGATTTATTATCTGAGCCGAGGCTTAATAGGTCCTGAACTCCGCTATTCTCCGATTGAGAAATTGGCCTTGGCAGCTGTCCATGCTGTTCAGAGGCTCCGTCATTATATTTTGCTACGCAAAACTTTTGTCTTAGTGGTGGTCAATCCATTCCAATTTTTCCTCAGTAGGCGAGTGATTGGGGGCAAATATAATAGATGGATAGTCATTTTACAAGAATTCGACCTCGAGTTCTTGTCCGCCAAGTCTAAGAAATCTATGGTTTTCGCGGAGCTAATTTCTGAGCTTCCTTGTGGAGAGGATATTGTTTATGAGGAAAGTTTACCCGACGAACATATATTCCTCATCTCTTCACAAGACCCTTGGTATGGAGATATCATTGTTTATCTCCAGACTTCGAAGTTTCCCTCTACTTTCTCCAAGGATGAACGTCGCAAATTACGTCACCTGGCTAAAAACTATGTTATCATTGGTGACACATTATACCGTCGAGGGGTTGATTCAATTCTTCGACGTTGTTTAACCTTAGAGGAAGCGGAGTCTGTTCTTAATGACTGCCATAGTGGAGCTTGTGGTGGTCATCTATCAGGGCTTGCTACAGCCCAGCGCATCTTACGTGCCGGCTATTTTTGGCCTTCACTTTTTAAGGACTGTGTGGAAGCGGTAAAACGCTGTCACCCGTGTCAAATTTTTACTCGGAAGATGCGCGCGCATCCAACTCCCCTTTTTCCGTTGTCACCGTCGGTCCCTTCACTAAGTGGGGTATTGATTTTACGACTTGTAATCCGCCTTCAGCGGCGAATCACAAGTACATTATCGTGGCTGTAGACTACTTCATGAAGTGGGCTGAGGCCATGCCTACTTATAAGAATGACAGTGACATGGCAGCTTTGTTTCTTTTCAATCAGGTTATCTCAAGATTCGGTATCCCAAGAGAGATTGTCACTGACCATGGCAGTCATTTCCAAAATCAGCTAATGTCCGAATTGGCTCTTAAATTAGGTTTCCGTCAGGAGCATTCGTCTCCTTACTATCCTCAGGCCAATGGACAGGTCGAGGCGGTCAATAAAACTCTTAAGACGATACTCCAATGGACAATCGATAAAAATCGGTCCAATTGGCACATTATGTTGTATCCGGCTCTTTGGGCATACCGAACCTCCGTCAAAACGGCTACTGGTTTTACTCCTTTTCAGTTGGTTTACGGGATGGAATCTATCTTTCCAGTCGAATGTGAAATTCCATCTCTGAAATTGGCTGTTGAGTTTCTTCCTGAGACTTCGAGTCTCGAGGAGCACCTAGTTCACCTGGAACATCTCGATGAGCAGCGTCGAGATGCCGCCACGATGAATGAGGCCCATAAGAAAAGGGTCAAAACTCAGTATGATAAGTCTGTCCGTCCTCGTGTCTTTTCTGAAGGTGACCTTGTCTTGGTCTATGACCAAGATAAGGACGCCTTGGGGGCAGGCAAATTTAAGCCTATGTGGTACGGTCCTTTCATTATCAAACGAGTCTTAGAAAAAGGATCGTATGAGTTAATTGATTTCGAAGGAAACAAGCTGGCGGAGCCCCGAAATGGGCTCTATTTAAAGAAGTATTTTGCTTAGTTTTACCAGGCAATGACTTCTTTGTATTTTATGTATATTTGTACATATATTATCGAGCGTTTTCTGATATCAGCACTTTTTGGTCTGCTTTGGCAGGTGTTGATGGATGATTTGGTTTATTTTGGATTCGCCGATGGTGCTAGTCGGCACACTCGGAATCTTGCTTCCGCAGCTTGGGTACTTTATTACCCAACTGGTCAGTTGATGATATCAAGAGGCGTGTGTATCGGTCCTGCTTCAAACAATATGGCCGAGTATACAGCTGTTATCAATTTATTATCCGAGGCAATCTCTTATGGGAACGACTCGTTGGTAGTATATCTTGATTCTCAATTGATAGTGTCTCAGTTAAACAACATTTATCGGGTTAGAGATCCATTATTATATCGCCAATATTTAAGGGTGAGGTTGTTGCAAAGATCATTTATTTACATTAATTATTTGCACATTCCAAGATCTCAAAATTGGTTAGCTGATTCTATCGCTAATCAAGCATTAGACTGGCATATCAATCATTCATCATCATAAAATCATGCATCAAAAAGTCAAACTGTATATATATATATATCTCGCAAAGCGTCTCGAGTATACATATGTGTGTCCAAAAATATACAAAATTGGGACTCAAATGCCCATAATCATGTCAGGCATATCTAACGCCTCGGCTCTGGATGAGCAGCTAAATATGTAACTATAGCATTGGCCACACGCCGAAAGACGCAAACCCAATCACATGGCATCCCAACCACATGACGCTGCATATCCGGAGGAAGATCCTCTATCTCGGCCATTGGTACTTGGCAGCTCAGTCTTGCCAAGTGTCGCTGGACGTTGTTGAGGGTCCTTTCCACATCCGCAGCCGCCTCTTCGGCTCCTCGGCCACGCCGTCCATGCCGCGGGAATCCATCTGGTCACATGGGCCCAATGTCTGGAACATGATCATCATATTAGTCATTTGAATCTCATCAAAAAATATTTTTCAAAATTTATCATTATATTTGAAAAATCCAAAAAAATCATAAAAATAAAAAATCTTACCAATCTCGCCCCATGCTGCATCCGGTGGTAACACTAGATCAGGATCTCCTCGGAAATCCAGTCCGGCATAGGGGTAATCATCTATGGCGATGATTTGCTGCTCCCACCAGGTAAAGAAATCATCGTCGAATGCATTCCGAGGGACTTCCCCACCCCCCAGACGTTTCATCAAGTCAGCCCACCGGCCCATGCATGGATCACGTGGACTACTGATGGAAACTGCTACCCTGGGGCAGAGTGCGGGAACCTTCTCGAAGAAGAATGTACATAAGATGGTTCCGAACACAAAGTTCTTGGTCTGTCCCCTCCTGATAGAAGTGAGTTGTTCCTTCATGTTGGCAAGGAGAGGAGTGCACCAGTCAAACACTGTAGTGAGACAGTCCACTGCCACGCTCATGTTTACTCGTGACGCCTGATGTAGTGAGGATGATCCGTTCACTCGACCTATGGTGAACAAGATTATCCTGAGTGACAAACTCGCCACATGTGGGATAGAGATCTGGCTCCCGACCTTCCGATGACCCGGGCAGTAAATCTGTACATAGTCATCCACACTGAGGCTATTCCGTGTCCTGCCCCGGGAGTGCACTACCTCTCCCCTTCGGGAAAGGCCCGTGATAAAATATATATCTTCCACTTCTACCCTGAGTGGCATTTGATCAATGATGAATGCTTCCTCATCGACATCCCAATAATCAATGAGTCTCTCGAGCAAACGCGTGTTGGCTTTCATGTTTGGCAATTTGAAGAATTTTAGCAACCCGCATCCCCGTAGGGCATCTAATGCCTCATCATTGTTCATAACTTCATTATCTACAGCTGAGTGCTCTCTTTCACGCCATGTGAGAGTCATCCTGGAAGAAAAAATCATTTTCATCCGTTAGTTTTGTGTATAAAATTAGTTTGCTGCGCACACGCGGGTTCCCTTGTATACAGTCGCGTGTAGGGCCGTCGTATACGTGAGTTTTATACAGCCAACCCGCGTGTACGCCGCAGAGCAATTTTTTGCAAAAATCTAACGGTGAAACATCAGTTAAACTTCCTAAAAACTATCACAATTAATTGCAAGACAAGTTTAGTGCTTACCTGGAAGTTTTCGGCAAGTTTGAACAGTTGAATAAGTCACAGGGAAGTTTGCTCCTTTTGCTCCACAATTTTTGCTCTCCAAGTCAAACGGTGAAAATGGTAAGTCCAAAATTTCTTTTTATAAGTTTTGAAAATGTAAAATTTCTTCAAAATTTTATTTTGTTTGGTTTCATGTCACTTTTAACTTGGGAGCTTGGAATGTCGAGATTGGGTTGTTTTTCAGGACATTTTGGACATTTTTCGACGGTTCGAGACGGTTCCATGACTACTGACCCGTCATGGCAGGTATCGTGTTCTCACTGGCATATAGGTTAGGGACACCATTTTTCCGCTGCATTATGCATACTAGCCTCCATTTGACCGATACATCTGCCATAGGGTCGACCCCATCGTGTTATGGTTCGTTAGCCATTTTCACTCGCCGATTCTTTAAATCATGACACGATGGTAGAGCCATCCTTTACATGGGCATCCTAGTTAGCACCTCACTGACATTTGTTGCCCACGCTGCTTCGTTTTGAGTAGGCTCGGGAGTCCTCTGTAGTCCCGCCATGACTTATGCGTTGAAGACTCATTCCTCTTTGCTTCTTCGTTTCGTTCTGGCCTTATACCCTAGAGGCTCCTATGAGTGTCGAGTTGTACTTTTGCATTGCATGTTGACCATTTGCACCTTTTGGCCTAGAGCCGACTTCACTTGGACTCGTGTTTAAGCCAACTTTTGACCATGACGTCTGCAAAATCAACCTTGCATACCTTTGACTTCTGCAGCTTGACATACCCAGATCCGTGGAAGGAACATACCTCTGAGTGTCACTGACCAGTTTTCACCTCCCTGCATTGAGCATAGGAACGTTCTTTTCCCAGGAACTAGATCATCTGTTTCACCGACACTCGTTCTTTCCACTGTACCATAGCATTCTTTTATTCTTTTTCTGGCTTATCAGAAAAAGACAAAAAAATTAAATATTCCAAAAAAGAGCGGGAACAGGGACATTATTTCCATTTATTGTTGGCAGCTAGAGTCAGTCATGTCACCCTTGAACAAAGCACTCAAAGCAAAGTCTCCTCCGCATGGGTGGGATTTAGTTTGACTTAGGTATGCCATAACCTTGTTATCGAGTCAGTTCTCCCCCGATTGGTTATCTCTTCCAATCATATGGAGGGTTCGTTCGTGCCTCCTGCATGACGAACTTATACAGATTCATCATATGCTGCCACATAGTCACATTGAGTCGTGCTTTTGTTCAAGGGAAGTTAGCCTGAGTCGGCCTTTCTGCAGTGTCTCTTAACTCATTTTTTGGTCGGCCATCCCTGGTTGTCAGTGTCATGTCTATCATCACATCAGTTACATTGGTCCTTTACTCGTGCCGGTTTGAGAAGGTCCCCATTGACTTCTTGCTGGTGGGTCTTGTCCTTATCGACGACGACACCTTGCTCTCAGGACAGGCCTAGAGCCGCACCCTGGCCCTATTTTCATTATTGATAGGTCACCTTGTGCTCAGCATCGATCAGTATCATGGGTCTTTGACTGAGTGGTTTCCCTTGTGTTCGACATCAGCATACATTATCACACATTGGGATTCGTGCAGTACCTTGGTTTCCATTTGACCCTATTGGTGGATACCTCGCCTCTGTGTCAACTTTCATTATTGGTTGGTTCAGAGGGTTTCTGTCGTGCGCTAGCTGCATCTTGTGTACGCCAGAAACATACTTCGGTTGGGTTACTACATCTTTTTCGTCCGATTCCTTCCACATTATTGGCCTACGGGTTACACTCGTGCTAGATTGATGGAGGATGCCTTAATGCCTTCCTTCTAGCGGATCTTTCCCTATCGACTCCGACTCATTGCTCTGGGGCAAAGTTCTAGAGTCCATTTAGCAGTACCTTGGGGTTTGCAGTCATTAGTGGTAGATCCTTCGCTATCGACAGTGGGAAACCATCATTGTCTCCTGATCAATAGATTCTTATAGGTGTTCGACTTCAGCTCAACTATTCACACTTGTTAGATTGTACTGGGTACCTTGACGCTCATTATCATTATCGGTGAGTAGTCTTGCGTTTGTTAACGGTATACATTAATGACCGGTAATCAAACGATTTCTCACATGGTCGACTTCAGATCATTTATTCCCATGGTGTATAAATGTACCACGGCGGTCGGTGAAGACCTCAGGTTGTATCAGCATTCATTGGTTCACTTGACAGTTGCTCCTGTTGCTGCTAGTTGATACCACTCCACCTTATATGTTGCAGTCAGTCATGGCGACATTCTATATGCTGGCACCTGAGTTTGCAGTGTAGTACCATCCTATTCCATCATGTTCAGTTGGTACCTTTTGGGATCAGTCTTTGATATCAGTGATCTGTTGCATCTTTCAGCATCATTGACAGTTTTATATGTGATATTCAGACATGTACTTACTCATTATGATCAGATGATCCATTATGTATCTTCCAGTCATTCATACTTGTATACTTAGTGGATCCGCTTGTACTTGATATGCGGACATGCTTTACTTTTCCTGAGCATGGGTATGCCCGCCTCAGATAGTGTTTCTTTCTGATCTCCTTTCGGTGGCTTGGCAGGCTGAATTCTGGTGCAGTCCTCCTTAGTTTTTCGACAGAGTTCCTTTCCATGTACTTACATAATATATTTCGGCCATCATGTTCCCCTTCTGACCTCATACATTAGGGGGCATCTGTTATAGCTCCAAATCTCACTCTTATGGTTTGTGATGCTGCACTCATGGCCTAGGGCAACCCCTCCTTCCAGACCTGGTCCAAAAATTTAAAAAAACAGTGTTTTATTCCCTATACGCGACATTGCCCTGAGTTAAACGCGTGTACACGCGGGTCTGTGTATACCCAACCCGCGTGTATGTATTAAAACACTTAAAAAAATATATAATTCCTTATTTTCGGGCGGAGATCGCGGGTTTTACCTGCTGGATCACCTGTTAGTGCCCGTGGCCCAACTGTCCCCAACCAACTCCTAACTAAAAAACTACTTTGGAGATGGTATAAAAAGACATCAAAGGGAAGGCCAAAGTGGGAGAGAAATGAGAGCAAGATTATTATGCTGAGATTTTCCCCTTAGACCAGGTCTGAAGTCCTTGGTGCTTTCTGCACTTCCCCCATTTTGCATAGGAAACCCTTGTTTCCATGTGTATTGGTGATCATTCATCCTTGATATCATCGTTGAGTAAGAATTGGAAGGAGCTCTTGTTGGAGGCTTGAGGCTGGAACGAATCCGGGAGGAAGCTTTGCTTGGAGCCTGCTAAAGGTGTTCAGGTGATATCTTTCCGTTATATGTACTTTATTTGCCTTTATATATAAAGAAACACGTCTTTGTTCCCGAAACAATCTTTCTTTATGCTTATGAGATTCTTGTTTTGAATTCTTATGCAAGTAGTTACTTAAAGATTTTTATAACTAACTTTATAGCATAAAGATGGTTTATACATAAGTATTGGTACATGTACTGTTGTGTTCTTTGATTTGTTTGTCTTGCAGGTCAAAGGAAGAAGAAGGAAACTCCAAGAAGGGTTTGGACCCTAAAGGCCTTCTCGAACGTAGGACCTTAGGTACGTACCCTTAACATTAGAATTTGCTTAAAAGTAAAAATGATGGTTGTGTGTGTGTTTCTTTGAATAAGCAATTTTCAGTCTGGTAGAGTCTTAGCCCAAAGGACCCTAGGGGTACTTTCCCTTCAACCAACCTTGCGCGGCACTTAGGATTGGGAGCTTCAAATTACAAATAGCTTGCAGTTTTGGATTTGTCATGAGAATTCATGAATTTTGGTACTTGGACAAGAAATTTGGGCAAGTTTTGGGTCCCCAAAAGGTCAAAAAACATGCAAAAAATGACCTCACTGCCCCTATTTTGACACACAGGAAGCAGTCTTGGGAGAATGCACTTTTGGAGGGGAAAATGGACACCAAATTGGAAACTTCCACTTGGGTTGGAAAGTAGACAGGTAGGGATTTCCAACAAGCCAACCTGAGCTCAATTTGGACTTCAACAAGTGCCTCAAAATCAGTATCAAAGTAGCGCGGTGCATATAGAAATGAGCACGACGCATATAGATTTTTTGCCCAATTTTTCATCTTTCAGCTCAGAAATTCGGCCAGTTTGACTAGTTTTGCTTTGTAATGTAATTTTTGACTTCTCTTGATGTAATTGACTAAACATGATGTAATTTTGACACTTAGTTACTTTTTCTAGAAGATTCATTCACCAAAGAGTGAAAATTTAATGAATGAATCAGTTTCCTACCTTATAGAGGCAAGTTGTTTTGACTGCCTAGATTTTAGTGCTTTGTTTAGAATTGGTTGAAACAACTCCTAGAATGATGAGCTTGAACCCTAGAGGCAAGGGAAGAGGTTGGCTTGACTATATTATGTAATTTCTAAGTCATTTTCATGGTTGGACTCTTGGGAAAAGCTTGACACTCTATTGTACATTCACTTCTGCATTTTTGGCAAAGGAAAGACTAGGGTTTTGCAGCATTGTTTGGGATCCTTGTGGCTTTATGTGTTGATGGTGTGCTTCTTTCAGTAATTGTAAGTTGTTATGTGTATCATTTTCCTTCTCTTATCTTCTGCAATTGAACAAATGAAGTGTTAAGGTAGAATCCATAGATTGTTATGCTGTGCCTTTGAATTTGTTTGATTTTCCATGTTTTCATCTGTTTAAGGATAATCCTTGAAAGCTTATTTTTCTCCTCAGCTTCTCACCAGTCAGATCTACCCATACATTCTCTTTGAAAGCATCAAGACGATCACCTACCTTGCCCCAAATAGACCTCTACAAAAACTGTGTCTCATCCCCGCACCCAAAATTGCCTTTCCCTTTGATTCAACAAAAACCTCAAACTCCTTGTACTTCATACCTAGCCTAAGATCAATTGCCATTTTAGTCATCTCGAGCCTCATCGATTACCTTTTGCCGAGATTGACCTGGAGAGAGCCCTCTCCTGTCCTCGTAGGGCTAGTTACGAGGCTGATCGTGGTTTGGTGTGGACCTAGAACCTTGTCTTTTCAGCCTGAGACTAATCTAGGCTCTAACATAGTGGCGACCATACTGGTGAGAACATGGTTCGCTTGTTCATGTCATTTGTTTTATAAGCTATAGACAGAGCCTGAAGTTAAGCCAGGTAGCCTTCGAAATGATTTTTCTTTGCATTAGCGGAAGTAGATAAACGCTGCTTCAGTCAATCTCTAGTCTAGCTTGTAATCGTGACATCTAACTTCTTAATTGCCCCAGTACATGTATCAAGTTCAGATCTGATTGTTGATGTTGGACAATGATCAGACACTGGCAAGGCTGAAATCATTCACCTGGCGACTTCATTCACTGAAAAATCCAAAGATCAATGCTTCATGGTGACTCCATTGCAGGAAGATTAGTAGCTTTGAGCTTTTCAAGATGGATCGGGTTGCAAGAAGATACGCTCCCATGAGCCGAGATCACATTCCAGGTTTTCCAAATAAAATGCCCAAGGTAGATTGGTCAAAGAATTTTCCTATGTTCAGAAATTTGGATGGTAATGGCGTTTCTCTTCATCTGGTGAAATTTCACATTCATGTGCATAAATTAAATATCGACTTCCCTGAAGACTCTTTGATGAAGATGTTTATGGCTACTCTGGAAAATGGAGCCCGATCTTGGTATGAAAGGTTCCCATCTGCTTCTATTTACTGTTTAAAGGATTTTCTTACCATGTTCTTTGAAAAGTATAAGGAATCTTATCCATTCTTGATTTTAGTTCAGAACTGTTGTAGCCATGTTCATAGTTTTATTGAAAATCTTGAGAATTTTTATGGGGATAATGAATTGATGGACGAAGAAATCATGGAGGCTCTGTATGAGAATCCATTTCAGCAACATGAAGAGAACCTAGAGGATTCCCATCAAGATGCTCAGGAAACTTTGCAGTAGGATCAAGATCTTGGTACAATGGAAAATAATGAAAGTGAAGGTTTTGTTTCAGATCTTTCCATAGAAGAAAACGATATGCAGGAAAGTCAAGTTTCGATTTCAGAAGCTGATAAAGTCAAGTCAGCTATTTCAGATCTAGATTCAGATAGTGACGATCAACAATACCTTGTGCTAAAACCCATGAAGGAGAGCTCTGTCGTTGAGATCGTTCTCAGTTCATTAGAACACAGCCTTCATGAGGAGGTAATCCAGTCAGTTCATGAAAAACAGAATGAGATCTTTGTTCGAGTAAGTGATAAGTCTTCTTTCAATAATTCAGTGATAAACGATAATATGATTGCCATGTCATATGAAGACAATTACTGTTTGAGCAAAAGAAAACAAAAAGCATTAACTCCTTTGTCTGAAGATGAGATAGATCGACTCTTGAAAGGTCATGCTACAGCCCAAGCTAAAGCAGATTTGCAGTGCACATATGGTCAAGAAACTGTTGGTGAAACTTCTTCCTCTTTTGAAAATGATGAATGTCTTATAATCAATTTTATAGATCAACAAAGAGATAATATTTTCTTTGACAAAGATGATAAGGCTATCATGTTTGATAATCTTGAAGATTGTTTTTTGTTTACGAATAACCTAGACTATGAAGTTGAGGAATATGAGCTTGAGAGAGACAATATGCTAGGATTTCTCATGGTCAAGGAACCTACAGCTAACACTCAGATGGCAGAAGCACATACCTCTCTGTGCATTCCTATCCCTCGGAAATCAATTGTTCTTTCAGATCAAAATGGAGGGAGTACTTGTATTTTTGCAGCTGGATCTCAAGATAAGCCAGTGCTTCAGGATTTTCAAGATCCCTTCGGTGTTCTTCTGCAAGCATTAGAAAAGATAAATATTGCCTGGTTCATTATCATAAGCTTTGGTTTCAGTGGTTATTTTGAGTTGCCTACAAGTTCATCGTTCCGCCTGCTAGAGAAAAGTGAGAGCAGAAATTTGGTATGTAGCCATCTGCTGGATTGGTTACATTGGAAAGCTCGTTACACATGATTGTATATATTTCATTAGTATGCAAGTGGTTGTCATCATGATTTGAAATCTTGATGGACTACTGCCCTTCAATAAGATTTGTAAGTTCTTGTTTTAGTTAAGTCAGTCATCAGTCATTTGTGAGTCAGTTTTTAGTCATGTTGGTTTCATAATTGTGTCGGCTTGAGTCAGGTTTCAGTCAATAAATGAGTCAAAGTCTTGTGTCGTTTGCCGAAATAATGGACGAAGGCACTGTCTATCTCTCCCAAAGATCTATTCTTCTTGGCACCTCCAAGGAGCTACCATCCCCATTGGAGCCAATGTTAGTGTCAGTCTTTCCAGCCTTCCTCCAGTGATCAAATATGCTCTTACAAAGTGGTCTCAGAGTGTCAAGGTCAAATTTTGTCATTTCAGTGAGTCTTCAAGCAGAATTTGGTCACTAGGCATTAGGTCTAGGGTTTGCTTTCACTCCTTTCAAAGATACCCAAATATCAGTCTATGTCACTATTCAGCTAAGTCTATCATCATTCAGAGGCTTTTCATCATCATGTCAGGTTCCATTGGGTCATTTTACACCTTGTCCATGCTTCAGTTGCGCCTAGGCAAGGTTCATTTCCCTCTCCTAGGGTTTTGAAGGCAATTTCTCTTGAATGGTCAAATCATTAGCAAAACTTGTATCCAGATGTTCATAAACCTTCCCCTAAACTTCATGTACCTTATTAAACACTTCCCATCACTGAGATCCCCCAAATTCCTCATTTTCGCACAAACCCTAGTTTCTTGCTACAACCTGACAATTTTCTAGGTTGGGCCTCTGTTTTTCCCTTTTGGACCCCTTCCCCTCACTTAATCTCTGAGATTCCACTTTCGCCTACTTTCTAACATCCCTCCCTACTTCTAAAAATTTTCTCACTAATTTAGAAGCCCCTTATTCCCTTCATTTTGCTTCATTTCGACAATTCCCTTGTTCTACACATCAGGATAGGTTTCACTCAAAAGATGTTTATGAGAAATAAAAGATGAATTTTGGACAACTGAGAGAGGTTTTTCTCCAGAACAGGCCAAGGAAGAAAAAACTCCTTCACTTTTTACACAGGTGTCATGGTTTTAGAGAAATGTCAAAAATACCGTTGCCTGAGGAGAATTGAATGCACCTATGAAGTGACCTTGGGAAAATCAAGTTTTCTCCTAGCTTGGTTGGCCAAATGACTTGCTTGATGAGTCAAATGATAACTAGACACAAATATTTTTCCAATGAGCTATCATGAGCTCAATTTTGGGTTAAGGAAGGCATTCAAAAGTTGACAGTAACATCACTCTGCCTTGAGGCAGCCTCATTTGGCACATTTTGACCAATCTTGGGAGATTTGATTTTTGACGGGGAAAAAAACTCCAAATTGAACAATTCCAATTGGGTTGGAATGTAGAATCAAAGACCTTTCCAACAAGCTATCATGTACCCAATTGCGACACTGGTAAGGCCTCCAAAAGTCTCCTACAAAAAGGTGCTACACATAGGCTATATGCGTCGCACCTTCCATATGCGTCGCACCAGTGTATTTTTGCACTGAGAAATGAAGCTATATGTGACGCGCCTTCCATATGCGCTGCGCCATCAACAACTTCACAAATTTGCTCCAAATCGCCCGAAACCTATGGAAGATCACTTGTTCAAGTAGGTTAACCCTCTGATTATTTCTTTTCATCCAAGATTAGTGCTTGTTAGATGGTGGTTGTCGTATGGTGTTGGATAGAAAAATCAAACCCTACCAAGGAAAACGGGGTTAGGGTTTTGTTTTAACTATTTAGCTGCCAAGTTACTACTCCCACCTCACATTCCCTTGCTCCATTTTTTCCTTGATTTCCATATTTCATAAAGTCATCAACTCTTATATTCATTAGTTTCATATCCCATACCCTCAATTCCTATTTTACAAAGTCCCAAACCCAAACCCTGGTCCATATACTATACCCTATCCCAACATTCCCTCATATCCCAAGTTACTCATTCCTAAGTCCCACTATCCCTATCCCTAAAGTCATTTCATTCCCTATTATTCATGTCATTTGTAAAATTCCCAAAACCTCAAATCTTCTAAACAACCAAGTAATCGTCCATTGTGCCTACATTTGTCAAAATTCCAAAGGGAAAACATCACTTGACAAGACCCCACTGTCCACACTGCCCTATTTCCCACAGTCCCTCCCACATTTGGCAATTGCGCCAAACTCTCATTCTTCATCTCATTGAAAGCCAAACAGACTTTGAAACACCATGGAGGCAGGCACCGATACATCATATGACCAAGACAATGACTCTACAACTGAAACTGCATACACCAGGAGGGTACTGAGGATGCACAAAACATGTGATCGGCTCCAAGTCTTGACCGAAGCTTCTTTGGTTGAGCATGGCACTTGATGGGGGACCTACATTCCAAATTTCAAGAAATTTGGAGAAATTTTTGACATTTTGGAATTTTTGCACTAAAAAATAGGGTTTTTCCCTATATGTGCCGCGCACCTTGCGCGGCGCTTAGGATTGGGAGCTCCAAATTACAAATGGCTTGCAGTTTTGGATTTTTCATGAGAAATCACGAATTTTGGTACTTGGAAAAGAAATTTGGGCAAGTTCTTGGTCCCCAAAAGGTCAAAAAACATGCAAAAAATGACCTCACTGCCCCTATTTTGACGCACAGGAAGCAGTCTTGGGAGAATGCACTTTTGGAGGGGAGAATGGACACCAAATTGGAAAATTCCACTTGGGTTGGAAAGTAGACAGGAAGGGCTTTCGAAAAAGCCAACTTGAACTCAATTTGGACTTCAGAAAGTGCCTCAAAATCAGCAGCAAAGTAGCGCGGCACATATAGATTTTTTGCCCAATTTTTCATCTTTCAGCTCAGAAATTTAGCTAGTTTGACTAGTTTTGCTTTGTAATGTAATTTTTTACTTCTCTTGATGTAATTGACTGAACATGATGTAATTTTGACACTTAGTTACTTGTTCTATAAGATTCATTCACCAAAGAGTGAAAATTTAATGAATGAATCAGTTTCCTACCTTATAGAGGCAAGTTGTTTTGACTACCTAGATTTTAGTGCTTTGTTTAGAATTGGTTGAAACAGCTCCTAGAATGATGAGCTCGACCCCTAAAGGCAAGGGAAGAGGTTGGATTGCCTATATTATGTAATTTCTAAGTCATTTTCATGGTTGGACTCTTGGGAAAAGCTTGACACTCTATTGTACATTCACTTCTGCATTTTTGGCAAAGGAAAGACCAGGGTTTTGCAACACTGTTTGAGATCCTTGTGGCTTTATGTGTCGATGGTGTGCTTTTTTTAGTAATTGTAAGTTGTTATGTGTATCATTTTCCTTCTCTCATCTTCTGCAATTGGACAAACGAAGTGTTAAGGTAGAATCCATAGATTGTTATGCTCTTACTTTGAATTTGTTTGATTTTCCATGTTTTCATCTGTTTAAGGAGAATCCTTGAAAGCTTCTTGCTCTCCTCAGTTTCTCACCAATCAGATCTACCCATTCATTCTCTTTGAGAGCATCAAGATGATCACCTACCTTTCCCCGAATATACCTCTGCAAAAACCGTGTCTCATCCCCGCACCAAAAATTGCCTTTCCCTTTGATTCAACAAAAACCTCAAAAATCAACCTCAAACTCCTTGTACTTCATACCTAGCCTAAGATAAATTGCCATTTTAGTCATCTCGAGCCTTATCGATTACCTTTTTCCAAGATTGACCCGGAGAGAGCCCTCTCCTGTCCTCGTAGGGCTAGCTACGAGGCTGAGCGTGGTTTGATGTGGACCTAGAACCTTGTCTTTTCAGCCTGAGACAAATATAGGCTCTAATAATATCAACCTATTTTTTGAGTTTACCAACCATGTAAATATGCAAGTTTCATGGTATAAGTTCCCAAATTGCATTTCTCATGCCTTCCAGCCTAATAGAATTACTCCTAGCAAATTGGGCAGAATGGATTATCATCACTATTGATATATTCATACGAAATGATTGTTCAAATAAATTGCTACATAGAATATCTATCTTCTAATTGGACATACTAATCAAACATGTTCCAATAATATTAGTTTCCTCCCAAAACAAAGAATAATTTCATCTTTCCATTCCTCCATGATTTGATACATTTGTTTTGTATCTTGTAGCAAAGTTGGTCTCCTTTCTCTTTGTAGAAAGTTTTGTCTCCCTTTTCTTTTCACATGATAATTAGCATCAATAGCCTTGTTTTCCATATTCTTGAAGAAATCATGATATGTGACACAACCTTCCTTCTAATAATGATCTTATACCCCTTCAGCTTTGCTATACTATATTGTTTCAATCTAAAATCAAATGAGGTAGTTTCTACAATATAAGGAAAATTAGGGTGTACTCATAGAACAATGTAATGATTGCATGTAGAAATGAAATGTCAATACAGAGTTTTTTGGGTTCTAGAATGGATAGAAAATTACAAAGTCTTGTAGAAAATTCAAGACTAAAGAAATTTTAATAGCTTAGGAAGTTAGAGAGTCAAAAATATTAATGTTAAGGAAGGTGGAGATGTAATAACTAATTTTGGACATTGAAACCATCTAAGTGTCTCCCATCTTTGCCTTGATGAGTGAATTTCATGCATAAAGATCACCTATATTAGTGAGTAAAAATTTCAGTGTTATTCCTCATTCGGTGACTCTCGAAAATTTTTGGAACAAAAATACACGAAGTTTAAACTTATCTTGTGTTTTGAAAAGGTCAACCCGCCTTATGTGAATATGTCATTACTCCGTTTTTCTTTTAACTAGTTTTCATTACCACCTTATATGAATTTGTCATTACTCTGTTTGTTTTGGAACCAATTCTCATTTTGTAAAATTTTATTTAGTTCACCTACAACCATCCCAACTGTATAATGTGGTTTTGATTTTAAAATTTTATGGACTTTATAGCATTCTTTTGTTTTACCGAAAATGTAAATTTTGATTAAAATTTGAATTGTTTGAATTTTATTAAAGATATCAAAAGTTTCATGGCCCCAAATCGGTTTTCCCATTTGGAGTGTCATGAGGGACAGGCTAAACATTCATACTTAAATTTTTTTCTTCATGTTTTCTGGACTATGCCTACAAACATAATTTTCATATTTCTTTATTACATTTATGTGTAGAAATATCATAACTTACAGTAGTAACAACAATGTGCAAAGAAACCAACACGAGATAGACAAATTTTATAACTTCATTTATAAAAATCTATTTTTCATAATTTGCAATTTCACAAGGAGCCTGGTTCATTGAACTCAACCTCGACCCATTTATACAATGAACTGGAAGACCTACCCAACATGTACCAGCCTGCACGGTATGTCGTGCCTACACCACCCATTGGTTGCAATCCTTGTCATGTCACCTCACCCATGACATTGGATGTTATAATTGTTCCTTGCAACCACTCTTAGCACCCTTTCATGCCAAACCACTCCATCGAATGCTACCACCATGCCTCCACTGCACAGGTCTGTGATCTGCCCACCCTACAACCACCACCCAACCTGTCGAACTCCATTGTGCAATAATCAGTTCACCTGCCCTGAAATCTTATACCCAAAACTCTCTCTATTGTTCTATTTTCTTTTTCGAACTCCAACCTTCGCACTATGAACTGTGTTTTTTGTTCAATGATCCTTCTCCTCCACTCAGCCAACTCCATATATACGTTGCCTCTATGCTGGAAATATTAAGGGTCATTTTGCTTCAGGAATCAACCCACCAAACCGACCTGCCATCTAAGAAAGCTAAACCCCTATGTGATCACACAATCACCCCTCACACATGGGTTTCCCGGTCCCGCCGATTCACCTTTCGTTTATGTGCACCCATGTTTGGCATCTGACTCACCCTAGGTTGGTGATGTTGAATCAAGGCCTTGACATCCTCCCTCATGATGAGTGATTTCCATCCTCGGCAATCCTATCGATCACATCAACTCATCATCAAACTCAACAATCTCATTCTTCCATCTCCATAGTGAATCCTTGGTTTCCCAGCCACTATCCTACGGTGTTTCCTTCCATCATATGAATAATTCCCTTCATTCACCATGGCCAACACTTGTAGTCCTAAGATCTAAGATCTTATCCAAAATCAAGCGTGGCCTGTCCATAATCATTGCTTTTCCTATTGGTGGTGCTTTCCTCTCAGGATGATGTGCATCAATTCTACATCTCTTAAGCTGACTCATATGGAACACAGGATGTTTCGAACACATGTCATTCAGAAGCTCCAACTCATAAGAAACTTCCCCAACTCGCTTCTTCACTTGGAATGGTCCTTCATACTTCCTTGTCAAATATCTCGCAGCTCCTTTTGGTGGTTGACACTGATCTCCATTGATCCTCAAAAGAACAATATCCCCAACATCGAAGTGTGCATATCTTCTATCCTTATCTTCCCATTTCTTCATTCTCCTCAAAACATCATGCAAGTGCACCTGTATTAAATACAAAGACTCCTCCCATGCTGTAAAAAATTTCTTTGCATGTGGACTCCTCAAAAATCCTCTCGGTAGCAGAGTTTGTGGAGAAAATGGCACCTACCCATTGACCAACTCAAATGGACTATACCCAGTTACAGAACTCTTCTAATTATTGTAGCTAAATTGAGCCACATCCAAAAGTTCAGGCCAATTATTTTGATCATCCCTCACATAATGTCTCAAGTAGTCCTTGAGTAGCACATTAATCCATTCAGTCTACCGATATGTCTACCAATGGTAACTGGAACTTTGTAGCAATTCTATCTTGGCCAACTTGAACAAAGTGGTCCAAGATCTTCCTGTAAATCTTGATCATACACAATACTCAATCGAATTCCCCAATACCTCACAACGTTCTTGAAGAATAGCACAACAGTCTTTTCAGCCCCACATGGTCTCTTCATTTGAATGATGATCACATACTTAGAGAAACGATCAACGATGACCATAACTCTCTTATACCGATGCACCTGTGGTAACTGAGTGATGAAGACCATCAAAACACTCATCCATGGTCTCTCTGGAATCGGTAAAGGCTACAACAATCCTCCCTGTCTCTGGTTATCCAATTCGTCCTATTGAAAAATTATGCATGTATGTGCATACTCCTCTACATCCTCCCTCATCTTCTCCCAAAAGTACCCTCTCTCCAACAATGCCAAAGAACGAATTTTCCCTTTATGGCCATCCCATGGATAATTATGGCACTCATTTAAGAGATACCTCCTAAGTCCATATGACTTTGGAATGTAAAGTCGGTTCCCATAGAACAAGAGTCCATCTCATAGGAAAATCTTCTGAGTCTTCCCCTCCTTCACCTGCTTCATAATGTTCTTCGCCTAAATATTGGTCTCCACACTAGCTCAAAGTATGTTCTGCATCTCATCAGTCATTTGTACTCGACTCCTACTGCCCTAAGCCTGGTCCACTCCCTCCTTAAGTGCACCTAATTGCCCCTTCCTACTGAGGGCATCTGCAACTGCATTAAGTGTCACTATTCTATATTGAATAGTCATGTCGAATTTTAACATGAAGTCCTGCCAACGAGCTAGCTTCACTGACAACTCCGGTTGGGATGCAAAATAACCAGTGACAACATTGTCAGCCTTGATAATAAAATGTTTCCCAATCAAGTAATGCCTCCATACCTGTAAACGACGGATGATTGCATTCATCACCTTCTCATGAATTGGATACCATCGCTCGCTATCCTACAACTTCTGACTCTCATATGCTACCAGATGCCCATCTTGCAAGCGTACTCCACCTATTACAAAATCTAAAGCATCAGTGTTCACCTCAAATGGTCTCTCGAAGTCAAGTAGGCTTAGTATCGATGTTGTAACCATCTTCTTCTTCAAATATTCAAATGATGCTTGACACTTCTCCATCTAATTCCATCGCTTGTCCTTCTTCAGAAGGTATGTTAGTAGTGTAGTCACCTTGGATTACCCCTCTACAAACTTCCACTGGTAGTTGGTAATTCCCAAGAACACACTCATATCATGGAAATTCTTCAGTTCGGCCCAATCCTCAATCACCTTTATCCTTCTCAGCTCCATTTGTATGTGACCTTGGCCCACAATGTGTCCAAGGAATGGAATCTCAGTCTGGGAAAACATACACTTTGAATTCTTGAAGGACAATTGATTCTTCTTCAGTGCCTTATATACCAAATCGAAGTGCTTCTTATGATCCTCCATGTTATCATTGAATATCACGATGTCTTCGAAGTATACTACCACGAACAAATCCAAATATGGACACAAAACATCATTCATCAAAGTAAAAAATGTAGCACGAGTAGTGTACAACCTGAATGGCATGACAAGGAACTCAAAACTACCATACCTCATCATGATCGTAGTCTTCTTCTCATCCCCCTCTGCGATCCGCACCTGATAATATCCATGCTTCAAGTCTAGCTTGGAAAACACTCACGCTTTCGCAAGCTTGTCAAAGAAATTTGCAGTAAGTGGCAAAGGATACCTGTTATTTATCATTTTCTTATTAAGAGCATGATAATCATAGCATATCCTCAACTCGTTTGTGTATTTCTTCATTTAGAACAATATTGGAGCACCATATGGGGACCTTCAAGGTTGTATGAAACCTACATCAGCCAATCCTTCAACTATCATTTCAACTCCTCTATCTTTGGTCCTAACAAATGGTAAGGAGATTTTTCTAAAGGTTTCTTCCCTGGCTCTAGCTCAATGTTATCATCCACTGCACGTCTCAGTGGACATAAATTCGGAAACTCATCAGGCATGAAATCCGCATATTTTATCAATACATCAGAAACATCGACTAGAATAGGCATCCCCACTCCATCATCATCCTCAACCTTGTTGATTACTATCACATATGCCTCCACATATAAATTATGTATCACCCTAGTCATACTTAGTGCAGACACATGTTGCACCTTCACTTTCCTTCTCTGCTCATGAGTAGGTAAAGTCCAAGTCCGTGCATCTCCGATCAACATAATCTTGTCGCAAAAGGGGACAACAATTGCCTTGCTTCCCTTCAGATAATCCTACCCCAATATCATGTCAAAGTCATTCATCTCCATCACCATGAAGTCCAAACAGCCTTGCAAATCTGAAATTTGAACTATAAATTCATCTATGAATCCTGACACTTTAGCCTTCAAGTTCACTACCTTGATCTCCACATTGGTTGGAAAAATCTGCATCCCAACTTCCTTTGCTAGCCCCATCTTCACAAAGTTATGTGTGGGACCTATGTCCACCAAGGCTTGGATGGTTATTCCATGAATCTCCAAGTCAAGAAACCCCAAGCTATGCAACCAATTTTTCTTCATCACCAAGACTTCAGCCTCCATACGCTTCTGGTTCTAAAATATTTTGTTGTATTGGCTCTAATACCATATGTCACGGCCCCAAATCAGTTTTATCATTTAGAGTGTCATGTGGCACTAGCTAAACATTTATACTTAGTTTTTTTCTTCATGTTTTCTTGACTATGCCTACAAACATCATCTTCGTCTTTCTTTATTATAGTTATGTGCAGAAATATCATAACTTATAGCAGTAACAACAATGTGCAAAGAAACCAACATGAGATAGACAAATTTTATAACTTCATTTATAAAATTATGTTTTTCAAAATTTACAATATTATAGGGGAGGTGTGTTCATTGATCTCGGGATCTACTCATTTATACAATGAATCGACAGACCTGCCAACCATGTCCCAGCCTCCACACTATGTCATGCCTACACCACCCATCAGTCATAATCATTCTCGTGTCACCTCACCCATGACACTTTCAGTTGTAACTTTCCATTGCAACCACTCTTAGCACCCTATTGTGCCAACCCGCTACACTGAATTCTACCACCATGCCCACTGCTACATAGGTTTTTGGTTCACCCGCCCTACGGCCACCACCCAGCCTGCTGAACTCCGCAGCACTATAAACCAATTCACTCACCTTGTGCACTCATACACAAACTTCCATATGTGGTTCTGTGTTCTTTTCCGAACTCCAAACTTCGCACTACAAACTGTGTTGGTTGTTTGATGATCCTTCTCCTCCACTCGATCAACTTTGTATATATGTTACCTCTGTGTTGGAAATATAAAGGGTCATGTTTCTTGGGGCGTCGGTCGACCAAGCCTAACTGCCCTCCAAGAAAGACACACTCTTATGTGATGCATCGATCCAATGTCAATTTCATCCTCCAAATAATATACATCGGTCACCACACCTCTCTCAACACTCAGTCGCCTTTCGGTTCATCACACTTTGGTTTTATGTGCGTTGGGTGTCCACCCCCATCATACATCACCAATTTATTCACCAAGTTGCTCGTGTTGGGTATCTTGATCACCCTGGGTCATGCCTACCTATCGCACAATTTCTTGTCACACATGGGTCACTTGATCTTGCTCAATTCACATTTTCGGTTATGTGTGCCCTTGTTGGGTGCCCGACTCACCGAGGGTGGTGATGACAACTCAAGGTCTTGACAAAAAGTATAATTAAACATAGTTTGCTTAAATGAAATTCATGTTAGATTATGAAATAAAGCCAAAATATTATATGGTATATTATAATTATGTTTTATAATGTCATATTTTAAAAATTGGTACTAAGGAAAATACGTGTATTTTAATCTAGATGTATAAATGAGTCTAGTAATTTCAGGTACATCTAAAAGTACAACCAAATGTATGATAATTTAAGGTGGAAAGGAGTTGAGAACGTTGACTTTTCAATATTATATAAACATGTTTTTAAGAGGAAATACTTACTGTCATAAAGAAAAACTTAAATTAAGAGGCAATTTACTATATTTATACAAAATTTTATTATATAACAATTTGTTTTGAAAGAGATAATTTTGGGTGACAAGAGTGTGTGAACTAGTAAATGCAAGGAGCCTGAATGGAATGTTTATTTCATTTTAAGGAAGTCAATACCTATGAGGTCCGACATTGACCCTATTTAATGTGCCTCGGAGATTTGGAAAATGTGAATGGTAGAGTCTTGCACACATGAAATCAACAACCCCAAGTGAAAGTATTGATGTAAAAGTGGACAATGATGCAAACACATGAATGATTGCAATAGTATTCTAATGCATTTTTGAATAGTCATAATCAAGGATGGGGCATTGGGGTGAATTTTTTTTATCTAGTGGTTGGAGCATACCAATGCATTTGGTGTAACATATTGATCCCAACAATGCAAATGGTTTGAAAAATGGAGCTCCTGAGCTACAAAACGGTCATAAGGAAAATTGATGAAAAGGGATACAAAAAGGGTATCTCCACAATTCCATGTAATATTTACTTGCAAATGAGGTGGTAGAGAGATTTGAATGGATCTCTTGATCATATTGAGCTATCAGATTACATTCCAAATATGAGATTCAAATGAAATAGGAGCTAGGTGAGTAGTCATGACCCAACCTTGTCAATTTTTAGCACCAAGGTAAGAAATAAAGACCCTAGGAGTATCATAAAATCCCTTTTATTGAGGGGTCCCACATATTGACATAGGTGACCAGATGGCATTTAAGTGCTTTGTGTGAGTTTTAGTGGACTTGTTACTCAGATATATTTATGGTTTAGTGGTGACCAAACACATGGAGCTTCTTGTAGTTGAGTGATGACTAGCCATGTAGATATGGGCACAACTAGATTATGAATATTTTCATTGAAATCACATGAATAGATTGTGCACAACTACATGGAGATCCACACAAATGAACTGTGGATAGCCATGGAGATCCACTAAGAGGTTCCCCCTTATGCCTTTTATTAGGAGAAATACTAGCATGATATTGGTGTTGTGTAGGATAGCCAACATTTCAGTGCATTGGCAAGAGTGTGACTTCAAGGATATCATCGATATGGTGGTGAGGGAACCTAGTTCATTTATGGATTTAATCCAATGGAAGATATGGAAGTTTTTTTTAGTGTACATTGATCTAATTGTATGAGGAGTTGTTGGACCTCCTGGAGGGTTTATAGAGGTCCCATCAAGGGTGATTTAAAGACTATGGTTAAATAGTCAATATATATGTAAAGGATGATGTCTATTTTCTAACTAAATTGTAGCCACAGAGGTAGGATGTTCAAGTGTATCCCATTCAAAATTGGTTAATTCTCTAGGCCTGAGATTATAGATATCATAGGGATTAAAATGTTATGAAGGGAGGGGCCATTCATATTGATGGTATTTGGGATGTCAATATTTAGGTGCTAGTGGCCCTTGTACTGTGGGTGTATGAGAGCATGGATCTACATTAGATCATAGCAGCCTAGATGAGGGTCTTGGAGGATACCTTTCATGGATGCCCCTTTTCCATGAGGAATTTAGAGAGTTCCAATTTTTTGGACTAGCTAACCCACTATGCAAATATGGAGATGGAAGATTTTACAATTGATTCATTACTATGTAGTTTCTTTATTTAATGGATGGTGTCATTGAGGCCATAAATTTAGTTGGAGGTGACCCCTCCCATGTGGTAAAGAATGAGGTGATGGATATGGTTGATTGTTGGGGAGGGTGGATGGCTTATGGGTAGGTTGTGGACATTGGCCATGCATATATGGTAGTGTTCTATGCCCCAAATAATCCTATCATATCTATATGTCAACATGGATTACTCGCACAACCTCTATGTTCTACTGCCTCAAGGAAAAGCTTGGGGAGAGATTGGAATTTATATGCATTAGTTCCAATTATTTTAATATGATTATATGATGGTGACATAAAACTAACATTTACCTTGTTTGTGTTTGTAGATGTGGGGACACGGGGGAGGGAGGTTCCCATCATATGGACAATTATGGAGGGGAGAGTGTGTGCATAATGTCTTCTAGTGATTGGTCCGGTGAGACCAAGAATTGGAAAGATCAAGCAGGAGAATACCACTACAGCAAGGTCATCATGTTGATGAGGATGGGACTTCTCATGAACCCAAAATAGTGGTGGGAGAGACTGCATGAGATTGAGATATAGGAGGAAGTGGTTGAGTTTTGGCACAAGTTGTAGACCTTAGATAGTGGCTAGAAGTGGTTACCTAAGGATCCCTTGAGAAGGGTTGAAATACTCTAAGGGGGGATGTGGTGGAGGTTGTGTTACCCTAGAGAAATAGTGGTAATCAACATTAATATGAGTGATAGTGGAAGTAGAAACAACTATGTCAATAATAGTGCCACAGGGAGAAGCCCTAGGGAGACATGATAGGGAGGTCCCTCTTACCAGATGTTGGGACAGGGTCCCCTGCAGTTAATTTTGGGGTAGAAAGCCCAAGTTTTTGTGATGTAAAGTGTAAAGTCTCCATAATTTATAGTCATGGAGTGTGTATATAGTAAGTGTCATAAAGGGATTTTCCCTTCTTTTATGTAAGTTGTGTCAGCTTGTATAGACCTACCCATGGTCCATAGACCATGGGATTTTATAAAAAGGAGAGTCTGAGAGAGTCTAAGAAATAGTAACGAAGAGATCAATGGATGTAATGAGTCATTAGAGTTGAAGATCGAAGAGTCTTAGAGTATAAGAGAGGCTCTGCACCAGTGTGCGCAGAGGCCTAGAGTGAATTTTGCAGTTGTGTGCGGGGACCCCTTCAGCTGAGTGCACAGGGTAGTCTTGAGTCTGTAAGCAAATCTGAAGCATCAATAAAGAGATTATTCTGGAAATATTTGTGTTTGCCTTTTTAATTTTGTTATTAATGAATTCATTTATGTTATGATGAATATTGGTTTTATGATTTAATACTGTATTGATGTGCAATTCTGCATGGTTCACATTGGTATATGAACACGAGTAATAATATCTGTGTACGTGAAGAATATCTTAGTGCATGCTAAAGATAATAGACACTTAAGTTGATCTGGGTAATAAAAAAATTAGGAGTGATTATAGAGGCACGTAAGTGGTTGATTCACCTATTTAGGGTCTTCAAAAGACAGTCGTAGACCTTCGTAAAACCCTAGAAGCTAATAAGAGGGAGTAATATCTATAAGCCTCAAGGGCTTAACAATATGCACGAAGGAATGTTTAGGGCATAAAATGACTTCATAACCATATCTAGTGCAGAAACATGGTTCCAACATCCCCCCATACTACTTCGGGTGAGACTTTAGTCCACGTTCTGAAGATTGATGTCGAAAGGGCTAGTAGTGTAGGGATTTGTTCGGCAAACTTAACTCTAAACCTAGGTCGGGACCCACTAAACCAACAAACGGTTATGTTGTGGGGACCAAGATCTACATAAACAGATGTGTGATGTCACATCACTGGAATCCAACTAAGAAGGAAATTGAAGATTGGTTGTATGGAAAGATCCACGAATTCCCAGCGCAAGAAAACAGAAATCCGTAGTTGACAAAAGAACAGTGGTTGGACAGGTATTTGTACACAAAGATACATGAAATTTCCTTTTGTTCCTTCCCAGTTGAGTTATATGAGTGGATCGATAAATTGGCAGATGACTAGGGAAGGTGGAGGTTCGACGATTTAATAGTGTGGACTTCAGAATTAGTGCAAAAATTGGAAGCCTCTTAAGATAAGATCACTCACACCATCAATCATTGTCTTGATCCTATCCTTGGAGTGTTTGTGATGGAATTCACGGTCGATACATTGGTCAACTACAGTGAAGCAAAGTGATGCTTCTTTAGTGGAATGCACGGTAATTATTTACGATCGTTGAATACTTGGATTAAAATTTTGTTGTGTGAAAAGCGAGTTATGCAACTACCTTAATGTTTGGAACTATGCATAGTGGAAAGTTATTTAGGGATAGAAGGGAAACGGGACCTGAATATAGCCCGCTAACTGAGCTTCCTTTGAGTGATGATGAAGAAGCAGCATAGGCTTCTTCGTAGAGTGTTATCCAGTTAATAAGGCGAGGGTTCCCACGAATACCCTATCCACCCACACCACCATCTTCACCTCCACCACATACACCTTCACCCACACCGTCACCACCTCCACCACCGTTCAATATGGAAAATATAGTGAGGTTGCCCATTTTCAAGGGCTTGGGAAATAAGGACTTGGAACAATTTTGGTTTGTCTAAAAGGTTGTGTGGCAAGCCCAAAACATTACAAATGATTAGATAAAGAAAGAAACATTGGTTACCGCTCTACAGCAATGCGTGTTGATGTGGTACATTAAGTAATGCATTGATAACCTGACGACTGTGTTGGGAGATATTCAGACTGTGCTAAATAACGAATCTAGTAGGCCAAATCTGAAGCACAATCAATCATTAGATTCAGGGAAATCATGATGAAGCTTGGCGAGACACCGTGGGAACTGGATCAGAGATTGAATTGAAAGATTCATGAAGCTAACATGAATCTTATAGATGGGAAGCACCATGAATGGTTTTTTGCTTCTCTCTTGCCTCATCTAAGGGTTTCTTAATCACATCAAAATATTGGGACCCAGGCAGAAGCCCTAGAGATTGCGATTAGATTGTACGAGACACCAATTGAAGATGCTACATTGGGAGTTCAGCAAATTCATGTTGAGTTGCAGAACCTTTGCCTAGAATTCCAAAGTATGAAGAAGGATAGAGCAGCTCAGCCAGAGGTGCGCGAAGAAGTTTGGTTTTTGAAATGTAAGATTCAAGGGCATGATAAAGATCATTTCCCTGTCTTCACGAATTATGTTGTAGGAGGTGGGTCGATCCCTCTAAGGCTGGAATCTCAAATAGGGCCAAGTACAGGGCCTGTGTTGTGGTGTGTTATCTGTTAGGTAGCTGGAAAACATGCGACAGATAATTTCCACTTGCTACATAAATTTGTACAGATAAAGCAACATCTATTCTAGAACTTCTGCAAATAAGTAGGTCACGAGAAGCGTAATTGTCGTAGTTACGAGTTAATGATGGAGATAACACCCGTGTATCGAATGAAGACAAAAACTTAGCCTCTGGATCAAGGTGCTGGGGGAGCACGAGGAGGATATCAGGGGCACAAATGAGGCTTAGGTAGAGGAGGACTTGCGAGATGTTGGGGCCAAGTTATTTGCTACAATTGTGGGGGGGCAGGACACTACACACGAGAATGTACGAACCCGATGCACCTGTCATGTCGATATTGTACTCAATTTCACCATGTGACAGAAAACTGCCCTGTATTAATAGCTAAGATGCACGAAAGGGGACACAGCCTCAACAACCTACCCAGAACCTACAGATGATGAGGGGTGAACACCTCGAAGAGGATCCTAATGTGAATATTGTGCTATGAAGTGGAATTATGACTGGCAAAGATAAGGGAAAGTAGCCCGAAGAAAGTGGATGGGTTTGCAAAGCTCCAGAGAAGGAGGTCAGCTTTGATCTGGAGCGTGCGAAAAGAACCTTCATGGAAGAGAAGAAAAGCTTCGCTGAGGCTTCTACCTCAGGAAGTCAGGATAAGCAGTCTAAGGAAATGGACCCATCCATGCTTACTACCTTTCTAGAGACCTGTATGAATCTTATACGTGATAACAAAGGTTGTAAAAGGATTACAGGAGTTGATCAATAAATGTGTTGGTAATGCTCCTGAGGGACCATGCATGGTCAGGAAAATTGGTAAGAATAAGGCAAGAACAGGGCATGAGATGAGGCTCGCCACGCAAATAGGAGAGTATGAAACAGACCAAGTTATTCTTGATCTTGGGTCAGATGTGAATGTTTTGCCGAAACAGACATCAAAGAGAATGGGGAGACCTTTGTTGTAGTGGTCTCCTATTCAATTGATGATGGCAAATCAGCAAAGGATTATCCCCATGGGAAGATTGCAGGGAGTGATAATCGATATTGAAGGTGCAAGTGCATTGGTGGATTTCGAAGTGATAGATATTGTCAATGACAACAATCCCTACCTCACACTCCTTGGGATCATCTGGGCTATCGACGTGAATGGGGTGATCAATTTGAATAAGCCGAAGATGTCATTTGAAATAAAATCGCTCTGCATAGTACTACCTTTGGACCCTACAAAAGGATGTGTCATACTAAACCAGTCTGCAATTATGAAAGTGACGATGATTTGGACCAAATTTATAAGATAACGACATTAGATGAAAAATGGGTGAATCTAAAACCTAATGGATGTATTGCATGGGATCGCGAAAGCTCTTTCACGTCAGATTTAGATGAGGAATTGGAACACTGGCAGAATAGATTGCATGAAGTGTCTATGCTACATTGTAACATGATGACCAAATCATTGCATTGTGTATCATCGGAGGTAAGAAGTCTGCCTTATTATGATGGTTTAACTGATGTTGATAAATTTTTGGTTGCATTTCAAATGGAAGTGCCAGAGAAGCATCACTTCCAATCACTATGCCTATAATATGGTGGGGTACACATAAAAACAAATTTGATGAATGGTACGAATACAGAAGAGTGATGAGGGTGTAGTTTGGTTGCCCAAAGGCGCGATTGATAGAGAAATATGATGGGAGGAGTGATCCATGTGATCACTTAGAAAAATGGGTTGATGCTTATCGAGAAGAACCACAACTGGAGTGGGTACATTTGTTCTGTCACACGTTGGATGTGATACCGATGAATTGGCACTTGGAGATAGAGCTCCTCCATGGCACTGACGAATGGGATATTTTGAGACAGGGATTATTGATGAAATTAAACTTTGAAGATGGATTCAAGTGCATTGGTGAAGCGTTGCAAGAGGTCAAAGTAGCAATCTTCAGAATCCCGATGGATCCCTTGGATTTGGTTCAACCAGATTGGACCACCCAACTGCACCATGCATTGGAGTGCTACAATGTGACTCTTGAAGAAGAAGAGGAGGATCCAAGGAACATTAATATCCCAGAGACAAAAGGTCACTGCAGAGTTGAGGGGCTACAGATAGAGAATCCAGATATCATCACACCGCTAAAAGCTCGACAAGTGAACATTGGGACAGAGGCAAAGCCGAAGTTTGCGAAGATAGGGAACTACTGGGATGATGCTATGGTGGATAAGGTCGTTGAGTTTCTCTGTGAGTACCATGATTTGTTCCCTACAAAATTTTTAGACCTAAATGGAATAATATGCGATTTAGGAGTAATGAAGATAACATTGAAACTAGGTGTGAAGCATGTGAAGCAACAACAATATCACCTTAATCCCAAGTAAAAGGAAAAGGTATGTTTGGAGTTGGACAAACTATTGGTAGCAGGTATCATTGAACTAGTGTAGGAACTTGATTGGGTAAGTCCAATGGTCGTTCAGGAAAAAAAGCAGAAGGATGAGATAAGGATCTGCGTAGATGTCAGGAAGTTGAATGATGCTTGTCTGCATGATCCTTTTCCAACCTAGTTCACAGATGAGGTATTCGATAATGTTGGCAGATAGGAAGCATATTTATTTATTGATGGGTTCTCTTGATACCATCAGATCAAAGATCACACCAAAAGATAGGAGTAAGACGATGTTCACAACCAAGTGTGGATGTTTTCAGTATACTGTAATTCCTTTTGGACTGAAGAATGCATTGGAAATATTTTCACACGTAGTCATTCCAGTGTTCAAAGAGTTCCTTCACAAGTTTTTAGAGGTATAATCTAATGATTGGAGAGTGTTTGGATTGGTCAAACACCATGTATCTAGTTTTCTCTTGATGCTAGATACATGCCGGAGGTATCAAATCACACTAAACCTGAAATAGTGCTTATTTTGCATCCCTTTTGGATTCTTGTTGGGTCATGTAGTGTGCGGCCAAGGATTAATGGTGGATCCAATTAAGATTGTGGTCATAATTAATTTGGAGGCACCAAGAAGTGTTTGTTATAGGTCCATTTGGGCACATCAATCCCGTCATCTAGATCAGTGTTTTAGGGTTCATCAAACCCTAATTTCAGTTGCTACATCCCCTAAACAAGTCACCCCTTTCAATGCCCCCTTCCCAGATAGTTTCATGACTTGAAGACATCCATAAATAACCTATAGAGGGACCAACATAGGTAGTCCCATGTAAGGGTACGCTACAGAGCAGTTAAGTCCATGCCAAGGTGCTCTACAGAGCACTTAGGCTTCCTTTCACCCGTGCTGGGCGAGTTTGAGCAAAATTCACATAGGGTTTGGGGAATATTCTTATCTTTTGGAGTCATCTAGAAGGTTCCCTCACTTATCAACTCCTATGATCTCAAAAATGGATGAGGAATGATTTAAGATGCATCCTATCCTCTCATCCCTTCCTCCATGGAACTAATTCTAAGTATGGAAGGCCATTCAATGCCACCATTTATGACAAAAACTCCTTCATATTACTATAAATTGACCACTCATCTAAGTGAGTATGGGGCTGGATTATGTTGAATTGTAAGGAGATAATGTTGTTATGAGATTTGGCTTTGAAGCAAGTATTGTAATGCTACAAGTTTGTCATGCCTTTGATGTGATGTGGATGGGATCCAAGCTGGAGGAATGGATTTGAACCAGACACCAATGGTTGTAATTCCTTCTTCTATCTAATAAAGTTTTTGAACGTTTCTCCCATATGTTTGTATTGTTTCATAATGCTTATATGTTTGAATTATATCTGATTCCTTTCACTTATATTCAATAGGCCATGTGATTTGATCGGTTCTTTGTTTTCTGTTGTGTTTACAGGGTACTTCTCAAGCATATTAAGTACGAGAAGGAGCAACAGGATTAATACAAGGGAGATGAGAGGAAAGTAGAACTACAAGTAGGTCTTCTTATCTTCTCATCTTATCTATTGCTTATAGGAAAATTCTAAAACACTTTAAACTGTTGTTCTAGATATAGCTACTTATCTAGGGAATTAGTATTTATCCGTAGATACCAAATTCTCCAAAACAGTGTTAAACAGCTACGCGCAACACTGGGTCATACTAGTTATGACTGAAAGTTCATCAAGGGTTATGCTCAGATTACCACGACGATGGATAAACTGTTGAAAAATGATGATACATTCTGTTGGAATGAGGAATGTCAGGGGAGCCTAGATGTGTTAAAATAAAATATGGTCACCATGTCGATCCTACTCTTCCCGGATTGGAAGAAGGAATTTCAACTGCATGTGGATGCATCATGTATTGCGCCGGGAGTAGTATTGGGATAGGCCAGTGAAGGAGAACTAGATCACTGGATAGCATTTGCAAGCAGGAAGTTTTCAAAGGCTAAAAAGAACTATTCGAAAATGGAGTGCGAAGGGTTGGATATGCTATATGCAGTCCAGAAGTTTAGGCATTACTTGTTAGGTAGACATAGACCATTCTGTATTAAAGTAACTGGTCAACAAGATTGTGTTGGGGGGGGAATATGTAGATGGTTGTTGTTATTTCAAGAGTATTATTTGTGGTCATTATGAAGCCAAGGCGATTGAATGGACCAGATCATCTGTCACACATTGAAATGAGAGAGGAGCCTACTAATTTAGAGGAAGGGCTACCAGATGTGCAAATCTTTGTGGTGTGCATGGCAAACAATCATTTTGTAAACATCATCCACTTCCTGACTATGGGAAAAGCTCCAAAGGGGTACACTAGTCAACAGAAGAAGGAATTGGTGGTGTGCACAACAGACTTCTCTGTGGTTGTAGGTCATTTGTATACAATGGGAGTAGATGAGATACCACAATGCTATGTGCTTGATTTTGAACAAATCACTATCCTAGTTGAAGCTCATGTAGGAGTTGCGGGAGGTCGTTATGTAGGAAAGGAAACAATGTAGAAGATCTTACCCGTTGGGTTGTGGTGGCCGACGTTGCATAAGGATTTGAAATAATATTGTATGGCATGTGATGCATGTTAGAGGATGTGCAGGCCATCGTGGAGAGATGAGCTGCCTCTGAATCCACAGGTACCATTGCAACGATTCTAAGAGTGGGAAATTGATTTTGTAGGGCCGATTCAATCTACAAGAAAGAAGATGGGTGTGCGGCATATCATCACTGCGACTGATTATTTGACCAAATTGGTGTAGGTGCAACTTGTAAAGGATTATATAGGGGCAACAATAGCAAATCTCTTGTTTGAATATGTGCTGGCCAGGTTCGGTTGCCCGAAGATTTTGATGATTGATCGCGATACAAACTTCCTTAATGAAATAATTAGCACGCTAACATAAGAATTCCAAGTTTATCATCAGAAGAGCATGCAGTATCATCCTCAGGTTAATGGGATGGTGGAAGAATTTAATAAGAGTCAAGACAGAATTCTACAATGCGCAGAAGATTGATTGGAATGTGTGTGTACCATTGGTGTTATGGGCTTATAGAACTACTTGTAAAAAGTTGGTTGGAAAAACATTGTTTAGGTTGGTCTATGGCGTAGAAGCAGTGATGCCGATGGAATAAATTGTACCTAGTCTATGCATAGTGGCGTTCACAGGGATGGCAGACTGCAAATCCTTAGAAGAGAGGCTCGCGCAGCTAACAGAGCTAGAGGAAGATAGATTCCTAGCTGGATTCCATCAACAAGTTCAGAAGGAGCATGAAAAGGCATGGCACGATCGGCACATCAAACTGCACACCTTCAAGGTAAAAGATTTAGTTTTATTATATGACAACAAGTTTGATAAATTTCTAGGAAAATTTCAGATGCATTGGCTGGGGTTGTATGTTATTAAGGAGATTACTAATGGTGGGGTAGTTCAGTTTGTGAAATTGTATGGAGATCCATTTCCTGGAAAGTTAAATGGCAGCTGATTGAAGCCATACACTGGGGATCCAGCCAAATGACTATATGATGGCAACACAGTATTAGCACTCTAGGCAGCTGCAAGGAGCCATGGTTCTATAAACTACACTTCCTAGGTTGTAGAGATACTTGATGAGGGGTCTATGCGGAATAGAAGGGTGTCACAATGTCAACACACACATGAAGGGAGCTACCCTATAGGATGAGAGATTGTGCAACATAGCCAGAAAGTGACCATTACTATCATTTTTCATGATTTGACTGCTAGAAGACGGTTAAGAGGAGCAGGTGGTCAGAATTTAAGGCATTTAAGGCTAAAATCAAGTGTGAAATCTTTGGAAATCCGCCGTCAATCTCACATTTATCGATGGATTTTGGGGGGAATGGTCAAATTTGAATTTGAAATTTCCTATAAATTACAAATGACCATCCAGCGAGAAACACTTCGCATTCTAAGAATTTACGTGTTGTGCTATCTATTGTGCATGAACCATGAGCTCTTTAAGGACTTGATTTCTAGTTCTGTGTTTGATAGATTACCTTAGGAAGCCCTGTTGGAGAGGTAAATCCCCTCTACGGATAGAGGCGATCCCTACTAGCCCAATAGGGGTCTAGCAACAATCACACAATGCTGCCACGCATGTTCCTAGTTACAATTAAACAAGAAGTAAAGAGCACCTACTTGGATTCCTGCGCTGTCGTTGGTCGAAGAGATGTCTCCTTCGCTCCTTCGCTTCAGCTGGTCACCGTCCTCCGCGATCCCCGCGAATGGACACCTGCACACACGAAGAGAAAGCAAACGCAAGCGTGAAATCTAGTAAAAGTAACTATATGTCAGTCAGAAAAGACATAATTCACATTTATCCATTGCATAAACAAACGAGAATGGAACAATAATAGCAGTCATCTATTATTAATCAGAATAGAGAAGAGTACAACCAAATGTTCTGACGTCGATAAACTTCTCAGGAGGGATCAGTCGGCATGTATCTCAAGCATTCACCTTTGAGGATGGTTCTCCCAAGACAAACAACTCTCTCTCTCTCTCACAAATGTCACAAACAAACTTTCCCAAGCAATCAATCACTTCCACTCCTAACACACCAAACCTATAGCAGCAATCTGAGCACTACAAGCTCTGTACAATCCGAGCTAAGTCTAGCTAGTTCCCACTAGTTTCTAACTAGCTGCTCATGGTAATGGTGGAAGTTTATATAGGAGAAGGAGTCTCCTAAAAAGGTGGAAGGATGAGCTTATTTTCAAGGGGAGTAGTTGCAAAGGGTCGAACAGACATGCCATAGAAGGGAGTCGATATTCACAAAGCTAACAACCAAGCCTGGAGAGATCTGGAAGGCTGGTTGTTTGAACAAATTCGCCCAAACTGGATCAGCGCGGATTATATGGAGACTACCACGCTGTCAGCACATAACAGTAACTGAACAAGTCATGTCAGCGCGGAAGAACACGTGAAAGCCGCGCTGTGCGTCATCGCGGAAAAGTGATGTTCTTCCGCGATGGCAGCGCACGAAATACACTGTGAGGCGCTTGTCATCGCGGTTATTTTAGGAACAGACGCGCTGATGCACAAAACTTTGGAAAAAAGGGTTTTTAAGCCAGTTCTGGGATCAAACACTTAGTGATTGTGACTTCTGGACACAGCAGGGTGACTGACAGGAAGGCAGTGATAAATTACTGTGTAACAGATGCCCCCTAAAGCATGAAGACCGAGAGAGTGGGAGGGGTGAAATGCTTTACAACACACGCCGAACTGGAATACCGCCAGGAAGTACCGAAAAATCTTTGACAATCATATACATGCAGTCTAGGCATGGGCGCAGCCATCCAAAAGACATGCGAGACTGGTCTATGGTATGGACGCAGCCACCCAGCTAAAGAGACCATAATAATGACAAGGTATGGTCGCAGCCATCCATGAAGACTCAGGTATGGGCGCAGCCATCCATCAATGAGTCATGTAATGATTATCCACAAAATCGCAACCTGGACCACAGTGAGCAAGGATCCAGGGTCTTGCGCTCCATCTCGACCGAACAGAGTACAAGTCCACACATGTGAATACAGGGGTTGGAGTCGAACATGCATGAACATCGTCTGATTACCGGCCAATGATGAGAACCGTTAACAGACGCGAGAGGTACCACCAATAATAACAATGGCCCTCAAGGTACTATAGGTACAATCCGTGGTGTGTGAATCAATGAGCTGGTGTCGAACACCCACGGAATCATTCGATCGTAGGTCAATGATGTAAACCTTGCGTCGAACACGAGGAACCTGCCATTGAGGCATGCAGGCTCCAAGGCACCTGGAAGGAGTCTCTAAGTCACTTTCTCGGATAATGAGTTGAAGTCGACGAGAAGTGACCTTGATCGAAGGTGGGCCATGATGATTCCCACATCATCGACACGAGACAGAGGTATAATGATTTGCGACGAGATAGCGAACGAGGTTGCATTGGGGCAGAGGACAACTTCTCTTGAACATATAACGGCACTGTAACGGATTTGGCAGTACTTGACATCAAATGAGCAGCGGATAGGATGATGACGGCAATGAACAGATGAGAGGTCAAATAGGATATCCCAAACCCATGGAGGCTAGTGAAAACGAGATGAGATGACCCCACCCAGACACGAAACAGCGGAGTGCCATGTTCAAGAGTGACGTACTGCCGAGACGACTGTAATCAAAGTTCCATTTTCCCCACCTTTGCAGGCAGGTACCCCGATTATTTTTGGATGACAAGCTTGACGGGGATAGCATATGCTTGAGGAGCGTCATTTCGACAATACCCGATGTCATCAAATGTTTAACGAGCCTGACAAAGGAAAAACTCGGCGTCTTTTCTTGTTTAGAGAGCCTGAAAAGACAGCAAAAAAGAAGACTCCAGGGGGGTCCTTTTTCGTACAGTTGTGTCTCTCGAGCCCGAAAAAGTATAAAACTATGCTCGAAAGAACCGCCCGACCATTACGATCGAGGAATACTTTTCGTAAATAGTGTTCTTCGACCCGAAAAAGTAAAAAAGCAGTCAGAAGCACATCGTTTTGGAGCCAATAACGAGTGCGAAACGACAAACACCCGGCAATCTCTTTAGTTTAAACGGTCGAAAAAAGAGCTTTAAAAGCGACCGCCTCTCGTTCCTTTTAACGAGTCGAGAGGGGGACTCGGCAATCTTTTCGTCTTTAAACGGTCAGAAAAGAGCTGAAAGCAGACCTCCATTTTTATTCTCTTTAACGAGTCAAAAAGGGAAAAATACTCGGCAATATTTTCATATTTTACGAGTCAGAAAAGAGCTTAAAGGCGACTCGTCCTAGAGGAACGGGTGGTATAAAAGATAGCAACTGGTTCCGGCAATGGTGGAACTGCTAAAAACATGTAATGGTCAAGAGGCTGGCTATCAAAACCACTCATAACTACGGTCCCTCAAGAAAGGTAAAACAACCAAGTGAAAGTATATGATCGGCCAAAGAGATGGTGGCGATGGAATGAAAACAACCAAGGCTCATCTAGCAGAATTTAGCGGATGAAGATAGCAATCACGAGATATAAATCGGGTATGGGTTCATTTTTACACAAGCTTGAACCGTGGAGAACTTTGCTTGGATTCGGTTTCATGTTTACACAAGCTTGAAACGAAAAACTATGCTTGTTATAAGTTCGCATGCCCCCAGCATAATGACGCAAAACGAGGTACATGCCCCCCAAGCTTCATTGCATTCAACAAAGTGGATGGAATGAAGGTTCACTCTCGAGATCTAGGAAAGACTCGATTTGGAAAGGGAGGTGTTTCATTTTTTAATGGGTTGACACAGCAAAAGAACTATCCTCATAACCCTTGTTTCATTTTTTAACGAGCTTGACACAAGATCAGGAACTATGCTCGGACACCTAGTTGCATTTTTTAAGGAGCTTGACACAGGAAAGTGAACTATGCTCCGACCACCTTGTTTCGTTTTTTAACGAGGTCGCCACAAGATCAAAACTATCCTCGGCCAGATCCAGTTTCATTTTTTAAGGAGCTTGACACAGGAAAGGAACTATGCTCCAACCAGACCTATTTTCATTTTTTAAGGAGCTTGACACCGGAAAGGAACTATGCTCCAACCAGACCCAGTTTCATTTTTTAAGGAGCTTGACACCGGAAAAGAACTATGCTCCAACCAGACCCAGTTTCATTTTTTAAGGAGCTTGACACCGGAAAAGAACTATGCTCCATTCAGACCCAGTTTCATTTTTTAAGGAGCTTGACACCGGAAAAGAACTATGCTCCAACCAGACCCAGTTTCATTTTTTAAGGAGCTTGACACCGGAAAAGAACTATGCTCCATCCAGACTTCATCATAATGAACGGGAAGTGGAGGCCCCCAAGAAAGTGGCTCCGGAGGGAAGGCCGACATCTTGGAAATCAGGACCTAATGCCCCCAGGACACTATGCACGATGGTGTCATCACTGGGTACGGGCACGGGGTGGGTGGCCACGTAGTTGATTTGCGGCGAGGAAAATGCAGCTTGTGGCTGAAAGCCAGGAGGGAAGGACAAGTGCGCCGGAGGGGCTTGTGGACGAACGAACGATAATTGATCGAACGTCACAATTATTCCATCGTGTGGAAAGCAAACCACACGGAAAAGTGAAGAAACAAGGGCTCCCATGGCATACACAAAGTCACGACCAAGGAGAAGACTGAAGTCTAAAGAACCTTGGGTAACCGAGACGTCGATATAGACAGTCTTGCCTCCCAAAGTGATAGGAAACTGTGGAAGGATCCCTAATGGCTGACTCGTTCCTCCGTCAAACGCGGTGAGATGCGGTGCGACAGGTACAAGCGATGGGGAACCCAAAGCTCGCCAAGTAGTAACAGGCATAAGACTAACCGATGCTCCTTCGTCTAACACAGTGCTAGGCAGCGCCTTATTGCAAGCATAGGCGGTGACCCAGAAAGGCACGTGGGATGGAAGGGGAGGGGTAGTCAAACGACTCCAATCAAAGGAAATGACCGAACTACTTGGTGGGGGAACCATATGGTTGCCCCCCTGCTCGGAAAGAACCGAATCTAAATTCTCCGGAGAGGTTTCAGGAGAACCTTTATCAAGCTCAAGAGAATCTGAGGAGACGAGAAGAACATGAGAATTTTGCTCTTCCGAAACAGAGTGCTTGAGAGGAGGTGAACTCGAATCAACACCCTTTCCGACCAACGATTGGTCTGGAACAGGCTGGACACAGCCGGGTTCGGGAAGAGGGGCCTGGACAAGAGAAGAATCTGAAGCGATCTCTTTGTCAACAAGGGCGCGATCTACAGTTGTAGAAAGACGTTGATAACCGGCGGGAAATGGATTCGGAGGAGCAGCAAGACTTTCCAACACAGCAGAGGCTTTATCCATGAGGGGACAAAGGTGAAGGGGATGTTTGCCTTCACAAAGTCGACAGGGGATTCGAAACTTCCCTTTCTCCTTACCATTCCCAACTGATGAGGTAGCATCGCCATGATCATCAGTAGACGATGTAGGGCGGGCCGGATCGTGAGACCAAACTTCTAATACCCTGGGAATGCCAGGACAATCACGAAGCAGATGGTCCTCCTTGCATAATCGACAAGGAAACTTAACCTTCCGCGGAGGAGTAGAAGGTGACCCGACTTCGAGTGTACTGGAGTGGATAGCTGGACTTGAGAGGGGGACTGTGTGTGTAAGCTCTCCCTTAGGGGACTTCTTCTTCTTGGTCTTCCTCTTCTTCTTCTTAGCCACCTGGTTATTCACATCGAGAATTTCACCAGGCGAAGTACAAGAGGACGTAGAAGTAGGTGTCGAAGGGGAGAGATCCACCTTTGTATCAACATGACGTTGTTCAGGTGGAGGGACTGATGGACTAACAGCCGATACGGTAGAGACCAAAGAGGTTGAAAACAACCACACGGGCAACCCGACAGTTAACCCTGGTAGGGACAACGTCGCCATATACGGAGCACCAACATTCCCAAGAGGAGGGAATTGTCCTGGGTTCCCATCAGAGGGGGAACCTGGGTTAGTGAATCCAGGAAAAGTTGCCATAGCAAACGAAAACGAAACCTACTCAAGCTAACGCACACAAGATCTAACCAGGCCATGTTATCGAGGCCGAATAAATTTTTAAGACACAGGAACCAAACTTGACCTTTTCATGTTTCAAGAGTCGAGAAAAGGACGAAAAGATGACTCCAGTCTCCTTCGAATGTTTAATGAGCACGAAGTGACAAGACGCTCACAGGCACCTTTTCATTTAGGGAGTCCGAAAAGGATCAAAAGTGACTGCTCTGGAGATTCTAGGTAAAAGGTGTGCCAGACTTTTCGCAAAACCACAGAATACTTTTTAGGGTACGGGTGGTCAATCTTCGTGAATGCTGTGTTCACTGCATTGCGAATCGTAAGGCGGCAGACTCGGCTTCCTATGGATCAAAGATAAAAGCCTAGTGGGGTCTCCCTATATACGCGACGGTACGTGGCAGCGCAGTCCGTGTTAGACCACTATCGAGTCACAGAAGGAGGAATCACCCAACCTAATGTGAAACAACAGTGACTATGTTTAAAGACGCCGGAACACGTCTCTAACCTAGACCTCTAAATATTTGCGTTTAGTTCCAATGCGTTTTTAGATTCATTTGGTTCATTTTATAGTTGATCTTGAGATTAAGTTTCGATTTCAAGCTCTATCGTATGTTCGCTCACAATTACTTAGATGCAATCTATATGCAAAAGAATTTCGTTTCGTTCGATGAATTCTAGCTACGAGAGAGCAAAGAATTTTTTAAACAAAACGAATACAAACAAACAAGCAGCTAAATGCAACTAAAGCAAGGAAAGGAAACTTTTCTTTTGAAAATGCAAATCAATGAAATGTTCTTTTCCTTTTCGAATTTTAAAGCAAGCTACTAATTCGTTTTCTTTTTAGTGACATAAAACACCTAAAGGAATTTGGAGGAACCTGAACACCAAGTAAACTACTTAATGAGAGCACACAAAGTTCCCAAAAACACTCAACCGAAGTCTCGAAATCAAAAGGAAACAAGGCAATGCACGAGCTATGTGATCTAAGCTCTGCAAAACAAGCAAGGATCGCAAGCAAGGAGGAAGCGAAAAAGACCACTTGGAAGCACAATCCAATATACACTCTGACAATCACTGAAAAAATGCGAAAACGAGTCTAGAACGAGCTGGTCAATCAAGCAAACAGGGATCCTCACAGGAGGCTTGACACACACACGGCCACTAGATGTCCTAGGGTTCAGAGTGCGAAATCAATAGAGAAAAGCAAACATCCGACGGACCAGAGTCGCAACCAGTCAATTAGAGACCCAAACACAATCCAGCAATCGCGAAAGTAAGGATGAAAACACGAACCAAGCAGCTAGAAGGGAAGTTGTTTGCAAACTCAAAACCAAGCAAAACGAAACCCTATGGAGTTGAGCTCCGTAATCAAACAGTTCAAAGTTCAGAGAGTGAAAAACAAGTCATCAGACAAGTGGGGAGAAGAAGGGAAAGTCACAGCAAGAGGTTTAGGAGGTCAATTTGGACAAAAATGAGTTTTTCAGGCTCAGCGCGGGTAGCCTTCAGCAACTTGGCGCTGACAGGGGGAGGCCTTCAGCAACTTTGCGACGTCAGCGCGGAAAGTCAGGGAAAAGGCACGCTGCCCTAGAAGAAACGAGGTCAGCGTGGATATAAGGCACACAGACGCGACGACCAAAATCACAAAGAAGAGTGGGCGCGATGTCAGCGCGGAAGAACACGAATAAAGCGCGCTGCCCTTGAAAACGAGGTCAGCGCGGCTGTTAGACGTACAGGCGCGATGAAGAGAAAACCAAAGAACAGAGTCGCGATGTCAACGCGACTGTTCCGAAATAAAACGCGCTGAGAGCAAAAAACAAGGAAAACCGAAATAAAACTTCCCAAACCAAAGGCAGGAGCTTTTCAATGATAAAAATGCTTCCAGAAACGCCTAGAAAGTTCATAAGCAAAAAGACAATCCCAAAAACTCGAAAAGAGACCAATCAAAGCCAAACACAAAAGTGGACTCAAGAGACAAAAAGGCTGGTCCCCAGCGGAGTCGCCAAATTGTTGGAGAGGTAAATCCCCTCTACGGATAGAGGCGATCCCTACTAGCCCAATAGGGGTCTAGCAACAATCACACAATGCTGCCACGCATGTTCCTAGTTACAATTAAACAAGAAGTAAAGAGCACCTACTTGGATTCCTGCGCTGTCGTTGGTCGAAGAGATGTCTCCTTCGCTCCTTCGCTTCAGCTGGTCACCGTCCTCCGCGATCCCCGCGAACGGACACCTGCACACACGAAGAGAAAGCAAACGCAAGCGTGAAATCTAGTAAAAGTAACTATATGTCAGTCAGAAAAGACATAATTCACATTTATCCATTGCATAAACAAACGAGAATGGAACAATAATAGCAGTCATCTATTATTAATCAGAATAGAGAAGAGTACAACCAAATGTTCTGACGTCGATAAACTTCTCAGGAGGGATCAGTCGGCATGTATCTCAAGCATTCACCTTTGAGGATGGTTCTCCCAAGACAAACAACTCTCTCTCTCACACACAAATGTCACAAACAAACTTTCCCAAGCAATCAATCACTTCCACTCCTAACACACCAAACCTATAGCAACAATCTGAGCACTACAAGCTCTGTACAATCCGAGCTAAGTCTAGCTAGTTCCCACTAGTTTCTAACTAGCTGCTCATGGTAATGGTGGAAGTTTATATAGGAGAAGGAGTCTCCTAAAAAGGTGGAAGGATGAGCTTATTTTCAAGGGGAGTAGTTGCAAAGGGTCGAACAGACATGCCATAGAAGGGAGTCGATATTCACAAAGCTAACAACCAAGCCTGGAGAGATCTGGAAGGCTGGTTGTTTGAACAAATTCGCCCAAACTGGATCAGCGCGGATTATATGGAGACTGCCGCGCTGTCAGCACATAACAGTAACTGAACAAGTCATGTCAGCGCGGAAGAACACGGGAAAGCCGCGCTGTGCGTCATCGCGGAAAAGTGATGTTCTTCCGCGATGGCAGCGCACGAAATACACTGTGAGGCGCTTGTCATCGCGGTTATTTTAGGAACAGACGCGCTGATGCACAAAACTTTGGAAAAAAGGGTTTTTAAGCCAGTTCAGGGATCAAACACTTAGTGATTGTGACTTCTGGACACAGTAGGGTGACTGACAGGAAGGCAGTGATAAATTACTGTGTAACAAGCCCAGAACCTCATTAATAGTTTCATGCCTACACCAGCTAAGACCACTAGTACTGGGGGTGTTGTCTCCTCTAAGGGACTTTCCTTGAATTCATGAGTATGGAGGTTCTTGCAGCAGTACCTAAGGCGTTGAGGTTTCCTAGGCCGAAGCCTATGCTACTGAGAGAGGTTGCCAATCCGAAGAAGGATAAAAAAAACAAGACACTATCAGTGGGTGAGTCACCAAGGAAACATGTAGCCACACATGCTCAATGGAAAGAAAAGCCCAACGTGCAAGAGAAAGGAAAAGTGGTAGACCTGGAGGCTGATGAGTGTTATAGACATAATTGGGCACATCAACCCCAAACTCATTTGGTGATGATATTAGGGCTCATCAACCCCTAGAAGAGTTGTTTATACCCTAAAGGAAGCTTAGTCATCTAAATGCCTCATTCCCCAAAAGTTCCATCTCAGAAATCATCCAGAAAGTGCCTAAACTGAACCATATCTGAAAGCCCTTTGTTAGGGTGAGATGCATCTCACCTACTACACTGTCTAAGTGAGATGCATCGTAGTCTGGCCCTTTAGTAAGTGTGATGGGTGAGGTTGGACAAATTTCCAGGATAGTTTGTTAGTTGGTTGCTCATGGAATCTTCTAGAAACTTCTCCTTTGCCACTTTCCTCTCTGAATTCGATCAAGGATGACTGAGGGAACTAGGAAACCATATCCAATTCCCCTCTCTTGTGGAATTAATTTCAACAAATGGAATGACATTCATCATCCCCATTGATGACTCACCCTCTTGCAATAATCTATAAAAGTATCTCCTATCCAAGAGATCAGGAGGTTGAATTATTCTGAGTTGTAAGGAAGTGCTGCTAGTTTTAGTATTGAGGTGAAGAGCATTGTGTCATTGTTGGTGTGTTCTTGCTGATTCATGAGGTGAAGAAGGCTTGAAGCTGGTAGGATGGCACTGGATCAAACTTCTTATGGGTTGTAATTCTCCTTGGTATCAATAGAGTTCTTCAAGATTTTTCCTAATTGATTGTGTTAACTGTAAATGCATTCATTTTTTAATCATATTTCTGATCATATGATGTTTATGTTGTGATGGGTCATTATGCTTTGACCGGTATTTGTTTCTGTAGCTGTCTAGGTACTCTCCAAGCATGTTAGGTACGGGGAGGAGTTACGGGATCGGCCAAAGGAGAGGGAGATCAAGTGAGGATTCAAGTGAAATTTATAGGTTGGTCTTTCATAATCTCTTTCTTATCTGTCACTCATAGGAAAGATATTGAATTTCTTTAAATTGTTGTTTCTAGGTTAGCTACCAAACTTAGAGGGTTAGTCGTTCGACAAGACACTAATTTTCCCAAAAACAAATTACATGGTTACGAGTATCAACACTTTCACCAGGCGAAGAGGAAGAAGGGGAGGAAGAAACAAACGAGGAAGAAGGCAAAGGGTCAACTTTAGGATCAACTGGAGGTTGATTTTACCCAGTTGAAGGTGTACTCGATTACAAATAAATCATGACATTTTGAACCAAGGAGGTTGAAAACAACCATACTGGCAAGCCAATGTTAAATCCCGAAAGGGACAATGTAGCCATATATGGAGCACCAATATTTCTGAAAGAAGGAAAAGGATTAGGATTTCCATCAAAAGGAATTCCTTGATCGGTGGACTCCAGATTTGTTGCCATATGTTTGAACCTAAGATCAACTAAGAAATAGGGATGTTATTCAAAGTCAATTAATTTTAACGATACTTTAGACGCAACTTTACTTTTTCAGTTTTAAAGAGTCGAGAAAAAGCTAAAGATGACTCCAGTCGCCTTCATTTTTTAATGAGCCTGAAAAGACAAGTGCTCAGATGGACATTTTATTTTAGAGAGTCGAAAAGGAATGAAAGTGACTACTCTGGAGAATCTAGATAGAAAGGTTTACCAAACCAATCGCAAAACTGCAATATACACCTTGGTGATAAATTAAAGAGAAATTACCAAGGACTTGACATACGGTAGTCAATCTTCTTGAATGTTGTGTTCAATGCATTGCGATCAATAAGGTAGCAGACTCGGTTTCCTATGGATAAAGGATTTAAGCCTATTATGGTCTCCCAATATATATGAGACGATACGGGGAGCACAAGTCCATGCTAGCACTTGTCGTATCAAAGAGGAGGAATCACCTAACCTTCAATGAAAATGATAGCCCCTAGTTTTAACGACACCGAAACATGTCTCTAGCCTAGACCTCTAAATGTGTTGTGTTAGATTCCAAAGCGTTGTTAAGTTCATTGAAGTTCATTTTAAATTTGATATTTCTTAAAAAATTTCCTTTGATGGTTCACCACGTGATGTATGTTCGCAATTCCTAAAATGAAAATATCATGATAAACAAACTTTTGATTTAGTTTGAACAATGAAAACCTTAGCTACTAAAGGATAGAGCAATCAGATCTCTGACAAAGAGAAAAGAGCACATCTAATGCAATTTCCCTAACTATTCCTATCAAGAATTCACAAAACAGAATACTAAAATGCAAATGCATGTATTTTTTTTCAGCTCTTCTTAATGTGAATGATTCAATAAGGAAAACCAAATGCAGCAATGACTCAAAATGTTTCACTCAAAATGACAATTTTCGACAATTTTTCTTCAAGGAGGAAAAGGAAGACTTAAAACGACACTTTCAAACTTGAAGAAATATCTTTTCAACACTTTGAAAAAACTCAAATAAAATCAAATGCATCAAAATAGTTTAATCAATAAGCTATGAAGGAGGAATTTACGACACTTCACTTTTTGGACGAAAACTGAAGATTTTACGACAATTTTTCTATCGAAACGACCAATAGATTAACACTACTTTTGACAATGGATTGTAAATGTAAAACACATACACAAAACATTCGCTAATCCTATTCTAAATAGAGGTTGATCTAAGTGATGTAAGTTTTCTTAAGTGATAAGACATTGTTCATATTCAACAACCAACCAAACAGGAATGAAAACTAGTCAAAAACCTCAACTCCTAGATGGGAAAATTGAGTTTCAGTCATCCATCGCAGTTACTAGAGGGAAAAAATATGATGGAAAACACTTTTCCCTTTTTGGAACTAAGATGCATCTCAATTTATAGTTCAAGACAGTGTGATGGTCCAGGGAGCACATTCTGAAAGTGTTTTGGCTCAAATTTGTAGCTATTTTCAATGGATTAAGCTTGATTTTGATGAAAAATTATAAGAAAAGTATGATGGAATGTCCTAAGAGGTTACTAAGCTACCAAAAGGTCATCTAGATGTGTTTGCAAGTCAAATGTTTAATTCATAAACTAAACCATAGATTGACTGAAGCAACATTTATCTAATACGCAATTGCATAACAAAAGCAGTTCGAAAGCTTCCTAGCTAGCTTCAGACTCCTTCTATAGTTTATATAATTTAACATAGAACAACCAATAGAAACAAACAATCATCTGGGCTACCCCCAGTAGAGTCACCAATTTGTTTCTGGGAAAATTAGTGTCTTTTCGAATGACTAACCCTCTAGGTTTGGTAGCTAACCTAGAAACAACAGTTTAAAGCAACTCAATGATCTTTCCTGTGAGTGATAGATAAGAGAAATATTTTAGAGAACCTATTATCACTTAAGAATTCTAATTTCAAAACCGCTCACATTAGTTTGATGGTAATAAATTTGGTGCTAGTCTAAGTTTGATTTTTGTTTTTAGAGTCTTGAGTCAACTATGTATTCTCATTCATCACCGGTCATTCTCATTCATCCCCGTCTCACAGCCATGTGTCAGTCTTGTTCAAAAGTTACTATGTGTCACAAAGCTCTTTAGGTTATTTCGTAGCTCTTGTAATAATTTTGAAGTGTTTTCGCAACACATAAATCCTTTTAGCAGTTTCGCAGCGCAACATGTTTTAAGTGATTTCGTAGCGCATAATTCCTATTTTGTACTCGCTGCGCTACAAAATTGGGGATTTGTCCTAATCCATAGCCAATCCTACACAGCTGTCATATCCATCAAAATCCATTATTAGTGATCAGCTTATACCCTTTGCGTGTCAATTCGATCGCTTATCCTTATCATTAGGTCATTAGGTGTCGTCGTAAGCTCAGATTGCAAGTTTCAAAAGAAGATATATTTCGCCATCTGGTTTTTCAACATGGGAAAAAAAGCTTCAAATTTTCACAACCCTCAGCTCCAGAGATTGCACAGCCTGTGGATGGTAAGAAATCTCCATTTGGTCGCTTAGCCAGTGGATTAGGTATACGATCATCTTCTAAGATTCCAGTTGTCGACGATCCTACGGAAGATTCAACACAAGTTGCAGTCACGCAGGAAGGTGCACTTAAATAACTTATGATCCCAGCTCACCCAGAAGGAGAGAAAGTTGCAAGAGTTAACTTTAGCCCTCGATGATAAGGTTCGCTTTCCACAAAAACAAGTTGACAGGCCTAGTTCTCGATCCGGCCGTTCTGACTACTAAGGGAAAGGGGCGCTTGGATCAGAACGAGTAGAAATTTCCAGAGGTATAACTTGGAAAGGCCACATTCATCACTTGTGAGTGGAGAAATGATGAGAGAATATGATGGTGAGCGGCCTTACAGCTCGAGGGATAGGGATATTTCTCATGGGTTTGAATCTGAGAGACATGGGGGAATGCCCACAGGCTATGATCGTTTAGATGCTAGAGGACCAGGGCTTGACAGACTTGGTTCTCAGTCAGGGTCTGTTGATTTTCCTGAAGGTCATCATGTCAACAAGTCAGGTTTTCGTCCAGGACGTGGATTTACTGTAGGCTCTGATGTTGATTGTTCAAGCCCTTGTCCAGGGTTTGGTGATTTTTATGAAGGAAATGCCTCTGAGAGACCACGGTCCAACTCTAGTTATGTTGATGTTAATAGAGGATATGGTTCTGAAAGGGTGGACTTTCATTCTAAGCGTGGTAATGTTACTCGTTATGATTCTGAGAGGCCATGTGCAGTCTCAAGTTCCCGGTGTGGTGATAGCAGGGGTTATGAGTCTGAAAGGCTTGGTTCAGGCTTATGGCATGGTGATGTCTAGTGGTATGAGTAAGCAAGACAGGGATGGGCACGAGCACTGCAACTAACAAAGAGGTGCTTTCTGTTATTCATCATTGAAGGAAATTGACTTTGGGCTGTCTGTCTTTTTCAAACCTGGTCAGGTGTTCACTGATGTGGTTGGAAGCCCATACTATGTTGCCCCGGAAGTGTTATGCAAACGCTATGGTCCAGAGGCAGAGGTGTGGACAGCCGGGGTCATCCTATACATCTTACTCAGCGGTGTTCCACCATTTTGGGCAGAAACACAACAGGGAATTTTCGATGCTGTTCTACGAGGTCATATTGATTTTGATTCAGAACCCTGGCCCACAATTTCTGAGAGTGCCAAGGATCTTATCAGAAAGATGCTTACTTCAAAACCATCTGAGCGCATGACTGCTCATGGAGTTCTATGTCATCCGTGGATATGTAAAGATGGTGTCGCTCCAGATCAAGCTTTGGATCCAGCTGTATTATCTCGATTAAAGCAATTTTCCGCAATGAATAAATTGAAGAAGATGGCACTTATGGTAATAGCCGAAAGCTTGTCAGAGGAAGAGATTGCAGGTTTGAGAGAGATGTTTAAGGCAATGGACACTGATAATAGTGGTTCAATAACTTTTGATGAGTTGACGGCTGGCTTAAAAAGATATGGATCATGCAGAGTCTGGGGGGTGTTGCAAATAAGATGGATGTATTAATGGAAATGACTTTAGAACATCTGAAATTATGTGCTGATGAGGGTCGCCTACCACAGGTCTATGATACACTCATGCACTCATTTCAATCAACTATTTTGAATACTCACAAGTCTAAGTTTACTCAGTTTCTTGTCTTCTATCTATGCTCTCTGGCTCCAAAGACATGCGGTGCAAACTTTGCTTCAATGCTGTGTGATATTTTTGTCAATAAATCTCGCCCACGGAATACAAGGATGACTGCAGCTGCTTACCTATCTAGTTATTTGTCTCGTGCTAAATACCTACCTTTATCTGTTGTTTTTGCATCATTAAGAAGGTTGGTGGATTGGTGCTTGCAATACTCGTATAATCATAACGAGGAGAGGAAGCCTGTGAATCCAGGAGTGCATGGGGTATTCTATTCAACATGTCAGGCTGTTATGTATATACTTTGCTTCCGAATGAAGTCGCTTATAGATGATCCTGAACAGAGCACCTTGTTCTTGTTCATGGCCGTTGGAATTTCTTTTTGATACGAATAATGGCTAGTTAAGGTGGGCTGCGATCAATTTGGTCTGATGAAGGTTTAATTCAGAGCCAACAAGAACAAGGTGCCTTGAAGTATCTAGACCACATGTTAGGTGATGGATTACATGCAGATGTGACTATAAATGCTTCCGATGGGAACATTGGTGCTCACCGTGCTATTCTAGCTGCTAGGTCACCTGTCTTTGAAAGTATGTTTGCTCATGACTTGAAGGAAAAGGAATCATTGACAATTAATATCGATGACATATCCATTGATGCATGTAAGGCTGTTTTGAGCTATATATATATATGGACGTCTTACTCCTAATGAGTTTTACACACACAGGTTGGCTTTGTTTCGAGCAGTAGATAAATATAACATCGGTGATTTGAAGGATGCATGTGAAGAAAGCCTGCTCAGCGATATCAATTGTAAAAATGTCCTTGACAGGCTCCAAGATGCATCATTGTATCGGTTGCCGAGGCTTAAGAGGGAATCACCTTTGAAAATGTTGCTCCAGAGGGTTCAGGTCAAGCTGTAGCTATTCGAGTAACAGCTAACAGGTGTGTTTTTTATAGTTGCAGATTTTTGGGGTGGCAGGACACTGCATGTCTACATTATGGGAAACACTACCTAAGAGACTGTTACATTCAAGGCAATTGTGACTTTATTTTGGGAATGCTACTGCATTGCTAGAACATTTCCACATTCACTGCAAGTCACAAGGTTATATTACTGCACAAAGTCGAAAGTCTGCTCAAGAATTCAACAAGCATGATAAGGACCTTTTCAATCTACTTGAACAGGTTTTTGGAAATGGTAGCTGTGCCACATCTGATTCAGATATTAAAAGACAAGACAATCTGGTGCTCCTTTTTCAGGCAATGAAATTGAAGATGAGATATGCAAACAGAGTAAAGGAAGATTGTATTTTTGAAATAACACAGTAGTTTCGTAGCGCGCTACGAAACTGCTGTAACTGCATGTTTCAATTCCGTTGATCAATTATGATTGACAAAGCGGCAAATATTTTTGAAAGACTTTGTCATCACACAGATACATGAAAACGGTGGACAGCACATCAAGGACGTGGCAGTCTACTCCATTTTGGGTAATTAAAGGATAAATGCATGCTTCTGTATATTCGAGCAATTTGAGGAAAACTGGAACCGAGAAGTAAGGGAAATCTCCTAATACTTCTGAGAAGTTAAAAGACTCAGTGTTCAAAGTCGATATGGAGTATTAAACATCCAGCTCAGCCAAATCGAAAAGAAGACCAGGTGTCAAAGAACAAGGAGAAGCCATATGCATGGAAAAAGGAATTAGAGTTATAGTTAATTTAGAACTCTTTAAAAACTCCAGTCAGCACTTTAGTTGTATTTATTAGTTAGTTCAATAGCTGATAGGTTTCAGTAGAGGTAGTTATCGACTCCCCTCATGGTGGAGGAGGAAGCTCGAATTAGTTAGAATAAAGATTCTATATATAGCTGAAACAACAATGTAATTAGGGTTGGAAAATTTTATAACAGAGGACTGTTTTGGCTTATGTAAAGACAGAATTCAGTAATATAAGTTGACTGTTTTTCTTCTCAGGATTCATGAGGGATTTCCATGTTTAGAATGTGTGATTTTATTCTTTCCTTAATGTCTTTTACAGTTGCATATATGTATAATCACTCAGAATTCACTGATTGTGCTCTGACTTCCTGTATGCATGTATGAATTTTGGTTTTATATGAGTTGTGTTCTGAACATCTAAATGCTAAATGCCCTGACTTCTATGTAAAGGCAGTATCATTATTTACTGAAGTATGATTGACTCCATAGGCCCAATGGAAATTAGTTTAATACTTGTCCAACCTTCATATTTGTCAATGTTATTCCACAAGAGTTAGCCATCTTATTATTAGTCAAAATCAATAACCCTTTGAGAGAGCCCTCTCAGGCTAGGGAGGCTAAGCCTTAGTCTAAAGATTGGTTTGAAACAGTTACTTGAAGTCTTCCTGGTTTGCAGCCTTCCAGGGCTTGATTTTGAGATAACATTTTGGTGCGTCTTCCGGGAGTCTGAAGATTATTCATTCCCGAAATCAAGAGACTGAACTTCTGAAGGTAGCAGGAGCTCAGACATCATTTTGAGGCTGCAAAACTACCTTGGCGACTCCACACATCAAATAACAAATTAGAAGGTGACTCCACTGCTAGAAGATCAGTAGCTTGATGAAGTTTCAAAATGAGTTCCACTGCAAGAATGAATGCCAGGTATGCTCCTATGAATCGGTCTCATATCCCTGGTTTTCCAAATCCTATGCCAAAGGTTGATTGGTTAGAGGATCTTCCAATATTCAAAGATGAAAAGAAAGATGATGATGCTCTTCATTTGCTTAGGTTTCATATGCATGTACGTAGTCTTAAGGTTCATTTCCCTGAAGATTGTCTCATGAAGATGTTTATGACCACTTTAGAAGGAAAAGCATGGTCTTGGTATAAAAATTTGGAAAATGGTTCAATATATTCGCTTGCTAGTTTTCATGATGAATTCTATGAGATGTATAAAGAATGTTATCCTTCCTTATTGCTGCTCAAATATTGCTGTAGACATTCTTTAAGTCTTATTCAATACTTGGAGGATTGTTATGATGATGATGAATTTATGGATGAAGAAATTTTAGAGGCTCTTCATAACAATGCATTTCAGCACCAAGAAGAAAGTATAACATCTCATGAAACGCAGCATGAAGAGCAGCAGGGGTTTACATGTGAAAACCATGTTTCATCCTTTGATATGAATCATAATGAAGATAAAAATGATTGCAAACAGCAAGAAGAAGTACTGGAAGATAGCTTTTATGACCCTAAGGCAGAGGAAAAGGTTGGTTTTTTATGTCAAACTTCTCAGCAACTTACAGCAATAAATGATCATAAGAAAGAAGAAAATTATATTGTCTATGGGAATCATGCAAAAAAGTAGTTCGATAGCATATCAAAAGAATCTTGTGTGGTTGAGAATCAGCTGTCTAAAGATGTAGAATGTTATGATGATCATAAACATAGCCATGTATTCTTTGACCCTACAAGTGAATATATGGACAAGCTTTGCACTCCGATCTTTCATTTTCATTTGCATTATGAAGGTCAAGTATATTATGAGTTGATTTGGTCATCTCACTACCATGGTTATTTTGAGGTTGAATGCAGTCAAGAGCCTCCAATATCAAAGAAGACAATTGATTGGCTTTATTGGAAATATCATGTTGCTTGAGCTACAAGTGGAGCTTGCAGCTAATAGGGTAGGTAGGTAGGAAAATGCAAATAAGCTCAAGGTTGACTGAGCATTTTTTTTAGTAGATGTAGATTTCTTTCTCCTACAGTGATCATCAAGCTTAAGCCCGAGGTGAAGGCCCAAGAAGCTGGAAAGGGATGTTTGTCAAGCAAATTTATGTTTGTCATAAATAGATAAAGCACTGGAGCTACAAGTTCTTAGTGTACTACAGGAGCACACTATCCCAAGTGGAGCCACTGTTTTCACTTAAGAATTCTAATTTCAAAACCGCTCACATTAGTTTGATGGTAATAAATTCGGTGCTAGTCTAAGTTTGATTTTTGTTTTTAGAGTCTTGAGTCAACTATGTATTCTCATTCATCACCGGTCATTCTCATTCATCCCCGTCTCACAGCCATGTGTCAGTCTTGTTCAAAAGTTACTATGTGTCACAAAGCTCTTTAGGTTATTTCGTAGCTCTTGTAATAATTTTGAAGTGTTTTCGCAGCACATAAATCCTTTTAGCAGTTTCGCAGCACAACATGTTTTAAGGGATTTCGTAGCGCATAATTCCTATTTTGTACTCGCTGCGCTACGAAATTGGGGATTTGTCCTAATCCATAGCCAATCCTACATAGCTATCATATCCATCAAAATCCATTATCAGTGATCAGCTTATACCCTTTGCCTGTCAATTCGATCGCTTATCCTTATCATTAGGTCATTAGGTGTCGTCGTAAGCTCAGATTGCAAGTTTCAAAAGAAGATATATTTCGCCATCTGGTTTTTCAACATGGGCAAAAAAGCTTCAAATTTTCACAACCCTCAGCTCCAGAGATTGCACAGCCTGTGGATGGTAAGAAATCTCCATTTGGTCGCTTAGCCAGTGGATTAGGTATACGATCATCTTCTAAGATTCCAGTTGTCGACGATCCTACGGAAGATTCAACACAAGTTGCAGTCACGTAGGAAGGTGCACTTAAATAACTTATGATCCCAGCTCACCCAGAAGGAGAGAAAGTTGCAAGAGTTAACTTTCGCCCTCGATGATAAGGTTCCCTTTCCACAGAAACAATTTGACAGGCCTAGTTCTCGATCCGGGCGTTCTGACTACTCAGGGAAAGGGGTGCTTGGATCAGAACGAGTAGAAATTTCCAGAGGGTATGACTTGGAAAGGCCACATTCATCACTTGTGAGTGGAGAAATGATGAGAGAATATGATGGTGAGCGGCCTTACAGCTCGAGGGATAGGGATATTTCTCATGGGTTTGAATCTGAGAGACATGGGGGAATGCCCACAGGCTATGATCGTTTAGATGCTAGAGGACCAGGGCTTGACAGACTTGGTTCTCAGTCAGGGTCTGTTGATTTTCCTGAAGGTCATCATGTCAACAAGTTAGGTTTTCGACCGGGACGTGGATTTACTGTAGGCTCTGATGTTGATTGTTCAGGCCCTTGTCCAGGGTTTGGTGATTTTTATGAAGGAAATGACTCTGAGAGACCACGGTCCAACTCTAGTCATGTTGATGTTAATAGAGGATATCGTTCTGAAAGGGTGGACTTTCATTCTAAGTGTGGTAATGTTACTCGTTATGATTCTGAGAGGCCATGTGCAGTCTCAGGTTCCCAGCGTGGTGATAGCAGGGGTTATGAGTCTGAAAGGCTTGGTTCAGGCTTATGGCATGGTGATGTCCAGTGGTTTGAGTAAGCAAGACAGGGATGGGCACGAGCACTGCAACTAACAAAGAGGTGCTTTCTGTTATTCATCATTGAAGGAAATTGACTTTGGGCTGTCTGTCTTTTTCAAACCTGGTCAGGTGTTCACTGATGTGGTTGGAAGCCCATACTATGTTGCCCCGGAAGTGTTATGCAAACGCTATGGTCCAGAGGCAGAGGTGTGGATAGCCGGGGTCATCCTATACATCTTACTCATCGGTGTTCCACCATTTTGGGCAGAAACACAACAGGGAATTTTCGATGCTATTCTACGAGGTCATATTGATTTTGATTCAGAACCCTGGCCCACAATTTCTGAGAGTGCCAAGGATCTTATCAGAAAGATGCTTACTTCAAAACCATCTGAGCGCCTGACTGCTCATGGAGTTCTATGTCATCCGTGGATATGTAAAGATGGTGTTGCTCCAGATCAAGCTTTGGATCCAGCTGTATTATCTCGATTAAAGTAATTTTCCGCAATGAATAAATTGAAGAAGATGACACTTATGGTAATAGACGAAAGCTTGTCAGAGGAAGAGATTGCAGGTTTGAGAGAGATGTTTAAGGCAATGGACACTGATAATAGTGGTTCAATAACTTTTGATGAGTTGACGGCTGGCTTAAAAAGATATGGATCATGCAGAGTCTGGGGGGTGTTGCAAATAAGATGGATGTATTAATGGAAATGACTTTAGAACATCTGAAATTATGTGCTGATGAGGGTCGCCTGCCACAGGTCTATGATACACTCATGCACTCATTTCAATCAACTATTTTGAATACTCACAAGTCTAATTTTACTCAGTTTCTTGTCTTCTCTCTAAGCTCTCTGGCTCCAAAGACATGCAGTGCAAACTTTACTTCAATGTTGTGTGATATTTTTGTCAATAAATCTCGTCCTCGGAATACAAGGATGACTGCACCTGCTTACCTATCTAGTTATTTGTCTCGTGCTAAATACCGACCTTTATCTGTTGTTTCTGCATCATTAAGAAGGTTGGTGGATTGGTGTTTGCAATACTCGTATAATCATAATGAGGAGAGGAAGCCTGTGAATCCAGGAGTGCATGGGGTATTCTATTCAACATGTCAGGCTGTTATGTATATACTTTGCTTCCGAATGAAGTCGCTTATAGATGATCCTGAACAGAGCACCTTGTTCTTGTTCATGGCCGTTGGAATTTCTTTTTGATACGAATAATGGCTAGTTAAGGTGGGCTGCGATCAATTTGGTTTGATGAAGGTTTAATTCAGAGCCAACAAGAACAAGGTGTCTTGAAGTATCTAGACCACATGTTAGGTGATGGATTACATGCAGATGTGACTATAAATGCTTCCGATGGGAACATTGGTGCTCACCGTGCTATTCTAACTGCTAGGTCACCTGTCTTTGAAAGTATGTTTGCTCATGACTTGAAGGAAAAGGAATCATCGACAATTAATATCGATGACATATCCATTGATGCATGTAAGGCTGTTTTGAGCTATATATATATGGACGTCTTACTCCTAATGAGTTTTACACACACAGGTTGGCTCTGTTTCGAGCAGCAGATAAATATAACATCGGTGATTTGAAGGATGCATGTGAAGAAAGCCTGCTCAGCGATATCAACTGTAAAAATGTCCTTGACAGGCTCCAAGATGCATCATTGTATCGGTTACCGAGGCTTAAGAGGGAATCACCTTTGAAAATGCTACTCCAGAGGGTTGAGGTCAAGCTGTAGCTATTAGAGTAATAGCTAACAGGTGTGTTTTTTATAGTTGCAGATTTTTGGGGTGGCAGGACACTGCATGTCTACATTATGGGAAACACTACCTAAGAGACTGTTACATTGAAGGCAATTGTGACTTTATTTTGGGAATGCTACTGCATTGCTAGAACATTGCCACATTCACTACAAGTCACAAGGTTATATTATTGCACAAAGTCGAAAGTCTGCTCAAGAATTCAACAAGCATGATAAGGACCTTTTCAATCTACTTGAACAGGTTTTTGGAAATGGTAGCTGTGCCACATCTGATTCAGATATTAAAAGACAAGACAATCTGGTGCTCCTTTTTCAGGCAATGAAATTGAAGATGAGATATGCAAACAGAGTAAAGGAAGATTGTATTTTTGAAATAACACAGCAGTTTCGTAGCGCGCTACGAAACTGCTGTAACTGCATGTTTCAATTCCGTTGATCAATTATGATTGACAAAGTGGCAAATCTTTTTGAAAGACTTTGTCATCACACAGATACATGAAAACGGTGGACAGCACATCAAGGACGTGGCAGTCTACTCCATTTTGGGTAATTAAAGGATAAAGGCATGCTTCTGTATATTCGAGCAATTTGAGGAAAACTGGAACCGAGAAGTAAGGGAAATCTCCTAATACTTCTGAGAAGTTAAAAGACTCAGTGTTCAAAGTCGATATGGAGTATTAAACATCCAGCTCAGCCAAATAAAAAAGAAGACCAGGTGTCAAAGAACAAGGAGAAGCCATATGCATGGAAAAAGGAATTAGAGTTATAGTTAATTTAGAACTCTTTAAAAACTCCAGTCAGTACTTTAGTTGTATTTATTAGTTAGTTCAATAGCTGATAGGTGTCAGTAGAGGTAGTTATCGACTCCCCTCATGCTGGAGGAGGAAGCTCGAATTAGTTAGAATAAGGATTCTATATATAGCTGAAACAACAATGTAATGAGGGTTGTAAAATTTTATAACAGAGGACTGTTTTGGCTTATGTAAAGACAGAATTCAGTAATATAAGTTGACTGTTTTTCTTCTCAAGATTCATGAGGGATTTCCATGTTTAGAATGTGTGATTTTATTCTTTCCTTAATGTCTTTTACAGTTGCATATATGTATAATCACTCAGAATTCACTGATTGTGCTCTGACTTCCTGTATGCATGTATGAACTGTGGTTTTATATGAGTTGTGTTCTGAACATCTAAATGCTAAATGCCCTGACTTCTATGTAAAGGCAGTATCATTATTTACTGAAGTATGATTGACTCCATAGGCCCAATGGAAATTAGTTTAATACTTGTCCAACCTTCATATTTGTCAATGTTATTCCACAAGAGTTAGCCATCTTATTATTAGTCAAAATCAATAACCCTTTGAGAGAGCCCTCTCAGGCTAGGGAGGCTAAGCCTTAGTCTAAAGATTGGTTTGAAACAGTTACTTTAAGTCTTCCTGGTTTGCAGCCTTCCAGGGCTTGATTTTGAGATAACAGAACCAACCTAGAACTTTCACTTGATTCCTCGCTTGATCTCCCTCTCCTTTGGTTGATCCCGTAACTCCTCCCCATACTTAACACGCTTGGAGAGTGCCTGCACAACTACAACAACAAAGTCCTGTCAAAGCATCATGATCTATCACAGCATAAACATTATAGAATCGGAAATATAATGAACAATGAAAGCATTTATAGTTAACACAATCATTTGGGAAAAAACTTGAAGAACTTTATTGATATCAAGGAGAATTACAACCCATAAGAAGTCTGACCCAGTGCCATTCTCCCAGCTTCAAGCGTTCTTCACCTCATGAATCGGCAAGAGAACACCAACAATAACACAATGCTCTTCACCTCAATATTAAAACTATCAGCACTTCCTTACAACTTAGAATAATTCAACCTCCTGATCTCTTGGATGGGAGATCCTTTTATAGATGATTGAAATAGGGTGATTCATCAATGGGGATGATGAATGTCATTCCATTTGTTGAAATTAGTTCCACAAGAGAGGGGAATTGGAGATGGTTTCCTAGTTCCCTTGGTCATCCTTGGTCGAATTTAGAGAGGCAAGTGGCCCAAGAGAAGTTTCTAGAAGATTCCATGAGCAACCAACTAACAAACTGTCCTGGAAATTTGTCCAACCTTTCCCATCACACTTACTAAAGGGAAAAACTATGATGCATCTCACCCTAACCCAGGGCTTTTAGATATGGTTCAGTTTAGGCACTTTCTGGATGATTTCTGAGATGGAACTTTTGGGGAATGAGGCATTCAGATGACTAAGCTTCTTTAGGGTATAAAAAAACTCTTTTATGGGTTGTTGAGCCTTAATATCATCGACATATGAGTTTGGGGCACAAGCGGTGGAGAACCAAGTGCTTGCCAAGCAGTTGAGGAAAGGATACTCACTGATGCACCTTCATCTATAATAGTGCCAGATACAATCATTTTACAAATTTGTACTATGATCTACAAAGGCACATAAGAAGGAAGGCAGGATCCTGCCAATTGATTCCAATCATAGGAAGTGACTAGACTAATTGGAGGTGGTACCACAGAAACAGGAAAATTAACCCCTTGAGTTACAAGAACTGGAGGATTTTCCTCCTGTCTTGATGGAACAGGTGGATTGCCGCCAAGCTCATTTGAATCCAAGGTCCCCTAGAGAAAATTTCCAAGTCGAGTCTTTGAGTAGATCTCGTAAAATCCCAGTCGAGTCTTTCACTTGATCTCGTAAAAAAAACCTTCATTCCATCCACCTAATAGCCACGAGTAGTCTACTTAGGTGAAAGTAATGAAGCTTAAGGGGCATGCACCTAATGGTAAAGTTAAGTTTCCTTGTAGTTTATGTGAAGGGAATCACCCCATTCACCTTTATCTATCTGGATGGAGCCAAAAAGGTGTTGGATAACCATCCTGCTTCACCACGGAAACTTCCATCTGGTTACAAAAGACTCTCCCTTTCATCATGCTGGGGGCATGTAAACCAATCTCAAGCATAGTTTCTCGTTTTAAGCTTGTGTAAACATGAAACTGAATCCAAGCATAGTTCCCTATGGTTCAAGCTTGTCTAAAAATGAACCTATTTCCATTTTAACCCTCGTGACTGCTATTATATCAACTCTTTTATTGGATGATCCTTGGTTGTTTCATTCCATCACCACCGTCTCTTTGGCCGATCATACGCTTTCACTTGGTTGTTTTACCCTTTTAAGGAACAGTTGCAATGAGTGGTCTTATTAGCCAGCCTCTTCACATAAATCAACATTTTTTGGGAAGTTCCAACATCACCGGAACCAATTCCTACCCTAGACACCACTTGTTCCTCAAAATGGAGTCATATTTAAACTCTTTTCAGACACTCTAAATAAGAAAAGATTGTCTAGCGCTTGTCTTTTCTAGCTCATTAAAGTATTGGAAACATCATCTCTCTTGTATTATTTTATCCTTTTTCAGACCTGAGGGATTACTTTACGAAAAAGAACTTATGGATTTTTCTTTTCATCCCTTTTCAAACTCTCTAAACATGAAAAGGACCGAGTTATCTTTGTCGTTAAACTTGTTAAAATAATAGCGACAAACTTGTCCATCTAGACAAGACCGAGTTTCAGTGTCGCTTGACTCGTTAAAACATCAAATAGTGATGGGTTTCCCTGAAGGGTGAATTATAGAACAAGCATATGTTATCCTCCTCAAGCTTGATAAAAAAAAATAGGTACTAGTCAGCAATGACCAGGGAAAAAAGGGAAAAATCTTGAAGAATTTATGGTAGAAAGTTGCTCTTGAACATGACACTTTCACTTCATCTCCATGACTAAGTTGGGTTGGGTTATTCTGTTCACCAGTCATCTACCATTGGTTTTTCATACCATCCATGTTTTGGGGTTAATGCTACCAATTCATCTTAGTGTTGCCGAAATGTTCAAGAGAAGTCATCCAGTTGAGAAGTCATCCAATTAAGAAGTCATCTAGTTAATGTCTCACACACTGCAATATCTCCAACCTTCATTTTTTCATGACCGCCATTCTTGGACCTTGTGTCATCAGTTTGTTTTCACATCTAGAGATCATTTGCTTCGTTTTGTGTCGTAGATGTGGGATACATCAAGGCCCTCCTACGACGAGTCGCTTCTTGTCGACATCAGCTCATTATCCAAGAAGTTGACTTAGAAACACCCTTCCAGTGCTTTGAAGCTTGTTTACATCAATGGCAAGTTTCTCTCTTCCAACGACAGGTTGACATCAATGGCCTTTGACCGAAATATTTTGCGTGGTGTTCGACATTGAATCATGTATTCACACCACGTGAAATGTACTGTAGTACCTTGAGGATCATTATCATTATCGGTGATCCCTTTCATGTCCATTAACAGCTCACATCATTGGCTGGTAATCAGGCGATGTCTTTCCATGTTTGACCTTAGAACATCTCTTCACATGGTTTGACTTGTACATCGAGCAAAGATTGAACGAGTTTGAAGACCCTATAAATAGTTTCATCCATCCGAGCTGCGATATATTCAGGGATACAAAAACATCAAATGTACAAAGGCTCTACACAGATGGTCATCCTAATCATGGATTATGACTCTATATCTGTAGAATCACAAGTCTGTATCTGTAGAAAACTATCTGATCTATGTACATGAAATGAAAATTTATAAAGCTAAGCATGGGAATGCCTCCCTTAGCTAGTTCATGAAAAATCATATTATTATGATGTATTGTATTGTAATTTGTGCAGGTCACCTTCCAGTTCAAAACTTCTGATCCTCATGAGAAAGCATTTCACCCGACATGAACATTTACGACCTCATGATTTAGGGGGCGACTTTTATAGACATATTTGGGCACATCAACCCCAAACTCATGTCAATGATATTAGGGTTCATCAAACCCTAAAAGATTTGTTTTATACCCTAAAAGAAGCTTAGTCATCTGAATGCCTCATTCCCCAAAAGTTCCATCTCAGAAATCATCCAGAAAGTGCCTAAACTAAACCATATCTAAAAGCCCTATGTTAGGGTGAGATGCATCTCACCTACTACACTGTCTAAGTGAGATGCATCGTAGTTTGACCCTTTAGTAAGTGCGATGGGCAAGGTTGGACAAATTTCTGAGACAGTTTGTTAGTTGGTTACTCATGGAATCATCTAGAAAATTATCCTGTGCCACTTGCCTCTCTGAATTCGACCAATGATGACCAAGGCAACTAGGAAACCATCTCCAATTCCCCTCTCTTGTGGAACTAATTTCAACAAATGGAATGACATTCATCATCCCCATTGATGACTCACCCTCTTGCAATCATCTATAAAAGGATCTCCCATCTAGGAGATAAGGAGGCTGAATTATTCTGAGTTGTGAGGAAGTGCTGCTAGTTTTAGTATTGAGGTGAAGAGCATTGTGTTATTGCTGGTGTGTTTGCTGATTCATGAGGTGAATAAGGCTTCAAGCTGGGAGGATGGCAATGGGTTAGACTTCTTATTGGTTGTAATTCTCCTTGATATCAATAAAGTTATTCAAGTTTTTTCCCAATTGATTGTGTTAACCATAAATGCTTTCATTTGTTCATTATATTTCTGATTCTATAATGTTTATGCTGTGATAGATCATGATGCTTTGACAAGTATTTGTTGTTGTAGTTGTGCAGGTACTCTCCAAGCGTGTTAAGTACAGGGAGGAGTTACAGGATCAGCCAAAGGAGAGGGAGATCAAGCGAGGAATCAAGCGCAAGTTCCAGGTTGGTTCTCTTCAATCTTTCTCTTATCTATCACTCATAGGAAAGATCATTGAATTACTTTAAACTGTTGTTTCTAGGTTGGCTACCAAACCTAGAGGGTTAGTCGTTCAACAAGATAGTAATTTTCCCAGAAAGAATGAGGGCGCGGAAGACATAGATGTTGAGAGGGTAGACCCCATTTCGAAGTTGCTGGAGTACATCCCTCTATGCCAAGGCAAGGCAAAGGTCCTGAAGGACCCTAATGAGGGACACTTCATCCTGAACACACCCCTGATACTAGACAAAATCACTTTTGAAGGTCCGCGCTTCATGCACGTCCCACATCTGGACCTTGAAGATTGGGATTTGGGAGATGTTGAGTGGTTTTGCCACCTAGCCACGGATACCTTCATGAATCAAGTGTTCTACAAGGATTCTGGTGCCACCACGCTGGAGCTGGTGGAATGGATTTGTGGGGTAAAAAAGGTAGGATTGTTGAACCTCCTATGGGTGCCTCACTACCACCACGCTCCCATCAATTTGACAATTATTAAGTAGTTGTTGTGTCTTGTGCATGATGGATACTTGTGGTTAACTGAGCCCATAATGATCAATGATATGCTGATCCATAGGATCACATTGTTACCTCACTCTGGGTTGAATCCTGTGAAGGCATTTAGAGGAAAGACGAGCGAGGATGAACTCACCGAGAAGTTGAAGGACAAGTTCAAACTTGTCAAGAAAGCGCGTGGGTATTCCATCTCTAGTATTACCGACCTCACAGTGAAGGTGGCCACCCAAATTTTGGCTAGAAAAATAATGAGAAAGTGTCGTGCGGATGAGGTGACAACACCAGTGGTCTCGTTAGTGGCTCAGTGCCTGAAGTGTGTACAGTTCAACTAGGTGCACCACCTATGCTACGAGTTCTTCGCAAACTCCAGAGAGGCACAGGACCAGAGGAAATATTTCCATTACTCATGTCTCTTACTATCAATGGTGCTGGTTGCATGGGATTCTCCGGAGGACAACCAGCTTCCTCCAATTTAGACAGATTTACCATAAGCTGCGAATTTTTCTTCGCTATGGGCCATAAAGAATGTTACATGTGTTCGAGAGACTAAAGTTTTTTGGGTATTAATGGAGATGAGCATTCATATGGCAATCAATAGACAACCGCGGTTCTCCTGAACCATTTTTGAACAATTATCTGGGTACCCAGAGTTCAAAGCAAACTTCCACCACATGTACATCCGGGTGCTGAAGGATCTAGATCAAGAGAGTTATGATCTTCCTTTCTTAGCTACAAATGATGCCATTGGTGAAGTCTTTAAGCGATGGCTAGCATATTGGAACACACCATTAGATTTGGCCATTAGGACTAGCAAGTCTACAGAGAAGCAGAACAAGGAAATGACCTGATTGAAGTTGCAGTAGTTGGCAGAGAAGAGGAAGAAGGAGACCGAGGATAAGGAACACGCAAAATAGGAGTGTGCCACAAAGGAACAAGAAAAGCAGGAATAGCATGGCTCTAACAAGAGTTAGAAATCTCCTTCGCCCCAAACATAGGATGATGAGCAATCAGAATAGGTAGGTGGAGATCTGGAGAGCACTCCTTTCTGTGTAAAGTGACATAGGGAATAGGAAAAGGAGGGACAGTGAAAGAAGACCAAGGCCTCTAAATCATCACTCAATCCAATCAACTTGACAGAGGGTGACTTAGATGAATTGGTGACAAGGTAAGAGATACGATAGCGGAACTGTTGCAGTAGCTTGAGCAGTAGCAGAAGCAAGTGTTGGTCGCTATACAAATGGGTTTGCACGAGCTACATATCCAAACAACTAGATTGTGGGTAGGTGTAGGGTAGAGCAGTGGGGCATCAACTAGTTTGCTGTTGGGGACCACTCAAGCTACAGATTTGGTTCGATCATTGGATCTCTAGGAAGTCGCGCTATCGAATGGAGCTTTGAGTGCAGAGGCAAAAGTTGACAAGGCTAATATGAGTGCATTGAGAAATGTTGGCCTCAACTTGGCTGTGCTCCCCAATGAATTCCTTCACACACTACAAGCAGGTGTGATTGAGGAGATTAAGGCTAGCGAGCAGCACGCGCTAAGCATGATCAACGAGAAGAAAGTCAACAACAAACAGATATTCATTGAAAAGACAACCGCGCTAGAATCCTAGAAGAAGGTTTAGGAGAAGAATGAGTGCACTACAGTAGTGGTATTGGAAGCATGTAGAACCATTCTGGAGCTGCATATCCTAGAAGAAGCACCAGTGGAAGCCAACATTAGGAATTTGGATGTAGGTGTGCACGATGCAAGGATAGAGATGGCCAAGGTTCCATTTGAACTGAACCTTACAATCACAGAGTTGGATATGAAGTCTCAGCCTTCAACTTCCCTAGAGGTCAGAGAACAACACAAAGCTACTGTGAAGGATGCAGTTGCAACCGTAGATGTCGTAGTTGTAGATTGCACTATGCTCTTTGAGCAGTTGAACATAGAGGCTCGGAAATTGTAGCATCAATATGATGAAGCAAGATCGACGGTGTACACTATCGCTATGTCACAATGACTGGCCAAGATTCATGAGGAAAAGTAGTTGCTTGAACAGGTGGAGGTAGCACAACGCAAAGAGAAGCTGGCAAGCCTCTAGAGGACACAACAGAAGGTCAAAGAAGACAGTACAAGACTAGTGACCGAGTAGTTGGTTGAGAAAATCAAGGAGGCAACCGCACACAGTGTGGTGTAGGTAGCAGTAGTGCAAGTCAAGCTGGGAGGTCTCCACCATAAGATCTCTACACTGGCAGAGGGACTCGAGGGTGAGTCATGATATTTCTGTTGGGGGCCTTGTTATAGGTAAATCTAGTGTCTATGTAGAGCCACTAGTCCCACTAAGACAGGTAGCTATCTTAGAAACAACAAATTAAAGTTACTTTCATTTTCCTTTATGAGAAGTAGATAAGAGAAGATCAAAGACTACCAACCTCGATATTACGCTTGGTTCTTTGCATGTTCCTTCTCCTCACCGACAGGTCTTTGCTGCCTCTCCCTTGACCACTCTGCTTCAAAAAGTACCTGTAAAGTCAAAGCAGAATAATACCTTCAAAGTGCAGATATCTACGATCATAAACAATATAGGACCAGATATATATTGACCACACAAATTCATATACTATCAGACATAAAAGAATGTGGAGGAAAACTTGAATAGCTTTATTGATATAAAGATTAGAAGAGAGGATTACAACCCATTGATCTGACCCAGTGTCATCCTCCCAGCATGAAAGCCCTTATTCACCTCATGAAAAGCTTAGATCACCCAACACTATGATATTCCACCAAGAAACCAACAACACTTCCTTACGAGATACAAAATTCCAGCCTCTTTGGATCTCTAGGATGAGGGATCCATATATAGATGATTGCAGGGAGGTGAGTCAGCTTCTGGAATTTTGATTAGTGTCTTCTCTTTGATAGTTCTTGATTCCACTTGGAGATTGATGATCTCTTACTCATCCCTGGGCGAATTCAGAGAGACAAGTGTCCTGGGGAAGTTTCTAGAAGATTCCAAGATCATCCACTTAGCAAAATGCCTCTACCATTTGTCTACTCTCATCCATTGCACCGTATAGAAGGAATTTTCTATATGCATCGAACCCCCCATGTGTAATAGGTGAGATGCATCTCACCCTCAGTACTGAGCAGTCTGTATGGTCTAGTTTTGACTAGTTCTGAGTAGTTTCCTGTGGATAACTTCTAGGAGATGATGTAATCAGCTGACCTTGTTCCTTTAGGGAATGAAACAACACTTTTAGGGACTTAGAAGCCCTTTGTTTATGGACATATATGATTGGGGTTGCAGTGCCCAAAAATGTCTATAACGGTTGCCCCGTAAAGTATGAGGTCGTTAATCTTTTGATGTCGGGTGAAATGCTTTATCATGAGGATCCGAGGTTTTTTGAACTGGAAGGCGACCTATCATAAGATACAATACAATACATCATCTTCATAATATTTTCATGATCTAGCTGAGGCGGGCATTCCCATGCTCAACTTTATAAATTCATTTTCATGTACATAAGACAGACAACTGTCTGTGTGATGGACTAATGATTCTAATAGAGCCATCATCCTTTGATTTGGATGATCATCTGTGAAACAATGATGTGCATTTGATGTCTTTATTTTCCTGAATATATTGCAACCCGGATGGATGAAACTAGATCCACGGTCTTCAAACTTGTCCAATCTTCGCCCAAAGTACAAGTTGATCCATCTGAAAAATGTTCTAGAGTCGAACATGGAAAGACATCGCCTGATTACCAGCCAATGTTGTAAGCTATTAACATGCACGAGAGGAATCACCGATAATGATTATGACCCTCAAGGTACAACAGTACAATTCATGTGGTGTGAAAATGGGACTTGGCATCGAACACCACGCAAAATCTCTCGATCGAAGGCCATTCCTGTAAACCTATCGCCGAAAGTGAGAAACTTGCCATTGAGGCATACAAGCTTCAAAGTACTGAAAGGGTTGTTCCTAAGTCGACTTCTTGGATAATGAGCTGATGTCGACAAGAAGTGACCTATCATAGGAGGGCCTTAATGAATCCAACATCTATGACATGGAATAGATCAAATGACTTTTGGAGGTGAAAACGATTTGATGATACAAGGTTCAGGGTGGCAGTCATGAAAGAATGAAGCGGAAAGGTACTGCAGTGGATGAGACACAAGATGGGTTGGTGAATTCTCTGATCAACTTCTCTTGAACATATCGGTGAAACTTGAAATGGATTGGTAGCGTTAACCCCAAATATGGATGGTACAATGGACCAATGGTAATATGACTGGTGAACGAAATAACCCAACTCGACTCAGACATGGAGTGAAAGTGTCATGTTCAAGAGTGACTTTGCTACCAATAAAGTTTCTTCAAGTTTTCTTCCCAATTTTCCCCAGTCATTGCTGACCAGTACCTCTTTATTTTTATCAAGCCTTAGGAGGATAACATATGCTTGTTCTATAATTTTCCCTTCAGGCAAACCCATCGCTATGTTTTAACGAGCCTAGTGATAGTGAAACTTGTTCTTGTCTATACGGACAAGTTTGTCGCTATTGGTTTTAACGAGTTTAATGACAAAGATAACTCGATCCTTTTCAATTTTAGAGAGTCTGAAAGGGACGTAAAGGAAACTCCAATAATCATTTTTCGTTATATAATCCCTTAAGTCCATAAAAGTATAAAATAATATGAAAGGGATGAATTTTCGATAATTTTAAAGGGCCGAACAAAACAAATGCTCGATCTTTTTGTGCAATAATCCCTCAGGTCCAAAAAGATTAAAATCTAGAGGAGGGATAGCACTCCCGATAGCTTTAACGAGCTCGGGAGGCCAACTGCTCGGCAATCTTTTCATATTTTATGAGTCAGACGAAAATAGCTTAAAGGAGACTCATTTTTTGAGGAAATAGTGATAATTTTGTGTGGTAGCTGATTCCAGGTAAGGTTTCGAATTTTCCAATCACGGCAATGTCACAAGGACGGCTAACAGAATCACTGGTCACAGTTGTTCCTCAAAAGGGTAAACAATCAAATGGAGGCGTATGATCGGCTAAAACAAAGTGGAGGTGATGATGGGAACACGACCAAGGCTCAAAAAGCTAATGATAATGCATTCACAATGGTTATTTACTGAAGATGGGTTCATTTTTTAATGAGCTTAAACTCTGGGGGGGGAACATTTGCTCACTGCTTAGGTTTAATTTTTAACGAGCTTGAACTTCGCGTAAAAATTGCTCGCGCCAATCATATAATAAGGAAATCTCATCGATACATTCCATTTTTATGGAGCTTGCACCTTTCGAAGCTTTGCTCCGTTGCCTCTGTATGCAAGCTAGGAATGACCAACGACGCTCCTCTACTTAACTACCAAGATCACTACAAAGGTTAGGTAGGAAAAATTTTCCTTTACTTTGCTGGTGCCATTTCGCCCCTGTGAAGACGAACGGTCGATTTGACCACTCACCCAACTTAGGCAGTTGAAGTCAGCGGAACCATAGAGTTAACGTTATGTTGGTTGCTTCTCACTCGTGCACAAGAGGTTTGCATGCCCCCAGGTATAGTGAAGTAGAGTTTCTAGGTTACCCTTCAATTTGCAGACAAAACCATTTGTTCTATTGGGGAAAGGCCTACCTTTTAACAAAGGTATATTATTCCAGTCTAACTCCCTCTTCCTATACAGATAGGCATCAGACCAGTCATATATCCTTCGTGGAAACCTACCCTATACCTAAAGTTTCCCTGCCGAATCAGACCAGGGTGCATACCCCCTGGGTTTCAGTCATGTCCCCGAATTACTCGCATTCTTCGGGTGGATGGAATAGAGATTGAGGAGACGTTCCTTGCATGAAAATACCATTTAGGGATGGCGTTTGGCTATTTTCTATGTGCGAGCCAGGGAATGAAAACTGGTCTATGAGCTGGACCATTCTGCCTTCATGCGGAAAACACATTACTCGAAAGAGTGAGGAGACAATGGCTCCCATGTAATATGTATAGTCATGCCCAAGGAGTAGATTATAGTCTAGAGGTCCTTGGACTACCATTATGTTCATATAAACGATTTTCCTTCTCAACGTTATAGGCACATTGGGGAGGATCCCTAACGGTCGACTAGTTCCTTTGTCGAAGCCTGTCAGATTTCTCATCTCAGGTAGAAGCAATGGTGAACCAAGCGATTTCCAAGTAGTTGAGGAAAGGATACTCATAGAAGCCCCTTCATCTATGATGGTACCGACCATGATCATTTTTTAAGCTTGTACAATGATTCAGAATGGTACACTAGCTAGTAAATGGGGTCTACCTAGTAGATTCCAATAGAAGGAAACGACTAGGTTGCTTGGAGCCACATTAAAAAATGGCGACTCCGCTGGGGAAAGAGTAGATTGTTTGCTTGTCTATGTTTGTTTGTTTTATAAACTTATAGATGGAGCCTGAAGTTAAGCCAGCTAGGCTTCGAACTACATTTTCTATGCAAGTGCAAAGTAGATCAATGCTGCTTTAGTCTATCTCCGGGTTTTGTTTATAAACTGAACAATCGATTTGCAAACATCCTAATTGCCCTAGTGGTGGCTCTAGTAACCTCATTAGATCAGCCCCTGTGATTTCTATTTACTGACCATCATTAGCTCGGCCTAAATCCCTGAACTAAGCTACAAACTATGACCAAGAACCAAGTTGAAGTCTCGTCCCTGGGCCATCGCACTTTCTCCTCTTGGGAATTTGGATGCATCACACCTCCCATGTGCAGTAGGTGCACTGCATCGCACTTTCCTTGTGTTGCAGGTGCACTGACCAGATAAGACCTCTTATGTTCTCAGATTTTGGTTTCTTTGTTCACTCTCTTCAGCTTTATTCAGGAGTTTTGTTGTCTATGATCAATATACCACTGTGGAAACCCCCTTCCTTTGCATGGTTCCACCTCCATAGTACAAAGAATTGTGAATGTTTTTATGTATTGTGCGCCATTTACAGTTCTATTCTACAAAAAGTAGCGTAATAAAACCATCGTCTTTTGATTTGGAAGTGTCACAAATGTCGGTTTTAGTCAAAGAAAATAATTCTATTGCTCTTGATGGTTGATTATATAGTTACTCTTGTATTTGATTTGAATTAGTAGTTTTTCAAGTGTCAAAAACAGTTTTCAATTCAAAGTCGCAAAGTTTCATCATTTTCTTCCTTTCATTTTGAAGAGAAATTTGTTCGTACTGTCACTTTGAAAAGATAATTCAGATTTGTACTTAGCATTCTTCTTGTCATTCACACATTAAGAAAGCTAAAAACAAATACATGCATGTGCATTTGCATTTAGACTGCTTGTTGGTTTGATTTAGGACAGTGCATCTAGTGTGTGCTCTCTACTCTATGTTGAAAGAATATCATCTCTCTTTCTTTAGTAGCTAGGATTTTCATTGCAAAAAGAAGATTAAATGGTTGCTTATCATCTTAGATTGCATTTTAGGAATTGTATATCTACATCATGTGGTGAACTTGAAAGACAAATTTCTTAAGAAAGATCAACTGTAAAATAAATTCAATGAACATAAAAACTCTTTGGAACCTAACGCACAACATTTAGAAGTCTAGTCTAGAGACGTATTCCGGCATTGTAAAGCTTGGTAACTATCACTTTTGTTGTTGGTTCGGTGATTCCTCCTCTTTGAGACGACAAGTGCCAATACAGACTTGTGCTCCCATGCACCATCGAGTATATATTGGGAGACCACAATAGGCTATATCCTTTATCCTTAGGAAGCTGTGTCTGCCGCCCTATCGATTGCAATGCACTGAACACAACTTCGGGAATATTGACTGTCGTACTGTAAAAAGTATTCTGCAATTTTACAATTGGTTTGGTAATCCCTCTGTCTAGATTTCTAGAGTAGTCTCTTTCATTCCTTTCAGACTCCTTAAAGGAAAAGGTCCATCTGATCACTTGTCACTTCAGGCTCATTAAAAATCGAAGGCGGCTAGAGTCATCTTTTGTTTTTTCACGACTCGTAAAAATTGAAAAAACAAGTTGTGTCAAAGCGTCTAAAATTTAATTTAATCGGAATAATATCACTATTCCCGCATTAGTATTGGGTTGAGGAAAATGGATTCCACCAACTAAGGGTTTTCCCTTGGAGGAAATCCTAGTCATTTCTCCTCATGGGGAGATGTTGGTGCACCTTATATGGCCACATTGTCGCTTCCAGGATTGACAATACTAGAGTTATCCCCCAACCTTCTACTTCATCCATTTCTCCCTCTCCTCCTTCCTCTTCACTTGATGAAGTTGGTAAAGCACAAAATCAAGTAACTCAGAAGGAGAAGAAGGGGAAAGAGAAGAAGGAAAAGAAGAAGAAGGAGCCAAAGGCAAAAAGTGGCAACCGGACATCGTCTAGTGAAAATCCACACACTGCGTCATCCAAGCCTAAATCTCCATGTGTCATCTGCAAAGGAGACCACTATCATCAAGATTGTCCTTGCATCCCTCGGATCTTACGGGATTGGTCTCCTCATTTGCACAATCCGGTGTCATCAACCTATGAAGATCATGTTGAAAATACACCGTCAACTAGTGAAAGCGAAGTATTTGGACAGAAAAGGAAATGTAAATTTCCTTGTAAACTGTGTGAAGGCGATCACATCATCCACCTGTGACCCTTCCTAGACGAAGCTAAAAGAGTCTTGGATGACCATCTTGCTTCACCGCTATGACTTCCTCCTGGATACAAGAAACTCTTGCCGAGTCCATCACTAGTTGAGAATCTGACTGACACGCTGTCATGCGGAAAGAGTCAATTTTGCGGACAAAACCGACCTCCCTAGAAAACAAGGCTTTTCTAGTGACAAACAAAACAATCAAGCACTATATTTCCCTAAATATTCATTTAAAATAAAAGCAACCAGGTGTTTAAGGCTTACCTTTAGTCCAACGCTGTTTGTAGCAGCCAAGCCTCTTCGATCCAGATGAGCTCCTTCTCCTTGAAGCCTGCATTCACTAACAAGCAAACGATTACATAGCACCTGAATAACTCATATAATAAAACATATTCATCATAAAGACCAAGGAGTTTATGAAACAAATTATGTATAACAACTTGTTGAGAAAAATGAACTTAATTGTATTAATTGGAAACAAAAGAAACCTTACAACCAGTGCCTTGGTGTTGTGCAGGTCCCTCCCAGGGTCCAGCAAGAGTTCTCCTCTACTTTGATCAGCTCACCCACTTCCAAATGAAGCTAAGAAAGGAATGGGATCTCTCCTCTCAAGCTCTATAAGGGAGTCCTAATTTCAGTAGCATCTACCCTTAGGAATGTTCAACTTTCAACCTCCCCTCCCTCTGGCCCAATGCCTCTATTTATAATGCTTTGGAGGAAGTTAAATAGGTCCACCATCAATGGGATAAGCCACTCTTTCAAAGGGATAGTTCCCCTCTTCATGGGATAAGTTCCTCTTTCATTGGGATGCATGAACCATCTGGAGGCGCTCAATCCACGTCAAACCATCTTCTAGAATGCTCTAGAATCAACCGCAATTAAGTTTTTTGAAGTAAAACTTGTGCCTTTTGACTTTTACAGGGGTACGCACCCACCCTTTTGCAGACAGAGCGTACAAGTATGTAGGTATTATGTACTTGAGGTGCATGCACGCAGGTAAGAGTAAGAGAAAGTGCGGAACCAGAGTTATATTGATTTTTTAAAGGCTTTCTCTCTTTTTTGGAGTTTGACATGAGGAGCAGAGGTATAAGACTTGCCAGGGAGGACAGTATGGTTATTGATGTAGCCATACTGACTACAAATAGTCATGGTGACAACTTTTAGTGTAACAGATTGCCCCCTAAAGTGTGAGGTATGTAGTAGATTAGGGTTTTATATCATCTAGGAAGGGTGAAGCACTTTATCATTTCTAGGATTATCTTGTGGAGAGCCCAGTCGGAACCTGCAAATATTCAACACAAAATACATATATGAGATCATATCATCGCTGAGGTAGGCATTCCCATACTCAGATCAAAAACTTAACTAACAAACTAACTACTGTTCTGATATAGGAATGATTTCGCAATACATCATAATCATAGACATATGTAGACACAGTATGGACGCAACCATCTGTTTATGATTAGTCTACTGTATAATGAATACAAAACTCCTCACAGCCTGGATGGCGGAAACTAGATCCAGGGTCTCCATTTCTGCTCCCCGAAATAGTACGATTCTATCCATGCGAATAAAGGAGTTGATGTCGAACATGGTAGAAACCACTTGACTACCAATCAATGATGTAAACTGTTAACAAGTGTGAGAGAAACCACCAGTGATGTCAATGGCTCTCAAAGTACCCAGTACAATCCATGAGATGTGAATGAATGTGTTGATGTCGAACATGTCACAGAATCCCTTGATCGAAGGTCATTGATGTAACCTGTCGTCAAAGGCGAGAAAGCTGCCATTGAGCCATGCAGATTTCAAGGTACTGATGATTCCTAGATCATCTTTCTAGATAATGTGCTGATGTCGATAGAAAGCGACCCGTTGTAGGCAAGCCCACAACACGAAATCATAGATCAAGTTGAAGAAATGTAGCTGTAAGGACTGACTCAGGGATGCTCAAGATGAATGACAAATATTTTGCAGATGAATGGTTTATTTGCAGTGACCTCTTGAACACATAACGACACAACATATGGCTTGGTGACAATTGACCCAAAGTTAATACCCAGAAACTGGCTGAAGACTCTCAATGTGGTTTGATCAACTGTTAGGCAAAGGATTTCCCAACCCAGGTGAATGAAAAGTGTCGTGTTCAAGAGTGGTGATAAGGTTTTTCCGAGATGAAGTGTAACAAAAAGGCTCATTTTCCTCTCTTTTCCCCCACCATTTCTGGCAAGTACCTCTTTATTTTTTACAAGCTTGAGGAGGATAACATTTGCTTGATTATAAGCTCATCCTTCGAATGAGTCCAACTTAGTTTAGATTCGAACCCTAAGAAGGAGTGGTCCATTCCTATTTGTAATCGAACAGGTCCTTTACTGTGAAATTTTAACGAGTCCAGTATAGGAGAAACTCGGCGTTTTTCAATTTTAGAGAGTCTGAAAAACTTAAGAAGACTCCAGGGTTGACCTTTTTCGTAAATTTGTGTCTCCCAAGCCCGAAAAGTATAAAATAATACTTGAGAGAACCGCTTGATCTTTACGACCAAGGAGTACTTTCATGCTTAGTGTCTCTGACCTGAAAAGTAAAAAGTGATCAAGGACACGTCGTTTTATTTCCAATATCGAATTTGAAACGACAAAAATCCGACAATCTTTTCATGTTTTTACGGTCAGAAAAGGGCTGTAAGAGGACCGTCTTTTTAATTCCATTTTAACGAGCTAAAAAGAAAACTCGGAAATCTTTTCACATTTTAGGAGTCAGAAAAGAGCTTAAAGATGACTTTGATGTTTTTGTTTGTAAAAAATGACAATTTTCCCTGAAAATCCTTTATCCTGCACAAAAACCAACGCATTACTCATACCTGTTGAAGATAGATAAAAATACTTTGAAAAATACCTTTTCATGGTGAAAAATAAACAAATTTACCATTTATTTACCCAAAAAACCTATAAAAAGGGCTTTTACCAATTCATTTTTACCATTTTACCATTTGAGGAGAGAAAAAGGGCTTTTGGCAAGAAACTTCCCGTGGACATTGCGGAGAATCCAACCGTTGAAATCGAACGCCATCTCTTCCAGGTAATCTACAACATCCTCCTCTTCAATTTCATCCGTTTAGAATTCTTTTTTAGGCCCCAGATTTCATTTTTGGGAGGTTTTGTGGTTTCAAAAACCACCTCTCGGCGTACGCAGGCACCACACTAGGAACCCGTGTACCCCGACATTTTCTCAGTTGGAAAAATGTCAGGGGTACGCACCTTGTCTTTAGGGACCCTGCGTACCTACGCTCTCTTCCTAAAGGCGGGGTGCGTACTCCGCGCAACAAGTCTTTAAACCCTAAATTCTCCAAAAAGGACCAAAATTTTTTGATTTCATGGAATCTAATGGATGTTTTTTGGCATGTAGATTGTTCACCATGCTTGATTGGCGCGAGAGAGAGCACGAAGATGTTGATTTGGCCGCCATTAATCATCAACCGTCAATTGATGCTTTGAAGGCATGCGGTCTTTATAAATACTAGGCCATACCTGGCATGAGGGCCCAAGTGAGCTTTCTAGAGTGGCTGGTAGAAAGATGGAACATTCAGGACTAGTGTTTTTATATTGGAGGGCACCAGCTTGAGATGGAGCCGGCAGATATCTAATTTCTCACTAGTTTGCCCAAGAGAGGCGAACACTTGACTCTGTTCGGGACTAGGCCAGGTGGCTAGTCTGTCGCTAGTCTCCGACTAGAGTGGTGTAACACTCAGTCTCAGGAGAAGGGGATAGAGACCAAAACTATATCCCGTCCTGAACTTATGGTGATTGCCTTTACAGTTACCAGACTTTGCAGGGCTGCCGCTTTACACGTTGCTACTGGATCCCAGATGCGGATGGCAATTGAATGCTATCGAGGTACCATTTTCAACTGGTGTGATGCTGTGTTGGCCAATGTAAAAGGCCAACTGACTAGAGCCAAAAACGGACAGCTAAAGACCTTTGGTTATGGGGTGTTACGCAGTAATTTGTCACTGTCTCCCTGTCAGTCTCCCTAAATGTCTCATGGAACCAAATGCACCATGCTCATGCTCTCTAAACTGGCCAAATGACCCACTTTTCCAAAGTTTATTGCATCAGCGCGTCTGTTATTAAAATAACCGCGCTGACGGGTGGCTTATAGTGTTACTGGTGCGCTGCCAGCGCGGAAGCACACGGGTTTCCCGCGCTGGTCAAATTTTGTGCGCTAGCGCAGCCTATGAAAGTATCAAGCCGCGCTGACACAGCTTCCACTGTTATTAAGATGCACTGTCAGCGCGTCAGTTCAGTGTTGCACCCGCGCTGATCCAGTTTGGGTGAATTTGTTCTAACAGCCAGCCTTCCAGATGGTTCCAGGCCTGGTTGTTAGCCTTGTGAGTGTCGCCCTCCTTTCTATGGCATGTCCGTTCGTCATTTGGAACCACCTTCCTTAAAGATAAGCTTGTCCTCCCACCATTCATGGAGACTCCTTCTCTACTTAAACCTCCACCATTACCATGAGCAGCTAGTGGGAATAGTTTGGATAGTGTGGAATTCATAGTGCTTGGATTGCTGCTGCTAGTAGGTAGTTGGTGTGACAAGTGTGGTTTTGTTAGAGGAAACTGAAGGAAGGTTGTGAGTATTGCTTGTGTGAGAGAGAGATTTTTGTATTGGGAGAACTTACCTCCAAGGGTGAATGCTTAAGAGACTTGCTGGCTGGACCCTCAAGAGAAGGACTCAGCGTCAGAACATTGGTTGTACGTTTCTCTGTTATTGATTTAATAATAGATGACTACTGTTATGGTTCCATTCTCATTTGTCGTAGCAATGTTTAATGTGAATTACATCCTTTCTGACTGATGTATAATTGCTTTTATTAGATTTCACGCTTGTGTTTGTTTGTCTCTTCGTGTGTGCAGCTGTCTATTCACGGAGATCGTGGAGGATCGTGACCGGCCAGAGCGAGGGAGCAAGAGTCCAAGTAGGTGTTCTTTGCCTCTTGTTTAATTGCAATTAGGAACTTGCACAGTAGCATTGATTGATTGTTGCTAGACCCATTCTGGGCTAGTAGGGACCGCCTCTATCCATAGAGGGGATTTACCTCTCCAACAATTTGGCGACTCCACTGGGGATCTGGCCTTTTGTCTCTTTTGTCCATCTTTGTGTTTGAATTTGATTGTTCTCTCTTTTTGAAATTGGGGATTAGTTCTCTGTTTTTAGCCCTCCTGGTTCAATCTGGGAAGTGTCTTAATTGTTTAAAGAGTTCTGGCCTTGGTTTGGGAGTTTTTGGCTTGGTTTTGCCTCTTTTTTAACCTCAGCGCGGTTTATATCAAAACAGTTGCGCTGACAGCGCATAGCTGTTTCTTTAAACCTGTTGTCATCGCGCTTGTACGTAAAACAGTCGCAACGGTTCTGAAATTGAACCAGCGTGCTTAAGTCATGTCCTTCCGCGCTGACAGCGCAAAGTTGCTACGCGTGACCTCTTGTCAGCGCACAGTTGCTGAGCGCTACCCGCGCTGATCCTGTAAAATTGAATTTGTTTCAATTTTGCCTCCTGAGCCTGTTGGTTTACCTATCTCCAGCTTTTTCTCCTTGGTTTATGACTTGATATTTGTTGTTTGAACTATTACACACTTGCTTGCAAAGTCTTGTTGGACGAATTTTCGTTTTTGTGTCCCGTGACCTAGTGCCATCATCCCGTTTTCACTGGATTGACCTTGTCTTGCTCACTTGTTCACTTGTTCACAAAATTTCGTTGCTGCTTGCCTTTGTTACTACAGGGACCTTCCTCTTTTTTTCCTTCTTCGCTTGTTTGGTTGAGGTGATTGTTGTTGGACCAATCCTTCGATTGTTTCACTACCCAGGCACAGATCGCAGTTGCAAGGGTTCAATCGGCTCTTTTCACGCCTGTTGTGCTTTTCATTGAGTGATTTTAATATTTTTTGCTCAGTGTTGCTATCTCTCAAGATTCATTTTAAAAGTGCATAGTGCCATTGAAAGGGAAAATCAAACTAGCATCTTTTACATTCAATAGTTAATGAAAAGAAGAACATTTTATTGATTTGTGTTCTCAAAAGAAAATTTTCATTTCTTTGCCATTAGCTGCATTAGGCTGTTTGATTATTTTCATTTTGTTTGATTGAAAGCTCTTAACCTTCTCATAGTTAGGATTCATTGAACAAAACGGTACTCTTTGGCATGTAGTTTGCATCTAGGAAATTGTGAGAGATCATACGATAAGGCTTGAAACTGAAACTTAATTCAAGATCAACCTTAAAATAAACTGAATGAATCTAAAAACGCATTGGAACTTAACGCTCATATTGTAGAGGTCTAGGCTAGAGACGTGTTCCGACGTCTTTAAACATAGTCACTATTGTTTCACATTACGGTTGGGTGATTCCTCCTTCTGTGACTCGATAGTGGTCTAACACGGACTGTGCTCCCACGTACCGTCGCGTATATAAGGAGACCCCACTAGGCTTTTATCCTTGATCCATAGGAAGCCGAGTCTGCCACCCTGCGAACCGTAACGCACCGAACACAGCATTCGGGAAGATTGACTGGAGTACAGAAAGTCCTTGGTTCTCATACGATTGCCAAGGTGTATAAGCAGTTTTACGGATTGCTTGGTAAACCCTTTGCCTAGAGTCTCCAGAGCAGTCACTTTTGATCCTTTTTGGACTCCCTAAATGAAAAGGTGCCAGTGAGCTTCTTGTCACTTCGTGCTCATTAAACATTCGAAGGAGACTAGAGTCATCTTTTCGTCCTTTTCTCGACTCTTGAAACATGAAAAGGTCAAGTTCAGTTCCTGTGTCTTAAAAATTTATTCGGCCACGATAACATTACCTGGTTAGATCTTGTGTGCGTTAGCTAGGTTTCTTTTCATTTGCAATGGCAACTTTTCCGGGGTTCACCAACCTAAGTTCCCCTCCTGACGGGAATCCTGGTCATTTCCCTCCTCTCGGGAATGTTGGTGCTCCGTATATGGCAACGTTGTCCCTACCAGGGTTAACTGTTGGGTTGCCTGTTTGGTTGTTTTCAACCTCTTTGGTCCCTACCGTATCGGCTGTTAGTCCATCGGTCCCTCCACCTGAACAACGTCATGTTGACCTTAAGGTGGATCTCTCCCCTTCGACGCCTACTTCTACGTCTTCCTCTTGTACTTCGCCTGGTGAAACTTTCAATGTAATTAACCCGGTGGCTAAGAAGAAGAAGAAGAAGACCAAGAAGAAGAAGTCCCCTAAGGGAGAGCTTACATGTGTCATCCCCTCCTCAAATCCAGCTACCCCCTCCACTATATCTGAGATAGGGCCACCTCCTGCTCCTCCGCGGAAGTTTAAGTTTCCTTGTCGATTATGCAAGGAAGACCATCTGCTTCGTGATTGTCCTGGAATTCCTAGGGTATTAGAAGTCTGGTCTCATGATCTGGCCCGCCCTTCATCGTCCACTGATGATCATGGCGATGCTACCTCATCAGTTGGGAATGGTAAGGAGAAAGGTAAGCTTCGAACCCACTGTAAACTTTGTGAAGAAAATCATCCCCTTCACCTTTGTCCACTAATGGATGAAGCCTCTGTTGTCTTGGAAAGTTTTACGGCTCCTTCAAACCAATTTCCCACTGGTTATCAGTGTCTTTCTACAGCTGTAGATCGCGCCCCTGTTGATAAAGAGATTGCTTCAGATTCCTCTCTTGTCCAGGCCCCTCTTCCCGAACCTGGCCATCCCCAGCCTATTCCAGACCCGCTGTTGGTCGGAAAGGGTGTTGATTCGAGTTCACCTCCTCTCAAACACTCTGTTTTGGAAGAGCAAAATTCTCATGTTCTTCTCGTCTCGTCAAATTCTCCGGAGCCTGATAATGGTGTTCCCACCCCAACCTCTCCAGAGGATTCAGAGTCGGTTCTTTCCGAGCAGGGGGGCAACCATATGGTTCCCCCACCAAGTAGTTCGGTCATTTCCTTTGATTGGAGTCATTTGACCGCCCCTCCCCTTCCATCCCATGTGCCTTTCTGGGTCACCGCCTATGCTTGCAATAAGGCGCTGCCTGGCACTGTGTTAGACGAGGGAGCATCGGTTAGTCTCATGCCCATTACTACTTGGCAAGATTTAGGTTCCCCATCACTTGTACCTGTCGCACCGCATCTCACCGCGTTTGACGGAGGGACAAGTCAGCCATTAGGGATCCTTCCAAAGTTTCCTATTACTTTGGGGGGCAAGACTGTCTATATAGACGTCTCAGTTACCCAAGGTTCTTTAGACATCAGTCTTCTCCTTGGTCGCGACTATGTGTATGCCATGGGAGCCCTTGTTTCTTCACTTTTCCGTGTGGTTTGCTTTCCACACGATGGAAGAATCATGACGTTCGATCAATTATCATTCGTTCATCCACAAGCCCCTATGGCGCACTCGTCCTTCCCTCCTGGCTTTCATCCACAAGTTGCATCTGCCTCACCGCAAATCAACTGCGTGGCCACCTACCCCGTGCCTGTACCCAGTGATGACACCATCGTGCATAGTGTACTGGGGGCATTAGGTCCTGATTTCCAAGATGTCTTGGAGGCCTCCACTTCCCGTTCATTATGATGAGGTCTGGATGGAGCACAGTTCCTTGTCTTGTGTCAAGCTCGCTAAAAAATGAAACAAGGCGTTCCGAGGACAGTTCTTTTACCTATGTCAACCTCGTTAAAACAATGAAACATGAGCTCGTGCAATTCGAGCGCAATAACCATTTTTTCAACCTTCAACCCATTTTCAATGGCTTGAAGCTTGGGGGGCATGTACCTCGAATTGAGACACGATGCTGGGGGGCATGCCCATTCCCTTTACCATCAAGCATAGTTTGCATATGTACCATGTGCTTTTAAGCTTGCGTAAAAATAAAATTTTCTATCAAGCATAGTTTGCATGTATATACGTGCCTTTAAGCTTGCATCAAAAATAAAATCCATTTTCAAAGCATAGTTTGCATACGTGATTGTCATGTGTGTTTTCAAGCTTTCATAAAAATCAAATATATGCGTGTGCGTAAATACATTTCACGATGGGTCGTTTGTTATGCAAGTAGATACATCAGATCACGCGTGTGTCGAACAGTCGCATAGCATATAAAACATATCATCACATGAAAAAAGATCCATCTAGGAATAAGCATAAGCATGTGTGAATAATTTAATTTCCAAGCATAGTTTGCATGTGTGCCTGCATATGTGTTTTAAGCTTGCATAAAAAATAAAATACATGGGTCGTGTGTTGTGCAATAGATGCATAGATCACAATTGTATCGAACATTTGCGTAAACATATTAAAAAACATCATCACATGTGAAACGATCCATCCAAAAAAGTATATATATATATATATCGTGTGGCGCACTAAGGCGCTCAAAAATAAGTGTATATGTCCAAAAAAATAAAACCGATGTCCTCAGTACATCCGAGACATATGTCTCTCAAAACATCAGTGGAAAAACCTAGATAGCTACTGATCTGGGTTATGCTCTCTATAGCATACTGCTGCCCGTGCCACTCGCCTCAAAAGGCGGTGCATCCTGGGTGCCACCCCCACTGTGTGGATCTGATGCTCTATAGGGACCTCCTCGACCCCCTGGTAATCTGGCACCCCCTCCAGCAAACCCTCGAGGTTGTGAGCTACAGTCTCCGACGTATCAACTCCTGGAGAAACTAGGGCCAGGGCTCCAGCTCCTTGTCCCTCTCTCCGTGTCGTTGGGGCTAGCCCGATGGGCCTCACAGGTCCCACATCTGCACACCGTGATGTTTATCAAGACATGTACATAAAAAATTTAAAACATCAAAAAGTATTGAAAAGAGATCAAGTGTCATACCTCCATCGTCCCAATGCTCTCCCGCGGGCAGTGGCATGTCAGGATCATTGCAGAAGTCCATGCCAACATATGGCCAGTCCTCCACGATGACAACCTGGCGATCCAGCCACTCTCGGAAATACACTCCCCAAGACACTGGGCGGCCTCCACCTCCATGTGGCATGACGCGGGCCCATCGACTGGCCCTCGTCTCCCGAGGACCTCTAGGTGGATCCACGGCCATGGTCTGTAGCTGTAGGGCCGGCACCTGCTCCAGCATGAGCGGAAGTAGAAGCGACCCATATGCAAACTGCTTCGTCTCTCCGCGTCGGCAGTTGTTCAGTTGCCTCTTCATGTTAGTGGTCACAGCTGCTGCCCAGTTGAAAATGGTGGGCTGTAAGCACTCCAGAGCTAGTAGTAGTTGGGTCTTTGAAGCCTCATGATTGGCCAAAGAGCCCGCTGCCCGTGTCACTAGAAAGAGTATGGTGCGAAGAGGCATGTCCGCCACTGTCGGGATACCAACTTTCCCGCTCCGTGTTTTCACAGCCCGTGGGCACACTCGAGCCATGAGCTGATCAAGAGTCTCACCGCTGGGTCGTTGCCCCTCCAGGATGGGCATTCGGCCCCGGCGCGATAATCCAGTCAAGAAATAAATATCCGTGGAATCAAACTCAATGTCCTGGCCACGGATCGTGAATTTTCCATCCACTGGGTTCCAAGCTCTGATTAAGAACTCCAGCAAGTCAGGTTGCGCCCTCAGGCACGGAGTAAGGAAGAATTTCAAGAATCCGCATGCCCGCATTGCATTTCGGCATTCGGCAAGTGCATAGGCGGTTATATCCTCATCATCGTGAGATCTCTCTTGCCAAACAAAAGACATTTTTCCCTGCAAGACCATGAAAAAATATTAGGTTGCTAACCGTTGAAATTTGTACGTCCAATTCTTTAAAAAATAAATCTTTACGGCGCCAGCGCGACTGTTTCTAAAACAGTCGCGCTGAAAATGGCGCACCGTTGTTTTTTCGCTGGGTTAGCGCGGAAGCACACGTGTTTTCCACGCTGACCCATGTGGTGGTACGTGTAAATATAAATCGATCAGCGCGGACCCGAGCGGGAAACCCGCGCTGACCAAGAGCGCACCAATGCTCAAAAAATTCGCCCAAAGGGCCACATCCCACCGTGGAATTGCTCAAAAAAGGGTTTAAAATGAAACGCAGGGAGAGGAGAACCTACCTGGAACAAGCTGCTGGATGAATGGTGTCTGTACGGGCTGGAAATCGCTCCGTCAACCTTGCAGCTCCTCAACATTCTTCACAACTCAAAATGGTAACAATGGTAAAAAATGACTTTTACCCCCCTATTTATGGTAAAAAACTCATAATTTGCTATAATTTCTTGTCAATGTGGGTTTTTGTCGTATTTTCACCATGGATTTAGCTCTAATATCACTAAATTATGCCTTTATGCATGTTTTACTATGCTTTTATGCATATCGAACGGATTTATGCAGGTGGTGTTCTTGTGCAGGTACTAGTAACCGGCGTGGTCATAACGATTCTTCGTGCACTTGGTCCCAAAAAATGTCGTCTTTAAACTCTTTTCCAACATGAATCAAGAAAAGATGGCCGAGCTTCCTTTCGGCTCGTTAAAGGGAACGAGAGGTGGCCGTTTTACGCTCTTTTTCCGACCGTGTAACTTTAAAAAGATTGCCGGGTGTTTGTCGTTCGCACTCGTTATTGGCTCTAAAACGACGTGCTTTCGACCGCTTTTTTACTTTTTCGGGTCGAAGCTACTACTCACGAAAAGTACTCCTCGATCGTAATGGTCGGGTGGTTCTTTCGAGCATTGTTTTATACTTTTTCGGGCTCGAGAGACATAGCTTTACGAAAAAGGACCCCCCTGGAGTTTCCTTTTCCGCCGTCTTTTCAGACTCTCTAAACAGGAAAAGACGTCGAGCTCTTCCTTTGTCAGGCTCGTTAAAACTTAATGACATCGGACATCGTCGCAATGACACCTCTCCAAGCATATGCTATCCCCGTCAAGCTTGTCATCCAAAAATAACCGGGGTACCTGCCAGAAATGGTGGGGAAAATGAAACTGTAATAATGGTCGTGTCGGCAGTATGTCGCTCTTGAACATGGCACTCATCTGCATTCGTGTCTAGGTGGGGATTTCTCATCTTGTCTTACACTAGCCTCCATGGGTTTGGGTATCCTATTTGACCTCTCATCTGCTCATTGCCTTGTCACCATGACCTCTGCTCATTTGATGTCAGATACTGCCAAATCCGCTTTTGTGCCGCCGATATGTTCAAGAGAAGTTGGTCTCTGCAAGATTACCACCTCCTTCTGATGTCTCACACAAAATCTTTTATCCTTCTCTGTCTCATGTCGATGATGTGGGAAACATCATGGCCCACCTTCGATCAAGGTTACTTCCTGTCGACTTCAGCTCATTATCCAGGACGGTGACCTAGAGACTCCCTTCAGGTGCCTTAGAGCCTGCATGCCTCAATGGCAGGTTCTTCATGTTCGACGTGAGGTTTTCATCATTGGCCTCCGATCGGATGATTCTGCGGGTGTTCGACACCAGCTCATTGATTCACACGCCGCGGATTGTACCTATAAGTACCTTGAGGACCATTGTCATTATTGGTGGTACCTCTCGCGTTTGTTAACGGTTTTCATCATTGACTGGTAATCAGACGATGTTCGTGCATGTTCGACTTCAGCTCATATATTCACATGCTTGAACTTGTACTTTGTTCGGATTGGGATGGAGCGCAAGACCCTGGTTTTTGTCTGTTATGAACCAGGCTGCGATTTTGTGGATTGTTATTGCATGACTCATTGATGGATGGTTGCGCCCATACCTGAGTCTTTGGGATGGCTGTGACCATACCCTCTTATCTTTATGGTCTCTTCAGCTGGGTGGCTGTGTCCATGCCTCAGACCTTCTTTGTATGTCTTTTGGATGGCTGAGCCCATGCCTAGACTACATGTGATCGAGATATCAGTTGTACATTCATGCAGGTCCTTCTTGGTGGTGTTCCAGTTCAGCAGTTTTGTAAAGCATTTCACCCCTCCCACTCTCTCGAGTCTCATGCTTTAGGGGGCATCTGTTACGCAGTAATTTGTCACTGTCTCCCTGTCAGTCTCCCTAAATGTCTCATGGAACCAAATGCACCATGCTCATGCTCTCTAAACTGGCCAAATGACCCACTTTTCCAAAGTTTACTGCATCAGCGCGTCTGTTATTAAAATAACCGCTCTGACGGGCAGCTTATAGTGTTACTGGTGCGCTGCCAGCGCGGAAGCACACGGGTTTCCCGCGCTGGTAGAATTTTGTGTGCCAACGCAGCCTATGAAAGTATCAAGCCGCGCTGACACAGCTTCCACTGTTATTAAGATGCGCTGTCAGCGCGTCAGTTCAGTGTTGCACCCGCGCTGATCCAGTTTGGGCGAATTTGTTCTAACAGCCAGCCTTCCAGATGGTTCCAGGCCTGGTTGTTAGCCTTGTGAGTGTCGCCCTCCTTTCTATGGCATGTCTGTTCATCATTTGAGACCACCTTCCTTGAAGATAAGCTTGTCCTCCCACCATTCATGGAGACTCCTCTACTTAAACCTCCACCATTACCATGAGCAGCTAGTGGGAATAGTTTGGATAGTGTGGAATTCATAGTGCTTGGATTGCTGCTGCTAGTAGGTAGTTGGTGTGACAAGTGTGGTTTCGTTAGAGGAAACTCAAGGAAGGTTGTGAGTATTGCTTGTGTGAGAGAGAGCTTTTTGTATTGGGAGAACTTACCTCCAAGGGTGAATGCTTAAGAGACTTGTTGGCTGGACCCTCAAGAGAAGGACTCAGCCTCAGAGCATTGGTTGTACCTTTCTCTGTTATTGATTTAATAATAGATGACTACTGTTATGGTTCCATTCTCATTTGTCGTAGCAATGGTTAATGTGAATTACATCCTTTCTGACTGATGTATAATTGCTTTTATTAGATTTCACGCTTGTGTTTGTCTGTCTCTTCGTGTGTGCAGGTGTCTATTCACGGAGATCGTGGAGGATCGTGACCAACCAGAGCGAGGGAGCGAGAGCGGCATCTCTTCATCAAACAATAGCATTGGAATCCAAGTAGGTGTTCTTTGCCTCTTGTTTAATTGCAATTAGGAACTTGCACAGTAGCATTGATTGATTGTTGCTAGACCCATTCTGGGCTAGTAGGGATCGCCTCTATCCGTAGAGGGGATTTACCTCTCCAACATGGGGCTTTAGTTGTGAGTTTTGGCTTAGAGAGGGTTTCGATGCTGATCCCACAGCAACTTACTATTGAGGTTGGGCTTCCTCGAGAGCCCAAATTGATGCGATGGGTTGCGGTTATGGCCCGTCATCCTGATGAGGGGACGGAGGTTGTCCGATTTACTCTGGAGTACTTTCACTGGTTAGAAGACCAGGTCTTTTCTATACAGGATTTTCCTTATGCCAGAGTTGATTTTCGTGGAGATCCGGACATGGTTCTTCCACCGGTAGAACAATGGGATGATACAGGTAACTTCATTTTCACAAGTTTTTTAATCTATCTATTCTTTTTGTTTTTTTTATATCGTCTCAAAACTAATAGTAATGATTTTCAAAATGCATATGTAGGCCCACGTCGTCCAGCCAATCTCCGGCCTTACGAGAGGAGACTACCAGTTGCAGTGGCACCGGCCCCACAGGATGAGGCCACAGAGACTTTGGCTGAGTTGGAAAGTGACCTGGAGTGTCTTACAGCAGATATACCGGAGACTACCATAGATGACATTCCAATTAGGTTTCAGCGCTATGTAGTCGGGGTCCCAGGACCTTTTAGGAGGTTCTTGTGTAGGGTGGCCCGTGCAGTGGTGTCATATAGAGATCATCACCAGTGATTGGATGGTCGTTTTGTAGACACATGTGACATTTTGGTTTTTTGTACTTATCATTTTTGCCAATCATAAGGTGTTTTTCAACCTATGATCGAAGACGATGTATTTTTTGACACACTCCTATATATATATATATATATATATATATATATATATATATATCTATATATATCTATATATATATATATATATATCATTATTACCGACTTAACTTGCAAATCATGTTATGGAATGGTTTTAAATTTACATGTATGATTATAGCAAATGTCTATTTAACATTCGAGAAGCAATTGCATCTCCTAATGTATTTAAAGACCTTGGAATATGCTGATATTTAATATAATCAAACTCACGTTCCAAGAGACACACTCTCAAAAATAACCTTAATAACACTGGATTTCTAATGGCATACACTCTATTAAGCTGTAATACAACAAGTTCAGAATCTAACCTCACTATCAAAATCCAAATCCCAAATGAAATAGATTCAGACAATAACTCAATCACTGCACTGTATTCGGCAATGTTGTTTGTTGTTTGACCGAGGCTTACCCCATGCATAGAAACTAACTTGTCAGAGGACGAATAGATAACCCAAGCTGCGGAAGAGATATTCCGTGTACTACGACAAGCGCCATCAGCAAATCCAATGTATGTTTGGAGAGGCATCGACATCTGCAACATCAAGAGTAAAACCAATATAAGCAGAAATAACGATGAAAACACACTCTCTAAGCTAAGCACACTGTATAAACTAACAAACACACCAACTAGAAAGAAAAACTAACCTAACTAAAAATCTCCATACCCATTCTTTTAAGCATAATACCTCTTCAAGTAAAGACCATTTCTGGGTTTACCTAAAGAGTCCCCGTCAAATTCTACCAACTCATAGGCCCCTTTTGCTAGCTTTCGCTTGACAATATAGGGCCCATGCCACATAGGAACGAATTTTCCAGCACCTAATTTATCATTAGCTTGATCATACAATAACACTAGGTCTCCTTCCGAAAAATTTCGAGGGGTCACATTTCGATCATATTGAGCTTTCATACGTTTTGCGTGAGTCTCGATTGCCAATGCAACATCACGTCGATTCTCATCTAATTGAGCTAAGTATAATAAACGTTTTTCCTCTTCGGAAGTAGCTGGAAGTAACTCGATGGCCATTTGCAGTGACGGGATTTCACATTTAATGGGTAGCACAGCTTCCAAACCATAAACTAGTTGGAAAGGAGTGAACCCTGTTGATGTTTTCACTGAGGTTCAGTACGCCCAAAGAGCTGAAAATAACATGTTGTGCCAATTGGACCGATGAATACCAATGATTCGTCAGATCATGATAACTAAAACTTTGTTGATGGACTCAACTAGACCATTTGCTTGTGGATAATAAGGAGTTGAACTATCGTGACGCAAACCAAGCTGGCCTGTAAGTTCTGTCATCATAATGTTTTGAAAATGGTGCCCATGGTCAGTGATTATCGCTTGTGGGACACCAAACCTAGCAATTATATGATTGAACACGAAAATTGCAGCTGTCTTGCCGTCTGCCTCGAATGTAGGCATCGCCTCGGCCCACTTAGTAAAATAATCTACCGCAAGGATGATATACGTATGCCCCCTGACCGAGTGAGGGTTACATGTAATGAAATCGATACCCCATTTGGAAAAAGGACCAACGACAATTATAGGTTGGAGAGGATACAGGTGGAGCGCGCATCTTTCGATCAAACACTTGACAGTTGTGGCATTTTTGGACCGCAATAATACAATCTTTAAACAAGGACAGCCAGAAGTAGCCAACTTGCAATATCTTTTGGGTTGTGGCGTACCCAGACATATGACCACCACACGCTCCAGAGTGACAGTCATTCAGAACCGTTTCAGCCTCTTCGTGAGTTAAGCAACTTCGAAAAATAGAGTCCGCCCCACGGCGATAAAGAGTATCTCCAATAATTTTGTATTGTTGGGACTGGAATCGAATTTTCCGACATTCCAACTTTGAAACTTCGGGCCGAAAGGATTGGGTCTGGAGATAGACGATGATATCCCCATACCACGGATCTAAAGTGCTGATTAGAAACAAAGATTCGTCCGCAATGGGCTCCTCTGCCACAGTTTCTGTGTCAACACGCGGGAAGTCACACATCAACTCTGCAAAAACTAAAGATTTCTTAGACTTAGATTTCTCAAACTCCAAGTCGAACTCCTGCAGGATAACAATCTATTTGGAGTACTTGCCCCCTAGCAATTGTTTGGTCAAAATGTAGATCATAGGGTTGCAATTTGAAATGCCTGTAGTTTTACGTATTAAAATGTAGTGACAAAAACGTTGGACAGCTTGAACGGCTGCCAATGCCAATTTCTCCACATGTGAGCATTTTAGCTCAGTTGGGTTTAACGCTCGACTAAGGTAATATATCACATGTTCCGTTCTGAATTCATCTTCCTGAACTAAGACATTCCAATGGTGGAATGGGAGGCGGCGAGATACAAAAAGTAATCCTGGTTGTAGTTGGGAGGATGCAGCAGTGGTGCATGGGTCAATGCGTGCTTGAGTGCATCAAAAGATTTCTGAGCTATCTCATCCCAAGAAAATTGAGTATTTTGTTTTAACAACCGTGTAAAACCTTTTGTAACCTCGGCGTAGTTAGGAATGAATCGTCGTAAAAAGTTTGCTTTCCCCTACAAACTTTGGAGTTGGTGAAGACTCGAAGGAGGAGGCAAATTGATAATAGCTTCGACCTTCGAGGGATCAACGCAAATGCCGGCTTTTGAAACTACAAACCCAGTAATCGACCTGTTTCTATACAGAAGACATTTTTGTGGGTTCAACCGAATTTGATAATGCCTACACCTCATAAAGATTGCTCGTAAATGGACAAGGTGATCAGCTCGATGTAATGAATGAGCAGGAAAATCATCGAGATACGGTTGCACAATGTGTTTGATGTCATGAAACGCATAAGACATCGCCCTTTGAAAAGTTGCTCCGGCATTCTTAAGCCCAAAAGGTAATTTGCAATAAGCAAATGTCCCCCATGGACAAATGAAAGCCGTTTTTGGTTGATCGGTAGGTAGAATATTGATTTGATTGTAACCGGAAAAACCGTCCATAAAGGAAAATATTTCGCTTCCGGCACAATCATCAATGATTTGATCGATATAGGGAGTTGGGTAGTTGTCCTTTGGACAAGTGCGATTAATGTCCCTATAATCAATGCATATTCTTATTGTTCCCTTTTTTTTGTTAACCGAAACAATATTCGATACCCATTCCGTTAACGAGATGGGATAAATGAAACCTGCTTTCAACAGTTTTTCAACTTCTGCTTTAATTGCAGCCGCTTTTCGTGGGTGAATCTGACGCAAACGTTCCCGGACGGGTTTAGCGTCCGAGTAAGTCTTGATCTCATGGAAAACAATTGAGGGATCAATTCCTGGAATTTCCTCGTAGGACCAGGCAAACACGTCGCGGAATTCTTGAAATAGGGCCTTGTATGTTTGAATTTCGTCATCTGTACATGAGGCACCTATATGAATGTTCTCAACAATTCCAGGCTTAACCGAAATGTCAATGGGAATAGTTTGAGAGATATTTCCCAAATATAACTCTGAATCAGGATGTTTCATGGGATTCTGATCTTCCTTGACATATTCAGCTATAAAGATTGATGAGAAATCATTTTCAAAATGATCATACTCGGGTAAAAACGAAGATCTATGATGGAGATCGTCCCATGGTAAATCATCTATACACAGGACTTCACGAAGTTTCTCGTCAGATGAAACAACTTCGGGAAACGCTATTAACTCCAAGGTTGATGTGAAAAGTGATTCCTCATGGACCACATTCATTAAGTCTTTTTCGGTTGAACACGGGTCGGTAAAAGACTACACGGCTTCATAAGCAATTTCATATGGACTCAAAGGCATAGCATCACCAAATGAGTCTATCTCAGATTCAGAAAGAACGATCCAAGGATCATCATAAACAATGGTGTCTGATGTAATCATATGAATGGATGCAAACGAAGACAATGCGTTGATAGGAGGAAAAGGAAAAGTTCCCAGTAAACCGGCATCTTTAACTAATCCTACTACAACATCCTTATATGGGATAGTCGTTTTATCGACATGCTGAATACTCTCTGAAGAGGCTGGGTCGGATGAAAAGTAAGCCAGCTGGTCTATTGTTACGATCTTTCCATTATGTGGGAACTTTATTACTCGGAAGACCGATGAAACGACCGTTGTCATAGCGTAAGACCAACTTCGACCCAAGAGAAGGTTGTAGTCTAGAGGGGCATCAACCATCTCCACATCTAGACTAACGGGTTTTCCTTCAACCCCTATAGACAAATCCTGTAGAATGCCAAAAGGATGAAACCCACGGCCATCAAAGGCCTTAAGAATTGTCGGGGATTGATTTAGTGAAGGAGAACCAAGCGATCTACAACACTGCATCGACATAATACACGTTGAAGCTCCCTCATCAATTACAGTCTGATGAATAGGCCTGTTTTTGACTATCACTAGGAACTGGAAAGCCATTTGAGGAGGCAAACGCGGTGTACTATTTTCTAGATCAAAGATTATTAGGTTCGGGTCCTAAACATTAACAGCTCCGATAGCCGACAAAAGTAATTTACGCTGTGTTGGGCATGATTGCAGCACTTCCAAAGCCGACCTTGCTAAGGGTGAAACAGCTAAGTCCTCAAAAATGTTATAATTCTGGGTCGCTCTCGCATGTGGATTGAAAGCAGATTTTCGAAGTATACCCTTGGCGGGCGGTTTGATTACTAAGTCTGGATTAGGCTTCTCGATCTGTAGTGGATCGGAACCGGGAGCTGAGGTTGATGGATTAGAATGAGAAGATTCTGCTTCTTTTCCATCAACAGGACTTTTACTACCATAATCTTGTGATCAAGTTGCAATCCTTACATGGGACATCATCAATATGGATTCTTCATTGACATTCAAGGAAGAACCTATCATCTTGCTATCTTGATTTGGAAATGGATCCCTCAAAACAGTAAGAGTTTGGGAACCTTTGACAATCTTTGCAACCTCTGCTCGATGAGCGCAGTCTCTTGTAAAGTGTTCCTCTTCACAAATAAGACAAGGATATCGAGGTTTGCGTTTTTCGTCATTGGTTTCCGATTTTTCAGTTTTCTCCTTTGGAGTTTTGTCTACTTTATTCTTCTTCTTTCCTTTCTTCTTTCCACCGGATTTTGATTTAGCTGTAGATGACTCTACAACGTGAACATCGGCGGAAACCTCTGCAAAAGAATCTCCTATCGGGGAATCAGGCAAGGTTATGATAGGAGAAGAATTCTTGGAGGATTTCTTCTTGCTTTTAGTGTTCACCGTACCAATCATGCCATCAGCAGCATGAGACCTTGACGGAGCAGCAGCTATTTGATTTGACTTGGGAAGTTCAGGGATATTTTCGTGTAACGTACCTGATTGAGTATAAACTAAGTCAAGGTATTGTGCTTGAGCAATCACTTGCTCCTCAGTAACTACTCCAGCCTTAGCTACGTCTTCAGTAATCTTCGGTAACAATGATTTAACAAACCATTCAGCTAAGATCTGGTCCGGGATAAAAATTTTCACTAACCGCCTTCGACGTCTCCATTCATGAATATGATCGGAAATATAAGTGGACGTCGATTGCTTTAATGAAGTTAGTAACTCCGTGCCATTATCATATCTGACCGGTAACTGAAAATGAGTTAAAAACGAGGTAGCTAACTGGCTAAAATTATAAAAAGAGGCCCGTGGTAGCTCAATATACCACTTGGCCGCAAGACCAATGAGAGTGCGCTGGAAAAGATGTAAGTGGATCGAATCATCCGAGATGGAATTAGAGGCACACCAGACATGGTAAGTCATCACATGATTCGACGGGTCCTCTCCAGATTTACCTTCGAACTTGGGAATGTCACTGGGCAACTTGTTCGGCATTGGCGGCCAAAACGGAAGATAATTAATTGGATCGTTCGTTAGGCGCGACAAATCAGGTAAGTCCAAAGTTGCGATAAATGGTAACTGCCGATTAGGATCCCTAAAACTCTGGGTCACGAGACCAGCCCCAGGAGGAGGATATCCGGGATAATTTGGAATAGGAATTGCGTTCGGGATATTGTATCCTCCCGGAAAACCAGGATTAACCGGACCGTACTGGGGTTGTTGTGGTTGTTGATAAGTGTACCCAGGATACGGTTGATACTGGTAAACTGGCTGCTGGATAGCAGGACCGAATTGGTACTGTCCCTGATACGGTTGATAAGTGAATTGTGGTTGACTTCTGACAACCGTACTTAAACCAGGTTGTCCTACAGGCATCTGAACCATAGTTTGAATCGTGGATCCAGACGATGGTAAAGATGTCTGAGGAGTAGATACAGGAACAGTAGGAACCGAAGCTGTCGATACTCCAGAAGTAGGTGGGGTAGATTGAACAGATGTTGTGGCAGTTGCAGCAGTCATTTGAGATGGAGTACTAGGCGCAATAGGCCCAGACTGAGAAACTACCGAAGGTACAGAAGTTTGAATATTAGACTGGACTGGTTGCTGGGGTGAACCAGAAACTAAGGGTTGTCCAGTTTGAGATGACAACTGTACATTTGGCTGCAACACCTGTTGAATTTGCGATGGATCCCACACTATGTTCATTCCAGGGTACTGACCCATAACAGGTTGAGGATATGGGGGACCATAACCAGGTTGAGGGTAGGATTGATAATTGAAAGGTACATTTCCCGTTCCTTGAACATAAGATTGACCTTGGGGTGGTTGGAAACCTTGGTTCGAGTACTGACCTTGGGGTAGATACCCTTGAGGCATGTACTGATACTGGGGTTGACCTTGAGGTATAAATTGATACTGAGGTTGACCTTGGGGTACATATTGAGGCTGGGGTTGACCTTGAGGAATGTACTGCACCATGGGCACATACTGTCCTTGAGGTTGCCCCCCAGACACAATTTGTGTACCTTGAGGTTGCCCCCCAGGCGTTAATTGAGGCTGCCCCCTAGGCGGTAACTGGCCACCTTGAGGTTGAGAATTGGGAATAGAACCTGACATCATAAGAATGTCTTCTACGCTCAACAGTTTATTACCATTGTTTCCAATTAATAACCCATGTTCAATGGGTTGAGGAGATGCTCCCGCAAAAGTAACAGAAAGTGACTGATACCCAGAGGGAACAGAAGGACTGCTGTACAAAAAGGATTCAGGCAATTGAGTAAACATGGACGACTGACCAGACATATTTACAGGAGTATAAAGACCTCTAGGTGGATAAGGAGCATGAGGTGGAGAAAAACTTAACCCTGGGTTTTCCAAATAATTAGTTAAAGAAAGATACCAGGTAGTACTTCTAGGTGGACTGTAAAAAATTGATTCACGCTCCCTTTGATCAATAACAGGTTGATTTTCAGGGATAGGGATGCCTATTTCTTCTTCTGGAGCAAGTTATTCAATAGCGATCAAACCAGAAGGAAGATTCTCGGTGATTACTCTTTCTACCCTAGGTAAATTAGGAGCACTAGAAGTTGGAGAGACAAACCCCGATGTTGGAGTAACAGGTTTAGATATCTCAGGTTCTTCGCCTATATCACTAGTAGATGAAAAGCTACCAGCAAGTTCGGAAACCGAAATAGCTTCAGGATTATAACCTGTTTCTAGAGTTTGGTAATCAGGATGAACAACCAACGAAGACTCTCCTTCTTCAGGTGACCCAACTTTACTGCCACTAGGAGTTACGAGGACTTTCAAACCTTCGTAATGACCCGGGACTTCTTCAGGAGGTTGGGCCCGAAGTCTACGGGACTTCCTCAACAAATCAGCCACGGTTACAACCTCAGGAGACTGGCCCTGAAGTCTACGGGACTGTCTTGGTAATTCAGCCACAGCTAAAAACTTTTAATCTACTGCACACGCAAACAAAGTAAAATCTCAAAGCAAACCGCCTAAAGTCTCTAAAGAACCAAACAAATTCGAATCACACGCCTAAAGAATCTGGGGCGTCAAACCACACACAAACAGTAACTTTCCAGACCAAAAACACTAGTTTGTGATGAAATCCAACATCGCAGAATTCAGTACAGAAATGGCGGGTGGAACAGTTACCTCGGCAACCTGCTTAATGAATAGACTGGCACAAGTTCCTCCACTTTAACCGTCTCGAGTGAAGTGAACCCCCTAGAAAATCCAAGTGAGTCTAGCCGACGTCTGCTCCAGGTACAGTGGGATCTTCCCTCCACTGTCACCTTAGGAAGAATCCTAAAGATAATATTCACTAAGGTCACCAACAGCGACAAATATACCTGGGGGAACAGTCTACAATCTGATACGCACGCAAGGGCAGAGTAACAAGCTCAATCCCCTTGCCGTCTCCTTGACAATAATCCAAGGTTTACCGACAAGTGACCCCAGGCTCCTCGACAATGGTTAATCCGAGGTTTACCGTTTGCAGTACGTGCATATCTGGCGTCGTTCCCAATGAAGGAGGATTGATCCCCTCACTGGTTCGGACACGATCTCGTGCTTCTCCTTTAAGAGGAGCTTTCCCAGAGCATAAATGTAACAATTGGATTTATCCTACCGCAAGATAAGCTACTTGTTTGTTTATACTGTCTTGGAGAGTTAATTACTCTCCTACTCCAAGACACTAGCCTGATCTATGTTGGTGTATCAGAGCCCTAGTAAATAGTTACTAAGTTAATTTTACTTTAAGCGTTATTTTTTATGGCTTTTCTTTAGGACAAAAGGTAGTGGAGATGAAACTTATGATGTGTAGACTCGACTCAAATCCATTAAAAAGATGCACCTAGGATGAAAAACAATCTTTCCTTTTCAATAAATTCCCTAGCTAAGAGAGTTGGAGAATGCAAAATTTATAAAGACAACTTTCTAAGCAATGAAAATCAAAGAAAAAATCTCTTTATCTTTTCCAAAGCACACAAAACAAGACCACTAATTATTTCACGAAAACTTCCTTTCTCTTTTCAAAGACCTCAAACGCTACTAAAACAAACTTTCTACAAAAGAGATTTTGTATTTTTCCTATTTTAACTAAGCATGTAAAACTACTTAACAAAAATCAATTTTAAGATCTATGAAAATCTAAGAGAAATTTACCTAAAAGCAAATCCAATGAGGTAAAAGCCTACAAAATATAATTCCAGGTTGTTTTACTCAATTATAATTCAACCAAGGACTAATTCATGCAGAATCATAAATCAGTCAAAAACAAAAATAAAAAGCTTTTGTTCTTTTTCTTAAGAATGAAATTCACAGCTTAACAAACAAGTGTTCTCGAAATTCCGCAAAGAGGCAACACAACGGTAGGTTTTTCACAAAGGTGGATTTTACGAATGGTCTGACTCCTAAGAAGACTGAAAAGACCAGGGATATCCAAGGTTTCTACAACTTCTAAATCCAGAGTCACTACAAGACCAATATAAAAATCAAACCTAGGGCTAGAATTTCTATGAACTTCACTAAAACCCTCGATGCTAATGAAACAAGCCTAGATGAAAGCTTCTGACAGGTAACCAGTGGATCTGGGCAGCAATAAAGAAATTATAAACAAAATCTAATAGGTAAAAAAGGAAAAAATTGAAATTTTCTAAACTTTTGACAGGGTACGCAGGCAGCCCGTTTGCACAGGTGCGGCCACGCTCTGTGTGCAAAGCAGAAGTGCATACAGGTACGCACTGTGCTTAACGCAGAGGGTGCGTAATTCTCTCAAAAACAAGAAAAATAAAAAACTAACTCAATCCTAAGCTATTCCACCCAAATTCACAGTCAATTAGTCAAAAACTAGAAAGAAATCAACGTTTCTCAAATTAAGGTATCAATCAAAAGAGAAATCAATCAAATCCATGGATTCCCCAGTGGAGTCGCCATTTTGTCATGCGGAAAGAGTCAATTTTGTGGACAAAACCGACCTCCCTAGAAAACAAGGCTTTTCTAGTGACAAACAAAACAATCAAGCACTATCTTTCCCTAAATGTGCATTTAAAATAAAAGCAACCAGGTGTTTAAGGCTTACCTTTAGTCAAACGTTGTTTGTAGCAGCCAATCCTCTTCGATCCAGATGAGCTCCTTCTCCTTGAAGCCTGCATTCACTAACAAGCAAACGATTACATAGCACCTGAATAACTCATATAATAAAACATATTCATCATAAAGACCAAGGATTTTATGAAACAAATTATGTATAACAACTTGTTGAGAACAATGACCTTAATTGTATTAATTGGAAACAAAAGAAACCTTACAACCAGTGCCTTGGTGTTGTGCAGGTCCCTCCCAGGGTCCAACAAGAGTTCTCCTCTACTTTGATCAGCTCACCCACTTCCAAATGAAGCTAAGAAAGGAATGGGATATCTCCTCTCAAGCTCTATAAGGGAGTCCTAATTTCAGCAACATCTACCCTTAGGAATGTTCAGCTTTCAACCTCCCCTCCCTCTGGCCCAATGCCTCAATTTATAATGCTTTGGAGGAAGTTAAACAGGTCCACCATCAATGGGATAAGCCCCTCTTTCAAAGGGATAGTTCCCCTCTTCATGGGATAAGTTCCTCTTTCATTGGGATGCATGAACCATCTGGAGGTGCTCAATCCACGTCAAACCATCTTCTAGAATGCTCTAGAATCGACCGCAAGTAAGTTTTTTGAAGTAAAACTTGCGCCTTTTGACTTTTATAGGGGTACGCACCCACCCCTTTACAGACAGAGCGTACAAGTATGGAGGTATTATGTACTTGAGGTGCATGCACGTAGGTAAGAGTAAGAGAAAGTGCGGAACCAGAGTTATATTGATTTTTTAAAGGCTTTCTCTCTTTTTTGGAGTTTGACATGAGGAGCAGAGGTATAAGACTTGCCAAGGAGGACAGTATGGTTATTGATGGAGCCATACTAACTGCAAATAATCATGGTGACAAATTTTAGTGTAACACATGCCATTGTGGTCAATCGAAGCATCTATCGTTGAAGATAAACCCGTTGAATCCATACCATATGAAATTCAAAAGGTTGAGGCGACAGTCGACCTGGTCTTGTCTTCGGAAGGTCCATCTTCAGATGATACAATCACCGAGGAGAATGAGAACGACACCATTCAAATTATTTTCGTAAACACAGACTTCGATGAACATGGGGGCAATCTACCCATTCCTTTACCGCAGGAAGGAAGTTCATCATAGTCATATCCGGTCGTCTATTCAGTCCCACCTCCAAGCAACCTAGTCATTTCCTTTGATTGGAATCTACTAGGCAGACCCTGTTTACTGGCTAATGTACCATTTTGAATCATTGTACAAGCTTACAAAATGGTCATGGTTGGTACCATCATAAATGAAGGGGCTTTCGTGAGTATCCTTTCCTCAACTACTTGGAAAGCGCTTGGTTCGCCATTGCTTCTGCTTGAGATGAGAAATCTGACAGGCTTCGACAAAGGAACCAGTCGACCATTAGGGATCCTCCCCAATGTGCCTATAACTTTGAGAAGGGAAAACCATTTATATGAACGTAATGGTAGTACAAGGACCTCTAGACTATAATCTACTCCTTGGGCGTGACTATATTTATTGCATGGGAGCCATTGTCTCCTTACTCTTTCGAGTAATGTGTTTTCCGCATGAAGGCAGAATGGTCCAACTCGTAGACCAGCTTTCGTTACCCGGATCACACATAGCAAATAGTCAAATGCCATCCCTAAATGGTCTTTTCATGCAAGGAACATCTCATCAATCTCCAATCCATCCACCCAAAGAACGTGAGTAATTCGGGGGACATGACTGAAACCTAGGGGGCATGCACCCTGGTCTGCTTCGACAGGGAAACTTCAGGTATAGGATAGGTTTCCGCGAAGGATATATGACTGGTCTGACGCTCGTCTGTATAGGAAGAGGGAGTAAGACTGGAATAATTTGTCTAAAATTGAAGGGTAACCTGGAAACTCTACTTCACTATACCTAGGGGCATGCAAACCTCTTGTGTGTGAGTGAGAAGCGACCTGCATAACGCTAACTCTATGGTTCCACTGACTTCAATCTCCTAAGTCAAGTGAGTGGTCAAATCGACCGTTCGTCTTCGCAGGGGCCAAATTGTACCGGCAAAGTAAAGGAAAATTTTTCCTACCTAACCTTGGTAGTGATCTTGGTAGTTAACTAGAGGAGCGTAGTTGGTCGCTCCTAGCTTGCATACGAGAGGCAATGGAGCAAAGCTTCGAAAGGTGCAAGCTCGATAAAAATGGAATCTATCGATGAGATGTCCTTATTATATGACTGGCACGAGCATTTTTTACGCGAAGTTCAAGCTCGTTAAAAATTAAACCTAAGCAGCGAGCAAATGTTCCCCCCAGAGTTTAAGATCATTAAAAAATGAACCCATCTTCAATAAATAACCATTGTGAATGCATTATCATCATCTTTTTGAGCCTTGGTCGTGTTCTCATCATCACCTCCACTCTGTTTTAGCCAATCATATGCCTCCATTTGATTATTTACCTTTTTTGAGGAACATCTGCGATGAGTGATTCTGTTAGCCATGCTTGTGACATTGCCATGATTGGAAAATTCCAAACCTTATCTGGAATCATCTGCTACCTGAAATTATCACTCATTCCTCAAAAAACGAGTCTTCTTTAAGCTCTTTTCATCTAACTTGTAAAATATGAAAATATTTCTGAGCAGTTGGCCTATCCATCTTGTTAAAGCTACTGGGAGTGATATCCCTCCTCTAGATTTTAAACTTTTTGGACCTGAGGGATTATTACACAAAAATATCGAGCACTTGTTTTGTACGACTCATTAAAATTATCGAAAATTCATCCCTTTCGTATTATTTTATACTTTTCTGGACTTAAGGGATTATATAACGAAAAAGGATTATTGGAGTTTCCTTTACGTCCCTCTTAGACTCTCTAAAATTGAAAAGGACCGAGTTATCTTTATCGTTAAACTCGTTAAAAGCAATAGCGACAAACTTGTCCATATAGACAAGAATGAGTTTCACTGTCGCTAGGCTCATTAAAACATAGCGACGGGTTTGCCAGAAGGGAAAATTATAGAAAAAGCATATGTTATCCTCCTCAAGCTTGATAAAAATAAAGAGGTATTGGTCGGCAATGACTGGGGAAAATTGGGAAGAAAACTTGAAGAAATTTTATTGGTAGCAAGGTCGCTCTTGAACATGACACTTTCACTCCATGTCTGAGTCGGGTTGGGTTATTCCATTCACTGGTCATATTACCATTGGTCCATCGTACCATCCATCTTTGGGGTTAATGCTACCAATCCATTTCAAGTGTCGCCGATATGTTCAAGAGAATTCGATCAGAGAATTCACCAACCCATCTTGTGTCTCATCCACTGCAATACCTTTATGCTTCATTCTTTCATGACCACCACCCTGAACCCTGTATCATCATATCGTTTTCACCTCCAAAAGTCATTTGCTCCGTTCCGTGTCATAGATGTGGGATTCATTAAGGCCCTCCTATGACGGGTCACTTCTTGTTGACATTAGCTCATTATCGAAGAAGTCGACCTACGAACAACCCTTTCAGTACTTTGAAGCTTGCATGCCTCAATGGCAAGTTTCTCACTTTCGGCGACAGGTTTACATCAATGGCCTTCGACCGAGAGATTTTGCGTGGTGTTTGATGCCAAGTCCCATTTTCACACCACGCGAATTGTACTATTGTACCTTGAGGGTCATCATCATTATCGGTGATTCCTCTCACGCCTGTTAACATCTTACATCATTGGCTGGTAATGAGGAAATGTCTTTCCATGTTCGACTCTAGAACATTTTTCACATCGATCGACTTGTCCTTCAGGCGAATATTGGATGAGTTTGAAGACCCAAAATCTAGTTTCATCCATCTGAGATGTGATATATTCAGTAAAATAAAGACATCAAATGTACATCATTGTTGCACAGATGATCATCTGAATCAAAGGATGATGGCTCTATCAGAATCATCAGTCTACCACACAGACGGTTATCTGTCTTATGTACATGAAAATGAATTTATAAAGCTAAGCATGGGAATGCCCACCTTAGCTAGATCATGAAAATATTATGAAGATGATGTATTGTATTGTATCTTATTACAGGTCGCCTTCCAGTTCGAAAAACCTTTGATCCTCATGATAAAGAATTTCACCCGACATCAAAAGATTAACGACCTCATGCTTTAGGGGGCAACTGTTATAGACATTTTTGGGAACTGCAAACCCAATCATATATGTCCATAAACCAAGGGCTTATAAGTCCCTAAAAGTGTTGTTTCATGCCCTAAAGGAACAAGGTCAGTTGATTACATCATCTCCCAGAAGTTCTCCACAGGAAACTACTCAGAACTGGTCAAAACTGGACCATACAGACTGCTCAGTGCTGAGGGTGAGATGCATCTCACCTATTACACACGGGGGGTGTGATGCATATTGAAAATTCCTTCTATAGGGTGCGATGGACGAGAGTAGACCAATGGTGGAGGCAGTTTGTTAAGTGGATGATCTTGGAATCTTCCAGAAACTTCCCCAGGACACTTGTCTCTCTGGATTCGCCCAGGGATGAGTAAGAGATCATCAATCTCCAAGTGGAATAAAGAAATATTAGAGAGAAGACACTAATCAAAATCCCATAAGTTGACTCACCTCCCTGTAATCATCTATATATGGATCCCTCATCCTAGAGATCCAGAGGCTGGAATTTTATATCTCGTAAGGAAGTGTTGTTGGTTTCTTGGTGGAATATCATAGTGTTGGGTGATCTAAGATTTTCATGAGGTGAAGAAGGGATTTCATGCTGGGAGGATGATGCTGGGTCAGATCAAGGGTTGTAATCCTCTCTTCTAATCTTTATATCAATAAAGCTATTCAAGTTTTCCTCCACATTCTTATATGTTTGATAGTATATGCATTTGTGTGGTCAATATATATCTGGTCCTATATTGTTTATGATCGTAGATCTCTTTGCTTTGAAGGTATTATGCTGCTTTGACTTTAGAGGTACTCTTTGAAGCAGAGTGGTCAAGGGAAAGGTGGCAAAGACCTGTTGGTGAGGAGAAGGAACAAGCAAAGAACCAAGCGCAAGATTGAGGTTGGTAGTCTTTGATATTCTCTTATCTACTTCTCATAAAGGAAAATGAAAGTAACTTTAATCTGTTTGTTACTAAGATAGCTACCCATCTTAGTGGACTAGCAGCTCTACATATACACTAGATTTCCCAAAGTACTATGATTTGGAATGGTACACTAGTCGGTAAACGGGGTCTGCCTAGTAGATTCCAATCAAAGGAAATGACTAGGTTTCTTGGAGGTGGGACCGAATAGACGGTCGGCTATGACTTTGACAAACTTCCTTCCTACGAAAAGGAATGGGTAGATTTCCGCCATGTTCTTTGGAGTCTGTGTTTATGAAAAGAATTTGAACGGTGTCATTCTCATTCTCTTTGGTGATTGTATCATCTAAAGATGGACCTTCCGAAGACAAGACCGAGTCGACTGCCACCTCAACCTTTTGACTTTCTTTTGGTATGGATTCAGCAGGTTTATCTTCAATGATAGATGTTTCGACCGACCACAATGGCATGTCAGTCGGATTTTCAACTAGTGATGGACTTGCCAAGAGTCTCTTGTATCCAGGAGGAAGTTGTAGCAGTGAAGCAGGACGGTTATCCAAGAATCTTTTAGCTTTGTCTAGGAAGGGACAATGGTGGATGACGTGATCGCCTTCACATAGTTTACAAGGAAGTTTACATTTCGTTTTCTATTCAAATGCTTCACTTTCACTAGTTGATGGTGTATTTTCAACATGATCTTTAGAGGTTGATGACACCGAATTTTGCAAACAAGGAGACCAGTCCCTTAAGATTCGATGGATGCAAGGACAATCTCGATGATAGTAGTCTCCTTTGCAAATGACACATGGAGATTTAGGCTTGGACAGTGCAGTGTGTGGATTTTCACTAGACGATGCTCGGTTACCTCTTTTCACGTTTGGCTCCTTCTTCTTCTCTTTTTTCTCCTTCCCCTTCTTCTCCTTCTTAGTTACTTGATTTTTGGCTTTACCAGCTTCATCAAGCCAAGAGGAAGGAGGAGAGGGAGAATCGGACAAAGTAGAAGGTTGGGGGGTAACTTTAGTATCATCTAGTTGCTGACTTGATTGTTCTAGAATCACGGTGTTCTAAATGATGGAGATTGAGAAGAGCCATATTTTCAAGCCAATCGTCAATCCTAGAAGTGACAATGTGGCCATATGAGGTGCACCAACATCTCCCAAGAGAAGAAAGGATTAGGATTTCCTCCAAGGGGAAATCCTTGGTTGATGGACTCCATTTTCCTCAACCTAAGACCAATGCAGGAATAGTGATATTGTTCTGATTAAAATAAATTTTAGATGCTTTGACACAACTTGCTTTCTCAATTTTTAAGAGTCGAGAGAAAACAAAAGATGACTCTAGTCGCCTTCGATTTTTAATGAGCCTGAAGTGACAAGTGCTCAGATGGACCTTTTCCTTTAAGGATTCTGAAAAGGAATGAAAGAGACTACTCTAGAAATCTACACAGAGGGATTACCAAACCAATCACAAAACTACAGAATACTTTTTACGGTACGACAGTCAATCTTCCCGAATGCTGTGTTCAATGCATTACAATCGATAGGGCAACAGACACGGCTTCCTATGCATAAAGGATATAGCCTATTGTGGTCTCCCAATATATACTCGACGGTACGTGGGAGCACGAGTCCATACTGGCACTTGTCATCTCAAAGAGGAGGAATCACCCAACCAACAATGAAAGTGATAGTTACCAGGGTTTACTACGCCGAAATACATCTCTAGCCTAGACTTCTAGATGTTGTGCGTTAGGTTCCAAAGCATTTTTATGTTCATTGAATTTATTTTACAGTTGATCTTTCTTAAGAAATTTGCCTTTCAGGTTCACCGCGTGATGTAGATATACAATTCCTAAAATGCAATCTAAGATGATAAACAGTCGTTTAATCTTATTTTTGCAATGAAAATCCTAGCTACTAAGGAAAGAGAGTTGATATTATTCCAACATAGAGCAGAGAGCACACACTAGATGCACTGTCCTAAATCAAACCAACAAGCAGTCTAAATGCAAATGCATATGCATGTATTTGTTTTTAGCCTTCTTAATGTGTGAATGACAAGAAGAATGCTAAGTACAAATCTGAATTATCTTTTCAAAGCGACAGTACTAACAAATTTCTCTTCAAAAACGAAAGGAAGATAATGGCGAAACTTTGTGAGTTTGAGTTGAAAACTATTTTCGACACTTGAAAAACTACTAATTAAAATCAAATACAAGAGTAACTATACAATCGACCATCAAGAACAATATAATTCTTTTCTTTGACTGAAAATGACACTTGCGACACTTCCAAATCAAAAGACGACAGTTCGATTATGCTACGTTTTGTAGAAGAGAACTGTAAATGGTGCACAATACATAAAAAAATTCACAATTCTTTGTACTATGGACTTGCAACCATGCAAAGGAAGGGAGTTTCCATAGTTTTATACTGATCACAGACAACAAAACTCCTGAATAAAGTTGAAGAGAGTGAACACAAAAACCAAAATCTGAGAGAAGAAGAGGTCTTATCTGATTAGGGCACCTGCAACACAGGGAAAGTGCGATGCAGTGCACCTACTGCACATGGGAGGTACGATGCATCCAGATACCGAAGAGGAGAAAGTGCAATGGTCCAGGGCCGAGACTTCAACTTGGTTCTTGGTCACAATTTGCAGCTTACTTCAGGGATTTAGGCTAAGCTAATGATGGTCAGTAAATAGAAATCACAGGGGCTGATCTAATGAGGTTACTAGAGCTACCACTAGGGCAATTAGGATGTTTGCAAATCGATTGTTCAGTTTATAAACAAAACCTGGAGATAGACTGAAGCAACATTGATCTACTTTGCACTTGCATAGCAAATGCAGTTCGAAGGCTAGCTGGCTTAACTTCAGGCTCTGTCTGTAAGTTTATAAAACAAACAAATATAGACAAGAAAACAATCTATTCACTCCCCAGCGAAGTCACCATTTTTTTATTGGGAAATATAGTGTTTATGCAAAGCTGCTAGTCCCACTAAGATGGGTAGCTATCTTAGAAACAAATAGATTAAAGTTACTTTCGTTTTCCTTTATGAGAAGTAGATAAGAGAAGATCAAATACTACCAACCTCAATCTTGCACTTGGTTCTTTGCTTGTTCCTTCTCCTCACCGATAGGTCTTTGCCACGTCTCCCTTGACCACTCGTCTTTAAAGAGTACCTATAAAGTCAAAGCAACATAATACCTTCAAAGTGCAGAGATCTACGATCATAAACAATATAGGACCAGATATATATTGACCACACAAATGCATATACTATCAGACATACAAGAATGTGGAGGAAAACTTGAATAGCTTTATTGATATAAATATTAGAAGAGAGGATTACAACCCATTGATCTAACCCAGCGTCATCCTCCAAGCATGAAAGCCCTTCTTCACCTCATGAAAAGCTTAGATCACCCAACACTATGATATTCCACCAAGAAACCAACAACACTTCCTTATGAAATACAAAATTCTAGCCTCTCTGGATCTCTAGGATGAGGGATCCATATATAGATGATTGCAGGGAGGTAAATCAGCTTCTGGAATTTTTATTAGTTTCTTCTCTCTGATAGTTCTTGATTCCACTTGGAGATTGATTATCTCTTACTAATCCCTGGGCGAATTCAGATAGATAAGTGTCCTGGGGAAGTTTCTGGAAGATTCCAAGATCATCCACTTAGAAAACTGCCTCCGCCATTTGTCTACTCTCGTTCATCGCACCCTATAGATGGAATTTTCAGTATGCATCACACCCACCATGTGTAATAGGTGAGATGCATCTCACCCTCAACACTGAGTAGTCTGTATGGTCTAGTTTTGACCATTTTTGAGTAGTTTCCTGTGGAGAACTTCTGGGAAACGTTGTAATCAGCTGACCTTGTTCCTTTAGGGCATGAAACAACACTTTTAGGGACTTATAAGCCCTTGTTTTATGGAGATATATGATTGGGGTTGCAGTGCCCAAAAATGTCTATAACAGGCCTGTTGGGACAAGGTCCCCTGCGATCAATTTTGGGGCAAAATCCTAAGTTTTGGGACAGAAAGAGCAAGTTTTTGTGATGTAAAGTGTAAGGTCTCTTCAAGTTATGGTCGTAGAGTGCATAGACAGTAAGTGTCATAAAGGGATTTTCCCTTCGTTTATGTAAGTTGTGTCGGCTTGTATACACCTATCCATGGTCCAGGAACCATGGGATTGTATAAAAGGGAGAGTGTTAGACAGTCTAAGAAATAGTAACGAAGATATCAATGGATGTAATGGATCATTAGAGTTTAAGAGCAAAGAGTCTTAGAGTAGAAGAGAACCTCTACAGCTTTGTGCACAGAGGCCTAAAGTATCGTCCGCAGCTATGTGCTCGGACCCCTGCAGCTGAGTGCGCAGGATCATCTTGAGTCTATAAGAAAATCTAAAGCATCAATAAAGAAACTATTCTGGAAATATTTAGGTTTTCCTATTTACTTTTTTTATTAATGAATGTGTTTATGTTAAGATGAATATTGGGTTTTTGATTTAATACTGTATTGATGCGTGATGCTGCATGGTTTACATTGTTATATGAACGCAAGTAATAATATGTGTGTACACGAAGAATACCTTAATGCATGCTAAAGATATCAGACACTTAAGTCGATATTGGTAATAACAGACTTAGGAGTGAATACAGAGGCATGTAAGTGGTTGATTCACCTATTTAGGGTCTGCAAAAGACAGTCGTAGACCTTCACGAAGGCTTAAAGGCTGATAAGAGGGAGTTCTATCGATAAGCCTCAAGGCTTATCGATCTACACGAAGGCAGCTTTAGGGCATAAAATGACATCATAACCATATCTGGGTGTGTAAACTTGGTTCTATCATCCCCCCATACTGCTTCAGGTGAGACCTCAGTTCACGTTCCGCAAATTGATACCAAAAGGGCCAGTGGTGTAGGGATTTTTTTGGCGAACTTAATTCTGAACGAGGATCGGGACCCACTAAGCCAACACTAGAGGAGGGGGTGGTGAGGGTGTTTCCCTTACCATTTTTCCACCATAGAGGTGGTTTTTATTATGTATATATCTTGTATGAGGGGAATCGACATGGGTCATGCCCCCTTCTTGTACACTATAATTCTTATTATTTTTAGCATGGTCAATATGGGGCCATCAAAATGTATGATGTATAACTTTTTTATATATAGATGATATACACACATTTTGAGGATTTATGTCTCTATAGGTATGTCATGGTTGATTCTTTACTTTTATGATGCTTTTTATGTTGTTCCTTAAGTTGACCTTGGAAACAAAATCAAGCCAAGGCACTCTATAGAAGTTAAAGAACCTCCACATTTTGGTTTCAAGATGACACTTGAACCAAGGGGGATAGCCCTCTATATTTAATTAGATTCCACTAGCTATAGAAAAGAATTGGCATTAGCAATAATAATACATATTTTAATGCTAGATTAACTAATGATTAAGTAAAATAACTGTAAGACAACTTGTTAGCCGAAAAATTGCATGGTGGCTGAGGAGTTGTTGCTGCATAGATCTCACCTCAAGATTTTCCAAATAGTAATCCCTAGTTGTAATGGAATAAATCACATTTAAATAATGGATAAAAATAAACATGTGATCATACATTAATCCTCATACAGACCACTTTCACGGCTAGAAGTCTCACTCCTATATAGAGATCTCACTCAGAATATTAGATTTGATATTTTTTTACGATGCTCAAAATCAACCAAAAAAGGGGGTCTCCCTAGCATGATGTCTCAACTAGACCTCACACCATTTGGAGTAGTAAGCCCATATAAATAATAGGTGCAGCCACCAATACTTTATGGATTTTCCTTAGTTGCGACTATCAACGCAAGAGATTATGCAAACAATATTTGAAAGAAGAAACTAAGTTGACACTACGAGGCATACACTTACAATCTATATGACATACTTCCATGGAGGGGTAAAGATATAATGCACCTATAGAAGAAATGTAATAGTATTGTCTTAATAGAGACAAACAAGAGCTTGAATGAGTCATTGATTAACCTACAAATTAGTTCATAAGATAACAATAATCATAAAAGAAAGTAAAAATGCACTTTCAACAAGATGCATATGAAAGCAAACAAAATAGGTCATTTTCATTAGCATGTGTTAAGATAAACATACATGGAAAATAATGAAAGACTAGTCTCGCAATCATTCATGAAATATTCACGAAATTGCATCACCTTTGGGAGCTTCATATATTAAGCTGAAGTCCCAAGATACACAATTAAAATGTTCCCACACTAACCCCAATAGTGGAACATTAAGTCACTACTTACTCCTCCAAAGAAATATCTTCTCTCCTATTTGAAGCTAGAGAAGCAAAGGTGAAAAGTCCCAACTATATTATCTTGAGCTATGAGGGTGTATTTATAACAAATGAGGCGACTCTCCATCTCCCATGTCACTCTTGGCCTCCCTCGGGACTATTGGGCTCCTACCATGACTTTTCAAATTCCTATGTGACCCTTAAGCTTCTACATGAATTTAGAACTTTCTAGTCACTTTTCACATTCCATGTCGAACCCTTGGGCTTCCACACATTTTACATTTTCTTATTTTTGAAAATACAATAATTACATTCCACAAATGATGAGGTGAAATACATTGACTCGTGTGAATTTTGTGGTTACACTTTGAGAAGTCAGGACTTGGCGATGGTGACATAAGATTTCAAAGTTCATAAATGTCAATCTCTCTCTTTTACACTGTGTTTGACTTCTTGATAATATATATTTTCTTGTACTCCATCTTTACCATCCAAAGGGTTTCAATTAGTGTTGGAACCTTCCATGTCAACAAGAATTGTCATCTCTTTGTCTTGGTCCATGATTTTTTATGTCCTTCATGATGTTTCTTCCTTTTTCTTCTTCTTCACAAGTGCCTTCTTATAACCTCTCCTTGATAACCTCCCTTGAGTATCACCCTACCATGTTGATACGATAACACCTATGAATGAAGTCTACTCATGATAGGCCAACATCAATCTAAAAACCATATAATATAGCTTTGCTTTCTCATGGAAAGTGTTGATTTTGATGGGCCTATGAAATGGATGAGAGGGAAAGGCTTCCTCAGGATGATTGTACAATTATAGGAGGTAAGAAGTGGGTCACTTTGTATTAGAAATGTGGACTACACTAGGGCAAGAGGAAAAGACAATAATTTATGTGAAGTATCAAAGACATTGACTAGGGGCTCGAGGGTTGAAGTTACCCAAGAGAGAGAAAGCGACAATGTATTGTGAAATTCTTAGCTACAAGGATCCAATGGTGCCTCACAGTTGACTGGAACTATGCACTATACAAATTAGGAGAGGATTGACATATCATATGTGGAGTGGGAAAGTTTAGGAGACAATGGTGGAGTGATTGTTGACTATGACTACACAATGCATAGTGATTATGGAGAGGAGGCAAGGATTGCACATGTGAGCCTCACAGGGGCTGAGAGATGACCCCACTATCCATTGGAACTATGTAATGTGTATAATGAGGAAATGCAAGACAAGGAATTTTGCAGTGAGTTGTTTCAGTTAGCAAAAGCGGTGAGACAAGCCACCATGATCGCAATGCATAGTGATTGAGGGACAAGCTTAGTGAATTACATAGTTCTCTTCATTAGTGATCAGGAGGAGGATACATTGTCCAATAAAACTACAAAATTCATAATGGAAGTAGGGAGAGGTTATCTTTGGGTGCAGTGAACAAGCATGAGCATCAAAGACTTGAGAGACTATGCTATAGGATTGTGTAATGTGCTTGTGAAGGAGGTTATCCTTAGGATGGTGTAGTGCGCATTTGAAGGAGATAAGGAATGCATCCTTGCTGTCTAATATTATGAAATGTTCTCATTGAGTGTTTGGGAGTTCAGGTATGAAAAGTGTGAAGACAAATGAAAGCCCAAAAATGACTAAGTGTTGGATCAATGGAACAAGAGGGAACACATGATATAAGCAAGTTACAAAATAGAATCACACACATGTATACCATCAAACACAAGCTTAGATAATGCATAGTACTCAAGACCCACATGCATACGATGAAACAAAAAAAAGAGACACTTTCTAAGTGTGACAGTTGGAACGTAGCTTTGTGACACTTAGAGTAGGAGTTATGACACAAGTTTCGACTGGAGCTAGAAAGTCTGGTGAGCTTTCTAAGAGTGCCTAGTGCTTATTATTATGATATATAAGATTAGAAATGCATAAGAGAGTGCTAGAGATTCCTCTAGTGGTGCGCCAAAGTGTGACACATGTGGGAGTGAAAAAAATCAAAAGTGACACTTGGGATAGTGAGAATAAGTGAAAACAATACTTGCAAAAGCTAAATAAAGTGAAAGAGACACATTAAAAAGGTAAAGAAAGAAAAAGTGAGACATGTGAAAGTGAAAGAAAACAAAAATGACAGTCGCAAAAATGGCAGTCACAAAACTGAAAGCAGCACTTATGAAAGCAAACGCACATGAAAGTGATAGTTGAGAAGCTCACCCAAATGATTGTACATTTGCAACTAAAATTGAGGGAGATTGTGAATTGAAATTGCACATAGAATGTCCACATGGATTATGTAGTCACTATCCTTGCCAACTGTAGAAGAAATATCATTACAGACTACACGATATCTAAGAATTGTAGATTATTTTCCACTAAATATTGCGAAATCATTGTTACCAAGGACTAAGTAGGCACTATCTTCCAAGACTACATAATGACTGTCTCCAAAGGATAGGCATGAATTGTTAGGCTTGCTAGGAAAGGGTGCACTTATGAATGCATCAAATGTTAAACATGTATAAGCAAGTGACTTCGAAAGTTAGAATCTTAGAAGAAAACTTAAGGACTTATAAAGGAATCGACCAATCACGGAATGACCATGAACAACTTGATATGACCGGCCATAAGGTCACAATGAGGCTCTGAGAAAGGTGTAAACAAAATTTTGGAGGATGTTTGTTATACTGACAACACTTGGAAATGCATTGGAAGAGATCCGTATTATTTTTTTTAGGTCTAGCCTTCCACATATATTCTATTATTTTAGGAAGTATTGATTCACCATGTGGACCCCCTGAGCTTCCCCATTCATCCTAGCTATAAGTATAGTTTCTCCTATGCTAAAAACATTTATAAAGTTTACCATATTTCAATTATTTTGATCTAGGAGAAGGATAGTATATAATTGTGATGTTAAGAGAATCGGATATTTAGCTCCATCTCTAGTGTTACTCTGCTACCAACATGCCTATTCAATACCCCAACAAAGTCACTATAGGAACACAACCACTGCTTCATTTCTAGTTTTTAATTTTCCTTAGGGATATATTATTCTTGGCTTTTATAATTGCATTTCATCATTTACATATAGAATTAACCCCATATCATCATAATATTATTCATATTCAAAACATTATTTAACAACATATGCAATTATATATAATGAACAACACCATTATCAATGCAACAGAACATAAAGGAATAATAAAAGAAAAACATTCACACTTAGATACACCAGGATTAGTCGTAAACCAGGGAATAAACCACTATGGGGAAAACCCTTTCAAATTCTTCTTCTTATTATATTGTCATTGAATGATTCGATAAAAGAGAGAGTAAAATAATATCCAGTCATAATCATATCTAACAACATTAGCTAAAAATATTCATGAGATGAACCCAACAATGATAATAATCAAAACCCTACTTCAGAAGCCTTTGATCAACTATCATTGTCTATGGACAACATTCAAACCCTACAGTCAAAGAGAGAAATTTATAGTCAAGTGATAAAACCAAACCCTAGGTCCCAACTGCATTCAAAGAGTGATGTGTGTGCAGGTGAAACCCTTTGATTCCATGCATGATCTTATGTACCTGCGATTGTGATTGAAAATTAATTGTGTCATGCCTATGGTTAGAAACCAAAACCCTAACACACATGTGAGCTTCAGAACCTCTAATCTCGGACCTCTATGAATGAACTTCCATGAACCATCTCAGATATGTGAGATCCAAAATAAATTAAGAAGAATAGAATAATGCTTCATGGTGATGTCCAAATGAGGGTCACTATTGAAAATGGCAACAATAAATGCTAAAAATAGAAGTGCTAAAAATAGCACTGTTATAAACAACAGTTCAGGTACCAGTACTAGACTAAGCAACAAGGAATGAAAAATGGAAGTGCTAAAAATAACATTGCTATTTTTAGCAGTTCGGGATAGATTCCTATTTTAGTTAGTCTCTGAACTAAAATAGTGAAGTAAAATTCGAATTTGATCTTAGCAGTTGTTTGTAAAATAATTAATTAATTCATCTTGAGTTAATTAGTTAAGGAAAATCAAACATGAAGTCTATGTGGGGACATGCAACAGTTTCTCCATTAATTAAGGAATTTATCCATCAGTTAAAGAGATGAGGATGACTTGTAATATTGAGTTGTAATTAGTTGGCTCAATTAACTGAGTCAAGTCCAGTTAGATTAATTCAAACATTCTGTTGAATTAATGTAAGTTCAGTTAGTTAATGCTTGCATGCATGTAACTGTTGCACTTCAGATAACTGAGTATTCTCTCATAAATAACTCATGCATGTCAGTTTAGATAGAGACCCATTTGAGATCACAGGAGGGACAATGTACTATTAGTTGGATGGATTTTTTCCTATAAAGGAAACTCATCTATGCAGAAGGATTTATCTCCTTCAGGATTGCGCAGTTACTACTGGGCCAAGTGAGCAATGTGAGGTGGTAATTCACATGTGTGGAAGCACTGGACCCCAAGAAAAACTGCACAAGTAAATAGGAGGCTTGGAGGATAGAGGAGAAGGTTTGTGACAAGATTTTGACTATCTATGAGTAGCAAAAGGATTATACAGAGAGCTGGTTGGCTTCCAAGCTAAGGCTTTGTGTAATACTGTGACTATTTTCCACTTGTATGATAATACAGAGATTGGGGTTTTAGGCTGAGGCTTCCCTGGGTTATTTCTTCTATGTTATGTGTGATTGATTTCTCATTCTCAGTTATATGTGTTCTCTTGATCTTGCTCAATTGATTAAGCTTCCGCAAATTTTTATTGTAGAAGTAGATCTAGTATTTTGCTTTAGTATATTTCATTATTAGGTGACCTACATTGGGAATTCCTACATGGTATCAGAGCAAAGGTGATCATGGCAAAGAACAATATACAAGAAGGAGAAGTTCAAAGTTTGTGGTTCCTGAATATAGAAATTGAGTTCTTATCACATCTCAATTTTACCGATGGTGTTCAGTGGTTTAAGACTCGAGTATGCCCTTGATGGCAGCTCAAATGATATAGCCTAGAAGGATCGCATGGAGGCAGTATTAGAGGATAATGGTCTAAAGGACTTCTTTATTAAATAAGTCCCCAAGCCGAATGATGCTACTCAACTCATGGAATGGAAGAAATGTGTGGCTATAGCAAGGAGAATCCTCTTGGATGGAGTTCGAGACCACATTGTCTCGAGCCTCTGTGGGAAGGAGACACCGTTTTCGATGTGGAAAACATTGAAAGATCTATATCAAAATAGCAGTGATCAGAGGAAGCTGGCGCTGAAAGACAAGCTTCGGAAGACCAAGTCTGAAAAGGGCGACACGATCTCTACATATCTGGACAAGCTCACCACCTGCAGGGATGAGCTTGGAAGTGTATGGATCATGACTGCTAATGATGGCATGGTGAGTCATGCACTCCTCAATCTTCCTAAGAGCTGGCATAGCTACCTAGACTTGGTTAATGGAAGAGAAAAACTGCCAGATTGGGAATGACTTTGGTTGGATTTGATGCAGGAAGAAATAAGAAGAAGCACCAGAGATGGATCCTCATCGAAGCAAGATGATGAGGAAAATCTAGCCTTAGCGAGTAAGGTGAGGAAAGGGAAAGGGCAGGCATCCCATCCCAAATTCGGTTCTTCCCATGGTGGGAAGAAGATTGACAAATCGAAAGTACGATGCTTTCATTATCATGAAGTGAGCCATTTTGCTACAAATTATCCACTGAGGAAATCCAATAACGGATCTGTGGAAGGATTAGAAGGTGAGGCACTGGACTCACAGTTCGAGTTGGATTTCACACTTTTTGCATGCATGGTTTCATCCATGGTGGGAAGTGGTTGGTTTCTTGATAGTGGAGCTTCTTTCCACATGACCAGTGGCAAGAGTTTGTTCAGTACCTTGGAGGGGAAGGATCTCCAGATGCAGATTGTGATGGGTAATGATGAAAAGTATAGTGTCTCAAGTGTAGGCACAATTGTTTTTCATAGAGATCATGGAGCTCACATTACCTTGACCAATGTCAAGTATGTACCAAGACTGAAGAAAAATTTGGTGTCGATCGCAATGCTAGAAGACAGAGGCTATTATGTAGTCTTCAGTAAGGGAAAGGTTTTCCTTCGACACATCACCATGAGATAGGTGAAGCAGATCGGTCCACGAGTCAAGAACCTATATGCTCTTGAGGTTCAAGATGCATGCAAAGCCTCAAGGAGCAAGGAAACTGATGGAGACTTGGTGGTTGAGAGGGAGAGTAGATTACCTCTCAACATGCAGCCACAAGAGAAGTCTCAGATGATTGTCGAGGAGCCACGATTAGTGAAGCAACTTCAGGAGGTTGTGGAGTAGCCACAACTAGAGAAGCTGAGAGGAGATTGAGTAGAGACATCTACTCATGCAAAGACCTCTAATAGGGAGAAATTTCGAGCCAGGTGGGTAGAGGGATCACATGAATCCATATCTTCAGGTCAAAGGTGGGGCAATGTAGAGTGATAGTCCCAAGAAGGCTGGAATAGGGGAAGGATCCTTGAGGTACCCAACCTCTTTGATTCGACCTTGCTACGAGAGCCCCAATGAGGGGTAGTGGGACTAGCTGAGTGGGTAGAGACAGATGCAGATGGAGTGACAGAGAGACCTACAATGTAGGAATCCCAAGACAGTGCAGAGCTAGCAGGCTGCAGTAATGCAAGAGGCATAGGAGTGTTGCACTAGTGTAGGATGGCATAGAGAGGTGTGCAATGGTGTGAGATGCATGGAGTGTTGCAGCAACTCAGAGCTCAGATAGGGAGCACTTGTCAGTAGTAGAGGGAGCCTCAGCATCAGAGTATGTTCTGGCCCAACGGAGAGGTTAGCTAGGAGTTTTTTTGTTTCTACAGTTGTTGGAGCAACCACACTTGGGAGAAGTGTTGCATAAAGAACATTCCAAAGGTTCAGGATTGGGTTCGAGTAGAAGCCTTTCTTGTTGAGAGGAAGTGTTGAAAATGACAACAAGAAATGCTAAAAATAGAAGTTCTAAAAATGGCACTGCTATAAATAGCAATTCAGATACCAGTGTTGGACTAAGCAACAAGCAATGAAATATGGAAGTGCTAAAAATAACATTGATATTTTTAGCAGTTCAGGATATTTCCTATTTTAGTTAGTCCCTGAACTAAATAGTGAAGTAAAATTCAAATTTTATCTTAGTAGCTATTTGTAAAATAATTAATTAATTCATCTTGAGTTAATTAAGGAAAATCAAACATGAAGTCTATGTGGGTACATGCAACAGTTTCTCCATTAATTGAGGAATTTATCCATCAGTTAAAGAGATAAGGATGAGTTGTAATATTGAGCTGTAATTAGTTGCCTCAGTTAACTAAGTCAAGTCCAGTTAGATTAATTCAAACAGTTTGTTGAATTTATTGTAAGTTCAATTAGTTAATGTTGCATGTAATTGTTTCATTTTAGATAACTGAGTATTCTCTTATAAATAACTCATCCATGTCAATTCAGATAGAGACCCAGTTGAGATCAAAGGAGGGACAGTGTACTATTAGTTGGATGGATTTTTTCCTATAAAGGAAACTCATCTATGCAGAAGGATTTATCTCCTTCAGGATTGCGCAATTACTACTGGGCCAAGTGAGCAGTGTGAGGTGGGAATTCACATGTGTGGAAGCATTGGACCCCGAGAAAAATTGCGCAAGGAAATAGGAGGCTTGGAGGACAGAGGAGAAGGTTTGTGAGAGGCCTTTGACTGTCTATGAGCAGCAGAAGGATTATACAAAGAGCTGGTTGGCTTCCAAGCTAAGGCTTTGTGTAATTCTATGACTATTTTCCACTTGTATGATAATACAGAGATTGGGATTTTAGGCTAAGGCTTTCCCTAGGTTATTTCTTCCGTGTTTTATGTGATTGATTTCTCATTCTCAATTATATGTGTTCTCTTGATCTTTCTCAATTGATTAAGCTTCCGCAAAGTTTTATTGTAGAAGTAGATCTAGTATTTTTCTTTAGTATATTGCATTATCAAGTGATCTAGAGTGGGAATTCCTACATGGTATCAGAGCAAAGGTGATCAAGGCGAAGAACAATATAAAAGAAGGAGAAGTTTGAAGTTTGTGGTTACTAAATATAGAAATCGTGTTCTTATCACATCTCAATTTCACCAATGGCATTCAGTGGTTTAAGACTCGAGTATGCCCTTGATGGCCACTTGAATTATATAGCCTAGAAGGATCACATGGAGGCAATATTAGAGGATAATGGTCTAAAGGACTTCATTGATCAAAAAGTCCCCAAGCCAATTGATGCTACTCCATTGGCGGAATAGAAGAAATGTGTGGCTAGAGCAAGGAGAATCCTCCAGGACAGAGTTCAAGACCACATTGTCTCGAGCCTCCATGGGAAGGAGACACTGTTTTTGATGTGGAAAACATTGAAATATCTATATCAGAATAGCAGCGATCAGATGAAGCTAGCCCTAAAAGACAAGCTTTGGAAGATCGAGTGTGAAAAGGGCAACATGATCTCTACATATCTGAACAAGCTCACCACTTGCATGGATGAGTGTGGAAGTGTACGGATCATGACCGCCGATGATGACATGGTGAGTCTTGCACTCCTTGGTCTTCCTAAGAGCTAGCATAGCTACCAAGACTCGGTTAATGGAAGAGAAAAACTACCGAATTGAGAATGACTTTGGTCGGATCTGATGCATGAGGAAATAAGAAGAAGCACCAGAGATGAATCCTCATTGAAGCAAGATGATGAGGAAAATCTAGCCTTAGAAAGTAAGGCAAGGAAAGGGAAAGGGAAGGTGTCCCATCCCAAATCCAGTTCTTCCCATGGTGGGAAGAAGATTGACAAATTGAAAGTGTGATGCTTTCATTGTCATGAAGTGGGACATTTTGCTACAAATTTTCCATTGAGGAAATCCAAGAAGGGATCTGTGGAAGGATCAGAAGGTGAGGCACTGGCCTCATAGTTCGAGTTGGATTTCACACTTTTTGCATGCATGGTTTCATCCATGGTGGGAAGTGGTTGGTTTCTTGATAGTGGAGCTTCTTTCCACATGATCGGCGACAAGAGTTTGTTCAGTACCTTGGAGGAGAAGGATCTCTAGATGCGGATCATGATGGGGAATGATGAAAAGTATAGTGTCTTAGGTGTAGGCACAGTTGTTTTCTAGAGGGAGCATGGAGCTCGCATTACCTTGACCGGTGTCAAGTATGTACCAGGACTGGAGAAAAATTTGGTGTTGATTGCAATGCTGGAAGACAAAGGCTATGAAGTAGTCTTCAGTAAGGGAAAGGTTTTCCTTCGACACATCACCATGAGACAAGTGAAGCAGATCAGTTCACAAGTCGAGAACCTGTATGCTCTTGAGGTTCAAGATGCATGCAAAGCCTTAAGGAGCAAGGCAACTGATGGAGACTTGGTCGTTGAGAGGGAGAGTACATTACGTCTCAAAATATGTAGCCATAGGAGAAGTCTCAGATGATTTTGGAGGAGCCACGATTTGTGAAGCAGCTTAAGGAGGTTGTGGAGCAACCACAACTAGAGAAATCGATTGGAGATCAAGTAGAGACATCTACTCATGCAGAGACCTCTAGTGGGTGGAAATTTCGAGCCAGGTGGGAAAAGGGATCACATGCATCCATACATCCAGGTTGGAGGTGGGGTGATGTGGAGTGACAGTCCCAAGAAGGCTGGAATAGGGGCACGATCCTTGAGGTACCCAACCTCTTTGATTCAACCTTGCTACAGGAGCCCCGAGAAGGAGTAGCAAGATTGGCTAAGTGGGTAGAGATAGATGTGGATGGAGCGGCAGAGAGAGCTACAGTGCAGGAATCCCAAGACAGTGCAGAGCTAGCAGTGTGCAACAATGCGAGAGGCACAAGAGTGTTGCACCAGTGCAGGATGGCATGGAGAGGTGCAATGGTGTGAGATGCATGGAGTGTTGCAGCAGCTTAGAGGTCAGAGAGGGAGAACTTGCCAACAGTAGAGGTAGCTTCAACATTAAAGTATGTTCTAGCCCAACAGAGAGGTTAGCTGGGAGTTTTTTTGTTTCTACAGTTGCTGGAGCAACCACACTTGGGAGAAGTGTTGCATGCAGAACATTCCAAATGTTCAGGATCGGGTTCGAGTTGAAGCCTTTCTTGTTGAGAGGGAGTGTTGAAAATGGAAACAAGAAATGCTAAGAATAGAAGTTCTAAAAATAGCACTACTATAGATAGCAGTTCAGGTACCAGTGATGCACTAAGAAACAAGGAAAGGAAAATGGAAGTGCTAAAAATAGCATTGCTATTTTTAGCAATTGGGATAGATTCCTATTTTAGTTATTCCCTGAACTAAAATAGTGAATTAAAATTCGAATTTGATATAAGTAGCTATTTGTAAAATAATTAATTAATTCATCTTGAGTTAATTAGTTAAGGAAAGTCAAACATGAAGTCTATGTGGGGACATGCAACAGTTTCTCCATTAATTGAGGAATTTATCCATCAGTTAAAGAGATAAGGATGAGTTGTAATATTGAGTTGTAATTAGAAGGCTCAGTTAACTGAGTCAAGTCTAGTTAGATTATTTCAAACAGTTTGTTGAATTAATGTAAGTTCAAATAGTTAATGCTTGCATGCATGTAACTGCCGCACTTCAGATAATTGAGTATTCTCTCATAAATAACTCATGCACATCAATTCAGACAGAGACCCAGTTGAGGTCAAAGGAGGGATAGTGTACTATCAGTTGGATGGATTTTTTCCTATAAAGGAAACTCATCTATGCAGAAGGATTTATCTCCTTCAGGATTTCGCGGTTACTACTGGGCCAAGTGAGCAGTGTGAGGTGGGAATTCACATGTATGGAAGCACTGGACCCCAAGAAAAACTACACAAGGAAATAGGAGGCTTGGAGGACAGAGGAGAAGGTTTGTGAGAGGCCTTTGACTGTCTATGAGCAGTAGAAGGATTATATTGAAAGCTAGTTGGCTTCCAAGCTAAGGCTTTGTGTAATTCTATGACTATTTTCCACTTGTATGATAATATAGAGATTGGGGTTTTAGGCTGAGGATTTCCCCAGGTTATTTCTTCTGTGTTATGTGTGATTGATTTCTCATTCTCAGTTATATGTTTTCTCTTGATCTTGCTCAATTGATTAAGCTTCTGCAAAGTTTGATTATAGAAGTAGATCTATTATTTTTCTTTAGTATATTGCATTATCAGGTGATCTACAGTGGGAATTCTTACAGTCACTTGTATTTATAGCTATTCATGGATGTCGAAATTATGTTTTGGGATAACCTAATCAAATATTCTCATGTTGGGATTAATTCAAAAGTACACTTTCCTGTCTCCAAATTGAGCACTTCAATTGTCAAAATTTGTCCTCTCAAAAAGAGGAATCTCATCCCATGGTTTGAATTTGTCACTCAACTTCAAAATTAAAATTTACTCTCAGCTAGGGAGAAATTCCAACTGCATCATGTCATCAAATAATATCCAATTATGTATCTTGTTATCAAATGTCATCACTTCTCATCTCTTCCCATCTCTTCTTATCTGAACTTATCTCTTGATTGTCTCTACACATATGTTGAAAATTATCGAATCTAAAAGAATAATAATTTGACATCGGAGGGGAGACTAAGCTGCTACCCTCTATCATGTTGGAGAGCACATCTCAATCTGAAACAATATCAGGGAGAACATATCAACATGAAACTACATTGGGGAGCACATCTCAACCTGAAATCACTACCAACATGGATCCCAATGATACCACCTCGGAAACATTAGGGAACACATATCAACCTGGAATCTCAATGGGGAGCACATCTCAACCCAAAAACCAATGAAAATGACGAAGGTCTTATTGGAGACTCTCACCTTATGTCCATGATAGTGGATAAGGCCATACAGGACGCTTTCACCCCATGTCAAGAAATAGTTGAGATACCACTTACCAAGCAAGGATCACAACCATCCCATGATGCAATTAATGGGTTAGATACTACTTTCTATATGAGTTAAGGATCACAAATGAAACTCAATAGTCATGTGGTAGAACACCTACATCATAATTGACTTGGGTGAGATACCTAACTTACCAAAGGTAAGGATCACACACCCCCAAGAACTCTCTCAACCCGTTAGCTAGACGAGGAGCAATATTCCCAACAAGCCCATCTTGTGGTTATGATGCTAACTTGGGTATAATATGGATATAAAATAATAGGGGAGATAACATATCTGACCCTATGGGTGATAGATAAAAGAGAAACATCTACAACCCTATTGTCTAGAGATCCCTCAACCCTAGGAGACCTCCATATTAATTCCTCACCCTGGGAGCTCAGACAGGGGGGAAGATTTGGCACATTTCTCTTGATCAGTCCTACTCTTTGTATATCATAAACATATCATTGCGATCATATAGGGTATTGGCTTAATCATAATTGTTATCACCAAAAAACTGATCATCTAGCCTAATTTACTAGATGGATCAAAGCACACCATGTAAAGCCAATTTTACCATAGTAAAATTGCTTTCACTGTGAGAAATTATTTAATAAACTAAATTTGTTAAGTAATTTACAGTTAAACCCATGAAGAATAATTAAATAAATCACTATTTATTTGATTTTCTTCAAGTAATAATTAATTAAACCATTGTTCAATTATTATTCCTTGTCATATTTGACCCAAACATGAAAAATAAACGGATAAATCATTATTTTTCTTATTTTTCTCTAAGAATAATTAATTAATCTCTAATTAATTATTATTATTTGTTAAATTTGACTAGATCCCTTTGGAATAATTAAATAAATCCTTTTTTATTTATTATTCCTTAACTAATTCTTGAGTTGATCAATAAATCCTTATTTATTTATTATTTCTAAATAAAAGTTTAAATACTTTTTTCCTCCTAAACAAATATAATAAAATATTCCAAGTGGTTATTCCAAGAAGAAGATCAATACTATTTTATTATTTCTCATTATTCGAGGATAACTCAATATTTTGTTATAAATAGAAGGGTTTTCCATTCATTATTCACTTTTGATTATTTTCATTGTTGCACTCACTATTGTAACTCTTATTATTTTCATTTCCGCACACCATATTTTTGTTGGGTTTACACATTATAGAGGAGAGAGACTCTACACAAGCTGAATATGTTTGAGGATAGCCCCATACCCATCCCATAGAGGGGGACTGGTAACATCTATTTGTTCCCTTCACAGGTGTTATAATAAAACTATTCTTTACATATCTAGTTTCCATTGGATGACTGGAGTTATTACTCTTTCTTTTTGTTGTTTAACTATGATTGTGGCATAGATTCAGACTTTGGTAGGTTTTGTTTCTATCAGTTGTTGCATATCTACAATGTTTAGCAGCCATTTATATTGTTGAGATTGTTTGTCATCCACAATCTTAAGTGGGTTCCTTTTGTATATCTTTGAGAAGAAAACACTACAACTAAATTGGTGACTCCACTGGGTTTTATACTTCAGATCCAAAAACCTAGGTGACCTTCAATTTTTAGCTTAGTGTTTCTTATTTTTTCAATTCTCTTAATGTTTTGTAGTTTTTTAACCCTATATCTATTAAATTTCTGACTTCTGCAAGATTTCTGGTCTTTTCCGTAGGTCACAGGAACCGACTGTGACAAAGGTGGCACTTTTTTCCAAGATTTTCCGACCAAGATCCACGGAGTAGAAATCACACTTTTTGGTCCAAAAAGTGAGATCTGGAGGGTAGGGTGCACTTATCAGCCAAAAAAGTGTGATCCCTACAAGAAAACAAGTTAGTACCTACGATTTCTAGGTTTTAGGGTTTTTCTCAGATCTGTTTCTAGGTTTTGTAAAGAGCCATCTGTTGGCTTGTTTGACCTCTGTCTCATCCCTCTTAAGCCTTGATCCACTTTTATTTACTCGTTAAAGTCAAATTTAGCCTCCCCTAGGGCTTCTAGTACATTTCCACCTTTCTAGGAGGAGTTTAGCTAAGTGAATAGTCTGAGTTTCTGCAGCTCTTTCAACCACATTTTCTAGATTTTCACCCCTCTGTTCCAGATCTATAAACATAGTTTGTTACCATCTATAGTTTCACATTTAAACTTGTTTGGTCATTGGCCTGAGGGTCCCATTGGTTTCCCTAGGTGTTTCACCCATCTCCCTACCTTTTTGCAGTGATATTCCTCTCTGGTTTTTGTTGTTGCTACACCACTTTCCAACAGCTTAGTGTCACTTGATCCCAGTAACACTAAATTTTATGTGTCTTGACCATTTCAATGTATTTTCCATCAGTTTAGCCACCAACTAGTGCAGTGTTTGCAAACGCAGTTTGGGTGGGGTTTAGTTAATTGTTTTGTTGTTCATTTATGTTATTAATTTCAGTTTATTTCAGCAAGATTTCTTTTTTACAAACATGATCTGGGCCTAATCAATTAATACACTTACACACACAAGAACACCTTAAGCAAAGGGAAAGTGGTTTAGACTACCAAGCCAAGACTTAACATAATCAATTTATCTCCCCTCATTGAGACAAAGGCATATTGTTGATCTCCCTTCACCATTTCCTTGTCACATGTGCCCTACCACCATTGCTCCACCAAGACGTTTATCCTAGAGACTATTAGGCCTTCACCCCAAGTTTCCACTTGGGCATATTACCCCTCCCCATCGGGTTTAAGTTCATAGCCCTCCAAGTCCCCACACCGACTCTTCTCCTAGTTCATCTAATTCCTCATCTGATTCCGAGCCTCCTTCACCGTATCTCGTCACCATGATGGGACCTACAACTAGTGCAGGAACCCAAATTGGTGTTGGCTCCAATTCTATATTATTGTTCACATCAAGCGGAATAGTCTCAGGAACTGTTCTAACAGCCCCCATGCTCCCCTTTATGGTTGGGTTAAGTCTACCGGATTTTAACCAGTTGATAAATGACCCCATACACCATGATTTTGGTTGGCCCTCTATGTCGACTAAGCTTCCCTCAGACATTCTGAAGTTTGAGGGTAATGCTGGATAAGATCCTACCAATCATGTTTGATCCTTCCACATGTGGTGTTCATCCAACTCCATAACGGATTACTCCATTCGTCTCCATCTATTCCAACACATGCTCAATAGACATGCCGCAAAATGGTATGTAGACTAGACCTCTGCATCTCATTCCATTTTTGCGATGCTTGCTAAAGCATTCCTCTCATATTTTCAGTTACATCTCCACTACAACACTCGTACGGAGCTATTGGCCACATTCCATCATTCCTCTACCACTCACCTTCTGACCATGTTCAAGAGTGGCATCGAAGGAGGAGCACATGTTGTGCCCAACCTTTTCAAGACCATGTCTATCTAGATTGGTTTCTTAGGATCCTTTTATCTCCCATTTAAAAAGAAGTCACATCCCACTTTCCTCAGACTGAGGAAGAAGCTCTTTGAACCGCTATGAGATATGATTTGATTTATGCATAATTTTGTTATGTATATACCATCGTTCGAGACCTCCCTCATCCTAGAAGTGCCAATGCACCGGGGGCATCTCACACCACTAACGGTATCATTGGATCCCTTTCACACTCTTCACCATATACTCAACAAAGTTATGGCTACCCGTAGGGGGCCACCAGTTCCTCCAATACTTATGCCCCTCCTACCAGAAACATGTTTCCAGGAGCCCAACCCATCTACCAAACGGTTTCTCCTCCTTATGCAAAGCCTAGGGCTCCAACCCCTTAAGCATTACCACCACAACCTCCCATGCATCCTCAGCCCTAACAGCCACCGCCCCCTTAGAGCTAGGTGTTTACACAACAGACTTCGACTGATCCCCCAAATTCAAAGAAAAAGAATAAGGGGAAGGGTAACAAGGATAACCAGGGTAATCAAGGTAACCAACTTAGTGAAACCTAGGGGAACTAGCCCAACACCAACAATAAGCAACAGGGCAGCCAGCCAAGAAAAACAAGGCTATTCGTATAAACAAGCCTTATGCATGTTGTGGTGTATATGGACATTATACACATGAGTGTCCTCTCTTACCCCCGATGCACCAAATGTGGGAAGCTCAAGCAGCTTCTAGAGGTCAACAATCAATTCATAATCTTGTGCCATCTTAACAGCAATGCTCACAAATCCTTTCACTCAACAAGGATTTGTTGCTACTCAACCTTAGCCAAGTCAAGCAGTCCATTGCCCTCAACCTTCTGGTTCTCCTGACTACTAGATCTTTATGATGAACTTTGATGAGTTTAACCCCTCCAATATCAACTTGAAAACTTGGTCGCGTCAATATGAAAAGCCCTCCACTTCGTCTACCACTGAGTCCAAAACCAAAGCATTTGATGAGCCTCTTACGACACCAAATGGTTTTTTATAGATCCCTCAACCCAAATTTCAAGCCATTCCCAATATCTCAAAGGGACCATTACACCGTAATGCAGCTTCTAACCGAGTTGCCCATACATACAGTATAGTAGATGACTTGGCATAATATCTTGCTGAAATGTCAACGCTCGAAGTCCTTCAGTCGTTCCCATCTCAAAAGAAAGCTCTACTAACTGCCTTGGGTTTAGTATATCCTTCTGATGATCGTTTGATTTTCTTCCCAGTTGATACATAAAAACATCCCCCAATGCCTGCATCTGTTGCTTTCCAGATACCTGCTCAAGTCCGTAATGCCATCATCTCCTGATAAATTATTGACGAAGGTACATCCACCTATGTGATGTCCGCTATTGTTTGGAAACAACTTAAGTCACCTAAGTTGTCCCCCTACACAATCACTTTTCATTCTTGGGATGGACACTCTTCCTAGCCCCTTGGCATGTACCACAACTATCTAATGACCCTTGCAGGCGAGACTGCCCATGTCAACATTGAAGTCATTGATTCCCCATTAGATTATAACATTCTCTTAGGTCAAAGTTACACATATGCCATGTTAGTTGTCACGTCTGTAGTGTTCTGTAAGATGTGCTTCCCCCATGAAGGGAAGATCATTACCATCGATCAGTTGGCTTACTACGAACCAACATCCGTGATCTCCTCCGCATCCATTATCTCATTGGTGCCCAATAAAAAGTATTCAACTCTTCTCACCAATGTTTCACCTGAATTCTATAAAGATTCCTCTTTGTTGGGTGCTTTCCCTAGTCCTCCCCCTCCCATCTCAGAGCCCAACTCTATGAGTGTTTGCATGTTACAAGTGTCATGGGATACCATTAAGTAGTTTGGTGCTCCAGATAAACAACCATCTCCTCAACAACCAGTTGTTGCCCTCCAAACTGTGCCCTCTGGATCCACCCCCCCAAGACCTCCTCCATTTGTGGGTGCCTTTCCTATGCTTCCACCAGGAAAAATTCCTTTAGGTCTCAACCATCCAGGAGCTATTCTACTGAGACATTACCCTACAAGCCAGATACCTTTCTTATTCCCCCTTCTAGGAGTATTTTCTATCCCTTTCATGGCTTCGTTGATCCTTTCTAACATGACTCTAGGGATCCCAATATGGTACATCGATCCCCCTGCAAACATTCCACCTAGTTAGCTAAGAGATTATCATGCTTTGACCCCAGTTCAACCAGTCCCTACAGCCCCTACCACTGCTTCATTTCCATCATAACCTCAATAGGAACCCACTCCTATTGTGAAAGCATCTGACTGACAAGGAAAAGATAAGAGGAAAGAACCTAAGAACAAGGCTCCCCAAGCTACTCCAACCCCTAACGCCCTAAAGTCATCACCTCCATGTGCTTTGTGTAAAGTTGTTGGGCATGCCACCAACAATTGTCTTGAACTTCCTCAACTTAAACCTTTGGTTCATGAAGTGTTCCCTAAGTCAAATATCTCGGAATTCCATGTCAAATTACTGGACCCACCCAAGAAACTCAAAACATTGCACACAAATCACCCTTGTGCCTTGTGGGATCATCATGGTCACTATTTCCATTATTTCCCTTGTCTCAATGAATTTTGTGATTGCCTTGAATCGCTTCACAAATATGAGACCACTCGTAGTGGATCATCTACTCCTCTACCCGTGGATTCTAGTACCACTAGTCAACCAGAACAGGGGGACTTTGGTCCTACCATTGTGATCCCTGATCTAAAAATGGGGCATTTAGGCTTGTTGTCTAATTTACAAGAACCTATCCCACTCCGAAAGCTTAAACATTCCCAAGTCACAAATGATTAACCAATGCAGAATTAAATAGGTGCTTGAAAATATGGTGTATGCTTGTGTTTGTGTTAGAACTGTTTATGTGCTTTCAATATGTTTTTGTTATGTTGATACAACATATATATGATAGTAAACAATGTAGCAATAAAACAAAACACACATAACAACAATTTAATATGGATTTCACCCAAAACTCTTGGGCTACATCTCGTTGAGCTCTAGTCAACTCAACTAGGATCTCTAGGATTATGGAAAAGTCCTTTTTACAAGGTTTTGGCTCAACTCCACTGTTTTACACTGACAAAATGGGTTTAGATACCATTTTATCCCTTGCTCTTGAAACTCTCAGCTACTAGCTCTCGGCTCTTGCTCTAGCTCTCAGCTCTGGCTCTAGCTCTTGGCTCTGGCTCTGGCTCTTCGCTCTGGCTCTGGCTCTTCGCTCTTTGCTCTGGATTCTTTGGCTTTCTGCAACCTTTAGCTCTCCAGCTTTTCACTTGAACTTCAAGTGACCCTAAAGGCTCTCTTAGCTGCTCTACATAGTAGCTCTCTCTTCTCTCTTGCAACTACCTTATGCTACCTTCTTCCTGTCATGCTCTCAATCGTGCTCTCTAGCTCTTTTCAAGAATCTTCCAGCTTTTTGGCTTCCCTAGCCATTTCTCTTCAATTCATTGTCCCTCTATAGCTCTGTCACTTCCAAAAGCATCATTTCCTATAGAAACGCCTACTGCAGCATGGCATGATGGTCAGGAGTGGTTACAGAAGGAATCAGAGCCGTTCCATAGGCGAAAATCCAAAAATTGAGGAAATTTCATTACACAAGAATTTTCTTGAAAATACACTATGGGATGTGTATTCCAGACGTGAAACTCCCTTCAATCACCCATAAATCCCTATCGAGTCTGCCATTATGCGTTAAATCGCATCGCACAGGCATATTGAGCAAAATCCTAAATACATGGGAAAACAAATTAAATTTCTTTCTATCAGACTTCAAAATTTATCGAATCCATCCTATTATCGCATCGGGTCTGCCTTTAGCTGTTGTTGCACTCTCCACTGTCGATCTACGGGATCTCCGATCCAATGGTCAATACAAAATTTCAGGTGACTTAAGGATATGGAGGTTACCTGCCCGATAAGGTGGTTTTCCTCTCTCCTCCACCAGCCATGTGTCGACCAGCCTATGGGATTGGGTGGATCCAGCCCAAAACCATTTACTGCTTGAGGCCCGCCCAAAATCCGTCATTACGGAACTCAAAATCTCTGCAATCGGGCTTATAAATCCCCTTCGGGTCCGTTTTATTGCTTCGGGTGTCATTTCTTTGTATTTTGGGTTTTTCGCCGAAAAGCATTAATACACAGAAAATCTGAATTTTTGGATTTCAAATTTTATAGACTGCACTTATGAATCCATCGGGTCCGACAATCACCGATCGTCGATTTAATCCTGGTCATCCATTTCATTCGTGATCTGATGATTAAGATTACATGTTGCAATCGATTATCGCATGTTACATCACACACGGCCCAGGGGTTCTGTGCATCACTGATGCCGATTCACTGATCCAATCATCAATGATTGGCGAATCGCATAATCGCAATCACCGATTCCAGGGTTCCAATATCGCATATGTGTCTGCCTCTGATCCGATCGATCAGACTGGCGGATCAGAGTTTCCTCTACCTCCACTTAAATCCGACCTTTGCCTTTTTCCGATGCTATTTCCCTTTTTAAGGGTTTTTTTTGCCATTTTTAGTGGTTTTTTCCTCTTTTTCCAAAGAAACAGGGCATCTTCTTTCTGTGATAACTTTTGCACCCTAAGTCCATTTTAGTCCATTCAAGTTGCAGTAGATTCCAAAGGAAAAGATCTCTGTAATGGGGCTATTTCCATAAACTTCCTTGGACTTTCATTTTTCCTCTGTGAGGGCCACTTAGACTTAGGAGTCTATCCAAAATCCATTTTGGATCAATCCCTCTCCCCAATGTCGAGATGACAGACAACATAGGCCACATCCTTTACTTGTCGTCATCCTTGAGTTGTTCGCAGTCAAAGCTTTTTGAGGTTTCTGTACACGCTTCTGTCAAACCTCCTTCGACAGAATCCCAGGTCTCAACATCCATTTATCCTCCATCTACTAGCTCGTCATATACCATTCTAGACAATGCGTATGTCAACCTTATTTCTCAGGTTGATGCACCAAGTAACGCCACCGCATCATGTAATCAATCTTCCTCTTGTTTTCCCATCTCCTAGCTTGATGAGGACATAACGGAAGATATGTATACCCCTGATTACTCCTACACTTAGGCAAGGGCACATTTCTTCAGAGGATTTTGAAGGCCATTTCCTTCCTAATTCTCCCAATACACTGTAACTGAAGAAATTCTGCTCATAACACATCCCTTTGATTTTTGTGTCTTTATTTCCGCCATGAAGTTAGGTAGATTGTATCATCTCATCCATTGTATTTTTCACCTTTTAGATGGATCCATCATCCACACCATATATCGGTCATGTCAATGGTGCGAGTCGTGTCTCCTGGAATCTAGCCTTGGCCATTTTTACCCCCTTGCATACGTTAGTCCTTTTGAACGGTGTGTGCATTGGATCTGCCACCAATAATCATGCTGAATATGATGTTGTGATAGGTTTTTTATTCAAATCCCTCACTCATCACATCCTTCATCTTCATGTTCATTTAGATTCCTTGCTACTTGTCATGCAATTGAATGGTGTTATCATGTGCATAACCAAGTCCTATTTAGAAAATATTTATGAGTTAAGTTGCTGGTACGTGAATATGAAACCATTACTTTCAGCCATGTTCCTAGAGCCCAAAATCACTATGTAGGTATCATTGCAAACAAAATTCTAGATTGGAATTATCACATGTATACCACAGAGGATAACCATAAACAAAAAAATGGAGAACCATCATCGTCATATAAAATGCATAATCATATTATGTATCATATAAGTGTTTGGAGCCAATAGCTCTAAATACATCAGGTACGTCCATAGCATACTGGAGGGCACATAGGCCCCTATATCTCCTTATCATTCTTTGGAGGATCTCATGCCAAGTTGGGCCGAGATTCTTGAATTCTTTTTTTGAGCACTCAAAACACAATGGCGCTCCACAAACTCCTCCTGCTATGGGGCATCATTCACACCTTTGCATACGAGATCAGCATCCCATGCTTGGGGGCATGATGGTTTTCTCCCTGGTCATCTTCTCAATTGATTAACATGAGTCTCAGCCTAGATCCCACTAGATCTAGGTATGGTCGATTATCCTCCCACTCCTTGGATAGTTTTTCCTACTGACCTCTCCAGCAAGCCATATGCACATCACATATCGAAGGTGTTTCATACCATATCTTCAAATATTCCACTCTATGTCCACATAGTCCCCATGTTTGACTTTTTGGGTGAGGGTGATTCTATACCTCCTCTACTAGTTCATTCTTGGTTTCCTCTTCCCTTAATTCTTCACCAGGAACCATCGTTCCAAGAAGCAATAAGGCCATCTTTAGATAAGTAATCCCACTTGCCTAAAAGTCGTAGATCCTGATTCTGATGGTCGGTTTGTCTGCTATGATCTCCACAAGATTTAGCACCTTCTCCTCCTCTAAAATTGGAGGGAAAACATCCTTTCATAGAAAAATCCATAATTTTTCTGACACCCATTGTGACCAAACCATAGCTCAGTTTGACGAACTGTCAACACTGTTGGAATTTCCTCATCGAGATCTATAATGGGCCTTCCTTAGTTTTTGATGATTTGACACTTCACTAGGAAATCATTCTTCCAAGAAGGGTCATGTTGTTGCCTCTCAAAATCGAATTTCTTCATATACAACACTTGTACCTTAGGGACTACCTTCCCTTAATACTTTTCATACCATGGGTTGATTTTTGTCATAAGTAACCATCATTTACTCATGTTTTCTTGGTCCCCACCAGGCCTAGTCTGTGTGGAAGCGTCATCGAGTCACCCTTGTTCAAAGCATCTGCAATGAGTTACCCTTGCATTCTCAGAGTCTACTTCATGTCCCATTATACCATCTCATAGTTTTCCATCCATATTTGCATACCGTTCATCCTGGGTTGCCCAGTTTTGCCTCCATTCATATTGTCCCCATCCCCTACGGAGTTGAGTCAGTCGGTGCCAGGTCAACCATGCAATTTATGCTCTGAAAAGGGAATTCATCTGTTTTTCCTTCAGTACCACTTTTCCCCATTATCCCTGGTGTCAGTCCATCAGTCACATTATTATTTTTCCCTGTGCCTTAGTTGAGGATCCTCATTGCCTCACCTATCGCGAGTCCTATTCTCTCGACATCAACTCATTTATTCTAGAAGAACGGCCTAGAGGATAGTGTACCTTGGTTCCATATCCAATCTTTTTTTAGTGCCTTGGATCAAGCAAAGGGACTCATTATTTCCCTTTGAATTGTTTGTTTCATGTTCGTGATTCATACACTTGATGGTCCAGTGATGCAGCAAATTTTACCAGTGATTCTCAGGTGTGTGTGAGATGTTTCAGACCGCATGAGGAGGTGGCCCTTCAGGCCCCACATGCCCAGATGCATTCTTATTATGCTACAACCTCAGATGCAGTTCCACAGAGTTGATGGGTTCGATTCGTACAGATCGCAGTGTTCATAGCATGCACATCTCGTTGAGATGATCCATTCATTTTGGCAGAGCCCTTCCTTGTTCAACAAGGCTTCTCTAGTTTTTCTACCCTCCCTCCCACCCATTTTTTGAGGGAAGGGCCTTTGTATCTCATGTACTCAGATATTATTGTATTCAGTCCTGTCTCATGTTTTTCCAGGTGCAATATGTATATGGGAAACATTATATTATTTTCTACCTCTGTTATGCCAGCATGTCATGTACTTCATTGCCTAGTTTTATATTTCTAGGCGAATCATTATTTTTGTACTCAGTTATATTGGTGGGTATGGGTATGCCTCCCCAACCTCATTGAGGTCCAGTAGCACAAAAAGAAAAGGAGACTTGCATTAGTCTCACCCCCACTGTCCCTATGCTCTTTCAATACAGCTTCATTTCTCTCTCTCTCTCTCTCTCTCTCTCTCTCTCTCTCTCTCTCTCTAGCTCCCCTGTGTTATCTAGTGATTGTGCCTTTACAACATACTTCAATCATACATTTTTCTCCTAAGACTCGTACATTGGGGAGAAATCTATTATCACCAAAAAATTAATAATCTAGACTAATTTACTAGATGGATTGAAGTACACCATGTAAATCCAATTTTACCATAGTAAAATTGCTTTCACTATGAGAAATTATTTAATAAACCACCTTTGTTAAGTAATTTATAGTTAAACCCATGAAGAATAATTAAATAAATCACTATTTATTTGATTTTCTTCTAGGAATAATTAATTAAACCATTGTTCAATTATTATTCCTTGTCATATTTGACCCAATCATGAAAAATAAATAGATAAATCATTATTTTTCTTATTTTTCTCTAAGAATAATTAATTAGTCACTAATTAATTATTATTCTTTTTTAAATTTGACTAAATCCCTTAGGAATAATTAAATAAATCCTTATTTATTTATTATTTCTAAGTAAAATTTTAAATACTTTTTCCCTCCTAAACAAATATAATAAAATATTCCAAGTGGTTATTCCAAGAAGAAGATCAATAATATTTTATTATTTCTCATTATTCGAGGATAACTCAATATTTTGTTATAAATAGAAGGGTTTTCCATTCATTATTCACTTTTGATTATTTTCATTGTTGCACTCATTGTTGTAACTCTTATTATTTTCATTGTCGCACACCATATTTTTGTTGGGTTTACACATTATAGAGGAGAGAGACTCTACACAAGCTGAAGATGTTTGAGGATAGCCCCGTACCCATCCCATAGAGGGGGATTGCTAACATCTATGTGTTCCCTTCATAGGTGTTATAATAAAATTATTCTTTACATATCTAGTTTCCATTTGATGATTGGAGTTATTACTCTTTCTTTTTGTTGTTTAACTATGATTGTGGCATAGATTTCGACTTTGGTAGGTTTTGTTTCTATTAGTTGCTACAGATCTACAATGTTTAGTAACCATTTATATTGTTGAGATTGTTTGTCATCTAGAATTTTAAGTGGGTTCTTTTCATATATCTATGAGAAGAAAACACTACAAAAATCATGTCACAATCGCAACAATCTTCTATTCAAGATGGACATCAAATAAAAAATTCTATTAGAACAAGATATATATCACAAAAACGATATCCTATTTATCCTCCCTCTCACATAGGCAACAAACACAAACTTAAGCTTATCTCATACAACAACACTGGCTGAAGATATCTCAATCCCAGCTATATATGGGATTCTCTTCCAATCGAATCCCACTCATTATTATTGCAATATATCCATGTCCTATCCAAAACTTGGAAACAAACTCTCCAAAGAGCTTATTCAACCTACCTCATAGCTAGTCATGCCAACAACATTGTACTCAACCTCATGCATGCTTAATGCTATGGAAGTTTCATCAAAATATCATGGCATTTCTCATACTAAGGCAGCACCCAGATGTGCTCTTCTTATAAAAGAAAATCCCAAACATCATCAGTACATCCACGTAGTCACATATCATAGGAAGAATATCTCAAGCCAAAAATTGATCGTCCCATGCAAAGACCTTGAAGGTTTCTCAGCAGAAACTCAATGTGCATGAAGTGGCTCAATCATGAATTCACTCAGATTGTTGTATGTAAAACATATATATATAGACAGGTTTTCACACGCAACATCAAATCTTCAATCAACTATCGATTATCAAGGAAAGTGCAGCAATATATGTGTATAATTCAGTGAGAGTGTTCAAGGATTTTCATTTCCAATTTCCAACAAATCTTCAATAGCTTCATTATATAGATGTTTCTTTCCAAACTTCAGAAAGTGATTCACCCTACCATGATTCTTCATTTCAAACTTCAAATTCCAACTCCCTCTTACTTTGATCATCAAAGGCTCATTACCTTTCAAGAATAGACCATCAACATATAAAATAAAAGTCAAATCCATACGTTAGACCACTTTTGAAGTAGAGCTTTGGATGGGCATGCATTCCTAGCTTCACCAAATCACTATGAATGTGGACATACCAGGCTTGGGAAGCTTGCTTCATATAATGATTTCTGCAAACAGAAAACTTGACCAAACCAATATGCTCAGCCTCGCACAAATCAATATTATGCTGTCAAATAAACCAAGTCATGTTTTCAAGCCTTAGATTCCAAATCAAATCTAATATCAAATTCATAAAATTTTCTTCCAAGACCACTGTAAAAAATTATTCGAACCAAGTGTCAGGTAGAGATCACATCCAAATTCCAAGTTATAACCTTATCTATTTCAACAACTATCAGGCAGTATCTAGCCAAATGTTATCAATCCATCCTCATGATGATAATATGAATCATTTCTATTACTAGATGCAAATGCATATGCCAAGGATAGGTCATATATACTTCAACCAATGTGGTAAATCCAATGAAGTGAATACAAGATCATTATTGAATACCAATATTAGTCTCTGAAAGTCAATATGCCCACATAGCACTGACATCAAGGAAATCATCAAAACCCATACTTTTTTATCATTATGAATTCAATCTTTCCATGAGTCAAAACATTTCTACGATCTATCATGCATCATGTCAAATTTCTAAAGAATCATCAATTCCAAGCCAATTTTCCAAATCTTGTCACACCCTTGCAATCGTTATCTAATACTACCATATAATAACTTCAATGATTGAGTCAAAATAACATGTTGATATGCATATTCAGTCCCCTGCAAATAGAATTTTAGTCAACACAATTACCTTCTCTATAGTAAGTCAAATATTCAATCTTCCCTACTCATATCACATTCTATTGTCTACTCCATGTTTGTAGGATTTTCATACTCTTGGTGCACTTTTGATTTCATGCATGAGGCTTCATATTTGGTGACCTATAGTCACAATGCACCCATAAACCTTCTTTTATATGGTTGTGAGGCTTATAATTGCACTAATAAGATTTCTTCCATGTGATTAGTCTTAGATTAATGGAAACCCCTCTCTTCTCAGACCAGAACTAGCTGCAGACCAACAACATTAGATATTTGTCTATTTATGTTAGAAAACTTCGACAATAAGGAATATTCTATACATATAATTCAAATGATAATATGTGTAGGGATATTATGGAGAGATTCTCCCTCTGAATGGAAAACCACTTCAATCATCATCATTCAAGATCTCAACATGTCTATAATACTATCATGCATCAAAAAAACTACTAGATCATCAAACTATATTAGATTCTAAAACATATATTTGTCACCGTCATAACATGTTAACATCAACTACCTCATCATCACATATGAACATGACATCAAATTTTCATCATGGGTTAGATTCAGGGAAAATTTTAAGGATGGAAATTTCAAGTTTAGAAACCTTCACGAATACCACTAGAACATAATATGCAATTTGTAAAAATTTTGCCAATGATTTTGTAAAATTATTCAAATTTCTAATAATTTTATATAGTCTCTATATACAATTTTGGCGATTTTTAAGGTAAAACAATTTTATATTATAAAATTTGGGCGAATCATTTTTAGAAAAGATGGAAATTAACAAATCTTGTTTTTGGAAATAACATGGAAAATTAGCCCACTTGCGAATATTATCCCCTAAAATTTTCTATGGTTAGATTCATATGATTATGAAAATTGGGAAGTGTATCATCATACTTCAAGGATCATAATTATTTCATTACTTCTTTAATATTTATTCAATCATCAAATTAGGTCATCCAATTTTCCATATTGCAAAAATTACTAAGCTAATGTCAACAAGGAGATTCTAAACAACAATCATATTGTTATACTTCTGTCATCATGGTTATCATGCTTATCAAAAGCATTAACTATAGCATCGAGATCAACGCATCTAGGAAATCCATCATGTTTAAAATGTGAGATGATTTTCCAAACATCAAATATACCAATATACTAGAAGTCAATGTTTCTAAGTAGTTTCACCATGACTCAATACCAAATGCACCATGTCATAATAGGTACCATGAATCAAACTTACTTTCATATGCATGCATAAGCCATTTTTGAAGGTTATATTCATCACACCTTAGGGCTTACTTTTCTATTCAATACTGCATTTGAAACCTAACATTAAAACAATGCACCATACATACCTTGTAGTATTCAAATACATGTGCACCTTCTTATTTGACATAGGTAGTTGTTCATTAGGTGCCTCTTTTCCCTTTCTAGTGCTAGCTCTTTTCTTCATGCACTGGACATGATCCTCAAGAAGGATCCATTTAAGACATATTATTGGGAGGTTAGAAGTATTCGAATACCCAAATATACATGTAGGAAGTATAAGTAATAATCAAAGGAATAAACCCAAATAGGAATAGAATCACAAAGAGGTAACATAAATCTAAATGGTACTTATCTTAATGACAGGTGAGCTCTAGGGAAAATTTTAAGGATGGAAATTATCTTGAAGTTTAAAAACATTGGAGAATCTCACCAGTCCCTAATATGCAAACTATAAAAAAAAAAATTTATATAGTTGTAAGATTATTTAAAATTATAATGATTTTATATATATTCTCTATGTAACTTTGGCAATTTTTAAGGTAAAATAATTTTATATTGTAAAATTTGGGGGGATCATTTTTATAAAAAAAATGGAAATCAACAAATCGTTTTTGTGGGGAGATCATGGAAAGTTAGCCCACCTACAAATATTAGCACCTAAAATTTTCCATGGTGATCTCTCCCTCTTGAATTAGCCTTCAAGAGTTATGATTTTCCATTTGACCATATAAAATTGATTCATTCAATCTATTCATCTTCAATAATAATCAGGCCTAGATAAGACTATCTCATCTAAGGCTACATCAAACTTGTCACAAGTGCTTGAACATCTTCATGTTGATCATGCTAGGTTTTCTTAATTGCATATCTAAAACCTTTGACATAATCTAGGGTTTCTTCCAAACCCTAACTTCATAATATACATCAAACCCTAATAACTAGATTTCACAGGGTTTCCTTCAAACCCTAGTATTCTTTTAGGTCTCCTCCATCTTCTTTTGCTTCCATTAAAGGTGTCTGCATATGGGTGATATTTAATGACCTTTATTTAACCCAGCTATGATGTCATGTTTATTTTCCTTAGGGATATATAATTATTTTCTTTGATAATTTCATTTCATCATTTACACATAGAATTCATGCCATAACATCATAACATTATTCATATTTACAACAGTATTCAGCCACATGTGAAATTATATAGAAAGAACAACATCATTGTGAATGCAATGGAGAATAAAGGAACAACAGAAGAAAATAATTCACACATAGAGACACTAACATTGGTCAAAGACCAGGGGAAAAACCACTATGGGGAAACCCTTTCAAATTCTTCTTCTTAATAGATTGTCATTGAATGATTCAGCAAAAGAGAGAGTACAATAATCTTCAACCATAATCTTATCCAACGATATTATTTTATAAACATACATGAGATGAACCCAACAATGCTAATAATCAAAACTCTACTTCAAAATCTTATCATCAAATGTCAATTTTTGTTGTTAATCACCGAACCCTCCAGTCAATAAGTGAAATCTACAGTCAACATATAAAACCAAACCCTAGGTCAACCACATGCAGAGAGTGATGTGTGTGTGACTAAAACCCTCCAACTACATGTATGTGCTTGCATGCCTATGTTTGTCACCAAAAATTACCTGTGTCATGCCTGTGGTCAGGAACCAAAACCCTAGAACACTTTTGAGCTTCAGACCTTGCAATCTCAGACCTATACAAGTGAACTTCCACGAACCATCTCATACCTCTGTGAGCCAAACAAAAGAAAGAATAACGGAAGAATACTTTATGATGATGTCCAAATAAGGGTCACTTGACTTGTATTTATAGCCATTAATAGGTGTCCAATTTATATTTTGGACCAACCAGATGAAATATGCACATGTGGGGCTTAATTCAAAAATACACTTTCCCTTGTGGAAATTGAGTGCTTCAATAGTCAAAATTACTCCTCTCTAAAAGTGGAATCTCACCCCATGGTTGGAATTTGTCAGTGACCTTCCAAATTAACAACAATGAGCATGTTTAGTTGATCAAGTGATCAAATTTATGCTTGAAAATGAAAGTACCCAGAACTTGTTGCAACCATTTCCAAATCGAAGACCTCATTACCTTGAATCCAAAGAAACTCATTTCACTGAAAACAAATATTGGATTATCCCGATATTGTGTTCCAGATAATTTGGAAAATAACTAAAATTTTAAAATGTGGTTGTAGGGATGCCCAATCAATAATCCATACACTAGTTGGGCAATGATTGGATAGGGTGACTGTGCCTCCCATCAACCAATGGGATGAGAACAAGTGGCATATTTTCATTGCTTCAATTTTGGTAGCTTTTTATTGGTTCAAGTGGTGATTGGGTGGACCAATCAGGAGTTTCCATGTGGCCTCCTATTGGTCGTGTCAAATTTTTGTTTGAGGTTGAACTGCCCCCACAAGGTTTGAACGTGTGACCTTCCACATGCTATCCAAGCCCTCCACTAGTCCGCCTACATTGGTTCTTGTTAAACTATGGGAGACAACCATATTTAAGGTTTACGTAATGTGCTAATGGGGGAGGTGATCAGGGTAATCCCTAGCCCCTGTCCACCCCAGTACCCATGGCACCATAAGCAGAGGCCAAGATCTAGGCCTTAAACTAGCCCATGGACATAGCCCCAAATTTGAAGCACCATCGGAGAGCCAAGCGAAGACAGGAGGCGGAAGGTAAGGGGTTCAGCCCCAAGTCATAAGGAGTCAATCTGATCAAGAGTGTGGAGGCATGGATAGGGGCAACCAAGGCCACATGGAAATTATATGACTAGGAGCAGGCACAGAGGGGACCAGCCCATGGACCCATCACTCCATGTAGCCATTCACCTAGAGTTTAAGGGCTAGGTCGACAGGGGTTACCGTTAAGGCCCAAGCCTCGGCCTTGTGCGTCCATCTGGCCACAATGTTTTGTCGCAAGGTGTTAGAGGACAATTTAATGGCCCAAAAAATTGCACCTACGGAGGGAAAATTTGTCACTTAGTTAGCAATTTTCAAGGTGGAATTGTAGGATCATTAGCTAGAAGGATGAAATTGTAGGATGTTTAAGAGTAAATTTCATGGATGAGCTTGTACCTCATAGATTTTTGAGTTTTTCACCAATTTGAACTCAGAAAGAGGCTACCTAGGGGTTTTTGGATGCTATGAATCCAATAGTGTCCTCTGTTTTATGTTTTTATCACATCTAAGTATCTGTTTTGTAGGTTGGAGGCTAAGGAGTGTATGGATCAAGTAAGGATTGGTAACATTTTCTGAGGGTGTTGAGTATGAAGAAGACCTTGCAGGGGTTTCTTCACCTTTAGAATTCATTTTCAATAGCTAATACTTGTAAGGTTCAGCTCTTGGAAATTTTTATCTCTATTTCAAGTTGAGGGAAACTTGGATTATGTCCTTCTTTTTGCATGTATGCTCATTTTTAGATGAGTTCTAGGGTTTTTGTAGAAGACTCCTTGTATTGTTGTAGTTTACATGGTGATTATAGGTTGTCATGTTGTTTTTAGGTCACAATTCTCTGCAAGAGAACATTTCCTTGAAAGGAAAATAGCCACATGGTCATCAACATACTTTATGTACTTCATTTTTACACTAGAATATGAGTGGTCTAGTCATGTTGACAGACCTGGAGATGTAGCCCAGGAGGGGTGAACTTCGTTATAAAACCTTGTGTTTCTCTTCTCTATGCCTACATGAATTATATGTGTTATGATCGTTATGATTAACTTTCACATGAGAACTAATTCATGCTTGAAGGGACACTAAACTAACATGTTGCTTATGAAGACCCATTTTCATGCAAAGTGTCAACATGGTCCCAGTTTTTGTTTCATTTTATTTTGGAAAGAGAGGCAGAAATCACCTATTCCACTTTCAGATCAGTTTGGTATCAGAGCACAAGTTGACGAAGTTGCAAGATGGGAAACAAAAAGAGTATCCAAGATCTTGAAGATTGAAATTTATCTATTCAAATGGAGAATATAGAGTTGAGAAGGATGTTGGAGATAGATAAAGAGAAGAAGAGGCACATGCACTTTGTGTTGAGGTAAGTGCTTGATGAGCAAGTTGTAGAAAGTGCTACTCCTACACTAGCAAAAGAGACCTCTAAGATGAAGCCAATATGTGCTCATGGTTCAAATTGTGGTTTTGGACCTTATTTAGAAGATGATGCATGTGAGTTTTGTAAGAATCTCCAAGAGCAACACCCTATGGTAGTGGACAAGAGTGGATGGTTAGATTCATCTACAAGTTGGATGTCGTCATCATCATCAAAAGAAGAAAGAATGCATGACAAGTTTAAAGAGGTAATCAGTATCTCAAGTACAACTCCATCCATTCATTTGCATAATAATAATTTACATCATTGGAGCAACATACCAAGGGTATAAGTATGAGATTTCTTTATAAGATGGGATTTGAAGGTGGAGGTCATGGGACAAATGGTCAATGCATTACCAATCGTTTATGGTTGAGTAACAACCAAGGTACCAGGGATTGGGATATAGACAAAGGGAATTTTTAGAATACGCCAAAATGCTTGAGGTACATCAAACATCTGAGCATGAGATGTTACCACCTTGTGATGACCGTCAAATTTACAACTCTAAAGACAGGTATAAATGTCAAGAATGTTTTCCAATGGATGGAAATTTTGAATACTTGTGGAATCAGTAACCTTGTACATTTTGTGATTCTTTTTACCATCGTATAGCTTTGTGCGAGAAACGTGTAGTAATGACTAAAAGAATGAATGAAATTTTAGGCGTAAAACATAATGACTTTCTTTTGCATGAGGGAGCTTATATGTCTACAAACAAGAAGAAGTTTTTCTAAACTCATGGCAAAGTGCATGAACATAGCACTAAACGATGTTGGAAGTTTCATCCAGAGCTTCGTTCAAGGAAAGGTGAGGAAATCATGTTGCATAATGCAAGAGGTGGCAAAGAGAACTCTCCAAAATCCTAAGAGGCATTCAAAATAAGATGGTGCAAGAAGAGAACCCAAAATCCTGAGAGAGGCAATTTTTGGGTAGACTTGTAAAGATGCTTTGTAAATTGTTTGTAAATACTTGTTGTCATTACCTATTTAGGTACTTTTAATGTGTACATCATTGTCACTATGTTCAACAAGTGAATGTTTTCATTGATGTATGTATTTGATTTTATAAGTCCACATATTCAAGGACTTTTTATTGAATGTACAAAGTTTGCCATTCAAGTTTGTCTACAAATTGTCACATGTTCACTCATACAAGTATTCAAGATGAAACTTGTGTGAACCAAATCTTTGTTTTAAATATTGTATAAGATAGTTGTGAATGTAGAAAAGGTCAATATTTTCAATTGAAATTTTTGCAATTCGGATTGAGTTTTTGGGTATTTTTGAGTTGCGGCCTCTTTATATGAACTAGGGAAGTAAACTTTTGGAGTGAAAAAGTTCCCAATGGGGAGGTGTGATCAGGTGATAAAATTTATGCTCAAAAATGAAAGTTCCTAGAAATTTTTGTAACTAGTGCCAAATCGAATATCTGATTTCCCTTAATCCAACACAACTCATTTCACTCAAAATGATATGGGATACTCCTGATATTATTTTTTGATTGATTTAGCAAACAACTAAAAATTTTAAAATGTGGTTGCACAAATGCCCAGTCAGCAGCCTGTACGCTAACTGGGAAATGATTGGAAAGGGTGATTGTGCCACCCATCAGCCAATGGGATGAGGATAAATGGCATATTTTTATTGGTTTGATATTGGAGGTTTTTTATTGGTTCAAGTGGTGATTGGGTGGACCAGTTAGGAGTTGACACAGGGGCCAATCCCTGGCTGCCACGTGGCCTCCTATTCCTTGTATCAAATAACTTTTTTAGGTCGAACATCCTCCATAAGGTTCAAACACGTGACCTAGCACATGTCATCCAAACCCTCCACTGGTCTGCCTACGTTGGTTCTTTTTAAAGTATGAGCGAAGATCATATTTACAGATTACGTAATGTGCCAATGGGTGAGGGGGTCAAGTTAAGCCCTAGCCCCTTGCCACTCCTACACCCATGGGACCACAAGTGAGGTATCAAGGGATGGGCCTTAGCCTGTACCATAGCCACAACCCCAAAGCTAAAGCACCATTGGAGAGCTAAGCAAAGACTGGAGGTGGAAGGTAAGGGGGTTAGCCCCAAGGAGCCAACCACAATCATAAGGAGCCCATGCGACAAATAGGGTGGAGGCATGGAGAGTGGCCAGCCCAAGGGGACTATACGCAAGGCCACATGGAAGCCATAAGACCAGGAGTGGGTGCGGAGGGGGTCAAACCCTATGGGACCAGCCCATGGACCCATCACTCGCCCAAAGTTTAAGGGCTAGGTGAGCGGGGGTGGGCGTTAAGGCCCAGCCCTCGGCCTTATGCATCCATATGGCCACAGATTTTGGTCCCAAGGCGTTAGAGGATAATTTAGTGGCCCAAAAAATTGCACCTTAGGAGAGTGAATATTTTGCATAGTTTGCGAGATTTTTAGGGAAGAATTGTAGGTTTGCTAGTGAGAAGGGCGAAATTGTGGGATGGTTAACAGTAAAGTTCATGGATAAGATTGTAGATCATAACGTTTTTACTTTTTTTACCAATTTGAGCTTGGAAAGAGGCTACTTGGGGGCTTTTGGATGTTCTCAGCCCATTGGCGATATCTATTTTATGTTTTGAGAAAATCTAGATGGCCTTTTTGCAGATTGGAGGCTAAGGGGTGTATGGATCAAGCAAGGATTAGTATCATTTCCTGAGGGTGTTGAGCATGAAGAAGACCTTGTAGTGGTTTCTTCACCTTCAAAACTAATTTGCAACAAATGATACTTGTAAGGTTTAGCTCTTGGAAATGTTTCTCTCTATGTCAAGTTGAGGGAAGCCTGGATTATATCCTTCTTTTTGCATGTATGCTCATTTTCAGATGACGTCTAGGGTCTTTGTAGAAGACTCCTTGTATTGTTATATTTTACATGGTGATTTAAGGTTGTCATGTTGTTTTTATGTGAGAATTCTCTACATGATAACATTTTCTGGAAATGTAAATAGCCACATGATCATACACATACTTTATGTACTTCATTTTTACACTGAAATATGAAAGGTCTAGTCATGTCGACAGACCCAGAGATGTAGCCCAAGAGGGGTGAACTCCATCTTAAAACCTTGTGTTTCTCTTCTCTATGCCTAAATGAATTATATGTGTTATGTTCATTATTATTAACTTGCACGTGAGAACTAATTCATGCGTTAAGGGACACTATACAAACATGTTTCTTACGAAGACTCATTTTCATGGTTGCAAAGTGTCAACAAGGTCCTAGCTTTTGTTTCATTTGATTTTGGAAAGAGTGGAATAAATCACCTACTCCACTTTCAGATCATTAGTACACCGATGAAGTTCCTTTCTTCACCTTTTTTTGTAGGAAGTGTTTCTGTTCTTTCACCCCTTATTTTATTTTCATTATTCTCATTGGCATTTTATCGACGTTTATATCACCAGGTTAGAAGAGGGATCCCGACTTATTTAAAGCAAGAGAGGTTATTCCTTTAAAATGTATTATATACCTATGAAAGTAATATACTCACTCTTATTTATCTCCTTTCCCTTCTCTACCTGACTGGATCTACAAGAAAAAAAATCAATGACAACCCCAACTCAAGGAATGGATATCCTAGAATAGATATGGGCATCATGGTTCTGATTATATATTTTTGTTTGAATGAATTATATTTGCCATTCAGACAACATTGACTTTAAAGATATTAGACCAAAGAAAAGAAGAGGAGAAAAACATTAACCAACTATTGATGTGTGTCACAAATCCCTTTCAAAGTTTCACCACATTGTTTCTTGAGCTAGACATGAGCAGTTTTCATGCACATTCTTATTGAAAAAAAAAAACGAAAGGAAGAAATGAAAAAACAAGAAAGACAAAATGAAAATAATAAAGTCAATGTAACAACAAAATTCAAGAAAAAAAAGAAAGAAAGCAACTTAATGCAAACACTAGATGAAGAGTAAAATCCAAGGTCATGCAATGAAACTATACCTTCTCCTAATCTAATTGGCTAGAAAGTTAGGGCTACGTGAAATAAAATTCCCAATTAAACTATCGAAGCTCCTCTCGATCTACAAATACAAGGATGCATACAATTAGTACCAATATAAAGTAATTTGCCAAAATAAATATGTGATCATAAATAATTTACACAAGATATTGAAGGTTTTTCCTACTTGCAGAAATATGTGCCATAACAACTAACTTTACCCAGTTTGCAACTTTACCTTGTTCATGTTCATAATTCTAAAGGCACCTAGAGTATTTGATTTCTCTTACTTTGATAACTTCTTGTGATGTATTTTTACTTAACATGATTTTCGTCTTTCACTTGATTATTATTAGTATTCTCTTCATCAAACAACTATCAAACCACAAAGGACAACAAGATAAAGGACACAAGATATAGGAAATCATGCAGGGAAAAAACATGTCCAACTGAGAGGGAAACCCATAAGAATTATTCTCTTCTTATAGAACTTTAATTGACGAATTCCAAGACCTATGACCATTAACGAAAACCCTCCAAGACCAAGTCAAACATTTCTGTCTTTATAACAATTTTAGCAATTTCGATTCCTAGAATATTTTTCTACAACTTCAACCTTCCCAGCAAATTCTTCTACAACTTTGACCTGCCCAACAAATTCTCCTAGAACTTGAACCTTCCTGGCATATTCTTCTACAACTATGACCTTTCCAACAAAGTCTTCTAGACTTCGACATTCCCAACAAATTCTTCTAGAACTTTGACCCAATAATTTTCCAACACTTCAACTTGCCCAACAACTTTCCAACACTTCAACTTTCCCACAAACTTTCCACCACTTTATCTTTCCCAGCAACTATATAAACTCTAACACGAGAGAGAAAGAGAGAGGCCCAAAAATTTTATCTTTCTCTTCTTATTTTTCTTCACCTTTTTCCAACTTCTATCTTGATGAGATCAAACTTGAGTGAGTGAGTATCCAAATGAGGTCAAGTTCCTTCTTATTTATACACTTGTGAGGGGTATGAATTTCTATATTTAGGCTAACTTGTCCCTTCATTTAGGTCGACTTGATAGTTTCATTATGACGAGGTCTTGGAGAGTCTTTTGACTCAATTCTGACTCACATAAATTCTTTTTACAATATGTAACATGACCAAATGGGTCTTTCATACATGACAATGACTTTCTTAACTTGTAGAATCAAGGACAAGTCCTAGAAGCTCTCAATGGGATCTTGAACTAAAAATAAATTTCCCTTTAGCATGAAACCCATGCCTCAAGAATACAAATAATTTTCTCTTTTCATTAAATACATAAGATCATGATTGCATATGTCATTACTTTCACTGAACCCAGTTACATATTTTGACACTCCCTCTTGACTACAAAGGTATTCATAATCCATACAAGGTACTTGGACATTCTCAATCTAAAGAATTTTCATCAGAAGAGTTCGATTGGTAGGCCATCTATTTGTAGGCCATCTATTTGTTACATAACAAGGCCTTGACTAATGACTCTATCTCTCCACAAGATCAGAGCACAATGTTGTAGAGGCCAATGATTGAAACACACTATCATCATTGTCTCTCAAGGCACACACCCCACTCATGTGTTAACAAACCTTCCAGGACCATTCTTACATTGGTTTCCAAATCCTCAAAGAATATCAGTCCTCTTCAACTACTCTTAGCTTGGATTCCCTACCACATCCACAAAGAGTATCGATTGCTAGATTCTTACCCAATACCCCATTCTCTTCATGATATGAAGACAAAAATAATGTTTCTATCTCTCCCTCTTAACTAGGGACTTGTCCAAGCTCCCTCGTATCCAGGGAATTGCTTCCAACATATTTTGTCTGTAAGTGGAGATCATGGGATTATTAGCTGCTTTTTGGGATCCTTCTTTTAATTTCACGAAGTGCATCCTTATATTATGGAGCCTTCATTAGTTGTATGGAATCATCCATCCATCACTTTCCTTCATGAATCATATTAGTCATGTTGTCCTTCTCTTCATTGGAAATTGATCTTCTATTCCACATCTATCTTTCATTCATACTACTACCTCTTCCAAGTCATGTTTCCTTTAGGATATTCCTTCCAACCACATTAGTGCTATTTTTCGCTGACATATACAAACCTAATTTGGTAGCCATGTATCAACCCATCCAAATGTTGTTCAAAAATCAAAGATGAACATCAAATTATTGTTACTTTATATGATGACATTTCATCGCAACATCTTGTTTTCCTACAATATCTTTCACATTCATAAACACATATCCAAGGATTCATATGTCAAGGGTATCCTTTATTTACATACTTCATCAAGGTCTTTGTATATTTTCCTTGGAGATGTCACATTGGATCCTTCTAGTCCTCTAATGTTGATACCTTATGTGACCATAGTTGTATATTTCATTATCTCTTCTTTCTTTATTCACATATTTCTTCCCAGGAAATTTCATCCATAGTGTAGGTTTTAACGCCGTACAGAAATTACCTCCATACAAATTCTAAAACACATTAAATAAATAATGCAAGAGCATAACAAATAAAACACATATACAAAGATATATTGCCCTGGATCCCGAAACTGGGACTACCAGCTTGATTTTTTATTATTTTCCTTTAAATGTTATAATACATATTTATACATGTCTAAGCATCCAATAACATGGACCGAAAACCATCATGTCTAATACCATGTGCGAAAATCATGCACAAAACCATAGGTAGGTTTGCCCAACCTGACATAGGGTCCAAAAACCAAAATTTTCTGGGGCGCTGCCTCGGACCCCATAGAGTGGGGTTACCTGCACCCCTCAAATCCCCTGTGACTTCCTTGCTATGCAATCGGTGCAACGAAGGGGGGGCTCCACCCCCCACTAACCCCCCGGTTAACTACATGGGCTAGTCATGGAAAGAATATAACACAACCCAACATTCTCCCACTTGTTTTTTTCTTTCCACTGGGGACCACAAGAGCTTAGTCATTTATCTAGCCCTGCAATGTCCATTATTTCTCTACACCAAGAGAACTTCTCAGAGCTCACAGATTTTGTCAATGCATCTGCAGTATTCTTCAAAGTGTCCACCTTTACTAGCAACACCTTTTTGTCTTCTATCAGATCCTTCACAAATTGATACTGAACATCAATGTGCTTTGTCTTTGAATGATATGCAGGGTTCTATGCTAAGAAAATTGCACTTTGGCTGTCACAGTCTATCCTTATATCTCCCTGTACTAACCACATACTTGAACACAATCTCTGCAACCAAACTGCTTCCTTGCTTGCATGAGTGGCTGCGATGGATTCTGCCTCTGTAGTTGATAGTGCCACTATAGATTGTTTCTTACTCATCCAACTGACTGCACCTCCAAATAGGTTAAACACATATCGACTTGTAGATCTTCTTTGATCCAGATCTCCAGCCAAATCCACATCAACAAGGCCACGGATATCCAAAACTCTATTCAATCCTGGTCTTCCTTGGTAGCACAAACCATAATCATTAGTGCCACGCAGATACCTGAAAACCCGCTTCACTATTGTCCAATGATCCTTCCCTGGTTTTGACATAAACCTGCTCAATACCCCCACTACATGTGCAATGTCCATTCTAGTACAGACCATCGCATACATCAGGCTACCGACTGCACTTGCATATGGAACATGGGACACATCCTCTTCCTCTTCTTGTGTCTTGGGACACTGTTCAACAGATAACTTTACACCTATAGAAATCGAAACCTTCACTGTTTTTCTATCATGCATATTAAACCTCTGCAATATTTTCTCAACATACTTCCTCTGGTTTAACCAGAGATTCAACTTTGCCCAATCTCTTTTAATTTCCATGCCCAAAATATAGTTTTCAGCACCAAGGTCTTTCATGTCGAATTTGGAGGACAATTGGGTCTTAAAATTCTGGATAATTTATTTTTCATTTCCAACCAACAACATATCATCCACATATAAGACTAGATAAATAACACAGTCACCAATTAATTTAAAATACACACAATGATCTGCTTTTCTTCTGGTGAAGCCAAGTCCCTGTATAAATGTATCAAATTTCTGATACCACATCCTTGGCGACTGTTTTAACCCATACAGAGACTTCTTTAACTTGCATACTAGTTCTTTCTTACCCTTCACCGCAAAGCCTTCAGGTTGCTTCATGTAGATTTTCTCTTCCAGATCCCCATGAAGAAATGTTGTCTTCACATCCATCTATTCTACCTCAAAATCAAAAGTAGTAGCAACAAATAAAAGTAATCTAATAGAAGTTACCTTGGCAACAGGAGAAAAAATATCACCAAAATCAATTCCTGGCACTTGGGAATAACCTTTTGCTACCAACCAAGCTTTGTATTTCTCCACCTTTCCTTCTACATTTGTCTTCTTCTTGAACACCCATTTGCTACCAATGGGTTTCCTTCTAGACAGAAACTCCACCAGATCCCAAGCCTCATTTTTGTGCAAAGATGCCATTTCGTCAACCATGGCCTCGTTCTAGATTTTTACATCCTCTGAATCTACTGTTTCCTTCAGAGTTCTATGATCATCATCAATAATAGATAAATAAAAATTTGAATAGAAAGAAGATGGTCTATACCTAACTGGATGCCTTCTTTCTCGAACTAATTTTCTCACACCTGGAGTTTGTGGCTCTTCACCTTTTGATTCCTCCTCTGCTGTATATTCTAATTCTTCCTCCTTTAGCTCAAACTCTATCTTCTCAGGTTCCTTTGGTTGGAATTCATGTTTAATAACATCTTTCACCTCTCTGAACACCACATCTCAGCAGTACACAACCTTCCTTGTTACTCAGTTCCAAATCTTATAACCCTTTAAACCATCCTTATACCCAATAAAGCTGCACTTTTCAAATTTACTATCCAACTTGGTTCGTTTCTCCTTTGGAACATGTACACGTGCATCACATCCAAATACCCTCAGATGTGAAAGAGAGGTTTTCTTACCAGTCCATTCCTCTTGTGGAGTCTTATCCTCCAATGCTGATGAAGGTGATCTATTGACCAGGTAACATGTTGTCTCCATCGCCTCTACCCAGAATTCATATCCTAACCTGACACCACTAACCATACTTCTTGCCCTTTCCACCAACGTCTTGTTCATTCTTTCTGCAACTCCATTTTGTTGATGTGTATATGGAGTAGTCCTCTGTCATGCTATACCACACTTCTTACAGAATTCTTCAAATTCCTTACTGCAAAACTCTCCATCGTTATCTGTCCTCGGCACCTTTATCTTTTTCTCTGTCTAGTTTTCCTCTAGAGCCTTAAATTCTTTAAACCTGTCAAAGACTTCAGATTTCTTCTTAAGGAAATATATCCATGTATTCCTTGAGAAGTCATCTATAAGCGATACATAGTATAGAGACTTACCCAGTGATCGAACCTTCACAGGTCCAAACACATCACTGTGCACAAGCTATAATATTTGTTTCGCCCTCTTACCACCAGAGGGGAAATTCACTCGATTTTGCTTCCCGTATACACAATTTTCACAGAAATCAAAATCCATAGAGAAATTACTCATACCTTCTACCATAACTTTACCATGAAGTATTCGAAGGCCCTTCTCTCCAATATGTCAAAGCCTTTGATGCCACAACATGGTCTTCTCTCCAGAGACCACTAGATTTTTTGCTCCACTTTCGAGAACCACAGAACTGTTGCACCCATCAACAACTGTGTTACCTTGCAGCTTCTACAAAGTTCCAATCCAAACTCCCTGCATCAATACTAGTGCTCCCCAAACCATCTTGCTAGTATCCTTCTCAAACATTGTTTTTACACCTACATCATCCAACTTGCTTACAGAAATCAGATTTCTAGCCAATGCAGGAATATGCAAAACACCTAGAGGTGTTCTAACCCTTCCACCTTACAACTTCAACTTTACTTTTCCATGACCAACGATTCTAGCCTTCCTATCATCCCCTAAGAAGACATCACCACCATCGTATTTCTCATATTTGCAGAACCACTATCTATGGGGAGTGAAGCTAAAGGATGCACTTAAGTCAATCAACAATGCCTCATGATCTACATGTGTACTTGAAGAAGCAAAGTACGCATCCCCACTTTCATCTGAGGTAGTTTTCGACACTACAGAAGGAGCATCACCAGATCCCTTTCCTTTGTCAGGAACTTTAAATTTACAATCCCTTTTGTAGTGCCCTTCCTTTCTGCATTTCCAGCACACCACCCTTTACAGGTTTTCCTGGAGATTTAGATCTCCCACTCGATGACTTACTTTTGTTTCTATTCTGGGACCATCCTCCTATAGACAAGGCATCACCATTCTGGCTCTCCATATTTTTCCGTCTCATCTCCTCCATCAGCAAGGATAAGACTATTTCATCAAACTGCAAGGCAGTTGCATTGCTACCTATTGCAATAACCAAACTATCCCATGAATCTGGTAGGGAACACAACAAACTGATGCACTTATCTTCATCTAAAATTCTAATATCAACAGACGATAACTAACTTACCATAGTATTAAATGCATTCAGATGCTCTGTCACTGAATCTCCATCTTTCATCCTCAGGTCATACAGCTTTTTCCGTAGGAACAGTTTATTCACTAGAGACTTAGATTGTTACAAAGTCCCTAACTTGTCCCACAAAGCCTTAGCCATAGCTTCCCCTGATACATTCAGCAATATCAAATCTGAGACACACAATCGTATTGTGCTCTTTGCCATTCGATCTAACTTCTTCCATTCTTCATCGAACACTCCTTTTGGTTTAGTACTCATATCTACCGCGATCCACTAATCTTTATTCACCAACATATCCTCCATCTTGAGTTTTCACAACTCAAAACTCTGACCATTAAATTTCTCGATCTCTATCTTTCCACTGCTCACCATATTCTTTCACCACCAAAATCGATCTCGCAGATCTCCCACTGAACAGGGTCTATCATAGGCCTGTGCAAAACCCCTCATCAACAAAGGTGTCCCCTTGAAGCCAAAACAACTCTGATACCAAATGCAGGTTTTAACCTCGTACAGAAATTACCTGCATACGAATTCTAAAACATATAAAAAAAACAATGCAAGAGCATAACACATAAAGCACATATACACAAATATTTTCCTCTAGATCCCAAAACCGGGACTACCTGCTTGATTTTTCATTATTTTCCTTACAATGTTATAATACATATTTATACATGCCGAAGCATCCAATACCATGTACTGAAAACCATCGCGTCCAATACCACGTGCGAAAATCATGAAAAAAATCATAGGTAGGTCCACCCAACCTAACATAGGGTTCAAAAACCAAAATTTTCCGGGGCGCTGCCCTGGACCCCATAGAGTGGGATTAGTTGCACCCCTCAAACCCCCTGTGACCCCCCCCTCTACACAATCAGCGCAACGAAGAGGGGGGCTCCACCACCCCTCTAACCCCCTGGTTAACTACGTGGGCTAGTCATGGAAAGAATATAACACAACCCAACACATAGTTCTTTTATCTTCGTCAACTACCTCATATTCCAAATTATGACATATTATGTTGATTTCATCTTCTCAATATGCGAAACATGCCTTCATGCATCTTCCCAATGAACATATCTTGTTTTTCTTCAATCATGCTCATGGGGTAGAGAATTACCCATGTTGTCTAAAACTATATGATGACATGACTTATTTATCAAATATATACATACCTCTTTTCTTCTTTTGATCTTCTATACCTCCTTCGTTAGCTTCCTTTCCTTGATTTGATGTACTTCAATCATCTTGACATGTTGCACTCCTTTGTCACCATAGCATCATTGTTCTAAAAAATGTATCCCACACAGGTGTAATGATCAGTGAGATACTTGCTTCTTCCAAGTAAAGGTGAACCTTATAATGAATATTCCAATAGAGTATTTATATTATCCTCATCTGACAAATTCTCCTTTCATGATGATGATATATGATGAATTCCATCTATCATGCTAGATGATTTTATTTCAACCATAGGTACTATATATGTTTTCAATGAGGTTACCAAGAGCTACTTCCTTCTACATCCATGTAGACTTTTACTTAAATATTCTTTCAAGCTTCCCTAATGATAGCATGAGCTCTTGCTTCAATTGTATTCTTCTAATATTATTCCATATTCTACTATGATTCATCTTTTCATGATGCTTCTCATCTTGACTACCATGGTGGAGGTGTTTCTCCTAGCTATGCATCGGAGAAACCCTAATAGGGAAGATCTATCCCTTTGGACTTTTTCTCATTAGGTTCTTCCACTTATTTGGTCATGTAATCTTCATTTATTTATTTCCTCTTGTTGTCCTTCGCTAATTTCATACAATCTCTCTTGTAAGGCCCATATTCGTTACAGCCATAGCATTGGATCTTTGACATATCCTTCTACTTATTTTTATGAGGACCAAATTTTCCAAACTTTCCTTTTCTTTTTTCCATCAGAAAATGCTTGAACTTATTCATTTGATCCTACATTCATTTTTCCCTTCAACCTGGTTTCTTTAATCTTATACAATGGCCAAAGTTCACTTAATGGGGTAGATTCTTTCTTTCCATAAATGCTTGATATAAAATTGCCCCATTCCTCTCGGCAGTGCTTCAAGCACTATGGTGGTCATTTCTTTATCACACATTATCTTTTAAAACTATTGTAGTCGATCTATTATTTTGGATACCCTCATAAAGTATGAGATTCTTCCATATTCTTGTCATATAACAATGTAAACTTTGAAACGGGAACCGATACTGTTACCCGTTTTGTAGAGATAGCAAAAGAGTGACCCGATTTTCAAAAGGGGGATGCAGAGCACATATTTTTTTAGAGCATAGTTTCTGGCACTTTAAATTTTTTGATGTACATTACGTTTTGGAATGTTAGTAATATGCATGTTGATTTTAAAAAGTGGTGATTCTGCATCAGGCTCGTTTTCTAAAAGACCTATTTTTTTACTTTAAATTTTCTAATGTATAAAATTTAAATAATTATTTTATAAATTTAACAAATTTTGACACTTTAAATTTTTTATGTCAAATTTTTTATTAAAATATATATATATATATATAAGGACCAAAAAGACATAAAATGTATATGTGTGTGTGTAAACCATAAAAAAAGTTGGCAAAAATTAAAAATAGAAAATAAAAAATAAAAATAAAAAACTATAAAATTAAGTAACTAAAAATAGAAAAAATTTAAAAAACATTAACAAAAAACTACCCAAAAAAAACTATTTAATCAAGATTAAAAACATTAAAAAAAAACTATAAAAACAATTAAAATTTAATATATATATATATATAAACTAAAAACATTTTAAATTTAATATATACATATAGGATTAAAAAAAACCATTTAAAAATTAAAAAGAAGAAAACATATATTTTCAATTTTTAAAAAATAAAAAACATTTAAAACTTTAAAAATCATATATTTACAATTAAAACTTTAAAAAATATATTTGCACGTAGCTCCGCCACCCAGGGCCATACCCCCACGGGTGGCCAGGCGGTGGCTATCTGATTCTAGAATTGGATAGCCACCCCCATGGGCGGTCAGGCGGTGGCTTGAAATCGGATAACCACCGCCCGACTGCCCGTGGGGGATAGCCACCACCCAGCCACCCCCACGGGCGGCCGAGTGGTGGCCATTTGATCTTGAGAATCAGATAGCCACTGCCCGGCCACCCCCACGGGTCACTGGGCGGTGGTTATCCAATTCCAAGAATCGGATAGCCACCCCCATGAGCAACCGGGCGATGGCTATTCGATTCCGAGAATTGGATAGCTACCCCCACGGGCATCCGAGCGATGGCTATTCGATTCCGAGAATCGAATAGCCACTCCCATGGGCGGTCAAGTGATGGCTATTTGATTCCGAGAATCAGATAACCACCCCCACCTGCGGTTAGGCGGTGGCTATTCGATTCTCGGAATCGGATAACCACCCCCTGACCGCCCTTGAGGTGGATATTTGATTCTTAGAATCGGATAGCCACCGCTCGGCTGCCCCGACGAGCGGCTGAGCAATGGCTATCCGATTTTGAGAATCAAATAACCACCACCTGGCCACCACCACAGGCAGTTGAGTGGTGGCTATCCGATTCCGAGAATCGGATAGCCATCGCCTAACCGCCCATGGGGGTGGCCAGGAAGTGGCTATTCGATTCTCAGAATCAAATAGCCACCGCCCAGCCAGTCGTGGAGACAATGGCGGATAAAATTATTTTTTTAAAATAAAAAATATTTTTGTTTCTTTTAAATACAATAAACATATTTTATAAAATTTATATTTTATTTAAAAAAACAATTTTATCGGCCACTGCCCCCACGAGCGGCCGGGTGGTGGCTATTTGATTCCGAGAATCGAATAGCCACTTTCCGGCAACCCCCACTGTTATAGACATTTTTGTGCCTCACAGCATGAAGCATGAAATGTCAATAATCTAAGGGATCCAAAGTCCCTAAACATGTTGTTCCTACCCCTAGAGGAACAAGGTCAGCAAACCACAGCACTGAATATTAGTTCTCCACCTGAAAACACTCAAAAACAAGCTAATTCTGGATCATGTCAACTGCTCCACTGAGCATCTGCGCTGAATGTCAACTGCTCCACTTTGTACCTGCGTTGAATGTCAACTGCAATGAAGGCTACCTGCGTTGGGCGAGTTTGGCCAAATGGCACAGTCATTCCTCAAAGTGTCAATGCCCAGGAAGCTTCCAAAATGACACTTGGATCAAGGAATTCGCCTAGTGATGAGTAAGAGGGTCTAGATCTCCAAGTGGAAGCAAGAACCTCCAAGTGGACTCAAGAACTGAAGAATAACTGAAGTGGGAGAGGACACTAGTCAGCTCCATGCCAAGCTCAAGCTGACTCATCCTTTCTCCAAAAATCCTATATATAGAGCTCTCTCATGAGGTCTATGGAGGCTGGAATCTTGTGAATGTAAGGAAGTGCTGTTGTTTTGAGTATAGAACTATTGGGTGATTTGCTTGAAGGAGGTGAAGAGGAGATTTCTTTCTGCTGGGAGGTGATGCTGGATTGGGCCTTTTATGGTTGTATCACTTCCTGAACTTTACTTCTTCCATTAATAAAGCATTTGAAGTTCTTTTATATGCATGTGTCTCAATGGCGTATTGATACTTGTATATTTGATTTATTCTAATCCTTGAATCAATTATGAATGTATGCTTCTTGTAGTTTCCCTCTCTTGTCATTTTGCAGGATCTTGGTGTAGCTGGGCCAGTGAAAGAGTAAGGAGCTGGGAGCAAGCAGCAAAGAGGGAAGATTGGATCAATCATTAGCGGAAGACAACGGTTAGTGGATCTCTTCCTTCTCTCTCTTACATCTCATAAAGAAGTAATCTCGAATAGCTTTGCTTTGATTGTTGCTGAGGTACTATCACCCTTAGAGTGGGATAGGGTCATTCCGTATTGGATACTTTTCCCAACAACAAATTGGCGACTCCGCTGGGGATCGTATCTTGTTGGTTGTTTGTGTTTTTGCTATTCATTTCATAAACACAGGGAGTACCGAATCGAACTGCATTTGAATCTTTCAAATGCAAAGTAGAGGGCAGCTACTCTAGCTCAGTTTCTGGGAAAGTTTATGATTTGAAGAGCTGATCCACAAGGACTCTAAATAGCTCTTAGTGATAGATTTTCATCCTCCTTTTCATCCCTTAGTGTGTGCTTGATTGATAGCTTCTGATTTGGCCAAAAACTGTGAATTTTTGAGCAATTTGTGACCCGGAAACTGAGAAAAACGCAAGTTTATCTCTTCAGTGCAGGCACTGTGAAGGCAGTCTACATTTCAGCGCAGTTCCTGAAGGGGCTACCTGCGCTGAAGGTCAAACTGCCAGTGTACTACCTGCGCTGAACCAGTTTTGCCTAGTGCTACTGGGGTTCCCTCCTGTTTATTGCCCTGTTTTCACTCTTGTTTTTGCAGCCTGTTACCAGTCAATGTACCTATCTGAAACCAACTTTCCTTACCACTATTCCGCCTCGGTTGTATAAAGAAACTGTGTTTGTTCTTTGTGTATTTCTTATATCATTTACAGTTTCCCATAACGAAAAGTGAACTAGTCTTGTTGTGGCCTCTTAGATCTAGACCTGTGATAAAGTGTCGTTTTGATCTTAAGAGTTAGTTTAGTTGTTGTTCATAGCTGATTGAGCTTTTGCTTTCGTCATATGGTTTGAATTTATATATTTCTAGTGTCGAAACAAGTAAATCTTAAGGTGTCTTTTGATTTTGGACAAGCTTGTTTGCTTTCACTTGAAACTGAATTCAAAGTTATACAACAGCTTTCTTTTTGTATTGCACCAACATTAAGAAAGAGAAAAGAAATACCTGCATTGTGCATGTACATTTTGACAGTTTGCATGTTGATTTAGGGAAAAATGCATTAATGTGTGCTCTATGATCTGTGTGAAAAGATGTTGTCTTTCTTTTCCCTCAGTAGTTAAGATTTTCAAAGTTGAAAGATTGAAAAGCTTGCTTATCATCTTAGACTGCATTTAGGAGTGTTACTATACATCTCGTGGTGATCCATAAAGGCAAACTGCTAAACAAGATCAACCTTAAAATAAATTGAATTTACATAACAACGCATTGAAACATAACGCAAACACATAGAGGTCTAAGCTAGAGATGTGTTCCGGCGTCGTTAAACGTGATATCTTAGCGTTGAGTGGTTGGGTGATTCTTCCACGGTGAAGCAATAAGTATCAATACGGACTTGTGCTCCCACGTACCGTCGCGTATATATTGGGAGACCCCTATAGGAACAAAGCCTTTATCCATAGGAAACCGTGTCGGCCGCCCTACTGATCGCAATGCAGTGAACACAGCATTCACGAAGATCGACCACTCGTACCGTAAAACGTATTCTGTGGTTTTGCGAAAAGTCTGGCACACCCTCTGCCTAGAACTCCAGAGCAGTTTCTTTTGGCCTTTTTCAAACTCTATAATTGAAAAAGTCCATCCGAGCATTTGTCACTTCGGGCTCGTTAAAACATTGAAGGAGACTAGAGTCATCTTTAGCTTTTTCTCGACTCTTAAAAAGTGAAAAAGCAAGTTGTGTCTAAAGCGTCGTTATAAAATTTATTTTAAACGGAACATAATCACCTCCTATTCCTGCGTTGATCTGTAGGTTGAGAACATGGAACGCCCCAACCAAGGAAGTCCACATGATGGAAATCCTAGTCCTTTCTCCTCTTGGGGAGAAGTTGGTGCGCCCCACATGGCCACATTGTCACTTCCAGGACTGACAATTGGCCTGCCAATTTGGCTGTTCTCAACCAATGTAGTTCAGAACACCATGGTTCCTGAACAGTCGAGTCAACAGTTAGATCAGTCTAGAGCTGCCCACCAGCCTTCAACTTCCTATAACTCTTCCTCCAATCCTTCATCTTCGCAAGGTAGAGCTGGCGAAAGCCAAGCTCCCACGGAGAAGGAGGAGAAGAAGAAGAAGAAGGAGCCTAAGGCGACTGGGGGCAAGCAAAAGACATCTGACAAAAATCCACACACAGCACAGACCGGGCCTAAATCGCCATGTGTCATATGTAGAGGAGACCACTTCCATAGAGATTGTCCCTGTATTCCCCGGATACTAAGGGACTGGTCACCTCGTTTGCACAATTTGGGAGCATCAACCTCTGATAGCCATGTTGAATGCTTACCGTCAACCAGCGAAAGTGAAGGTTCAAGATAAAGAAGAGGAGCAAGATCCCCTTACAGATTGTGTGAAGGCGATCACGCCATCCACCGTTGTCCCTTCTTAGACGAAGCGAAGAGAGTTTTGGAAGATCGCCCGGTTTCACCGTTGAGACTTCCTCCTGGATACAAAAAACTCATGCCAAGTCCTTCGTTGGTTGAAAATACAGCTGGCCCGCTCAAGTGGTCAGCTGAAGCGTCAGTCATCGAAAATGAACCTACTGAATCTAGACTAGACGAAAGTCTAAAGGTCGATACGGCAGTTGACCCGGTTCTTCCTTCAGAGGTTTCATCCTCAAATGACACCGTCACTGAAGAGAATAAGGATGACACCATCCAGATTCTTTTCATCAACACCGATTCTGATGAGCATCAGGGCAATGTGCCCATTCCTTTATCACAGGAAGGAACATCGTCAGGGTCATATCCGGCCGTGTATTCGGTCCCACCGCCAAGCAACCTGGTTGTGTCCTTTGATTGGAACCAACTAGGCAGACCCCGGTTGCCAGCCAGTGTACCATTCAGAATCATAGTCCAAATTTATAGAATGGTAATGGCTGGAACTATCATTGATGAAGGGGCATCTGTGAGTATCCTTTCCTCTATTGCTTGGAAAGCACTGGGTTCCCCGGAGCTTTTGCCTGAGATAAGAAATCTCTCGGGTTTTGATAAAGGAACCAGTCGACCATTAGGGATCCTCCCCAATGTGCCTGTTACATTGAAAGGGAAGACCGTTCAAATGAACGTGATGGTTGTTCAGGGACCCTTGGATTATAACCTACTCCTTGGACGAGATTATATATATTGCATGGGAGCTATAGTCTCCTCACTCTTTAGAGTAATGTGTTTTCCACACGAAGGAAGAATGGTCAAGCTCGTAGACCAACTTTCATTTCCGGGATCACGCATCGCAAATAGTCACATACCAACCCTCAATGGTCTATTCACCCAAGAAATGTCTCCACCCCCAGTCCTCCTTCCCGATGAGTGCGAGTGATTCGGAAAGATGGGACTGGAACCCAGGGGGCATGCATCCTGGTCTGCTTCGGGCAGAGGAAACCTTGGGTATAAGGTAGAATTTCCGCGAAAGAATATGACTAGTCCATACCCCGTCCGTGGATGGAAGAGGGGTTGTTCTAGAACAGGATTCTTTTGTTAAGGTTACTTGTTTGACAAAGGTCATTCACCATTGTCTACTTCGGTAGACAGTGCCGAGGAGATGTTTTCATTTGATGGTGTTAACAAAACAATCTTTGGGTAACCAGAAAGAGGCAAGCCTCCCTCGATAACACCAATGTTTTATCTTTGAGTAGTGTTCTTCTCTTGTCGCAAGTAGCTGCTCTCTTGTCGCAAGTAGCTGTTCTATTGCGATCTTGCAAAAGAGCTGTCAAAAGTTGGGCCGATGGGAAGACAAGTACCACGTAAGACCCGTTAAAAATAACGAGAAGACAAGTATCGTTAACATTAGACTAGCAAGACGACAAGTAGCTGTGAACACCCAAAGAAAAGCAGAAGTGGGGTAGAGGAGGGGCAGCCTTGAAATTGTATTTTATACCTGGGGGCATGCAAACCTTTTGGAGTGCAAGCTAAGAGTGGTTATTTATCTGTTTTTTAGATTAGCCTTTTCCGAACTTGCATAAAGAAAGGATGAGAGGGAGTATAGCTTATGTGAGGTGCGAGCTCTATAAAAAATGGAATCTTGCAGGAGACATTTCTTATCTTATGACTGGTATAATCGAGCAGTTTTACCGCGGAATTTATGCTCGTTAAAAAATAGAAAAGCGAGATCCGAGCAGTTTTAGTACATAGTTCATGCTCGTTAAAAAATAAACATAAGATTGAGCAGTCAAGCTCATTAAAAAAATGAACATACCCCGGTAAATAACCATTGTGATCGTAAATTTATTAGCCATAAAAAGCCTTGGTCGTGTTTGCACCTGCCACCTCCATTCCATTTGGCCGATCGTTCACCCGCATATGATTGTTTACCCATTTTGAGGAACAACTGCGAAGAGTGATTTCACCTAGCCATCCTTGTGACACTGCCGTGATTGGAAAATTCCAACCTGTACCTGGAATCTGCCGCTATCCTTGTTTATCACTCGTTCCTCAAAAGATGAGTCTTCTTTGAGCTCTTTTCATCTGACTCGTAAAATATGAAAAGTTTGCCGAGTTTTGGCCTTCCAGCTCGTTAAAAGTGACCGGAAGAGCTATCCCTCCTCTAGATTTTAATTTTTTTGGACCTGAGGGATTATTACACAAAAAGGTCGAGCGCTTGTTTTATTCGGCTCGTTAAAATTATCGAAAAATCATCCCTTCTGTATTGTTTTATACTTTTTCGGACTTAAGGGATTAGATGACGAAAAAGGAATTTTGGAGTTAACTTTCTGTACCTTTTCAGACTCTCTAAAAATGAAAAGGACCGAGTTTTCCTTGTCGTTAGACTCGTTAAAATGATTAAATAGCGACAAACTTGTCTTTAGATGAGAACGAGTTTCCCTATCGCTAGGCTCATTAAAACATAGCGATGGGCTTGCCCGAAGGGCAGGTTATAGAACAAGCATATGTTATCCTCCTCAAGCTTGACAAAAATAAAGAGGTACTGGTCAGAAATGACTGGGGAAAAATTGGGAGAACCTCAAAGCTTTAATGGTAGCAAGTCGCTCTTGAACATGACACTTTTCCTCCGTATCACATCGGGTTGGGTTGTTTCATTCACCGGTCTCATCACCATGGTCTTCGCCAAACCATCCACATTTGGGGTAATGCTACCGATCCATCGCATCAGTGTCATTATATGTTCAAGAGATGTTGTTCAGAAGAAGTTAACCGTGTCCCATCCACTGCCATACATTATCCTTCATCCACCCATGATCACCACCCTGAATCATATTTCACAGATTGTTTTCACCTCCACTAAAATCATTAGCTCCGTTCCGTGTCACTGATGTGGGATTCATTAAGGCCCTCCTTTGACGGGTCGCTTCTTGTCAACTTCAGCTCATTATCCAAGAAGTTGATCTAGGAACAACCCCCTCACTACTTTGAAGCTTGCATGCCTCAATGGCAAGTTTCTCACTTCCGGCGACAGGTATAGATCAATGACCTTCGACCAGAAGATTTTGCGTGGTGTTCGACGCCAAGTCCTTTATTCACACCACGTGAATTGTACTGCAATACCTTGAGGGTCATTATCATTATCGGTGATTCCTCTCGCGCTTGTTAACGGTTTACATTATTGACCGGTAATCAAGAGATGTCTTTCCATGTTCGACTTCAGCGCAATTCTCACATGGATCGACTTGTACTTAGAGTGAAGATCGAACGAGTTTGAAGACCCCGGATCTAGTTTCATCCATCCGGGCTGCGATATATATTCAGGAAATATAAAAACATTTGATATGTACATCATTGCAGCAGATGATCATCCTACTCAAAGGATGATAATTTCAGCAGAGAATTATCAGTCTACCATCAGACGATCGTTTGTTCTATGTACCAAAATGAATTTATAAAGCTGAGCATGGGAATGCCCGCCTCAGCTAGATCATGAAAGCAGAATGAAAAATAATGTATTGTATTGTATTTTATTACAGGTCACCTCTCAGCGATTGAATGAACTTCGGATCCTCCTGATAAAGCATTTCACCCGATAAACGACCTCATACTTTAGGGGGCAACTGTTATAGACATTTTTGTGCCTCACAGCATGAAGCATGAAATGTCAATAATCTAAGGGATCCAAAGTCCCTAAACATGTTGTTCCTACCCCTAGAGGAACAAGGTCAGCAAACCACAGCACTGAATATCAGTTCTCCACCTGAAAACACTCAAAAACAAGCTAATTATGGATCATGTCAACTGCTCCACTAGGCATCTGCGCTGAATGTCAACTGCAATGAAGGCTACCTGCGCTGGGCGAGTTTGGCCAAGTGGCACAGTCATTCCTCAAGGTGTCAATGCCCAGGAAGCTTCCAAAATGACACTTGGATCAAGGAATTCGCCTAGTGATGAGTAAGAGGGTCTAGATCTCCAAGTGGAAGCAAGAACCTTCAAGTGGACTCAAGAACTGAAGAATAACTGAAGTGGGAGAGGACACTAGTCAGCTCCATGCCAAGCTCAAGCTGACTCATCCTTTCTCCAAAAATCCTATATATAGAGCTCTCTCATGAGGTCTATGGAGGCTGGAATCTTGTGAATGTAAGGAAGTGCTGTTGGTTTGAGTATAGAACTATTGGGTGATTTGCTTGAAGGAGGTGAAGAGGAGATTTCTTTCTGCTGGGAGGTGATGCTGGATTGGGCCTTTTATTGTTGTATCACTTCCTGAACTTTACTTCTTCCATTAATAAAGCATTTGAAGTTCTTCTATATGCATGTGTCTCAATGGCGTATTGATACTTGTATATTTGATTTATTCTAATCCTTGAATCAATTATGAATGTATGCTTCTTGTAGTTTCCCTCTCTTGTCATTTTGCAGGATCTTGGTGTAGCTGGGCCAGTGAAAGAGCAAGGAGTTGGGAGCAAGCAGCAAAGAGGGAAGATTGGATCAACCATTAGCGGAAGACAACGGTTAGTGGATCTCTTCCTCCTCTCTCTTACATCTCATAAAGAAGTAATCTCGAATAGCTTTGCTTTGATTGTTGCTGAGGTACTATCACCCTTAGAGTGGGATAGGGTCATTCCGTATTGGATACTTTTCCCAACAACACCCACGAGCGGTTGGGTGGTGGCTATCCGATTCTCGGAATCAGAGAGCCACCACTCAGTTGCCTGTGGGGGTGGCCAGGGAGTGGCTATCCGATTCTCGAATCGGATAGCCACTCCCTGGCCACCCCCACAGGCAACTGAGTGGTGGCTCTCTGATTCCAAGAATCGGATAGCCACCGCCCAACTGCCCGTCGGGGTGGCCAAAAAGTGGCTATTCGATTCTCAGAATCAAATAGCCACCGCCCGGCCGCTCGTGGGGGCGGTGGCCGATAAAATTGTTTTTTTAAATAAAAAATAAATTTTGTAAAATATGTTTATTGTATTTAAAAAAATAAAATATATTTTTTATTTTAAAAAAACAATTTTTTCGGTCACCGCCCGCACAAGTGGCTGGGTGGTGGCTATTTGATTCTGAGAATTGAATAGCCACTTCCCAGCCACCCCCATGGGCGGTTGGGTAGTGGCTATCCGATTCTCAGAATCGGATAGCCACCACTCAGCCGCCTATGGGGGTGGACGGGTGGTGGTTATCTGATTCTCAGAATCAGATAGCCACCCCTCGACTGCCCCTTTTGAGAATCAGATAGCCACCACCCAACCATCTGTGGAGGTGGCAGGGAAGTGGTTATTCGATTCTCGGAATCAAATAGCCACCGCCTGGACGCTCATGGGGGTGGTGGCCGATAAAATTGTTTTTTTTAAATAAAAAATAAATTTTGTTATATATATATTAAATGTTCTTTTAATTATATATATATATATATATATATGTAAAATATATATATTTTAAATGTTATTTTAAAAAATATCAAAAATATATTTAGCTTTTTTTAATTTTAATGTTTTTATTTTATTTTTATTTTTTAAACCAAATTTCAAATTTTAAATTTTTTAGTATAAAATTTCAAATGGTTTTTTTTTTTTTTTTTAATTCAAAATATATTGTTTTTTTTTTATTTTAAATGTTTTTTTATTTTATTTTTTAATTTGAAATTTTTTTTTTTTTTTAAGTTTTATTGTTTTATGGGTTTTTATTTAATTTTTAATTTCAGCATATTTTTGTTTTTTAGGGTTTTTTGAAAATGTTTTTAATCTTAATTTTTGTAGTTTTTTAATTTCTTTTTTTTGTTATTTTTCTATTTTTTTTAATCTAGTTTGTTTTTAATTTTTTTTTTTTTTTTTTTAGTTTTTCTGAATGCTTTTTTAAAATTTCCTATTTTTACTTAATTTTATAGCATTTTTAATTTTTTTTTTCAATTTTTTTTTTATGGTTTACCACATTAAAAAAATGTTATTTTTTTGAAAATATGTTTTTCTTATTATTTATTTCTTTAAAAAAAATTATTTTTTAATTCTTATATTTCATAGGTCAATTTTGTTTTGTTTTTTTTTTTACATTTTTATGATTGATTCTTTTTTTTTAATTTTATGTTTTGTTTTTAATATATATTTTTATTTGGATAATAATGATGTCTCCAAAACAGTTTTTGGAGAGCTCTGCGACAAAACCCTCACTCATGGCATCCGCTCTGGTTTCCGAAGATCCAAGGCCTGTCGGCCCCCTCCCCCGCCCTAGAAGCTCTGCTGACTGGTCGAATGGCCATCGAAGTGTTTTCAACGGTGTCGTTTGGTGGATGCCGCAAGCTTCCTCTCTGTACGCTGATACTTTTAACTTGCAGGCTCTTGCAGGCTTGAAGGAGATTATGACGATAACCTTTGCGGATCAAGGCGGGGAACCCCTGATGATCTTTGCATCGCTGAGGGTGGAGACAGAAGGGGCAGGCGAGTCCGTGGGCAGAGCCATCCCGCGCATAAGGGCAGACCTACGCTTTCAAAACTTATCAGTTCCGACTATTACTGCCCATGTTGTTGCTGCAACCATCAGGGCTCACAGAGAAAGGAAATGGAGAGTAGGGGTCCTTTGGAGTTTGGATATCCACTACCAACCTCGAAAACCTCTTCAATCTGGAACCACTAAGGATGAGGGGCAAGTGTTTGACAAAATGCTTACCCCAGATTTGTTTCAAAACAGGGTCCTGGTCTCCTTCTCAGACCAAAAGAAATGTCCTGGAAAGGCTTCAGATTGCCGGCATAACTCACAAGGCTCAGGGGCGGATAGGCATGGGCATGTTTTTCCAGATCTCACAACCGTGAGTTGTAGGAGAGCTGCACGTCCAAGCAAGGAAGACTCTAAGAGATTTTTAGCTTGCCCTTCTGGATCGGGGCAAAGTCCAAAAGGCTGTCTCTTTGTAGCAGATCCACATCACGATCTTGCCGTGATCGCTGGCTCGTACCCCAGCACTGTTATCTCCAGGCCCCACGGCGCAGCTGGGTCACGGATTGTTCAGGCAGCGAAAGGTTTGGAGCGACATGGACAAAGATCTAAGGTTTATCATGTAGAGGCAGGCACACATGATACCCTCGCCATGATTACTGGGGACGCAGATCAAGAAAGGCCTGCAAACCTCTTTGCAGAGATCTCAAGAAAAGCCTGGACCCGTCCCTCTGCATCCACGGCCTGCATTTTCCACCCCCTTCTGATTGAGGGAGCAACGGATAAGAAAGATCTTGTAGATCTCTCAGCTTTTCCTCTGACCACGGCCTCCAGAAAGGAAGGGACGACACCAAATAGAAGAACGCTGCCCCTGCTCCTGAGACAAATACAGGATTCGAAAACATATCAGGACATCGGCCCACCCTCTCCACAGATCGGATGGGGAAAAAGGCATACAGAATCTTCCCCATCATTCCAGATTCAAATCAGACTCCTTAGCGGCAAAACCATGCTACAATGGGTAAGAGCGACGGATCTAGTGCTAGACCTCAAGCAGGCTCTGGAAATCAAGTTGGGGACTCCCTCTGCAGCATATCGACTTCTCCATGCAGGTAAACAGCTTGAGGATGTCAACCCCCTGTCTTTTTACAACATTCAGAGAAATTCCTCCATAGAACTCATCCTGCGTTTAAGAGGAGGCGCTGCAGGACAGTCATCCTCAGCTAAGGCTTTTTCTTACAAGGATGTTGTCCATGCTAAGATTCCAAAGAAAACAGATCCACCTGCTCAAGTGCCTAAGCCTTTCCTGGTGGACAAACTGGAGGAAACCCCCTCCATAGAAATAAAGCATCCATCGCTGGATGAGCAAACCCAACATTTTGAGGGCCATGGCCTTATATGCAGGTTTAATGGGCTATGGCCCCGCACAGCAGACCTTTACCAATGGATCCACTCTAACTGGACCAATAACTGCAAAGTTCTGTTATGCTCAAAAGGATTTTTTATCGTAGTGCTTGCCTTTGATACGGATTATCAAAAAGCCTTAACTGGTGGCCCATGGTTTTGGGGTACTGCTGGCTTATTCCTCACTCCTTGGTTCCAAGAGTTCGATCCATCCACAGCAGTCATCACCAAACTTCCCATCTGGGTCAGACTTCCAAACCTCCCAGCAAATCTTTGGCATTTTGCGGTACTTCAAGGTATCGGCAACACTCTAGGCAGCCTTTTGGACACAGACGTCTATAGAGGGGAAAAGGGCTTATACACTTATGCCAGGATATGTGTAGAAATAGACATCAGCAAAGGTCTCCCGGACCAGATCAATCTCAAAATAGGAGATTTCCACTGGACTCAGACTTTGGACTACGAGAACACAGCCTTCCGATGCCGCAACTGCCATCTTACAGGCCACCTTCAGAGTTCTTGTCCCACGATGCCAGCCCAAAAGAAGAAAGCCAACACTAAGCAGAAATCCAAAAGCTGGAAGCCTCATGATCCTCCTCCCATGGATGATTTTGATTTCAGCTCAGATGAGGAGGAAGAGAACAAGGAAGATGAGGCAGCAGCGCCGGAACCGGATCCGTCCTTGGCAGATCCAACAGTTGCGTCCGTCACACCAGCCTCTCAGAAAAGGAACCATGAAACCTCATCCTCGGACTCGGACAAGGAGACATCTCCGTCGGCGCAACTCAGCTTGCAAATCACGCCAGCTCAGCAAAACCCCCCTGCGTGGGTCAAAGTTGGCACAAAGAAAGGGAAAAAATGCAGAATAGTGGATTCCGCACATGATGGGTAGATTCCTCTGCTCTGTTCCTGCTCCTCTGTTCCTTCTGTTTCTTCTTGTTCAGCATTGTTCTCTACTCTTTCTCTCTTAGGAGCCGAGGTGGACAACCAATCCTTTCCGGCTGCCTTTGTTCTTGTTTCTCCTGGTTGTAATCCCGCATTGTACCATATGTTTTCTTAATAGAATTAGTTTTTACCGAGAAAAAAAATATATATATATTTTTATTTACGTTTTGGTATTTTTTTTTATTTTTTTTGTGTTTTTTTCATTTTTTTTATTTTTAATTTTATGTTTTCATTTTTTTTTGAGTCATAACAAAATCTTTTACACCATTATTTCAAAATGTTGAAAATTTACCCAGAAAAAAAGTGTTATTCGAGCATCAACACTTTTGGTTTTGAGGGTGTTTTTTGCACAATTTTTGCACATAAAAATGCAGTTTTACTGGCATTTTTTAAAATGTTGGAAATTGACTGTAAAAAAGAAAAATCCATCGTTCCATTATTAGCACTTTTCATTTTCAGGGTGTTTTTTGCACAATTTTTGCACAAAAAAATCCGTTCTCACTACCATTTTTAAAACATGTTCAAAATTGACTCTAAAAAAAAACCATCATTCTAGTATACACACTTTTCGTTTTTAGCACTGTTTTTCATCCTTTTTCGTGGTTTTTTGAGTAGATTTCTCGTTTTTAATTTATAGTTCCCGTTTCAAAGTTTAAATTGCTATATCTTCATTTTGTATAGCTCATTTCTCAAAGATATCACTTCTCTAGTAGTACTTATAGAGAAAAATTCTACTAGCTTCTTGTATATTTATTTTGATGTCTCTAACTTTGCTACATATGGAATGAGGGGATATATGATGGATTCTATGAGAATCATTTGATCCTTAGTTTCCCATTTCCTATACTTTTCTAGAGCTTGAGATTCTTCTTTTGCAGGCTTAGTGATTGATCCTTTAACATGTTCATCGACTTCATTTTCTATGAGGATCAAATTTATCCTCTTCTTCCATAGAAAGTTTGATGACCCAACCAATTTTTTTCTTTCCTTGCAAAATGAATTCACTCTAATAGATTCAAACATATATCTAAAGATACCTACTTGTACAGATACTCCTTGATGACAATATATTCAACTAGGTTCCTCCTTAATTTTGATGACGATGTTTTTAATAGATGTCTTCTTGATGAAGATGTCTTCGTTCAAAAGCGATCCTTGGCTCAAAGAGAGGGATATCACCTTCATTCCTTGATGATGATGACAATGCTTCTTCTTGATTTCTAAAATGATAGTGTAGAGTGTGGTGGCATTCCCAAAATACTTCAAATGTAGGGTCTTTATTTGCTTGAGAGGATGATGGGTCCTTGAGCTCTTCTTTCCTTTGAATATTGTAGACTTCCCAAGAATCATATAATCAAAAAAGCCTTCTTTGGACGATCTAGGGTTTTGAGTTCTCCTTCTTGTTTTTTTCTTCTAGATGGTGTGATCCTTGAATAGTCCTTCTTAATTCTTCTATTTATGTTCAACCCTTATGAATCCCTTCTATATGATTCGATGTCCTTGATGTTTCCATAATGGTCTTCTTTTAAGATTCCTTTCCTTGATGTAGTTACCCTAGCTCTAATTCCATGTTGCTAAATCTAGGGGTAGCTAGAGTATATGATTTCTCTTATTTTGATAACTTCCTGTGATGTATTTCTACATAACTTGATTTTCTTCTTTCATTTGATTATTATCAGTGTTATCTTCATCAAGAAACTATCAAAACATAAAGAACAATAAGACAAGGACACAAGATATAGGCGAGCATCCAAGGCTAAAACCTCTCCAACTAAGAGGAAAATCCATAAGTAATTTTATCTTATTATAGAACTACAATTGATGAATTCCAAGACCTATGACCCGTGACCAAGATCCTCCAAGACCAAGTCAAACCTTTCTTGCTTTTCAACAACTTCTACAATTTCGATTCCGAGAAGATTCTTCTGAAAATTTGACCTTCCCATCAAATTCTTCTGCAACTTAGATGTGCCCTGCAAATTCTTCTGGAAAGTCGAACTTCCTAGAAAATTCTTCTCCAACTTCGACCTGCCCAACAAACTCTTTTGCAACTTTGACCTGCCTAGAAAATTCTTCTGGAACTTCGACATGCCTAGGAAATTCTTCTGGAACTCTGACCCATTATTTTTCCAACACTTTGATTTTCCCAACAACTTTCCAACCCTTCGAATTTCCCAATAACTTTCCACCTCTTCTACTTGCCCAACAAATGTAGAAACCCTAACATGAGAGAGAAAGAGAGAGGCCCAAAACTTCGATATTTCTCTTCTTATTTTTCTTCTTCCTTTTCCATCTTCTATCTCGAGGAGATCTAACTTGAGTGAGTGAGTTTCCAAATGAGATTGAGTTCCTTCTTATTTATATGCTTGTGAGAGGTATGAATTGCTATCTTTAGGTCGAATTATCCCTTCATGTAGGCCAACTTGATATTTTCATTAGGACGAGGTCCTGGAGAGTCTTTTGACTCAATTTTTACTCACATAATTTTTTTCACAATATGTAACATGCCTAAATGGGTCTTTCATACATGATAATGACTTTCTTGACTTGTAGAATCAATGACAAGCTCTAGAAGTTGTCAATGGGAGCTTGACCTAAAAAACAAATCCCTTCAACATGAAACCCATTCCTCAAAAGTAACAATAACAAATTATTTTTTCTCTTTTCATTAAATACATAAAACCATGATTACATATGTCACTATGATGACCAAACCTAGTTACATTTTTTAACAGTTGATTAGAACAAAAATAATACAGACCTTGAAGGCTTCTTTTGAATGTACATTCATCTTTATTTTCAGTCTTAGAAAACATTAGGTAAGATTGCAAAATATTGTCAGCAACAAAGTTTTCTAATTAAGATTCTTTAAGAGAGTCATAAATTTTATCATGGTATTTGTTGTAGCGGCTATAACAACCCTCCAAAATTTTTCCTATGAATTATTTTGGAGCCTCCCTTCTAAATCTCAGCAGCTCATCTTCGACTAATATAGGTACTTGTATTGTGATTTAGCCTCATCCTTTGCATCATGGCTTGAGTTTTCTTACTTGATTAACTGTCTAACCCATAAGGTGATCTCTTGAATTGGGTTCCACCTAGTTCCAAGCTTGCCTTTGAGAACTGCGCAGTCCTTGAGGGCAACCAACGATGCTCTTGGGAATTGCACATTTCAAGGTGACAGTGAACCTTCAGTGCTAAAATTGCACAGATCTAGTTGATAGCTAGGCTTCAGCTGGGAAATTTCATAGAACATGAGAGTCAGCCCAGAGCCACTCAGCCCATAAATTGCACAGAAGCCTCTTGCTTAGACGTTGCTCAGTGCATGAGCTGGAGAGTTGCTTAGTCCTTCCCAATAATGTGCAATATCTTCAGGAAATGCATGGAAAACTTTCCCAAAAAAGAAAAAAAAATCCAAAAAGTATCCCTATAATATAGGGATCTATTTTTAGCAATCCGAAGGAGGCACTTGACTTATTTTGGAAAACTTCCACCAAGTGTTGCTTCTTCCTTGATTTTTGGCCTTTACATCATAAACCCTAAATCTGCCAAATCTGTTTTATCAATGCTTCCAGAGCTCATTTTCACATTCAATCTTGGATCTTTGGAATTCCTAAGGATATCAAGGACACTTCAGTGCGATTATCGTCAGTTTTCTGGGCAAGTCTTACTTTTCTATTCTTTTGCCTCTTTTTCTTATTTAGCTTGTGAGAGTGTTGTTTCACTTGTTTTGTTGAACGAATGTTGGATTTTTAACTTGTTTTAGCTTGTAAAAGTTGTTTTAAGTTTTTCATTGCCTTTTGCAAGTTTTGCATGCATTACTCAACTTTTGCACTAGCGATCATTGTTGTGGTGACTCTCTCCACATTCTTAACTGTTATCCTTCAGTTTGATTAATTCCTGCACTTTCTCACTTGCATGCATCATCACTTACTTAGATCTTCACTCATCATCTCACTATCCTTCAGATATGCTCAATTTCACACTCCCCTTGGGCAGACATAGGCTTCCCTTGCTCAGATCTCACTTTCCCTTATGAATTGTGCATTCTAGGAGATCAAGGCCTATGTCTTGGCTTCTAGAACTGCATAGAGGCTACCCTAGCCTGGCTCCAATTGTGCACTTGCATAGTTTTAAGAGCCAGCTTCCCAATCCTGTCCACTGGGACTGCGCAATGCGCAGTCTCTTCTATCCTATGCCTATACTAAACTATGCATTGTGTCGTTCCATTCAAAAAGCCTTCCCCACTAACTGTTGGCACTGCGCAGTTCTAGCAGACAACCTATCACCTCAATGAACCAAGATTATGCAATCTCTTCTAGCATGAACCTAGATTTTTGCTTGATCTTGTCTTGAAGTTATTTTGGTTTTAAGCTAACATTTGCATGCCATGAGTGTCCTATCTATCTCCATGTACAATAGTTTTTGAGCATCTCTCTAGAAGTTACAGTTAGAATGGCTTCAAAGAGAGTTGCATCAAAGGAAACTATCGAGAGTAGTATTGGGGAAGTAGTTAAGCATGTGTTAGTTAACTTTCCAGTTTATGCAGATACTTAGTCGTTAATTGAGAAGGGAATCAAGTTGACAAGGGAGAAGATCAATGATATTTTTGCAGAGGACTTCAAGGGAGACTTAGAGGAATGACAGGTATATATCAATATCCAATAGTCAAGCTTATACAAGGTTGCATGTAGACCCCTTGCATTCCCATGTGGGAACATTATTAGATGGATTGTCTCACACACAGATCCAGATACTATGACATTGAGTAGTGTCAGTGGGATAGAGATTTCCACCTTCAGGGTAGAGAAATTTCTTCATATGTATAATTTACCTCAACCGGTGAGGCACATGGACACACTTTTCTATGCCATCCACAGCTAGGTGAACATGAGAGATATAGTTAAGCGTTGGGTGAAAGAGCCATCAAAGTTCATACAAATACCCAATCATGTTTACAATAAAAAGTCTATTAGGAAGGCCTACTAGTTCTTGACCATCTTTTCATGTTGAATATATAGTCAAGAGAGAACCAATACCTTTCCTGAAGGTTGGGTAGCTGTATTGGACTAGTTGGTGAGTGATGGAAGGCCATTCAAATAGTCAGACTTGTTGGATTATCAGTTGAAATTCCATATGTCTAACACCCGAAATCCTCCCAAGTATGAGAAAGAGAGATTCGACATTTATGCATACTTACTGGATGCAATTTGTGCCCAACAATGGTTTCCTGGCATGAGTTGGACGTTGAGACCGAAAGAGAATTTTGTTAACATTTATTGCAAGTTTGTTTCCAACTGTAGCTACAAACGAGTAATGGAAAGGCTGAATGACTATTTCATTATCCTGTGGTACAAGTTGATCTTTGAGCAGGATCCACCTTACATGTTCTGAGAAGCAATGGAGGTGATAACTAAAATTGTAGACTGGTATGCCTCACCCGGTGGCACCTTCATCAGAGTGTTTCACAAAGAAAAGTCTTTGCACATTCTACCAAGGTATTCCACGGACGAGATGGTCATGAAAGAGGTCTCATATCACCTCTACATAGGGTTATCAGTAGGACTACATAGGAAGAGGAAGGCATGATGGCCCACTCTTCCTTTGTGGATTAGATTATATGAGATTAAGAGGTTGAAATATGTGGATGTTGAAGCTAAGGAGATATTGAAGTTTGATTTCAGTGCCAAGGAATTTAATCTGTATGAACACCATGGTATTTTCAAGAACCACTATATGAAGGTGTACTATCCATGGATCCACGGGACATTTCACTAGCATGAGGAGTTCCCTTGGAGATACTGTTACGATAACTCCAAGTTTGATGAGTTACTTGGTATAGCCATAGCTTGGAAGGCTACTATGTAGAAAGTAGCAGCACAGGAAGCAACAATAACAACAACAATAAGCAACAATCTGGTGCAGGACAAGGGAAAGAGGAAGATTGTTGAGAACCTATAAGTAGATAAAAGCTACAAGATGAGAGCAAATCCTATCACTGAGAAAGAAGATTTGGTAGTGAAGCCAAATATGGAGTAGTGGATAAAGAGGGAAGAACAAAGGAAGATATAAAATCAAAGGTTTGAGGAAGTTGTCATGCAGAAAGAGTCAATTTTGCGGACAAAACCAACCTCCCTAGAAGCTAAGGCTTTCTAGTGACAAACAAGACAATCAAGCACTATCTTTCCCTAAATATGCATTTAAAATAAAAGCAACCAGGTGTTCAAGTCTTACCTTTAGTCCAATGCTATTTGTAGCAGCCAAGCCTCTTCGATCCAGATGAGCTCCTTCTCCTTGAAGCCTACATTCACTAACAAGCAAACGATTACATAGCACCTAAATAACTCATATAATAAAACATATTCATCATAAAGACCAAGGAGTTTATGAAACAAATTATATATAACAACTTGTTGAGAAAAATGAACTTAATTGTATTAATTGGAAACAAGAGAAACCTTACAACCAGTGCCTTGGTGTTGTGCAGGTCCCTCCCAGGGTCCAACAAGAGTTCTCCTCTACTTTGATCAGCTCACCCACTTCCAAATGAAGCTAAGAAAGGATTGGAATCTCTCCTCTCAAGCTCTATAAGAGAGTCCTAATTTCAGCAGCATCTACCCTTAGGAATGTTCAGCTTTCAACCTCCCCTCCCTCTGGCCCAATGCCTGTATTTATAATGCTTTGGAGGAAGGTAAACAGGTCCACCATGAATGGGATAAGCCCCTCTTTCAAAGGGATATCTCCCCTCTTCATGGGATAAGTTCCTTTTTCTTTGGGATGCATGAACCATCTGGAGGCGCTCAATCCACGTCAAACCATCTTCTAGAATGCTCTAGAATCGACCACAAGTAAGTTTTTTGAAGTAAAACTTGCGCCTTTTGACCTTTACAGGAGTATGCACCCACCCATTTACAGACAGAGCGTACAAGTACGCAGGTATTATGTACTTGAGGTGCGTACACGCAGGTAAGAGTAAGAGAAACTGCGTAACCAGAGTTATATTGACTTTTAAAGGCTTTCTCTCTTTTTTGGAGTTTGACATGAGGAGCAGAGGTATAAGACTTTCCAAGGAGGACAGTATGGTTATTGATGGAGCCATACTGACTGCAAATAGTCATGGTGACAAATTTTAGTGTAACAGATTGCCCCCTAAAGTGCGAAGTCTGTAGTAGATTAGGGTTTCATATCATCTAGGAAGGGTGAAGCACTTTTATCATTTTGAGGATTATCTTGTGGAGAGCCCAGTTGGAACCTGCAAATATTCAACATAAAATACATATATGAGATCATATCATCGCTGAGGTAGGCATTCCCATACACAGATCAAAAACTTAACTAACAAACTAATTACTGCTCTGATATAGGAATGATTTCGCAGTACATCATAATCGTAGACACATGTAGACACAATATGGACGCAGCCATCTGTTTATAATTAGTCTACTATATAATGAATACAAAACTCCTCGCAGCCTGGATGGCAGATACCAGATCTAGGGTCTTCATTTCTGCTTCCCGAAATAGTACGATTCTATCCATGCGAATAAATGAGTTGATGTCGAACATGGTAGAAACCACTTGATTACCAGTCAATGATGTAAACTTTTAACAAGTGTGAGAGAGACCACCAGTGATGTCAATGGTCCTCAAAGTACCCAGTACAATCCATGAGATGTGAATGAAAGTGTTGATGTCGAACATGTCACGGAATCCTTCGATCGAAAGTCAATGATGTAAATTGTAGTCAAAGGCGAGAAACCTGCCATTGATGCATGCAAATCTCAAGGTACTGACGATTTCTAGATCATCTTTCTAGATAATGGCTGATGTCGATAGAAAGCGATACGTTGCAGGCAAGCCCACAACATGAAATCATAGATCAAGTTGAAGAAATGTAGCTGTAATGACTGACTCAGAGATGGTCAAGATGGATGACAGATATTTTGCAGATGAATGGTTTATTTGCAGTGACCTCTTGAACACATAACGACACAACAGATGCCTTGGTGACAATTGACCCAAAGTTAATACCCAGAAACCGGCTGAAGACTTTCAATGTGGTTTGATCAACTGTTAGGCAAAGGATTTCCCAACCCAGCTGAATGAAAAGTGTCGTGTTCAAGAGTGGTGATAAGGTTTTTTCTGAGACAAAGGATAACAAATAGGCTCATTTTTCTCTCTTTTCCCCCACCATTTCTGGCAAGTACCTCTTTATTTTTTACAAGATTGAGGAGGATAACATTTTCTTGATTATAAGCTTATCCTTCGGATGAGTCCAACTTAGTTTAGCTTCGAACCCTAAGAAGGAGTGATCTGTTCCTGTTTGTAATCAAACAGGTCCTTTACTGTGAAATTTTAACGAGTCCAGTATAGGAGAAACTCAGCGTTTTTCAATTTTAGAGAGTCTGAAAAAACTTAAGAAGACTCTAGGGTTGACCTTTTTCGTAAATTTGTGTCTCCCAAGCCCGAAAAAGTATAAAATAATACTTGAGAGAACTGCTTGATCTTTACGACCAAGGAGTACTTTCATGATTAGTGTCTCTAATCTGAAAAGTAGAAAGTGATCAAGGACACGTCGTTTTATTTCCAATATCGAATTTGAAACGACAAAAATCTGGAAATCTTTCCATGTTTTTACGGTTAGAAAAGGGCTGTAAGAGGACCGTCTTTTTAGTTCCGTTTTAACGAGTTTAAAAAGAAAAACTCGACAATATTTTCATATTTTGAGAGTCTGAAAAGGGCATAAAAGAGAACTCCAAGGATTCATTTTTTCGTAAGCTTTAATGAGTTCGAAAAAATGACAAAAATGTACTCATGGTTTTCACTTTTTCGTAATTTTTAATGAGTTCGAAAAAAATGATAAAAATGTACTCATATGGCCGACTTTCAATTTAATTTACGAGGAGGAAAAGACGGAAATAACTCGGCATTTTCATTTGTTTTACGAAAATGAAAGATAGCAAAATAATCTCGGGATTTTCATGAGTTTAACGAGTCTTGAAAATAACTGAAATTGACTCGAGATAGGTTTCATTTTTACAAAAGCTTGAAATAGAGAAAAACTATGCTTCAAAGTAGTTTCATTTTTACACAAGCTTGAAACAGAGAGAAAACTGTGCTTGATGCCCCCTAAGCATAACTGCTAGAGTGCATGCCCCCCTAGCTTCATTTCATTCAACTAAGTACAAGCTGGATGGAATGAAGGTTCATGTACGAGATCATTTGAAAGACTCGACCTAAAACTGTAAGAAAATTATGCAAAAACTAAAATAACTAACCTAAATATACAACTTAACATTTATGAGATCTAGTCAAACTCTCAACTCAATTATAGGAGGATTTGTTTCATTTTTTAACGAGCTTGACACAGGAAAAGAACTATGCTCGGATTCGGTTTCATGTTTACGCAAGCTTGAAACGAAAAACTATGCTTGTTATAAGTTCACATGCCCCCAGCATAATGACGCAAAACAAGGTACATGCCCCCCAAGCTTCATTGCATTCAATGATGTGGATGGAATGAAGCTTTACTTTCAAGATCTTGGAAAGACTTGTGGGAGTTGTTTCATTTTTTAGTGAGGTTGACACAGGAAAAGAACTATCCTCAAAACCCTTGTTTCATTTTTTAAACGAGCTTGACACAAGATAAGGAACTATGCTCATAACTACTCTCTACAATCTACCTAACAAAAAACTCTACTCTAAAAACCTTGATTCATTTTTTAACGAGCTTGACACAAGACAAGGAACTATGCTCTAACCAATTGATTCATTTTTTTAACGAGGTCGACACAGTAAAAGGAACTTTCCTTGATGAACTGATTCATTTTTTAACGAGGTTGACACAGGAAAAGAACTATCCTCAAAGTAGTCTGTTTCATTTTTTAACGAGGTTGATACAGGGAAAAACTATCCTCGTTTCTACCCTTGTTTCATTTTTTAAAGAGCTTGACACAAGACAAGGAACTATGCTCAATATCACTTATTCATTTTTTAATGAGGTCGACACAGTAAAAGGAACTTTCCTCGAAATCCTACTTTCTACAATCTATCTATATAACCTACCCTTGTTTCATTTTTTAAAGAGCTTGACACAAGACAAGGAACTATGCTCCAGAATTTCGCATGCCCCCGGGATAATGATGCAAAGCGAGGTACATGCCCCCCAGGCTTCATTGCATTCAACCAGGTGAATGGAATGAAGGTTTACTTTCAAGATTTAACTTGAAAAGGGAGTTGTTTCATTTTTTAAAGAGGTTGACACAAGAAAAGAACTATCCTCATACCTAATTCATTTTTAACGAGGTTGACTCAGTAACAGGAACTATCCTCAAATAACTGATTCATTTTTTAACGAGGTTGACACAGGAAAAGAACTGTCCTCATGGCAGCCTGTTTCATTTTTTAATGAGGTTGATACAGAAAAAACTATCCTCGCTACATCCAATTTCATTTTTTAACGAGGTTGACACAGGAAAAGGACTGTCCTCTGACTGATTCATTTTTTAACAAGGTTGACACAGGAAAAGAACTGTCCTCATACTCACTGATTCATTTTTTAACGAGGTCGACACAGTAAAAGGAACTTTCCTCGTAACTAATCATGGCTTCCAACTGGAAGAAAGACATGTCAATGGACACACCTTGATCATGGCTTCCAAGAGGTCTTCATCAGAAGGAAGAATACTTCTCTGGAAGGAACACATGTCAAGAGACTCAAAAGGGATAAGAACATCGTGTTCGAGTAATCCCATAGAGTTTTCCATGTCAATTACCGGATCTAAATCAAAGGAAGATGAGCAAACAGTGAGAGGCTCACTTACATCGGTAACTGAAAACATGGGACCAGTTGCCACATAATTAACCCGTGGCAAGGTAGATACCACTTTAGAATCAGGAACATTTAGGGGTGTCATATTATTGGTAGTTGAAACAAGACTAGGGAATGAAAGCTGGTCTACAGTCACAATACTGCCATTGTGAGGGAAAGACATCACGCGAAAGAGTGTCGATACGACAACTTTCATTGCATAAACATAGTCTCGCCCAAGGAGTAAATTGAAATCCAAGGGACCTCGAACTACCATAAGATCAATACAGACAGTTTTACCTTCCAAGGTAATGGAAAAATTAGGAAGGATCCCTAAAGTTCACTAATGGTTCTGTTAAAAGCTTTTAGATTCTGCGTAATAGGCGCAAGCTGAGGGGAACCCAAAGCTTTCCAAGTAGTTGAGGATAAAATACTAATAGAAGCACCTTCATCTACATATGTGCGATGCATGTCCCTACCACCAGCCTTGACAATGATTTGGAAAGGGATGGAGGAAGGAAGACGAGGTTCTATCAATCTATTCCAATCAAAGGAAAAGACCTCAGTGCTTGGAGGGGGTTCTGTAGAAACAGGTGAAATGCCCCCCGGCATAGAAGAATATGATGTAATAAGAAGAACCTGAGCGGTATGAAGTTCACTCTCTAAAGGGAAAGTGGGATTGACCGAATGTGAAATTGAATCAACCACTTGATCAACTAATGGATCATCAACCTGAGTGACATGAGTTTCACTCTCCAATGGAAGAGTGTGATCGACTGTACTTGAAATTAGATCAATCACTCCGTCAGTTGACGGTAGGTTGGGAGAAAGTTTACGGTAACCAGTTGGAAATTCTTGCTGTGGAACAGTAATGTTTTCCAACAATTTTGAGGCTTCATCCATGTGAGGGAAAATGTGAGTTTGATGACTCCCTTTGCATAACTTACAAGGAAACCTAACTTTACCCTTTTTCCTAGGAGCCTGACTATCACTGGTTGATGGATCAATGGAAAGTTGATGAAATTTTTCTGACCATACTTCCAAGACCTTTGGAATAATAGGACAATTGATAAGGAAGTGGTCACCCTTACAAAGCTTGCAAGGGTATTTGGGTTTACGATGCATGTTGGAGGTTTCCTCAACACAACTAACACTTACAGTCGTGGTTGGTTGGTTGACTTCTTTCTTATCTTGCTTCTTCTTCTTCTTCTTCCCTTTCTTCTTCTTCTTAGCCCCCTGGTTACTAGCATCGAGGCTTTTACCAAGCGAAGAGGAAGAAATGGAGGAAGAAAAATTAGGCGAAGAAGGTAAAGGGCCAACAGAAGGTTGGTGATGTTGAGATGGTGAACTCTGTTGAGGTGAAGCATTCGGTTGAGGTGGAACAATTGGAGTATTTGGGGCCAACGAAGTTGAAAATAACCATATTGGTAAACCTATTGTAAATCCAGGTAATGACAAAGTAGCCATGTAAGGCGGACCAACATTTCCAAAGTAAGGAAAAGTACTAGGATTCTCATCAAGAGGAATTCCTTGGTTGGTAAATTCTGGAACATTTTCCATTATATTCAACTTCAGTGAATTTTATTAACAATTTTAAAACTAAAATTAACAATTCACAATTCACACCTAACAATTAAAATTCACAATTCACACCTATGGTCTCTAAAAGTAAAAACAAACAAATTAACACGCGTTATCAAATCTAGGAGTCAAACCACACACAAACAGTAACTTTCCGTACTGAAAACACTAGTTGGTGATGAAATCTAACCTCGCAGAATTCAATACAGAAATGGTGGTTGGAACAGTTACCTCGGCAACCTACTTAATGAATAGACTGGCACAAGTTCCTCCACTTAACCATCTCGAGTGAAGAGAACCCCCCAGAAAATCCAAGTGAGTCTAGCCGACGTCTGCTCCAGGTACAGTGGGATCTTCCCACCACTGTCACCTTAGGAAGAGTCCTAAAGAATATGGTCACTAAGGTTACCAACTGAAACAAGTATACCTGGGGGAATAGTCTACGATCCGATACGCACGCAAGGGCAGAGTAGCAAGCTTAATCCCCTTGAAGGCTCCTTGACATAATCCAAGGTTTACCAACAAGTGACCCCAGGCTCCTCGACAATGGTTAATCCGAGGTTTACCTTTTTTAATACGTGAATATCTGGCGTCGTTCCCAATGAGGAAGGATTGATTCCCACACCGGTTCGGACACGATCTCTTGCTTCTCCTTTAAGAGGAGCTTTCCCAGAGCATAAATGCAACAATTGGATTTCTTCCTACCACAAGATACAGCTACTTGTTTGTTTTTACTGTCTTGGAGAGTTAATTACTCTCCTACTCCAAGACACTAGCCTAAGCTATGTTGGTGTATCAGAGCCCTAGAAATGTAAAAATTACTAGATGAATTTTAATTAAGCGCTGTGTTATTTAGGTTGTTATTACTCAAAGGAGTAAATGGATACGAAACCAATGGTGTTATGACCCGACTCAAAACTGAATGCAATCGAATATGATAATGTAATCCTTTCAATTCGATGAATCCTAACTAAAGTAAGGAGAGAGTTTCCATTCACTTCCAATAATGCAAAAAATTGATCACTAAGAGAAAATATAACAAATTCTCTAATGCACTAATTTCATCAAGAAAAACTAATGCAAATCAATTCCAAAATAGTTTTTTTTTTATTTTTATTTTTGTGTAAATTCAAATCAAAGAAAATTGATCTAAATCTACGATTGATTTTTCAGAATGTAAACTATGCAATTGTAATCTATGCACAATTCACTTGAAAAGTATGCAAATGTAATCTATGCACATTTTTCATTCATATTCTGAAAATGAGATTTCTAATTATGCAAATTTGATCTATGCAAGAGAATTCTCAAACACAAGATGATTCTAATGTAATCTAAGAACCAATCAAGTGCAAGTCGAGAAAATTGGGTGAGAGTTCCAAAGATCAAAAAATAAAAACACTCAAAGGCGATTAACACTCATACACAATTTAGCCCCCCCGGCGAATGAGGGGGAAATTTTTTTGCAAAAACAAAAGCAAAAAGATGAAAAATTGTGAAAGGACTAAGAGAAACCTCCAAGTAATGACCAAAGGAAAACAAATCAAGAATTTTTCAAAAAGAGACTCAAAACACCCAATTGATAAAAGCTTAGAGCAGGAATGCCAATGAAATTAACCAAGGAAAGTTTTTGACAGGGAACAAGCAGGTCTGGGCAATGGCTAAAACCTATAAACAAATTCTAAACTGATAAAAAAGAGAAAAATTTAAAATTTTTCAAATTTTTGACAGGGTACGCAGGCAACCTGTTTACACAGGTGCGTCTACGCTCTGTGCACAAAGAAAAAGTGCGTACTAGTACGCACTGTGCTTAACTCAGAGGGTGCGTACCTCCCAAAATTATGAAAAATGAATGAAAACTAACTCAAAATTAATTAAATTCACCCAATCCCACAATCATCAAGTCAAAAACTAGAACGAAATCAACGTTTCTCAAATCAAAGTATCAATCAAAAGAGAAATCAATCAAATCCATGGTTTCCCCAGCGGAGTCGCCATTTTGTCATGCGGAAAGAGTCAATTTTGTGGACAAAACCGACCTCCCTAGAAGCTAAGGCTTTCTAGTGACAAACAAGACAATCAAGCACTATATTTCCCTAAATATGCATTTAAAATAAAAGCAACCAGGTGTTCAAGTCTTACCTTTAGTCCAATGCTGTTTGTAGCAGCCAAGCCTCTTCGATCCAGATGAGCTCCTTCTCCTTGAAGCCTGCATTCACTAACAAGCAAACGATTACATAGCACTTGAATAACTCATATAATAAAACATATTCATCATAAAGACCAAGGAGTTTATGAAACAAATTATATATAACAACTTGTTGAGAAAAATGAACTTAATTGTATTAATTGGAAACAAGAGAAACCTTACAACCAGTGCCTTGGTGTTGTGCAGGTCCCTCCCAGGGTCCAGCAAGAGTTCTCCTCTACTTTGATCAGCTCACCCACTTCCAAATGAAGCTAAGAAAGGATTGGAATCTCTCCTCTCAAGCGCTATAAGGGAGTCCTAATTTCAGCAGCATCTACCCTTAGGAATGTTCAGCTTTCAACCTCCCCTCCCTCTGGCCCAATGCCTATATTTATAATGCTTTGGAGGAAGTTAAACAGGTCCACCATGAATGGGATAAGCCCCTCTTTCAAATGGATAGCTCCCCTCTTCATGGGATAAGTTCCTCTTTCTTTGGGATGCAAGAACCATCTGGAGGCGCTCAATCCACGTCAAACCATCTTCTAGAATGCTCTAGAATCGACCACAAGTAAGTTTTTTGAAGTAAAACTTGCGCCTTTTGACCTTTACAGGAGTACGCACCCACCCCTTTACAGACAGAGTGTACAAGTACGCAGGTATTATGTACTTGAGGTGCGTACACGCAGGTAAGAGTAAGAGAAACTGCGTAACCAGAGTTATATTGACTTTAAAAGGCTTTCTCTCTTTTTTGGATTTTGACATGAGGAGCAGAGGTATAAGACTTGCCAAGGAGGACAGTATGGTTATTGATGGAGCCATACTGACTGCAAATAGTCATGGTGACAAATTTTAGTGTAACAGAAGTAGAATGAAAGTTGAAGGAAATGGAGAAGAATTTGAAGGAAGAGTAAGAGGAAAGAAGGGGATAAAGAAAATAGAAGAAGAAACAAGAGGAAGAAGAAAGGGAAGGCATGATGACAAAGAAAATAGGACCCATACAGGTTGAGTAGTCAAAATAGCCAGCAGCTAAAGAAGAGGGTGAACAGATGCAGGATTGGGAGCTTGCTCAGCAGATTGAGCAAATAATTGAATTGACAAACATGGAGTTGGGGGATGAGCCACAAAATGAAGACACTGACCGTATGCCAAGAGCGCCCGGGGTCACCTCTTAGTCTCTGCCACCTCCAATGTTAGAACCAGTCTCGAGTGAGCAAGGACAAGTTGTTATCCTTGATGATGATGATTCAGTTATGGATGTGTATAATCTTTCATTCGATGAGTTGCAAATGAATAATTTACAGGCGCAGAGGAGACACTCTCTGAAAGATCATGTGTCACCTGCATTCATGAAGGAAAGGGTGATAGTGTGAGATGTCATAAAGCATCGAGCTATAATTTTCGATGCCACCTTGGCCTATGCAAGAGAAACGAGCTCGAATGTTAAGTTCATGTTGCTTGAGAATGAACAAATGGAAAAGAACTTGCAGGCTGCTAGGGAAGAGGCAAAAAAACTTAGAGAGTAGAGCACAATTTTCAAAATGGCAGAGATGAGGAAAGTGATACTTGATGAAGTATCAACACTTGAGACTACCATGTGGAAGCTCTATGATGGATTAATCACCATGCATAAATAATTTTTCCATGTTCATGTTTTACAGCAGTGGAGCAAAGAGTTTTTTCAAACTCTTAGGAACATGCATGCTTCCATCTCCCATGTGCAAGAGTGGAAAATGTGGTATAAAGGTGTCTCACTTCACTTGCCAAAGATGATGAAGCCTTAGGAAGAGCTAGAGAAAGAAAGGCTCTAGACATTGATCCAAAACTATGAGAAGATCACCCCATTCATCACCAACATACAGGCCTCATATGCATGGTTGTACAAGAATTTGAATGTCATGGTGATAATGCACATGATCCCTTCAATCGGTTCCCCCACTGAGGCTAAACACAAGAACCAAGTCCAGCTAGAGATCAACAGGTACATGGATAAACTAAGGCGAGAGGCCACTAGGGATGACTTGGAGCTCAAGAAACATAACATGTAGAAGTAAATTAGTGGTCCTATCATGGTCAACACCATGTTGCACATGCTTCGGGATGAGTTGGATATAGGTTCCAAGACCATATACCCAAATGTTATGGAGGCAAGAGTCTGTTATTAGAAAGACACCATCAAGAAGTTTGGAGACTTCATCACACAGTACCAAGCTTCACATGAGTAGATGACCAAGAAGCACCAAATTAACTTTGTCGAGTTGGTCTTCCCCAAACTTCGGAGTCATATTATTTTGTCGTGTTAAGTTGTCTCTACGTTATTTTCTCTCACATGGGTACATGTGGAAAATGAGATATTATTTGTAAATATGTTGTAAGTGAAATTCCAAGTGGCATTAGAAGAATGTGAAAGGTCATTGTGTTATGTAATGAGCTATTTGTAAAGAAGTTGAAGAGTCATTATGGTAGTCAAAGATTCACAAAGGCAAATGTCAAAGGTCACCCCACCCTTTGTTATAAACAAAAACTCATAACTCATAGAACAAGCTTTTGGGAGCCAATGTTTTGCCTAGGCTTAGGCTTAGGAAAGGCTTGGGAGTATTGTGACTCTCCACAGTGTAGAGTGAGTATACTTTTTTGAAGGAGCAGGTGTTCTTCACTTTAATGTTCCACTATTGGGGCTAGTGGTCATGAATGGTGTATGAATGGATGTAACTTTCACTTATAGTAATAATAACAGAGCCAACATGCTTTCATGCATATTTTTTTATTGTATTAGTATTATTCTGGTTGCTTTAGTAATGTTTGTTGTTTAACTTATGCATTTTATTATGAAATACTTTGTATGTAATTGTATGAATCTTGTTGAATGTGTGGTGTTTGATTAACCCGTCACTTTAATTTGTGGATTATTCTGCATTTTAGCTTGCGATATCATTATGATCATGTGTTCCTTTCAATATGTGTAAGTATTATAGGATTCTAAGGGGCACACTTCCTTTTCCCCTCTATGTGTTAGAATCCCCATTCATCGCACTTGATTCGTTGTAAGTTAACACACTTGCTTTAGCCCAAAGTTATGATACTTTTCTCTATGCACTGCTTGGGTCAAGGCATCACATTAGCACCCACTATTGGGACTCCCACTCCAAAGGGTCTAAGGTCTAGTTGGGACTTCTTATTAGGGAGATCCCCTGAATGTTGGTGGGTGCAGCACCATCAACATTTCTGGCGCTAGAAGGAGGGTCAGATGTCAAGTTGAGCCCTTGAATTCTATTTTGAATATCTTCACATCTTTCATGACTTATGTCCAAATCACAAACCAAACATGCTTTTTGTTGATTTCAATGTCTTGGTGGACGTTAAAGATAATTTGTTGAAATATAATTTCAGTGGTGATAATGGAACACCCCTATTCAGGGACACAATTGCCTTTGTTGGCTTTTGTGACAGGATGGATGTTCCCTCAGATGACATTGCATGTGGGTTGTTTTCTTTCATGTTCAAAGAGTGCGCAAATAAATGCTCTCACACATTGCATGTAGCCTCTATACACTCCTTCGATCACATGATTAGGGAATTAGGCCATGCTTTCATTTTTCATGACCGTAAATCACTTCAAAAAAAAAATTGTGAAAAACACCTGACGAATCTCTTGAGCACTTTTATGATCACTTTCTTCATTACAGTTTTGAATTTCCTGAAGATTAAGTTGACTGGAAATTTTTCAAAGGAATATTTCAATATCTTGTTCACATCTCTGAGAATTGATATGAGTTCGAAACTTCTGACTCTCTCCCAACATACCATAGTGTTAGAGCTTTAAAATTTGAGATGAATGAGTTTGTTTTCCCAAGTGACCCTCCATCCCCTTGTTATAGACATATTTGGGCACTGCAACCCCAATATTATATGTCAATAAACTAAGGGCTCTTTAACCCCTAAAAGTGTTGTTTCATACCCTAAAGGATCATGGTCAACTGATTACATCATTCCCCAAAAGTTCCACCTGAAAAACCATTCAGAATTGGCCAAAACTAGACCATACTGACTGCTCCACTGTCAGGGTGCAATGCATACTGATTGCTACACTAGCCAGGTGTGATGCATACTGATGAGGCCTTCTGTAGGGTGCAATGAGTGAAGATGGACAAATGTCCAAGATAGTTTGCTAAGTGGATTCTCATGGAATCTTCTAGAAACTTCTCTTATGACACTTTCCTCTCTGAATTCACCTAAGGATGAGTAAGAGATCCAAGAAATCTCCAAGTGGAACCAAGAACAACAACTGGAATGACACTAATAAAAAACCTAGAGATGACTCACACCCTTGCACACATCTATAAATGGATCCCTCATTTGAGAGATCTAAGAGGCTTGAATTTTGTAATTTGAAAGGAAGTGTTGATAGTTTGTCTTTGAGAAGGAGCATTGTATTGTTGGGTGATCTTGCTTTTCATGAGGTGAAGAGGGCTTTGATTCTAGGAGGATGATGCTGGATTAGAAAGCTGGGTTGTAATTCTCCCTTCATATTTAATAAAGTTCTTTGAGTTTTCCTCCATACAATTGTGTATTTGTGAATGCCATTGTATGTTCATTGTACTTCTGATTCTGCAATGTTTATGATATAATAGATCAAGATGCTTTGATGGTGTTTCGTTACTTTGACTCTACAGGTATTCTCTAAAGCGGGATAAGTAGGAAAGTAGTTGCAAGCTCTGTCAAGGGGGAGAGAGATCAAGCAAGGAGTCAAGCAGAAGATCCAGGTTGGTTCCTTTGCCTCTCTCTTATCTATCATACATAGAGGAAATCCCAAATTGCTTTGATTATTTGTTTCTAGGATAGTTGTCAATCCTAGATGGCTAGTAGATCGAAAAGGCACTAGTTTTCTTGGAAACAAAATGGCGACTCCGCTGGGGATCGAATAGGTGATTGTTTTTTATTGTTGTTTGTTCTATATACTATAGACAGAGCTTGAAGCTAGCGAGATAGCATTTGAACTGCTCTTGCTCTGCAAGTGCATAGTAGATGAACGTTGCTTCAGTCAATCTCCGGTTTAGTTTATGAATTGAAAATCTAACTTACATGTATTCTAAATGCCCTTTTGGTAGCTCAGTAACCTCCCGAGATCATTCCTATGTACTTTTCTCTTTACTATCCATCATAGCTCAGCTTAAATCACTGAAATCAGCTGTAAATTTGAGCCAAAACCCACCTCAGTTGCGCTCCCTAGCCCATTGCACTGTCTATCACTATCAACAAGTATGCATCGCACCTCCTGAACTTCAAAAGTGTGATTCATCCCTGTTTCTGTGAAGCCCAAGTGCGATGACTGACTGAGCCTATTTCCCTCCTTGAAATTTGGGTTTTTTGTCCTTATTTTCAGCTCTATTTAGTTGATTTTCTGCTTATGAATAGTACCTCATTACTGAAGCCTGTTTGCATTACATAGATCAGCCTCCATTGATTAGGATTGGTAAATTTTTTTATGTATTTGTCCATCATTTACAATCCTTTGTCAAAAAGTTGCTTAAATCGATCTATCGTTTTGGTACAAAAGTGTTGTAACTGTCGTTTTGTGTCAAAAAGTGAAGTGTCGTCGAGTCTCTTTTCTCTGAATAGTCAATTGAAATTTTTGTCATGTATTTGATTTGATTTGTTGTTATTCGAAGTGTCGAAAGTGTTTTCTATTCGAAATTGAAAAGCGTCGTTCAGTCTTCCTTTCTATTTTGAAAAAAGAAATTGTCTGTTGCTTTGAGTGAAATATTTCAGATCTATACTTAGTTTTCCTTTTTGGCATTTCTCACATTAAGGGAACGAAAAACAAATACATGAATTTTGCATTGGCATCTAGCTTGTGTGCGAAAAATGATTTAGGAAAGTGCATTTAGAGTGTGCTCTTTGCTGTTTGTTTGAAATAATCATAATTTTCTTTCCCCAGTAGCTAGGATTTTCATTGATCAACAAAAACAATGATTGCTTATCATCGTAGATTTCATTTTTAGGAATTTCAAATAAACATCACACGGTGAACCTTTGAAAAACAAACTTTTAAACAAGATCAACTCTAAAATAAATCTCAAAGAACCTAATAATGCTTTGGAACCTAACGCATCACATCTAGAGGTCTAGGCTAGACACGTGTTCCGGCGTTGTAAAATATAGTAACTATCATTTTCATCGAAGGTTGGGTGATTCCTCCTCTTTGATATGACAAGTGCTAGCATGGACTTGTGCTCCCCGTATCGTCGATTATATATTGGGAGACCACAATAGACTTACATCATTTATCCATAGGAAGCCATGTCTACTGCCCTATAGATTGCAATGCACTGAACACAACATTCGAAAATATTGATTGTCGTACATAAGTCCTTGGTAATTTCTCTTTAATTTATCACCAAGGTGTATATTGCAGTTTTGTGATTGGTTTGGTAATCCCTCTATCTAGATTTCTAGAGTAGTCACTTTCGTTCCTTTTTGACTCCTTAAAAGAAAAGGTCCATCTGAGCACTTGTCAATTTAGGCTCATTAAAAATCAAAGGGGACTAGATTCATCTTTAGCTTTTTCTTGACTCTTAAAAATTGAAAAAGAAAGGTTGTGTCAAAGCGTCATTAAAATTTATTAAATTCGGAATAACATCATTTCCCCTTTAATTTTAAGTTGATCAAGTAATCTGCAATCGTGGAAGAAAGTCAATCAAAACCCTATTATTCGTGCAGATTAGTGAGTCAACCGTCTTTGACTCTGGAAATGAAACCATTCCGGGCAAAATGGTCTCGTTTAACTGAGTCCAATTCATATGTTTTATTTGAAACTTTAGTTTCAACATCATCAGAGACTACAGTTACTTCGATAATTTCTGGTACATCTGCCTTTAGAGGAGAAGTTCTGCAGTTGCAAGAGGACATTAGAACTGATCCTAGTGTAACAGTAGACACTTCTATACCTCAAACAACTCTGTCTATAGTTGATCCAGAGATTGAAGTTCACTTACCTGAACATCTGGAAGTTGAGTTCCAAAATTCAAAAGGTGTCACCCCTCCAGTATCTGTCACTGTGGAAGCTATACCTTCTTCGGCTCCAGAAATGTTTTACGGACCTCACGGTCTACCTCTTCCACCTAGAATAATTGCTATACAAGAGATAGTAGAGTATCCTCCATCCAGTTACCCATTACATTTTGGGGTTGGGATTCATCTACATCCTTCTACTCCTGAAGTTGGTTCTTTTAATCATCCTTCATCGCAATTTCCTGTCGAATCGCTAGGAAATTGTTTGGATAGACTAAACATGTCTGAGCAACCATCAACATCTAGGACTGTGTCAATTGATACAGCTGTAGCAGAACTTCCTACTGCCATTCTTACAATGTTTACTGGTATACCATATGTCCCAACTAGTTATCAATCACTAGCTGGAGTCCACTCAGGGGCTGTTTCGACGACATGTTCTATTCCTATTTATTCACCCAGAATCCCATCTGGTATTTTTTATGTTGAAACTCAACAAATTGATCTTGCAAGCCAGTATCAATTTGGGAAAACCAGTGTTCAAAGACCGTATATCCTTTGAACACTTAACTGCCACCATATGGGAGGCAGTATGCCTTTTCATTGTTCCCTCTTCGAGAACAACCATATGATAGTTTACAACAAGATTCAGGTCAAACTGGAATTACATCAAGTGGTTGGGTACCAATACTACCTCAATAACCAAGGGTTATATATTCAATGCAATCGACCCAACCTGTGTCGAATATTCCCACTACATCTGCTATTGTGACTATGTCACAAGTACAAGCAATGCCTGTTGTGTGTCAACCTCAAGTCTCTCAGGTTGCAATACAACAGCCTCTTGTCTCTATAGCTCAATCACAACCTCAGGTTAGTGCTTCCTTACCTAGAACAACTCAGGCTCGAACGGGTATTATCACTCCACATTTTGGTCAATATTCCAGTATTGGACAACAGCAAATGGTCCAACAACCATGGCTGGTACAATACCAACGACCGCAATTCCAGCAAACCTACTGAGGAATTGAGCAACACGGCTTTATGGGTAATGGACAACCACCTTTTCAAAATAGTTATCAACAATCACGCTATACTGGTTATGTCCAACAACCTTATCAAAGTTACCAGCATTAGATACATTATGCTGGTATGCAAAGACCTACTGCTCAGGCGATTCCATCTTATCCTGGGTATGCTTCACCTAACCTGAATCAACAGTTTCCTTTTGTAGAAACTCTAGAATTACCAGATTTGAACCGGCTGACGAATGATGCAATTGCATACACCCCATGGTGGCCAACGATTCCTCATAAACTCCCCTCTGATTCCTAAATTCAATGGAAATCCAGGAGAAGATCCATCAAATCATGTAATTACCTTTCATTTGTGGTGCTCATCTAACACCCTAAATGATGATTCGATTAGACTTCGCCTTTTTCAGAGAATTCTCACTGGTCCAGCAGCGAAATGGTATATTGAATTGCCTAGCGCTTCGTTTGATAACTTCAATGCCCTTGCCACTACTTTTCTAACCCACTTTCAATTACCCATAAGGTACGAAACAGGAACAGAACTCCTTACCAACTTTAAACAGACCACTAATCATATTCATGAGTGGTGACGCCATCGTCAAATGGTAAAGATGTATGTTCCTGATCAGCTTTTGGTTGAGTTTTTTATTAAGTCCTTATTGCATTCAATTACTGAATACGTGGTGAAAGGAGGAGTTGTCATTGAAGAGCAAGTCATTGCTCGTGCCCAATATCTAGACTTGATCTATACTCAATCTGGCACACTCTATGACAAAATTCCTGATGCTCCCAAACCTGAATTTTCCATTCCTCCCCCTCCTAAATCAAAGAGGGACTCTCATGCCAGTGATGGCGTGATCATTACCTCAAGCACGCAAACTGCAAAGGCACCATCTGGTAAATCTCTTGTAGTTTCTAGTAAAAAAGAAAATGACAAACCTCTTGCCTCAGAGATTAATGTTGTGTCATCTGACAAGGCAAAGAATCCTAAGCAACCAGGGGGCAGGAAGAAAGGGAAAGATAAAAAGAAGAAACAGGAGAATTCAACTCCTGAAAAATCTTCTGAGAACCCTCCTAGGGAAAAGAAACCTCATGATCCATGTTACATTTGTAAAAAGGACCATTGGACGAGAGATTTTCCACATCGAGCTGAGGTTACAAAATTGTTAAAGACTTCAAGTACCTCAGTGGTGTTGATTGATCCATTTCCAAACCCAGAAACTAATTTGGTTTCTATCGATCATGCTTCCACATCCCAAGTGCTTATGCTATCTGTCTCAAAACAACAGAATGATGCTTTGATATCGACAAGGAACAAAGATTATGGGAATCCACCATCGTCAAACAACAAGGCTACAAATCAACCTAGTAGTTTGATGACAACTTTGCCAGAAGTTGTTACACCCGTTATTCCTGAATTAACTATAAAGCCACCAAAGGGAGTCATACATAAGTCGACATTTAATCCTTGTGCTTGAGCTGCATAGAATTATAACATAGTGGAGGATCTGGCTCAATCGCCATCCGCTATGTCGACGCTAGAAGTACTGTAGAACTGCCTCGCCCAAAAGCAGGCTATGTTATTAGCAATAGGTGGGATTGATCCAACAGATTCCAATCTTGTGGCCTTTGACCATAAAGGATATGCACCTCAATTATCGGCTCAACTCGCTTTCCTTATATAGGTAAAAGCCCTCAATAAAACTGTTCATCGAACAATCATTGATGAGGGGGCATCCACCTGTATTATGTCAATGAGCTGCTGGAAAACTCTAGGTTCACCACCCTTTTCTTGATCATCAACGACATTAAAGGCATTCGATGGAAGAACATACATGTTATATGGGATTTTAAGTAACTTGCAAGTTAAACTGGGGGGCAAGATAGTAGAGATTGAAGTCGAGGCCATTGACGGAAACCTTGACTACAATATCTTATTGGGAAGGCCCTAGATTTATGCCATGGCTGCCATTGTGTCTACATATTTTAGAAAGATTGCATTTCCTTTCCAAGGTGGAATTACAATCGTTGACCAATTAGCCTTCTTTCCTAACAGTCCACAAGCTAATAGAAGAATTCCATTGATCCATGGAAGTTCTCAATCACTTCAAAATGTCAGAGTAGGTCTCCTGAAAGACCCATCCTTAATAGGTACTTTTGCCCTCCTGCCTCCAACTGACCTTGCGGAAGTGGCCATGGTGGAAACCTGTCATATGATCTCTTCTAAATCGTTTAAGATTAAGAAGAACTCCGACAATTTTGATAGTGTGGATCAACATGAAGCGTTGCCTCCAAGCCCCATAGAATATTTGTAACAATCAATTTTCTGGACTTGGACGGTGAACCCAAATCAGCACTCAACAAGTGTTTGGATAGATAGGTCTCTAGAGTATGGTACCTCTTCCGATCCTTGGTCTCATATACATTCTACAGATGAAGGAATCATTTAGTCGATGATGATAGGAGAGACACCATGGGAAGATTACCACCATCGTTCCCACCTTCAAGATAACAATGAAGATTATTCAAACGACCTTAATCATCCTTCAGTTTTTTATTTTCTATCAAATATTGTAAATACAGTGGATTCTGAGTGAAATCTGTCAAATATTGAAGAAACTATCGCCATTAATATCTCAACCAAACCTAATGTCATAGAGAATATTCATGTTGGCAAATCTTGTTCTCCATCAGAACGGGAAATCTACTACGCTCTCTTTTGCAAATTCAGAGATGTATTTGCATGGTCATATCAAGAAATGATAGGCATTGACTCGAGAATTGTTGAACATGAAATCAAGATGTATCCAGATGTCAAACCAGTACGACAACGGCTTCGACCTGTTCACCCGAAGAAAGTCGTTGCCATTAAGGTAGAAGTTGAAAATTTTTTGAATGTTGGTTTCATTTACCCTATTCCTCTAACTGATTGGGTATTGAATATTGTTCCTATGATGAAAAAGAAAGGAACAATTAGAGTTTGCATCGACTATAGGGATGTAAATCAAGCATGTCCAAAAGACAACTAGCCGACACCCTTCATCGACCAGATAATTGATGATTGTGTCGGATGTGAAATATTTTCATTTATGGATGGATTTTCTAGATACAATCAAATCAATATCCACCCATAGTACCAGTCAAAGACTGCATTTATATGTCTATGGGGCACATTCACATATCGTAAATTACCTTTCGGTTTAAAGAACACAGGGGCAACTTTTCATAGGGCAATGAACTATGCCTTCCATGACATCAAGCACATCATTCAACCATATCTCGACGATCTACTTTCTCATTTGTGAAAGCGAACTGATCATCCGCAACATTCGAGAGCCATATTTCTACGTTGTCGACACTATAAGATACGACTCAATCCGCGCAAGTGTGTATTTTGTGTTGGTTCTAGTCAATTACTTGGCTTTGTAGTTTTAGGAACTCCAAGGGAAAGCTAACGGTCTAAGGAGGTTCATTCCAAATTACGCCGAGCTTGCTAAAGGTTATACGCTTCTTTTGAAAAATAAGTACCCTTCAACTGGGATTAGGTTTCACAAGCTTCCTTTGATGCTTTAAAAGGTTCCCTGATAAAAGCATCATTAATGTATGCTCCTGACTATCAAAAATACTTTAACCTGTATCTCGCCGCCGTAGATACAACCATCGCCATGGTTTTAGTGCAAGAAGATAATGGAATAGAACATCCTATATATTATTTAAGTTGCAACCTTAATGATACAGAAAACAAGTACTCTTATGTTGAAAAGTTGGCTTTAGCAGCTATTCAAGCAGTACAAAGATTTCGACACTATATTCTCTTTCGCAAACTACCATTGTGTCAAATTGCAACCCCATGACCTACATTCTGTTGCATCAATTAATTGGGGGAAAATATTCCAAATGGATAGCCATTTTGCCAGAGTTTGATATGGAATTAACCAAACCCAAATCAAAGAAATCTCTCATATTCGTAGAGTTACTTTGTTACCTCCCATCGTCGTCCAACGATTTAACATCTAAAGCAACAATCGTGCATGAGAGTCTATTTCTGATACCATTAAGTGATCCATGGTATGGAGATATACTGCTCTATCTATCATCAAGAAACTTTTAGGCCAAACACCTCTCGCTCTAAACAGTGGTGGATTCGATACCAAGCCAACGATTACTTGATCATTGGTGATACACTTTACCGTTGTCGTGTCGATACAGTTCTGCGAAGGTGCCTCATGCATGAGGAGGCCGAAAAGGTCTTGAATGACTGTCATTCAGGTGTGTGTGGGGGGCATCTATTTGGTTACGCTACTGTACAAAAGATCTTACGAGCTAGTTACTTCTGGCCCACTATATTCAAAGATTTCATACTTGCAGTTAGAAGTTGCCATGCTTGTCAGATTTTTTATCGCAAAACCAGATTACCACGTGCACCACTGCATCCAGTAGTTTTTGTTGGGCCATTCACTAAATGGGGCATAGATTTCATGACATGTAACCCCACCTCGGTGGGGGGCATGGGTATATTATAGTCGTTGTCGACTATTTTACAAAATGAGCCGAGGCGATGCCTACATTAAACAACAGCGGCGAAACGACTACTCTTTTCTTTTTTAATTCATTTTTCGTATGTATATATATATTTCTAATCAATTTGATGGAGTAATTGAGCAGGTTGAATGACTGGCAAAAGAATATGATATGTGCTAAACCGTGAATTAAACATTTTGACCACAAACCGAGCATGTTGTTGCATGGTTTAAGCTCATTCAAAAATAAATAAACCTACCACTAAGCATATGTTACCACAAGGTTCAAGCTCATTAAAAAATAAACCTGCCTTCAGTGAACAACCTTTGTGATTGCCATGCTATCAGCCTTTTGAGCCTTGGTTGTGTTCTGCCACCATCACCTCCATCCTTTTGGCCGATCAAACACTTCCACTTGATTGTTTACCCTTTTGAGGAACATCTACGACAAGTGGTCATGTTAGCCAACCTCTTCACATCACTATGTTTTGAGAAGTTCCAAGCTTACTTGGAACCAGTTTCTACCCTAAATTCCACTCGTTCCTAAAAAACGAGTCTGCTTTAAACTCTTTTCAGACTCGTTAAATATGAAAAGATCGTCGAGCTATTGGATTTTCTAGCTCGTTAAAGTAATCGAAATGCCATCCCTCCTGTATATTTCAATTTTTTTCAGACCTGAGGGATTATCTCATGAAACATTTCGAGTGCTTGTCTTTCTCAGCTCGCTAAAGTGATCAAAAAGTCATCCCTTTTGTATTATTTTATCCTTTTTCAGACTTAATGGATTATGCTACGAAAAATAACTGTTGGAGTTTCCTTTTCGTCCCTTTTCAAACTCTCTAAACATGAAAAGGACCGAGTTGTCTTTGTCGTTAAACTTGTTAAAACAATAGCGATGAACTTGTCCACCCAAGCAAGAATGAGTTTCACTGTCGCTAGACTCGCTAAAATGCAACGACAGGTTTGCCCGAAGGGCAAATTATAGAACAAGCATATGTTATCCTCCTCAAGCTTTATAAGAGTAAAGAGGTACTGGTCAGCAATGCCTGGGGAAAGAAGGGAAGAAAACTCGAAGAATTTATGGTAGCAGGTCACTCTTGAACATGACACTTTCATTCTGTCACCATGATTGAGTCGGGTTGGGTTATTCTGTTCACCGGTCATTTCACCATTGGTCCTCCATACCATCCATCATTTGGGGTTAATGCTACCAGTCCATCTCAATTTCTCCGATATGTTCAAGATAATTCATTCAGTTGAGAAACCACCATCCAGTTAATGCCTCATCCACTACAATACCTTCACCCTCGATTTTTCATGACCGCCATTCCTGAACCTTGGGTCATCAGATCGTTTTCACCTCCAGAAAATCATTTGCTTCATTTCGTGTCATAGATGTGGGATACATTAAGGCCCTCCTACGATGGGTCACTTCTTGTCGACATCAGCTCATTATCCAAGAAGTTGACTTAGAAACAACCCTTTCGGTACTTTGAAGCTTGCATGCTTCAATGACAAGTTTCTCACTTACTGCGACAGGTTGACATCAATGGCCTTCGACCGAAAGATTTTGCGTGGTGTTCAAAATCAGATCATATATTCACACCACGTGAACTATACTGTAGTACCTTGAGCTTCATTATCATTATCGGTGATTCCTCTAATGTCTGTTAACAGCTTACATTATTGGTTGGTAATCAGGCGATGTCTTTCCATGTTCGACTTCAGAACATCTCTTCACATGGATCGACTTGTACTTCGAGCAAAGATTGAATGAGATTGAAGACCCCAGATCTAGTTTCATCCATCTAGGGTGCAATATATTCAGGAATATAAAGATATCAATGCACACATAAGTTGCACAAATAGTCATCCGAACCAGGAGTGATAACTCTACATTTGAGGAATCACCAATCTGCATATGCAAGCGACTATCTTTTCTATGTACATGAAATGAATTTATAAAGTTAAGCATGGAATGCCCGCCTCAAATGGATCATGAAAACTATATTATGATGATGTATTGTATTGTATCTTATACAGGTCACATTTAAGTTTCGAAAACCTTAGATCCTCATGATAAAGCATTTCACCCGACATCAAAGATTTACGACTTCATGCTTTAGGGGGCAATTGTTATAGACATATTTGGGCACTGCAACCCCAATATTATATGTCGATAAACTAAGGGATCTTTAACCCCTAAAAGTGTTTTTTCATACCCTAAACGACCGTGGTCAACTGATTACATCATTCCCCAAAAGTTCCACCTGAAAAAACATTCAGAACTGGCCAAAACTGGACCATACTGACTGCTCCACTGTCAGGTTGCGATGCATACTGACTACTACACTAGCCAAGTGAAATTCATACTAATGATGCCTTCTGTACGGTGCGATAAGTGAGGATGGACAAATTTCCAAGACGGTTTGCTAAGTGGATTCTCATGGAATCTTCTAGAAACTTCTCTTATGACACTTGCCTCTCTGAATTCGCCCAGGGATGAGTAAGAGATCCAAGAAATCTCCAAGTGAAACCAAGAACAACAACTGGAATGAAACTAATCAAAAACCAGGAGATGACTCACACCCTTGCACACATCTACAAATGGATCCCTCATCTGAGATATCTAAGAGGCGGGAATTTTGTAATTTGCAAGGAAGTGCTAATAGTTTGTCTTTGAGAAGGAGCATTGTATTGTTGGGTGATCTTGATTTTCATGAGGTGAAGAGGGATTTGATGCTGGGAGGATGATGCTAGATCAGACAGCTGGATTGTAGTTCTCCCTTCATATTTAATAAAAAAAATTGAGTTTTCCTCCATACAATTGTGTATTTGGGAATGTTTTTATTTGTGAATGCCATTGTATGTTCATTGTACTTCTGATTCTGCAATGTTTATGATATAATAGATCAAGATTCTTTGATGGTGTTTTGTTACTTTGTCTCTACAGGTGTTCTCTAAAGCGGGATAAGTAGGAGAGGAGTTGCAAGCTTTGTCAAGGGAGAGAGAGATCAAGCAAGGAGTCAAGCGGAAGATCCAGGTTGGTTCCTTTGCCTCTCTCTTATCTTTCATACATAGAGGAAATCCCAAATTGCTTTGATTGTTTGTTTCTAGGATAGCTACCAATCCTAGAGGGCTAGCAGATCGAAAAGACACTAGTTTTCTTGGAAACACCCCTTCTCATCAAAAAAATCTATCTCTGCCTGATGGGCTAAGAGAAGTTGTGAATTCACCTGTTGATCAGTCACCATCTCCTCCTACCCCACCTACTCAATATTTCTTCACATATTTGGACTCCAAGCCTGATGGTTGTCACATGGTCTCATCTACTCAGCCTTCATCCTTTTCTTCCTTTTATCCTATAGATTTTGGTGTATTGTGTTCATCCGTTCCGGATTCCACATGTGATGTTCGCGAGGATCAAGTTTTGGATGGTATTAGTGTCAAATTTCTTGGAAGGTTTACCAAAAACACTATGCTTAAGTCACTAGGAGACAAGTGACCCTAACAACAAGTTGATGCCTCCTAGAGATTTATATCTGCAATAATAATGTAAAACCTGCAATAAAAGTATAGACGATCCAAAATACAAAGCAACAGTAAATATATCCAATGCAATAACCCAAATGGAAAGAGTTTAATTGAATAAATTTTTTATTAAAAGCAACTAATGAAGGAGATCTACAAAAGGGTCTGTAAGTCCCCATTTGTGCAATGGGTCCTTTGATGTCCTTGATGCTTCATAAAATGATATTCTCTCTCAATATGTGAAAAACCGAGACAAAATGTGGAGAACTCAAATGGGTGCTCAAAGAAAAAAGACGATAATGGTGACAATGATTATGATCATGGTGTAAAATGAATGAAAAACCATCCTATTTATAACAAAGTATTCATCTTATCTAAAAAATGGAGAATAATAAAATAATGTTAACCAAATCAATATCTAACCGCTTGGAATACTTTATTATATTTATTGGAGAGGGAAAAGACATTTAAAATGGTTAAATATCTTTATTTACAAATAATTAACAAATAAAATTGTTTATTAATTATTTTGCGAGAATTAAGAATCGTGTGAAATTGAAATAATTATTAAATATCGATTTAACAATTATTCCAATAACAGAAATAAGGAAAATTAAATAAACAGTGATTTATTTAATTATTCTTAAGGGATTTAATTAAATATGACAAGGAATAATTATTTAAATAATTATTTAATTATTTCTAGAGAAAAATTAAATAAATAAGGATTTATCTAATTATTCTCATGGGGTTTTTTTATTTAAATCATAAAATAATTTAATAAAAGTAGTTTACTAAATTATTTTCCATAATGAAAGTGATTTTACTATGGTAAAATTAAATCTGCATGGTGTGTTTCGATCCACCTAGTTAGAAATGGCTAGGTGATCATTTTTCGGTAATAACAAATTGCCCCCACAAATATGAGTGTTAGGAGAAAATTGTATGACTGAAATACGTTGTAGGTTACACTTCAATGAGACACCAAAAGGGGATTCAAGGAGAGAGAAAAATATCTAAAGCAAATCATGGATAGACAAATAATGGAGGGGGCGAGACCTACTAAAATGATAGAAGTCTCCTTTTATGTGGGAGTACATGATCTCAATTGAGGTGGGGGAGGCATACCCATACCCACCAAGATAACTACATACAAAGAATAATGATGAGCCAAATAATGTGGGACTGAGCTATAAAGTACATGATACATGATGCATGATACACTGGCATCAATGGGCCAGAAAATAATACAGTGGATCCCATATACATAATGTGCTTGAAAAACCATATGCCATGACTGAATACAACAACATCTAAGTACATGAGGCATCATTCCCCTCAAGCTCACATGGTGAGGGGGGATCACAAGCAAAGAAGCCCTCCTGAATAGGAAATGTCTATGGAGATCTGAATGGATCATCTGAAGGAGACATGCTTGCTTTGGGCATTTGCAAGCGGTCGAAACTGAATCCATCACATCTGCGGAACTGCATTTGAGGCTAGATCATCCTGGAATGTGGGGGACTATCTAAGGGCGACCAAATCATGAGGTCTGGAGCATCTCATAAAGACTAGGGAATCATTAGGACAATCGTCTAGATCATTGAACCATCAAGTCTACAAATCTCAATCATGCGATAAGGAGTTGATGTAGAGCACGTGAGACAACCATAATAAAGGGAAATAATGAATCCATTTTCTTTATATGAGGAACTGAAAAAATATGGAAGATGGAACTAAGGTACACCACCCTCTATACCACTCTTCTAGAATAAATGTGTTGAGCTCGACACAAGGGGGCCCACCAGTGTTAAGGCTATAAGGAATCCTTAACAAAGGAACAAGGGATCATAGTAGAGTGACTGTTGGACTGAGACAAAGGATGATGATGTAAGGAAAGAAGATGGGTGGTGGACTGGTGAATTCTATTGTAAGATAATAATGAGGATGGTTGACCTGGTAGGGATTGACTCAATTCAGGAGGGGATTATCAATGACTAAAATGAGGGTTCGGCAAAGATAGAGCAGTAGAGATGGAGGCCAAATATGAGTAAAATGGGAGGGATGTGATATAACAATGTATGAAACATTGTAATGAGATACAAGGGGACTATGAATAGACTCCATAAGTAGAAGGGTGACTGATCTCAAATGATTTGAACAAGGGTGACTTGATGATGTTGCCACATAGGGTAGGTCTGGAGGGGAACATAAAAACATGAGTAAATGAAGGTTACTCATGATGAAAATTGACACGTGAGTCAACCAATGCAAAGGTAAAGTGGTACCAGAGTACAAGAAGCTCAAATGAAAAATTTGGTTTTAATAAGTGCAAAGTGAAACCTCATGGAAAAAATGGCTTCATAGTGAAGTGTCAAAATATAAATAAAAAAAGTGACCCATTATAGAACTCGGTGAGATATTTCCAACAATGTTGATGGCTCATCGAACAAAGCTACAGTTTGGTCACAATGGGCAACAAAAAAACTAGGGTTTTTCTTATTAAAGGGATTTTTCCCCCTAAATCCAATTCATTTGCACAGTGAGCTATCAATAATTTGGAGAGGAGGAGAAGGACCTAAATCTTGTGGAGATCGTAGTGGAAAAATCGACCGTTAGAATTAGGGTCTGTGACTTTCAGGTAGGTTGCCTTACTTATCAAAATATGGCCTTATTGCTTCTTGGAAGGATGGTACCTGATGAAGAATTAAGGTAAGAAAAGGAATACAGGAATGAACTACTAGAGAAGGTCTAGGCTCATCCCCACCCATGAATTTAAACATGAGGATTAATTGACGAGTGTGGCATCACACATAGTACAAAGGTTGAAGATATGATATCAAGCATCTACAATATGCGATGTGTATATGGCTCACTAGAGAGGTCAGTAGGAAAAACTATCCAAGTAATGAGAGGATACCCGACCATACCTAGATCGTTGGGGTCTAGGCCAAGACTTATGTTAATGAAGTGAGAAGGTGGATAAGGGGGGGAACCATCATGCCCCAAAGCATGGGATACCAGCCCCCAGCATATGTGATGGAGGGGACTGATTAGGTATGAAAAGGTGGGAATGATGCCCACTAGAAGTAGAAGTTTGTGGAGTGCCATTGTGTTCCAAAATCTCGAATAATGGATTCAAGCATCTCGGCCCAACTGGAATGAGATCCTCCAAAGGATGATGAGGAGATGGAGGATCATGTGTGCCCCCCATTTTGTATGGATAGATGGAGTATTCTATGGGCATATCATATGTATTTAGAGTAGTGGACTCCAAACACTTTTTGATGATGTGGTTCACCATTTGTTTATGTTACGGATATCTGCTTGTGGGAAGAGTGAATAGGTACAATTAGAGAAAGGAAATGTTGGATTACTAATCTCTTTTGGAACTACATATATGAATCAAATGTACTAAATTTTTGGGTTGTGTTAGTATATGAAAGAGTGACTTCAAATATAATGAACTGATGCTCACCTAGAAAACATGGTGGTTGAACAACAACAATGTCTAACAGCCTGGGTTGTTGATGTAAGATGGAGGAATGATTAAGTGGATCATCCCTAGAGTGATATAGAGTGATATGTTACTCTAGAGATTCTTCTAAATGGGGAAGAATAATGGCACTAAAGTCAACACTACTGGATGCACTACGAGGGTTGGGGAGAATTCCTTCTCCTAGATTGTCAAAGATGGATGCTCCCTTACCCAAACATTAGGTGTCAATTTAATGGAAACAACATGGATATGGTTCAAATTCATAGGTTCGAGGTAAGGGGTGACTGAAACAATTTACCTCACTAGCAATGAAGGATTTGCACTCCACAACGTATTGGTCATAGGTTTGTTGCGGAAGGAAGTATGCACAATGGCGCATATAATCCCAAGGATAATAAAGAGTGATAATAGCCTGCATGACATCTTCATAAAAATAGAATATGGGTGGATTGGAGGAAGAAGGACCACATGTTGGAGAAGAGCTACCTGAATCATATTCATGAGAGACAAGGTTCACATACTCATCGTCAAGGATGGGATACATATGACTAGTAGATGCAATATCTACCGATGTTGAGATCGGGGTGTTTGTCGAGGAAGGTTCAACAAAATCACATTAGGATACATCAAGGGAGTTCCAAGGCATCGATCTCATGGATGATGACAGGTAGAGAATGGGAGAGGTATTATCCATCATCTCGACATCAACGGGAGGGATCACAATGAGTGTTTGAGAGACCTCCTGGTTCAGTGTAGGAGTGGGACCCAAATCTGTAGGTAGAGGAGAGGTGGACTCACTACGAGAAACCTCTAATTTGTGAATCACTTGAAGTGTATCAAGAAAATATTTAAGATGGGGACAGTGATGAGAATAATGGCCATAATTATTGCACAAAGAATAGTGGTTATTTGTGTGTAATGATCTGTTCTTCTTAGTTGATTAACGTAAGGTGACATGGACCTCAAGAATGTTAGAATCAGGGAAGGTATCAGTGACCATATATTTCACATGATGGAGTTCAGGACAATTCTTCGTGGAATGATCGACAACATCACATAAAGCACAAGGAGGAATAGGATTTGGAGAGTTAGGAGGAGTTGGAGTTGCTTGGGGGGGGAGGGGGGGACTGTTGGATTGTGTTATATTCTTTCCACAACTAGCCCACATAGTTAATCGGGGGGTTATAAGGGGGGGCAGAGCCCCCCTTCGTTGCACCGATTGTGTAGCGGGAGGGATCACAGGGGGTTTGAGGCATACCCATAACCCCACTTTATGGGGTCTGGAGCAGCGTCTCGAAAAATTTTGGTTTTGGATCCTATGTTAGAATGGGCAGACCCACCGATGGTTTTGTGCATGATTTTCGCACATGCTTTTTGGATGCGATGGTTTTCGGTCCATGGTATTGGACGCGATGGCTTTTGGTCCATGGTATTGGATGCTTCAGCATGAATAAATATGTATTATAACATTGAAAGGAAGATAATGAAAAATCAAGCTGGTAGTTCTGGTTATGGGATCCAGGGGAAAGTCTTTGTGTATATGTGTTTTATGTGTTATGCTCTCACATTGTTTATTTTCTATGTTTTAGAATTCGTATGCAGGTAATTTCAGTACGGGGTTAAAACCTACATTTGGTATCAAAGTTGTTTTGACTTCAAGGGGACACCTTTGTTGCTGAGGGGTTTTTCTCGGGCCTGTGGTAGACCCTGTTCAGTGGGAGATCTGTGAAATCGATTACGGTGGTGAAAGAAGATGGTGAGCAGTGGAAAGATAGACATCAAGAAATTTAATGGTTAGATTTTTGAGTTGTGGAAACTCAAGATTGAGGATCTGTTGGTGGATAAAGATCAGTGGATTACGGTAGATCTAGGTACTAAACCAACAGGAGTGTCCGATGAAGAATGGAAGAAGTTGGATCGGAAGGCAAAGAGAAAAATATGACTGTGTGTCTCAGATTCAGTATTGTTGAATGTATCAGAGGAAGCTACGATGAAGGCTTTGTGGGACAAGCTACAGACTTTGTACCAATCTAAGTCTCTGGTGAATAAATTGTTCCTATGGAAAAAGTTGTATAACCTGAGGATGAAAGATGGAGACTCAGTGACAGAGAATTTGAATGCATTTAATATTGTGGTAAGTCAGTTAGCATTTGTTGATATTAAAATTTCAGATGAAGATAAGTGCATCAGTTTGTTGTGTTCTCTACCAGATTCGTGGGATAGTCTGGTTATTATAATAGGTAGCAATGCAACTGCCTTGCAATTTGATGAAATAGTCTCATCCTTGCTGATGAAGGAGACGAGACAGAAAAATATGGAGAGCCAGAATGGTGATGCCTTGTCTGTACGAGGATGGTCCCAGAACAGAAACAAAAATAATTCATCGAGTGGGAGATCTAAGTCTCCAGGAAAACCTGTAAAGGTGGTGTGTTGGAAATGCGGAAAGGAAGGGCACTACAAAAGGGACTGTAAATATAAAGCTCCTGATAAAGGAAAGGGATTTGATGATGCTCCTTCTGCAGAGGCGAAAACCACCTAAGATGAAGGTGGGGATGTGTACTTGGCTTCTTCAAGTACACATGTAGATCATGAGGCATGGTTGATTGACTCAGGTGCATCCTTTCACTTCACTCCCCATAGAGAGTGGTTCTGCAAGTATGAGAAATACGATGGTGGTGATGTCTTCTTAGGGGATGATAGGAAGGCTAGAATCATTGGTTGTGGAAAAGTAAAGTTGAAGTTGAAAGGTGGAAGCGTTAGAACACTTTCGGGTGTTTTGCATATTCCTGCATTGGCCAGAAATATGATTTCTGTAAGCAATTTGGATGATGCACGTGTAAAAACAGTGTTCGAGAAGGATACTTGCAAAATGGTTTAGGGAGCACTGGTATTGATGTGGGGAGTTCGAATTGGAACTCTGTGCAAGCTGCAAAGTAGCACTGTTATTGATGGGTGCAACAGTTCTGTGGTTCCTGAAAGTGGAGCAGAAAATCTAGGGGTCTCTGGAGAGAAGACCATGTTGTGGCATCAAAGGCTTGGACATATTAGAGAGAATGGCCTTCGAATACTTCATGGTAAAGGTATGGTGGAAGGTATGAGTAATAGCTCTCTGGATTTTGATTTCTGTGAAAATTGTGTATATGGGAAGGAGAATCGGGTGAGTTTCCCCTCTGGTAGTAAGAGGGCGAAACAGATATTATAGCTTTTTCATAGTGATGTGTTTGGACCTGTGAAGGTTCCATCACTAGGTAAGTCTGTGTACTATGTATCATTTATAGATGAATTCTCAAGGAATACATGGATATATTTCCTTAAAAAGAAATCTGAAGCCTTTGACATGTTTAAAGAATTTAAGGCTCTCGTGGAAATTCAAACAAAGAAGAAGATAAAGGAGCTGAGGACATATAATGGTGGAGAGTTTTGCAGCAAGGAATTTGAATAATTCTATAAGAAGTGTGGTATAGCACGACAAAAGACTACTCCATATACACCTCAGCAAAATGGAGTTGTAGAAAGAATGAATAAGACATTGATGGAAAGGGCATGAAGCATGCTCAGTGGTGTCAGGTTAGGACAAGAATTCTGGGCAGAGGCAGTGGTTACTGCATGTTGCCTGGTCAATAGGTCACCTTCATCAGCGTTGGAGGATAAGACTCCACAAGAGGTATGGACTGGTAAGAAACCCTCTCTTTCACATCTGAGGGTATTTGGATGTGATGCATATGTACATGCTCCAAAGGAGAAACAAACCAAGTTGGATAGTAAATCTGAAAATTGCATCTTTATTGGGTATAAGGATGGTTTAAAGGGTTATAAGCTTTGGAACCGAGTCACAAGGTAGGTTGTGTACAGCTAATATGTGGTGTTCAAAGAGGTAAAAGATGTTATTAAACATGAAGTCCAACCAAAGGAACCTGAGAAGATAGACTTTGAGCTTAAGGAGGAAGAATCAGACTCTATAGTAGAGGAGGAATCAGAAGATGAAGAGCCACAAACTATGGGTGTGAGAAGATCAGTACGAGAAAGAAGGGAGCCAGAAAGGTATAATCCATCTGCGTTCTATTCAAATTTTGCTTTATCTATTACTGAGGATGATCCTAGAACTATGAAGGAAGCAGTAGATTCAAAGGATGGAAAACTCTGGAAATAGGCCATGGTTGATGAAATGGCATCTTTGTACAAAAATGAGGCTTGGGATCTGGTGGAGTTGCCAGCTGGAAGGAAACACATTGGGAGCAAATGGGTGTTCAAGAAGAAGACAAATGCAGAAGTAAAGGTGGATACATACAAAGCTCGATTGGTAGAAAAAGGTTATTCCCAGGTGCCAGGAATTGATTTTGGTGATATTTTTTCTCCTGTTACCAAGTTAACTTCTATTAGATTACTTTTATTTGTTGCTTTTGCTTTTGATTTTGAGGTAGAACAGATGGATGTGAAATTATTCACGGGGATCTAGAAGAGGAAATATACATGAAGCAACCTGAAGGCTTTGTAGCGAAGGGTAAGAAAGAACTGGAATGCAAGTTAAAAAAGTCTTTGTATGGGTTAAAACAGTCACCAAGAATGTGGTATTAAAAATTTGATACATTTATACAGGACTTGGCTTCACCAGAAGCAAAGAAGATCACTGTGTGTATTTTAAATTAATTGGTGACCGTGTTATTTATCTGGTCTTGTATGTTGATGATATGTTGCTGGTTGGAAATGACAAAGAAATTATCCAGGATTTGAAGACCCAATTGTCCTCCAAATTCGACATGAAATATTTTGGTGTTGCAAACTATATTTTGGGTATGGAAATTAAAAGAGATCAGGCAAAGAGGAAGCTCTGGTTAAACCAGAGGAAGTATGTCGAGACAATACTACAGAGGTTTAATATGCAGGATAGTAAATTGGTGAAGGTTCCTATTCCTGTAGGTGTGAGGTTATCTGTTGAACAGTGTCCTAGGACATAAGAAGATGAAGAGGATATGTCCCGTGTTCCATATGCAAGTGCAGTCGCTAGCCTGATGTATGCAATGGTCTGTACTAGACCAGACATTGCACATGCAGTTCGAGTATTGAACAGGTTTATGTCAAAACCAGGGAAGGGGCATTGGACAGCAGTGAAGCGGGTTTTCAGGTATTTGCGTGGCACTAGTGATTATGGTTTGTGCTACCAAGGAAGACTAGGATTGGACATAGTTTTGGATATCCATGGCTTTGTTGATGTAGACTGGGCTGGAGATTTTGCTCAGAGAATATCTACAAGTGGGTATGTGTTTAACCTATTTGGAGGTGCAGTCAGTTGGATGAGTAAGAAATAATCTGTAGTGGCACTATCAACTACAGAGGCAGAATACATGGCAACCACTCATGCAAGCAAGGAAACAGTTTGGTTGCAGAGACTGTGTTCAAGTATGGGGTTAGTACAGGAAGCTATAAGGATAGACTGTGACAACTAAAGTGCAATTTTCTTGGCAAAGAACCCTGCATATCATTCAAAGACAAAGCACATTGATGTTCAGTATCAGTTTGTGAGGGATATTATAGAAGACGAAAAGGTGTTGTTGGTAAAGGTGGACACTTTGAAGAATACTACAGATGCATTGACAAAATCTATGAGCTCTGAGAAGTTTAAGGCTAGAAAAATGACTAAGCTCTCTTGTGGGCCCCTGTGGAAAGAAAACAACAAGTGGGAGAATGTTGGGTTGTGTTATATTCTTTCCACGACTGGCCCACGTAGTTAATTGGGGGGTTTGGGGGAGAGGGGGGGAGCCCCCCTTCGTTGCGCCGATTGTGTAGCCGGGGGCTGTCAAAGGGGGTTTGAGGCATACCTGTAACCCCACTTTATGGGGTATAAGGCAGCACCCCATAAAATTTTGGTTTTGGACCCTATGTTAGGATGGGTGGACCCACCTATGGTTTTGTGCATGATTTTCGCACATGCTTTTTGGACACGATGGTTTTCAGTCCATGGTATTGGATGCTTCGACATGTATGATTATGTATTATAACATTGAAAGGAACATAATGAAAAATCAAGTTGGTAGTCTCGGTTTTGGGATCCAGGGGAAAATCTCTGTGTATATGTGTTTTATGTGTTATGCTCTCACATAATTTTTTTTTGTGTTTTAGAATTTGTATGCAGGTAATTTCTGTACGGGGTTAAAACCTACACGGGCCTTGTCTTTAGTGCCCTTTTTCTGGGAATTTCCCCCCTCACAAGATCCTTTCGCAACAGAAGTAGGCTCCTATTGAGGTTTTTGTGGAACTGAAAAAAAGGCAAGGGTAGGAATAACATGTTGGACTGGGGTCAAAGCCATGTAAGGTTTAAGTCGATTAGATGGAGTGTTTGTGGGAGGATTGATGTACCAGACTGAGATCCCCAAAGTAATGATAGGTAGACTCAACGTAGCCATGAAAGGTGTAGAATAAACTCTAGGAGGTGGAAATAATAATTGTATCTAACCAGAAGGATAGTGGCCCGAAGAAACTTCTCTGAGATGGTTAAGGCCCAGGGGAATGGTTTCAGGAGGAAATGAATTAGTAGAGACAGCAGCAGAAGGAAATGATCCTTGAGGAGTAGTATCAGGAGGCTAGGTTGAGTTAGGAACAACAGTTTTTGGAGGTGTGGTCTACTGTGAAGGCATACCAGACCATTTTTGGGCAGTCGTGATTCTTGGAGCATGCAGACACTAGATGAGCTAGGATTAGAACGGGTAGGCAGTGGACCATAGTAAGGACCAAGCAAAGTGGAATCTTTGTAGACTCCTAGAGAGTCATTAGTGAAGGAACTTGAGACATCGTGGGATAAAATTTCATTTCATTTCATTTCTGGAAATATAGAGGGAGAAATTCTTGTTTTCCATCACCCCCTCTCTATGATTCGTTAGATCATGAGGATGTCATTGTCCATCTCAAGTTTTCTAATCGTGGGTGTCGTGATCTTTTCACTCATTCATTCGATCATGATTTTGATTCATCTATTGTTGATCTTCTAAGCCACCTATTTTTTATGATCCATCTTTTGATGAAGTGGAAACCCCTCAAGTTGTCAAAGAAATTCAGCCCAAGCTGATGGTTATGTCAAGTTCTCGCAACCTTGAGGTTAGTTCAACTGCAAATCAGAAATATATTGACTCTCCCTAGGCTCCTCATCACTCTCTTGTTTACACTGAAAATAAATCTATTTCAAAGTTTACACATCCTTGACCAGAATCACAAAATCTTATTGCTCATGCATTGGAGGAGTTATACATAGCAAAAATTGTTGTGAAACGGAAGTTTCTTCTTTCTTCATGTTTTCTCGTTTACCAAATTCTAAGGTGTGTACATGCTTGTCTTCCACTTACAATGCGACATAACACCATGATACATCTGCAAAATGCCTTTCATGTGCTTTAAAGTTTTTCTTTTCTGTGGATGCATTCAATCTTCGAATGATTTGGTTTACATTGTTTTACCTTTATTGTCTATTGGTTTTCTTGAATATCTTTCTTTTCAACCATGCTACTGCCTACATGGGAAAAACAACGTGTCGATGGATACGTTTGAAATATCACTTCACGTGAGTTGGCCTATGGTTTTCTTACCTTAGGAGTAGGAGTAGTGTTTGCTTTCTTGTTTTGTTTCATTGTTTTTATTTGTCTTGCTTCTTTCCTTTTCCTGTTTTCTTGTGCACCCATAGGTTAGTTTCCACATGAAACTTTGTTTGTCCCTTAAACAAGCAGGGTGAAACCAAAGAGGAACTTGTACAACTATCAACATTTCGTTATCTTTCTATTCCCTCTCTTTATGAAAATGTTTCATTTATTTTAGTTGATGATACCCTGATGGAAAATACGTTCCTTTCAGAGAGAATCATGGTGAAATCATGATGGTTGCGCTCTTAAATAGTACCACCTACTCTAATATGTTTTATATATTCAGTTAACCCTTGTCAACTCAATCAAGTAGAGTAATGAGAGAGTGAAAACCTTAAGAAGTATGTCAGAGGTATATATAAATATACTTCTCTGAAGGGAAAACCTTTTCTGCTCTCAATAAGTCAGGATACCTCTTTTGCCTCATGAAATAAATAAGTTCCTATGCACAATTCCTTGAAAACTGAAAAAAATGAAAAAAATAAAATAAAGGCAAAAGAAGAGAAAGGGTTCCTATGCAGAGAGGTGGAACAAGTAACTCTGTCGAGTTACTGTCTAGGCTCACTAGTAGTGGAGAAATTCTTGTGTTCCTGAAGTGACTCCACTATGGTACTTTCTAGGCCTGCTAGCAGTGGAATAACACTAGAGATGAAACTAAAACTTTGACAAAATATTTTTCTTGTGTATTTATATACCCCTCATCCCCAATCAAAAAACCTCAATTTTAATTGGCTTGTTATGTGTGCTTCTAATAAAGAGAATGGTAGGGACTACATCTTTTAACTCGAGTTATTGAAGGAGCTATGACAATTGAAGAAACGAACAATACTTCCGGAGGAGTTAGACTCACTTTACATGAGACAAGGTCCATATAGAGAGATGGATTTCTACCACTGTGTCACCAATTTTGTAGCGTCTACAACCAACCTCGAAAATTTTTCCTATGCTTCATTTTGGAGCCTCCCTTCTAAATCTTAGCATCTCATCTTACACTGATCAAATTATTTGTGCTTTGATTGAGCCTCATCATTTGCATCACAACTTTTTTTTCCTTGCTTGATTGACTCTATAACCCACAATTTTATCTCTTGACTTGGTTTCCACCCAGTTATGGTCTTGCCTTAGAGAACTGGACAATCCTTTAGGACAACCAGCCATGCTCTTGGGAATTGTGTAGTTCAAGCTGACAGTGAGCCTTTTGTTAGTGTCAGTCTTGTTAGCCTGTCACCTAGACCAAATATGCTTTTACAATTCTTCTCAAGACTATCAAAATCAAATTTTTCATGTCACTAGGTTTACACAGTAAAATTTGGTCACTATTTGGTCAGTTAAGAAATGAGGTCACTCTTTTGAAAATTCACTCATGGTGAGAACTTATCACATTTCTATGAAGGTGTCATAATAAAAGCAAGTCGTTCATCATCATCATTCCATTTAGTTCCAGGTCATCCATTAGGTCGCTAGGATTTCCAAGGTACATCATTTTCATGAATAAATCCAGCAGTGAATGGAGCATGACAAGCATCTCTTTGGTATTGATTTATGAGTTATCACACATTAATCATGTTCTCATGTTTAAAAAATTTTAGAATAATAAGTTCCATTACTTAGGAAAGTGAAAAGACGGCTCACATTTTAGTTGTAAAGGTGACTCTATTTTCAAAAGTGAAAGAATCAGTTTTTCAAAGGTTTGTGGGTCCCATTTCTTGTTAAAAGGAGAAATAAATTTGCCTATATAAACTAAAAATCCCCAAAATTATTTCATTTACCTCTTATTCACTCCTGTTTATAGATCTCTCCTACCCAAAAGAGAGAAAAAGTCAATTTTTTAGGAAAAATAGGCAAAAATCTCACATGCTGCACTGAGCCTAACTATGTTGTGCTTGGGGCAGAGTGTCCAAAAAATGCTCAAATTTCTCCCAAATTCAATTTTTAAGCATGTTAACTTGATTTAATTGCTTCTAAGCCAAACAACAAGTAAGTACATCATTGAACTTCCTTTTTTTTTTCAAAATCATCTCATGACAATGATTTTTCCAATTAGGGTTTTGTAGTGAAATTTTCATGGAGAATGATAAGTTGATGATGGCCCTTTTTATTTCTTGGTTTTTAAACATGTAAAATGTTTCCCTACACCTATATACATGTTTGATAAACTATTTAAACCATTCAATCAACCTACAAACATAATTTTACCTCTCCAAAAGTGAAACTCGAGTTCATTCGTAGGGGTTTTTTGGCACTTTTCCTTAAAAAAACTTTGTTTTTCCTCCTCACAAGCATATCATTCCTCCATTGTTTTTACACTCATTTTCATCAGCTCTCCATATTTCATTCCCATCATTTTCAAACCTCCCTTACCATTTTGTCAAATTCCACCTTCCCATCACTCCATTTTCCACTGATACCTCACAATTTTTCTCATTTTCTACTGATAGGGTTTTTGTTATCATGGAGGCAGAATCCTCCCTAGAGAGGAAGAGACATCAAAAGGGAGTGAAAATCCTCAAATATGAGCCATCAAATTTCAATGAAATCAACTCATATCCCTTTATCAAATAGTGCTTTGAAGATGTACATTGCTTGGATTTATGCAAAAGGGTGAGTGAGGTGGGTTTCAATGCGTAGTTAACAGATTGGGTGGCAACTCAGTTGAAGGGCGAAAGTGTTGTTATTGCTGGTGTTGAATTCACTTTTTCAATAGCCTCCATTTCACTTGCTACAAGGCTACCGGACAATGGTGAATATTGATTCAAGCAAATGAGCATAGATATTGAGTATTATAGGCCCTTCTTAAAAACACCATATAGGGAAAAACATGCTCATGCTATGCCTTTCAGGTACTTATTGAAGAAGTAAACCCCTTTGATGAATATTTTCATGAAGTTATTTACATGTGAAGGAAGATTCTCCAGGTTGTATGCTTATAATATTGGCCTCCTAATGCATTTTACTTCTCAGAAGCCACTAAATATCTGCAACTACGTATGTAGGAGCATTGCCAAAATGTCAGAGAGGATTCAGATGAAGAAAAAGGAGCAATACCCTAGCCTATTTCTTCATAGTATGATCAAGACTATAGTCCTTCACTAGCCTGCAGAGAAAGGTATGTCTTGGGAAACCTTTTTGGAAATAGCTCTCGAGTGGCATGAAACTAATGTGGCAGCTCAGCCATCTAGCATGCCAACACAGCAAATGGAAGTGGGGTACTCTAGCAAATCAGTTGAGAAAACCAAAGAACCTAAGCCTGAGGTGACCAAGATGTACAAGAGAGGAAAGAGGCTTGTGTTTGCTTCTCATGGTGAGAAAGGGACCAAGCCTACTACATCAACAAAACAGGGATCGACAGCACCAGATAAAGACATGGTTGAACATGAATTTGAGCTAGTTTATTCAGAGGTAGAGGAGCAGACTTCAAGCATGCAGAAAATGATCAGAGATAAATACTATTAGATCAAATATCTCACAGTAAACATGGAGAGAGCAACGTAAATAATTTCATTTCTAGAAAAGGAGAATAGTCAGCTCAAAACGAAGCAATTAATCATCGAAAAAGAGAAAACCAAGTTATTGCAGTAGGTTGGTAAAGGAAAAGCAGTCATTGAGTCAAGTGAGCCTGAAGGAACAAAAGGGAAAGATAAGAGGAAAATTCCAAGAAAAAAGTGACTAAATAAGGAATTGCAAGAAGAACGAGAACACATTTTGTTGAATCAAGACCTAGACCTAGAGGAAAAAATTGCTCTTGAGGTAAATCAAGACAAGGAATATTGGATAAAAGGGTGAATGAAAACTTGGAGAAGCTTCTAGAGAAGGAAAACAAAGACAATCATCTGCTTAGGCATATGGCGCACCACTACCAGGCTCAAAACATGATTGCCAATGCGAAGGTAAAGCAGCTTGAAAACAAGCTCAAAGAAGGAAAAAAGGAAGAAAAGGATGAAGTAAACTTAGAGATACTTTCTGAAGCATATATGAAGGTTTAACATACATAATTTTATAGCTCCTGGCTGATTTTGAGCAAATTTTGAGAAATTTTGGTTTTTTGTGAATTTTGAAGCCAAATTCAGAAATTTAGCAGTGCTAGGAGCGCAGCACCTTGGCGTTGTGCTTCCTCCTTAGGCATCTATTTCAGGAAAAGTCTACATTTTTGGAAATCTCTTTCCATCCTATAAAAACCCATTTACTCAGATTTTCCAGAGATGGCTAAGATTTTGAGAAAAGTGGAAAAAAGTGGCCAAAAACTAGCATTCTGGACCCCTTTTTGACAGGGGCTACGCTCCTCGAGCGACCTTGGCATAATGGATTTGTGAAGGCCTTCCCATGGGTCATTTTCAAAAATTCAAACTTTTCTCGAACCTAGACTTGAAGGGCTAGTTGACTATTCTCTCAAATTTTCATTTTGATCTTAAGAATGCAACTTAAAATTAGCTCCAATTCGACACTACGCTTCTGCATTTTTCTGTGTTTTAATTTGTAAATTTCACTGTGTAAAATTTCTAGTTTCCAGTTTGACTTAGTCAAATTCAAAACTCTTTATGTAATGGCACTTTTTTTGAGGCTAGGTGATGTATGCATGAATAAATGTACATGATCGGTTGTTTTTTATGTTTATTAGGCCTCGTAAAGGAAGAAAACTCCTAAGCAATCTATCCAAGAAGTGTTTGAGTTTCACCTTCTCACTCTCACCTGTTGGTTGAGAGACTCTTGGAGTTAGTTCATCCACCAAGAAATTCGACTCTTGAAGGTGGGACAATGGTCTAGGAGATTCTATATGTATTATTTCTCTTTCAGAGAGAAGGATTGGACTTTTTGTGGAGGAGGCTTGCATGTAATCATCTTTTCAGCTAATATAGAGGCAGTTGCAGCTATTTTTAAGGAACTCTATCTCAGTGAGTTCATGGTGTTTTTTATTCATTCTATTTGTTTTATAATGGTTAAAACATATGTATCTACTTGATATCTCTTCTTTCTATGGATTCCTTACAGTGAAATATACAGAATTCTTGTTTATCAAGCTATGTTTATCTAGTTTTTCATAGTTATGTTTATGTCTTCCTAAGCTAATGAAATCATGTTTACTTATGCTCATTAGTCTCTTCTACAATTTCTCTTCTATACTACTGAAAACATTCTAAATACACCATGGTATTTTGATATCTAGCTCGTTTCCATATTTTCTCTTGCACCCATACAACCTAGACCTATTTGTGGCTCCAAACCCTAGTCCACCAAACCATAAAATCCAAATTTTCACAAACACACAAAAAGTTATATATATCTAGCCTAAAACTCATTTGCTTTAAATTCATATCACTGATAAAATACTTTGAGAGATGCCTCTCATGCTAAGTAGGGCTAGCTACTGAGATGAATTGGTTTGTGGTTACCATTCTGGATTTCCTTTCCAACCTAGGAAATTGTAAGGACTAACATTTTCGGCGTCATTGTTGGGGAATGACTAAGAAATCATTCTTGGAAAATATCTAAGAGCTTCCAAAGAACTGTTTCTATAGTTCAAAACTTCCAGTATCCAAATATCGGCTGAATTCATAAATTTCATTAGTTTAGGGTGTGAAATCTTGGCTCCTAAAAGACATACCAGGTCAAACCCTGACCCAAATCCACCCTTCATTGTTGAAGATCTAGAAATACTGCCCATAAAACTTAGATTACCCATTACTAAGAGTGTAGTTTGAAAAATCAAAAGAAAAAACCTCTCTTCCTGAAAATTTGTTTGCCTTCGAGAAACTTCCTTTTGATGTTCAAATAGAATTTTCTCTTTCGAGGTCAAAGTCTGATTCTTGCATCTCTGAAGTGATATTAGAGCCTTTAACAGTTGAAACTCATTCTATTTCTTCAAAATCTTTGTCTGCTAAAACTAATCATGAATTGTGGTTGAATTTTGACAAACTTCAATCCCTTGCTGACCAACTCTAGATCACTACTGAAAAAGCCTTCATCCAATATCAACTTGAATACCTAGCCACTGCTTCATCTTCTATTTCACCCCCAAATACATCCACTACATCTCCAAGTACTTCAACAACCTCATCTTTTCTTCCACCACCTCCATTTGTTCCATCTTTGCCTGTACAACCAATTGTAGTACCCCCACCGCCTCCAGCAGTCATGGCAATATTTGCACCTCTTTTACTACCTACTCAACTTGCTTCTTTGCCTTAGAATTATGGTCAAAGACTCCCCTTGTTTGATGGAAGTGCATAAATTACATCTCAGCAACATGTTGATAAATTAGTGGATTTCATTGATTTAGAAGAAATTGATGAAGATAATGCCAAGATGAGGATTATAGCTCAGAGTTTTTTAGGAGATGTTAAGAAATGGTTTCGAAGTATGGCTGCTAATTCTGTCAACAGATCTCAAAGGTTGATTGAATTATTCTTAGCTCATTGGCAAGAGAAGAAAAATACATTGCAGATATTGGCTGAGTATAATTCAATGAAAAGAAATGCAAATGGGACAGTTGTTGGGCCTTAGTTTTGATCTTATTTTGCTTTGAGAAACTTACCTAACCATCTATTTATCCTCCATTTTCACTCCATTCATTCCATTTTAATGAATATTTGATGTCTAATCAGGTATTTAGCTTTAATTTGTCAATTTCTAAAGTTTTTATAAAAGTTTGATTTTAAGTGCAATTTTGGCAATTTCAGAAATTCCCGTAATCACTTCATGGTTGATATGGATGCAGGCCACTTCAGCATGAATGGGATACATGAATGGAAAGCTTGGGAACTAGGACCAAGCCACCTATGCTTGGTTCCAACAGAACGAGCTTTATTATGCCTATTTGGAGCTAGTCAATCATGACTAGTCATCCAGAAATCCCATCTAAATAGGGCAGTTTTGAGATTCCATGATATTAGTCATATTTCTTGGGATGAGGGGAGTGGATTTGACTTGGATAGATGGATTAGAGTAGCTAGGTTTTTTATAGTGAATGTAGATCAGTTTTTTTCATGAGACTCCTTATTTAAGAGCCACAACTTTGATGGCTCAACACATTGACTTATGATACTTTTATGCTGTAATATTTTTGGTTTGAAGAATTAATTTGAAGACTTGTGCTATTCTCATTTTTGCTGCTCAATACATGGATGTGTGACTGATCTAAGCTTCTGAAATCATCTTTCAAAGTGTGCAAAGCAAGGGTGGAGGGCCCCCACTCCAAGCTAAGTACACTTCCAAGTTAAACTAGTTTTATTTCATTGCAATTTGGTTGATTGTAGCTTTAGTTTTTCAAAGTCTTATTTCAGATTGCTTTATGGTTATGCATAGTGATTGATTTTATTTTTTAATGGTTTATTCATCATCTAATTGAGTTGGAAAACAGATGTTCAAGTTGGGCATCCCCTCTATGAAATGGTGAATCAGAACTAGTTTCTTTTGTTTACATGCAAATAGTTTTGTTTCTATTTAGATTTAGGACTTGGGATGAATGAATTATGATGGAAAACTTTATGTGTCTCTTAAGTTAAGAGCTTCTTTCATGTATAATTTATGCATATTGAGTTTTTGGTTGCAATCTCTAATTCATTAAGTAATAACTGAGGTGGAAGTGGACTTCTTGAGTTCAAGAACCCTTTCAATGTTTTCTCTTTTGAGCTGATTGAATTAGAGTTATAAGATATATTCACTTTAGTTTTTAATCATTTATCTTTCAAGGTTTGGTTATATTAGATCTTCACAAATAGTGAATTTGCCTCAAAGAATAAACAACCCGGATTGATAATAAATAATTGTGTTAGTTTAGGAACATAAATTAGCTCAACATTTTGGCGCCGTTGTCGGGGAGGCAAATATCGGCATAGTCAATAGAGAGATAAAATCCAAAATAAACAAAAACATTAGTTACACTTCATTTCTTTAATTATGTTTCTTTATGCCTAGATTTAGAGATCCTCAAGGTAGATTTATCAAAAACCCCCCACAAGTAGAGATAGGATCATCACATACACCTGTTACTGGTAATCCAATCATTGAAGAACTGATAGAAAAGCAAAGAAGTGGCCAAAGATTAACTTTGATTGAAAGGCAAACTTTGTTAGCTTGGAAAGCAAAGCAAAAATTCTCCACTTCCGGAAAACCAAAAGAGAAGGGAAAACAAATTGTTTTTCCATCCATCGATCCTCCTATCTTCCCACAACTTGAACCTCCACCTGAAATTGAAACAACTCAACCAATGGCAGAAGAAGAGGGACATGAATCCATTCGTCTTACTCCTAAAGAACAAAGAGCTGAAAATGAAAGACAAGAAAGAGAATGGAGAAGGAAGAGAGAGGAAGAAAGGAAACACGAAAATGATAGGAAGTTAGAAAATGACAGGAAAAGACAAGAAGATGGACTTGACCAAGAATCTACTTTTGGTTTCCCAATAATAGATACAAGTGCAATACTAGGAGAAGAAGTAAAAATGAAAAACATTCCACCTTCTGTGTTGCCAAACTTCTATGGAATGTCTACAGAAGATCCTGATTCATTCATGTTTGAATTCGATATCTTATGTAGAACATATGGTTATACTGATGATGTTCATAAGCTCCGTCTTTTTCCTGCAACATTAAAAGCAACATCTTTAAAATGGTTTATGGGTTTAGGAGAAAAAACAATAGCCTCCTGGGATGATATGCGAACAGTCTTCCTTAAGAAATATCAGCCTTATTGTAGATCTAGAGATTCAAAGGAAGATGTGTTTAGAATGACACAACAAGAAGATGAAAATCTAGAAGAATATTTAGAACGATTTGCATATAATCTTCAGAAGTATAAACAACATTCCCTAAATCAAGAAACTGTTCGCACAATCTTCCTCAAAGGCATAAGAGATGAGTACCTTGACATTTTTAATGTAATGGGTAAAGGAGATATTTCAAATCTTCCATTCAATGAAATTGTCGAGTTATGTCAGAAATATTCTAGAGGAAGATCAAAAACCGGAAGAAGGGAAGTAAGTTCTAAAGCAGCAAAGTCAGCTGCAGGAGGGATAACAAGAGCTGAAATAGGAAGTCTATTGGAAAATTTCAAAACAGATCTTTTGAGTACATTAGGGACACAAGTAGATGTGCTAAAGGCAAACAAGAAGAAAGAAGAACAAGAACAAGCCTTAGCAATATTTTTTTCAAAATGTAAAAAGAAACATCCTTTGAGAGACTGTCCTTTAGATAGCATTCAAGTGTGTGGTCTTTGTACAGGCAATCATTCCACCGAAAATTGTGTAACATTGAAAGACTTACAAACTAATTCAATGGAAGAAATGGCAGGAGCAGAAGGTTTCTATTACGTTGCACCAAGAAGACCATGGCCACCTAGAATGCCTCAACCGAATCAGCCACAAATCCCTCAGCAAAATTATGCTTATCCATCTTATAATCCTTGGACCCCTCCAATGCCATGGCAAGCTTGGCCTCCACAACAATATCCACAACAACCTACACAAGGTTGGAGGGCATATGGTTATGGAAACCAACAACCTCAACAGTCTCAACAGTATCAACTACATTACCAGTAACAACAACCATTTTCATACTCACCATATCCTCCATCCATGCCATTTCCGCAACACAATTCTGCATATCCATTCCAACAGCAGAATCCACCACCATTGTTAACACAACCACAACAGTTACAGTTACCTTCAAATCAACCAAGACCAACGCAATTACCATCCCAACCGGTGGCCAATCCGAATAACAAAGTGGACAAATCTACATATACTGTAGAGGAAGCAGCATATTATCCTGCATATTCAATTCTTCCTCTTGATGATGTCCATTTAAGGTATGGAAAAGTACTTAAGAAGGATTCTCCCCCAATTATAGAAGAACCAACTGAACAAGGAGAATCATCTGAAACAGCACAAACTAAGGTACAAAATCAGAAAGGAACAAATATTACAACACAAACACCACCTTATCCTGAAAGGTTGGTAGAACAACAAAATCAAAATCAAATAACCCTTCCTGAATTTGATATCTTAGATGAGTTAAAAAATGCATATGTTAAAATTCCTTTGTTAAAAGCCATTAAAGAAATATTGATATATGCAAAAACAATAAAGGAATTGTGCATTCGGAAAGAAAGAAAGAAAAAGGATCCTACAACAATCCAAGTCATTGGTAAATTAGCAAGTCTCATGTCTACTCAAACTATAGTAGAAAAATATATTGATCCTGGTATCCCAATGGTTACCATATCAATAAATAATTTCTCTGTACCTAACACATTAATAGACTTGGGAGCAGCAATAAACGTAATGACAATGGAGACAATGAAAACTTTGCAATTAAACAACATTAGGTCAACAACAACAATTTTGGAATTAGCAGATAGATCTAAAGTTGTTCCTGAAGGAATGTTAGAAGATATCATAGTCTCCTTGGGTTCATGGGAATATCCTGTTGACTTCTTGATCTTGCAACCAAAGACAAACTTGGGAGGACATCCCCTGATATTAGGCAGACCATGGTTAGCCACTGCTGATGCCTTCATAGGATGCAGATCTAGAAGTATGATAATTTCACATGGAGATGAAAGGAAACATATCACTCTTTATTCACCTACACAAACCACTTCTTTAGAATCAATACTTGAAACTCAGGAAAAGCAGCAGACAAAAGCAGTTTTAAGTATCAATCAATTCTTTGATTTTAGAGAAGAAGAAGAGAATGAAGATTTGATGGACCTTTTTATCTCAGAACCAAGTATTTCAGAGAAGCTTAGGAAAGTTCAATATGAAGCTGCAAATGAACTTCTGAATCAATGTTTTCAGGAAACATGTACTATTCGAACCTTGCAGAATTCTTTGGTAGACATCTTTCCTGTAAACACAGTTAGCAACCCAACAATTAAAACAATTGAGGTACATCCTGGAAAACATTTAAATATTGGAAACCAGCTGCAAACAAAACAAGAACAACAGGTAATTGCATTACTACAGAAATACTCAAAAGCATTTGCCTGGGATTACACTGATATGCAAGGAATCTATACAGATGACAAACTTAAACCTGTTAGACAACCTCAAAGACGAATGAATCCTATGATGAAAGAAATAGTGAAAGAGGAACTGCAAAAACTGTTAAATGTTGGATTCATCTATCCTATTTCAGATAGTCAATGGGTTTCACCACTGGTTGTTGTACCAAAAAAAAATGGAAAATGGAGGGTATGTATAGATTATCGAGAATTAAACAAAGCTACCTTAAAAGATCATTTTCCTCTACCATTCATTGACCAGGTGCTAGATTCTTTGGCTGGAAAGAAATACTTCTCTTTCTTGGATGGGTTTAGTGGGTACAACCAGATTAGAATAGCAACAGAAGACCAAGACAAGACTACATTTACTTGCCCATGGGGAACCTATGCATATAATGTTTTGCCATTTGGTTTATGCAATGCACCTGCAACTTTTCAAAGAGCAGTGCTTGCGATATTTGCTGATCTAGTCCATGAATGTGTAGAAGTTTATATGGATGACTTCACAGTGTATGGAAACACATATGATGATTGTCTTAACAATCTTGAGAAAGTCTTGAAGAGATGTATCGAAACAAATCTGTCATTAAGTAACGAAAAATGCTATATGATGTTGACAGAGGGTATAGTTCTGGGACACCATATTTCCGGTTCAGGAATTAAGGTGGATCCAGCCAAAATTCAAGTCCTAGTTAACCTGATGCCACCTACAACTCAAAAGGAGGTCAGAAGTTTCTTGGGCTATGCAGGCTATTATAGACGATTCATAGAAAACTTTAGCAAAATAGCTCAACCCCTGTTTAAACTATTGGCACGAGATGTTGAATTTCAATGGACGAATAGCTGTCAGAATGCTTTTCAAATTTTAAAAGATAAGCTGTCAGTAGCACCCATACTTCAAGGGCCAAATTGGTCTTTGCCATTCCATATTTCCACTGACGCATCAGATACTGCCATAGGTGCCTCGCTAGGACAGAAAGAAAATTTGTTCAATTATGCAATATACTTTATCAGTAAGAATTTGACACCTGCAGAAACAAATTATACAGTCACGGAAAAGGAAATGTTAGCCGTCATACATGCAGTAAACAAATTCAGGCATTATATAATAGGATATCAAGTTTTTATTCACACAGATCATTCAGCCATAAAATACTTGATGAATAAACTCATCACTAATGGACGAATTACTAGATGGCTCCTGTTATTGCAAGAATTTAACATCACAATCTAAGACCGGCCAAGTAAAGAAAACCAGGTGGCTGAATTTTTGTCCCGCATACAATCATCTGAAGACCCAAATCCAGTTATAGACAACTTCCCAGATGAACATCTGTTTGCCATAACAGTTAAAACACCTTGGTTTGCAGATATTGCCAATTATTTGTCATCTGGAAAATTTCCAACTCAATTCACTAGCAAGCAAAGAAAGAAAATTGTTAGAGAAAGTTCTAGGTATAGCTGGGTGAATGGTGATTTGTTTTATACTGGTTCAGATATAATGATTAGAAAGTGTGTGCGTGAAGATGAAATAATAGATATTCTCAGGGCATGTCATGACGAACCATGTGGTGGTAATTTTGCAGACAAACGAACAGCATATAAAGTGTTGCAATTGGGCTATTACTGGCCATCTGTCTTCAAAGATTCTAAGGCATATGTCAAGCAATGTGACAGTTGCCAAAGAATAGGGAGACCCATCATGTCAGATGAAATGCCGCTCAAACCGCAGGTCCTCATTGAGCCATTTGAGCAGTGGGCACTTGATTTTGTTGGACCCATTAATCCACCATCAAATGGAAAAAGATACATCCTAGTGTGCACGGACTATGTAACCAAATGGGTGGAGGCCAAAGCAGTGAGCAGAGCGACAGAAGACATAGTGGTCACCTTCCTCTTTGAAGAAATTTTTGTGAGATATGCAGTACCTAGACAAATTGTAATAGATCAAGGAACACAGTTTACATCAAAGTTAGTACGGGATCTGACAGAGAAATATAAGATTAAACATAGGAAGTCTACTCCATATCACCCTCAAGAAAATGGTCAGGTAGAATCCACAAATAAGGTCTTAGAAAATATCATGACTAAGACGGTGCAGCTGAATAGAAAAGATTGGTCTGAAAAGTTAAAGGACACATTATGGGCCTACAGAATCACATGGAAAAACACAACTGGTTTTAGTCCATACCAGTTGGTCTATGGGAAAGAAGCCTTATTTCCTATTGAATTTCAGATACAAACCTATAGACTAGCAGCAGAATTGGGCATGGACCTGACTGAAGCACAACAACAGAGGATCATGGAACTTAACCAATTGGATGAACATCGTCAACAAGCAATTGAACAGACAGCATTAGTACAACAACAACGGATGAAATGGCATGATAGATACATTAAAACAAAGACATTTCATAAGGGAGACTGGGCCTTATTATTTGACTCCAAATTCAAGGATTTCAAAGCAAAGTTTACAACACATTGGCTAGGGCCATATGAAATTGAAGAAATCTTTGATAATGGAGCAGTAAAGATCAAGACGATTGACCAGGACCCCACCTCATTTGTTGTAAATGGACATAGGCTAAAAGTTTATCATCAGCCTATTAGTAGAGAGACATTCATGAAACAACTGGTAGAAGAAACAGGACTGGAAATTATGGCTCTGCCATCTTCCAGTTCGAAAAAAGAATAAAAATATATAAAAAAATATATATATATATATATATATATAAAGAGAAAAAATAGAAAAGATATATGAAAAAAAAACAAAACATAAAAAAAAAATTGTTTGCTGGTGAAAACCAGGCAACTGGCACCAAGCAAACACGAATTCATAGGGGAAAACTAGGGAAACCTGGACTCTATGAATTCAGGTTTACTATTCTCACACAATTTCAATGCAGGACCTTTCCACAATTGACTTGAGGACAAGTCAAACATTCAGCAAGGGAGAATCTTGTAGCAAGCTTTTAGCTGAAACATTATTACAGAGGGACCTGAAGCAAACTTTGCTGCAGCAGATCAAAGCAACATAACATTCAAGAGGGACCTGAGATGAAACATTATTACAGAGGGACCTGAAGCAAACTTTGCTGCAGCAGATCAAAGCAACATAACATTCCAGAGGGACCTGAGATGAAACATTATTACAGAGGGACCTGAAGCAAACTTGTTGCAGCAGAACCAGATCAAAGCCAACACAACATTCTAGAAGCATTGCAGAGGGACCTGAGATGAAAACATTGTTACAAAGGGACCTGAACAATTCAAGAAATGGAGCATAGTGAACAAGGAGCAGTAATAAAAGTCTACTTTTCATCTATCCACAACATTTTGGATTCCATTCCACCTGTACAAACAACATTCAACATTCCACCTGTACAAACAACATTCAAGGGAGTATATTCATAGCCATTTTGTGCTTGAAATTCAAATTTTTTTTAGAAACTTTTAGTTTTGATCTAATTGAAGTTAGTATCTGCGAATATTCATTAATATTCATTCCCAATATATACCCCAAATTCCCTATACATATTCCATTTCATTCACATACATTTCCTATACATCTTCTTATAACCCTAGGTATTTTCCTTTAAAGCAAAATGATCAAGCTAGGACAACTCTTTTCACCTGCACATAAACTTAGAGCATTAGAATGATTATAATTTTAAAAATGACCCCAATGGTCATTTTAAAATTATAAAACTATGTTATAAAGATTATGCGCTATATAAGTCAAAGGCATTAAACATATATATCATAAGTTTATATGAGCGCTAAAGTTATTTTCCAAATGCGCATAAGCTAATGGTATAAGGTATATATGTTGCAAAGAGAATATAATATACGCATATATCAAATACATTGAGGTATAAGGTAATGCGCATATAACATTGAGGTATAAGGAATATACACAAATCAAATGCGCATATCCAAAGGAATATAACATAGTTATAAAAGGCTGAGGGTTATCATAACAAGGTTTATGGGTTGCAAAGGAATGATATAAGGTGGAGGCCGTAAGCATTAGAGAATGATAGCGGGAGAAACATGGTATTCAAACAAACATTATGGCATATAAATTTCCAACGCAAACCTATGGTATAACATTTAAAGTGCAAAGGTTAAAGTTTGGGCGCATATCATATGGAATATAAGGGATGTTATTTGGCACATTTACGTAACCAGCCATATGATAATAATCAAATAGCAGTGCGGCGGCCAGGTAATGAAATAATGTATGCAAATGTCATTGCAATGAAGGCGCACGATGGTGGCCATAATCAACAAAGGTCGCAGCAATAAACAAAACGATAACCCATAAACACCACGCAGGCCAACACGCAGGTACGGTTTGACACGGTGTCATGGCAGCTTATGGCTATTGGACGGTGTAGCGGTGGAAGAGATATGCGTATGAAACAATAATACGACCATCCTCATGACTCAGTCGGGCGACTGGTCAATGAGGACGGCCATGTAACCACGCATAGCAACACCAATGAATGAGAGGCATGGTACAGCAGTGAAACGGTCATAAACCAACCTCCCCTGCGCTGTTCAAACCACAAATCCTCATTGCCATAGCTCAGAAAATCATGTTTGAAGCCGCAGCACAGTAAAAGGAGAAAGGAATGTATTGAGGCGATTTTAAAGAAGAAATCTGAGTCAAATGAGCAGAGGAAGCCGAGTTTTGGAATCGAGCAAGGTAAGACTGGAGTTTATTTCGCTCGGCGACTGTGGATATGAATGAGTCCTCGCCATTTAACTGATAGATTTTGTTGCTTTGCCACCAGTTTGACTGACCGAAGAAAAAGGGATTTGAAGTGCTCAGTTACATTCCACGCGCCCAGTGACAGTCAGGTAACACTACAAAACCGGGATAACTCCAATTTTACAGCACTTATGGATAGCTTAACGGATTTTCATGCGTAGTCAACCAACCAGCATTTAAAGTCTAGATATTGCATGCATAACACATTATAAGAATTTGAATTGAATATGGAATATAATGCATCAAACGCGGAGAGTTAGTTTGAACAGGAAAGGCAGAGAGCGTCGAATGTTGTTTATATATGAGCGTTGATTGTTTAAACTATTGTTGCATTTAACATTCCCTTTTGTTGCGTGCTGGTCTCTGTCATGTGTTTTATGCATGTTAATATGTGGTTTGACCAGAACAGAGGAACGCATGAAATCAGAGGAATGTTTGTCATATGTATTGTTGACTGCCAAACGAAATCAGATCGTTGAGTTATGATGAATATGTAATGCTGCCAACAGAGGGACGCATTGTTATTATTGATTGCATTGTTGTATGTGTTATGGTCTGCCAAACAGAGGAACGCATTATTATATGCCAAAAGAGGTTCGATTGTTAAATGTGAAACAGAGGAATGCTGTAGATTGCGCATATTTAAAACAAGTGACATGCATTCATGCTTTCACTGCGCGCCTGTGTATTGAGATTTTAATGTATTTGTGCCATTTACATTAAAGCAGAGGATTGAAATGCGCAGGGATTGGTTGCATACATGCTGTGTTGACTGCAAGATTTAGTTGAATGCCAAAATTTGCATTGTTCTGTGTCTTGAGGCCGAGAGCCTTTTTCAAAATTTTGAAGCCAAGGATTGAGAATTGTAGTCTGCGTTTTTTAAAAACTTTTTGACATTGTTTATAAGCAGTGAGCATAATGAGGCCGAGCGCATGTGAAAAGTCCTCTAAGCTTATAACTCTGTTGATTAAGTCCATGTGCAGTATTTGCTACATTACACAGTCAATTTTTTTTTTGTGAAAAATGATAAAATGAGATTGGGCCGAGAGTGTTCTTGAGTATCTGTTGTGAGGCCGAGAGCCAAATTTTTTTAAGTTTTTGTTTAAATACACAGTAACTCATGTTTCTTTTATGAGCTGAGTAAACATGGTTATTGCTGCATGTGTATTTAATTTTCAAAAACAAACAGAGAGCAGTGTATTGATAGAAGATATTCAGGTGTTGTTTGCATTAAACAAGGAATTGAAACAATGCTTGTGCAGAGGAAAGATAGCAGAGGTTAAAGAAGGCAGAGTCAAACAGAGTAAAGTTGAGTCAGAGGAGGAAGGTAAGCCTCGTTGCTTCCAGAATTTCATTTAAAAACAATAGTCATAATTTTTGTTAAAATGAAGTTAGTAACAGCAGAGGCCTATATTGATTGGTTCACAGAAATCATGACAAACCGGGTAGAACCAAGATTTCAGATAGAAAGCTGGGGAAAAGAAACTGTAGAAAAACTGTATCAGTCAGGGATGATAGGATTTTTATAGAAGTTTAATGGCCATTCTGAGCAGATAACTAAAGATTTTATCAATAATTTCAGCCAAGACCAGACTCAAGTAGGAGAAATCATTGTCCCAGTAACTCAAGAGTACTTGTCCAAAGCCTTAGATTTGCCAATGATAGGGGAGAAGTATCATAAAGGTTTACACTTCAAGGAGAAAGCGTGGACTTTCTTCCTTGAGAAAAACCGGAAGGGGACATTTGATAGGACGAAAGGGATACCCAGGGAGTGGTTTAATGAACCATGGGGGGAATTGGTCTTGGTCATTCAAAAGTTCTTGACTTGTGATCGTGGATACAGCATTGCTCACTTATATCATGTTAGATTACTACAACATATCAAAGGGGATGATAGGATTAATCTACCATATTTCCTATACAAAAGTCTTGTGAAAATGATTGAAACAGTGAAACAGGAGCATAGGCCTAAGGCAGCACAGATATATCATCAGGGGTTAATCAAAATCTTAGTGGAACACCAGGTGAGATCAAAGGGCCTAGAGTGGAAAGAATTCATGAATAAAAATCATTTTACTGAACAGATTATTGGGGTACAGGACAAAGTAGAACAGGAAAACAGGAGCTTGATGAATTCTCCCTTATATCCAAGAACAAGAGCTAGAAATATGGCCATGCATGAGACTGAAACATCTGTCATGTCTATTCCTAGGAATAAGAATTCTGTTGTCTTGGAAAAAGAAGTAGAAGCATATTCTCCCAGAAAACCAGAAGAACATGATATTGCACAAGAAATTCCTGACAGGGATTCTACATATGATGATGATGCAGCAGCATCATTAATAAAAACAACACAAGACTTTGAAAAGGAAATTAATTTGGCCAAAATCCAAGACTTAACTGATCAAATAGAAATAAGAAAAATTGTGGAAAAGCAGTTAAAAACAGAGAATAAGGCACATAAAAAGGACAATGCTAAGCTGATCAAAACAAATGAAAAGTTACAAGAAGAAGTAAGCAGGTTGAAAAGAAGAAATGAATTACTTTCCAAGCAAGCATTCAAATGGTTAAAGGACAAAAATATGTGGCAGGCCAAATATGAGAAACAAAAGGTTAAAGCAGCAATGTTGAAGGTAAAGCAGGAAACAGAATTTGATTGTTTGAACAGGGAAACAGCTACAGGTACAGCATCCACTTCAGAAGGCAGAAGATCTAAGAGGAGCAAGCAAGCATGGGGACATGCTTGATCATAAGCAAGGGAGAGATGTTGGGCCTTAGTTTTGATCTTATTTTGCTTTGAGAAACTTACCTAACCATCTATTTATCCTCCATTTTCACTCCATTCATTCCATTTTAATGAATATTTGATGTCTAATCAGGTATTTAGCTTTAATTTGTCAATTTTCTAAAGTTTTTATAAAAGTTTGATTTTAAGTGCAATTTTGGCAATTTCAGAAATTCCCGTAATCACTTCATGGTTGATATGGATGCAGGCCACTTCAGCACGAATGGGATACATGAATGGAAAGCTTTGGAACTAGGACCAAGCCACCTATGCTTGGTTCCAACAGAACGAGCTTTATTATGCCTATTTGGAGCTAGTCAATCATGACTAGTCATCCAGAAATCCCATCTAAATAGGGCAGTTTTGAGATTCCATGATATTAGTCATATTTCTTGGGATGAGGGGAGTGGATTCGACTTGGATAGATGGATTAGAGTAGCTAGGTTTGTTATAGTGAATGTAGATCAGTTTGTTTCATGAGACTCCTTATTTAAGAGCCACAACTTTGATGGCTCAACACATTGACTTATGATACTTTTATGCTGTAATATTTTTGGTTTGAAGACTTAATTTGAAGACTTGTGCTATTCTCATTTTTGCTGCTCAATACATGGATGTGTGACTGATCTAAGTTTCTGAAATCATCTTTCAAAGTGTGCAAGGCAAGGGTGGAGGGCCCCCACTCCAAGCTAAGTACACTTCCAAGTTAAACTAGTTTTATTTCATTGCAATTTGGTTGATTGTAGCTTTAGTTTTTCAAAGTCTTATTTCAGATTGCTTTATGGTTATGCATAGTGATTGATTTTATTTGTTAATGGTTTATTCATCATCTAATTGAGTTGGAAAACAGATGTTCAAGTTGGGCATCCCCTCTATGAAATGGTGAATCAGAACTAGTTTCTTTTGTTTACATGCAAATAGTTTTGTTTCTATTTAGATTTAGGACTTGGGATGAATGAATTATGATGGAAAACTTTATGTGTCTCTTAAGTTAAGAGCTTCTTTCATGTATAATTTATGCATCTTGAGTTTTTGGTTGCAATCTCTAATTCATTAAGTAATAACTGAGGTGGAAGTGGACTTCTTGAGTTCAAGAACCCTTTCAATGTTTTCTCTTTTGAGCTGATTGAATTAGAGTTATAAGATATATTCTCTTTAGTTTTTAATCATTTATCTTTCAAGGTTTGGTTATATTAGATCTTCACAAATAGTGAATTTGCCTCAAAGAATAAACAACCCGAATTGATAGTAAATAATTGTGTTAGTTTAGGAACATAAATTAGCTCAACAACAGTTCAAAAATTTACAGCAAGATTTAATTTGGTATACAATTCTATTCCTAATGACGTGCAGCCTCCACCTAGTCTAGCGCTTCTCCATTATCCCAATGCCTTTGACCTAGAAATGGCATATCAGCTCAAAGAGAGAGACCCTGCTACTCTTGAAGAAATGTAGCAAAATGCAGTCAATGTTGAAGCCAATCTGCTTATCAAGAAGTCTAAATTAAATCCTGAGAGGACTGAGAAGAAATTTGTGTTTAAAGAAGAACCTGCATCATCTTCAGATGTAAAGCTGGACACTCTGATCAAAACCATGAAGAGAATGATGGACAGAATGTCCATAACTGATCAACAAGAAGAACCTTTAGTGAGGAATCCTAACTTTCAAAAATAGCAACAACAACAGTTCAAAAATTGATGGAAAGAGCAGCGAAACCAAGATACTCAAGGCCAAGTAAGAGCTCCATTTCAGCAAAATTATACTGAAGGCCGGGATGAAGATGAAGAAGAGATTGTAGAAGCAAATCACTTCTTTGATGAAGATGAGCTGCCTACTTTCCTAACAAAATATGATCAGTTTTCCGAACATTTTTTCATATCGAGTGATCAACAACTTATGCTTGCAAGTGACAATATATTGGTTGTTTGAACTGAAGAGTATCAAAGAGGATATCAAATTGCCCTTAGTCATCTCCAAAAGCAGTCAAACTTGAGGAGTATAAATGTACCTGTTACTTTGACTCAGAAAAAGACAAAATGTACAAAATGACACACCAAGAAAGGAACCACCTCCTGCAGGTTGGAATAAATAAAAGGAAATTGTCATACTGAACCGGGGCAAGACAAATGAAGCCTCTACCAGCAATGTAAGAAAGGACAAAGAGTTTCAAACTAAAAGTCACAAGAAAGAATCTCAAGCTAAATGACAAATAGAAAAGAAGGACATCGTTGCAAAGGAGGTAGAAAAGCAATCTAATATTTTTAATTTGGAAAATGAAATTTCTAAATTGAAGGTTTATATTCCCCTCACTAAATTAGTGAAGAATGAAAAATATAAATTTAAAATTGCAAAATTGCTTAAGGTTTACCAGATGTCAGATATATTTAATGTGGATGATGACGAACTAGCAATCCTTTTTGGTCCAACCTTAGAAGGAACCCATGAATATAGTGAAATCCCTCCTTTTTATATGGGTCTTAAACTTCATGATTTTATCCTCCATAACGCCATGCTAGATTATAGTGCCTCACATAATATTATGCCTAAACTCATCATGGACAAACTAGGACTGAGTATAACCCGACCCTACCATGATCTTTATTCCTTTGATTCTAGGAGAGTGAAATTCCTTGGCCTCCTTAAAGACTTGGTAGTATCCTTGGACCAAATCCCGACCAAGAATGTACTTATGGATATAGTGGTTGCTAATATTCCTCCTAGGTTTGGCATGTTTCTTTCAAGGTCTCGGGGATAAAAACTAAAGGACACTCTACAGCTTGACTTTTCATATGCCACCATCCCTATTTTTCGTCAGCTTCGGAAACTTTATAGGGAGGAAAAGATGAAATTCATGATCAACAGTAAGGAGAAGCCAGTCAATCATCCTATACATGTTGTCCATACTGATCTTGATTCTTTCATTTTATATAGCGATATGAATTTTGTTGATGATGAAAGTCAGTTAATGGAAATTTCAAAAGTTCCTAAGGTCATGAGTAGCATGCTTAAAGTCATTATAGCTAAAGGGAAAGAGGTTAATGAAGAGTGTTTGCAGTTAGCGAATCCTATTGAGGAGATAGAAAGGATAGTGCAGAAAATAGAGATTTTTGAGACAACTGATCATCTTACTAAAGAGAAAATAGTTCAGCCTTCAGAGATCCTTTTTTCAGATGAAGAAAATGGTCTTTGTACCATGGAGTTTGATGGTGCATCAAGAAGATAAGGAGTTGGGATTGGTATCTGGATACATGGTCCATTACATCAGTCAAACAAAATTCCTCGAAATGTGAGAATGAGTTCTTACAAGTTGGATTTTGAATGTTCAAACAATGAGGTGGAATATGAAGCATTGATTGATGCCCTCAAAATTCTGAAGAAGTTGGGAGCAAAGAAGATTTATGTTTATGGTGACTATGAATTAGTAATCAAACAAGTTAAAGGGGAATGCCATGCCAAGCATCGAAGAATGAGTCTTATCACAATGTTGTACTTGACATCCTCAAGACTTTTTCATAACATACTTTGTCTGTTATTCCTAGAACTCAAAATGTCATAGCTGATTCACTCACCACTGCAGCAAGTATGGTGAAGATTCATATTCATCCTAATAAGAAGTATTCCATCCATGTCAAACATTTCCCAGTTGTCCTAGATAATATGAGATTTTGGCAAGTGTTTTGGGATGATAAACAGATAAACAATTTTTGCAATTGGAAGGAGAATTTCAAAATTCTCACATTGATGATTCATCCAATATGAATGATCCATATATCCACTTAGTTGAGATTGAAGTATTACAGCTCAAGGACAACAACATTCCAAGAGGCTTGGTGCCTTTGGAAGAGTTGTTTGATCATGACGATGTTGCCAAGAAGCCCACCATGGTTCCTACAGAAAAAGGAGTTGAAGATGTAAACATTGGTGCAGCTGATAATCCTAAGATGGTTAAGCTATCAAAATCCTTATCTCCTAAAACAAAAAGTAAGTACATATCCTTAATGAAAGAATTAGTTGATGTATTTGCTTGGGACTATTCAGATCTGAAGGTTTATGACAAGAGTATCATTCAACATACCATTCCTATCAAGCTCGATCAAAATCCATTTCTCCATAAACTAAGGAGGATTAATCCCAACCTGCTACCATCAATTGAGAAAGAGGTAAATAGGCTTTATAAGTCTGGTAGCATAGTCCCTATTAGATCTTTTGAATGGATGTCAAATCTAGTGCCTGTAAGAAAGAAGACCGAGGAGATCTGTATATGTATTGATTTCATAAATTTGAATAAGGTATCCCTTAAAGACAATTATCCCTTACCCAAGATGGATCATATACTTCAGAGGGTGGTTGGGTCCTCTAGGATGTCATTGCTAGATGGATACTCCAGGTATACTTGAATTCTAGTACCTAAGGATGATTAGCTCAAGACAACCTTTACAATGCCATGGGGTACATTCATGTACGCCAAGATGCGTTTTGGATTGAAGAATGGAGGAGCTACTTTTCACCGAGATATGGACATAGCTTTCACAAATGAAAAATATGTATTTATGGTTATATATTTACATGATCTTACAGTGTTTTCAAAACCTGATGAATATCATTTACATCATTTAAGAATTGGTTTTTAGAAATGCAGAAAATTTGGCATCTCACTAAACCCAAAGAAGAGCGTATTCGCCATGGAAGAAGGTAAGATATTGGAACACATCATATCTAAAGATGGCATTCACATCGATCCTGCAAGAGCAGAGGCCATTCAACAATTAGATTTCCTAAGGAACAAGAAAGAGATTCAATCTTTGAATGGGAAAATCAATTTTTTGAGAAGATTCATTCCTAATCTAGCTAAGCATTTGAAGAAAATGACAAACATTTTGAGAAAGGACAATGAGGTAAAGTGGTATTTAGAGGCTAAGAAATAATTTCATGCAGTGAATTTTGCATTATCTACTGCTCCTACTTTGACTAGTCCATATTACACTTCATATTTCATCATCTTTTCTTTTTCCTCTAAGCATACATTAGTAGCAGCCCTAATGCAAAAGAAAGATCAGAAAAATGAGCAGCCCATAGAATTTCTCAGTCTCACTATAATAGATGCATCACTAAGATACAATATCATTGAGAAGCATGCCTTGGCTTTGGTAAAGTCTCTCAATGATTTTTGAGTTTATATTCTTCATTCTCACACCATTGCTTATGTTCCTACCGCAGCAGTGAAAGAAATTCTTGTGCAGACAGATCCTGAAGGCAGAAGAGGAAAGTGGATTGCAGCTATGGTAGAGTATGACTTGGAGATAAAGCCTACAAATCTCATCAAAGAACAAGGTTTAGCTAAACTCATGGCTGAATCAAATCTACATGCACTAGACGTAAATTTGATTGATGCACTTTCTGAAGAAAAGGAAGAAGATGATCCTTTCCTACAGGTGTCAGATATGTTTATTTCCTCTCGTTGGTATTCTGACATTGTCTATGTCTTGTAGCACTTGAATCCTCCATCGGAAGTCCCCAAAGTTAAATCTAGATCTCTAAAATTGAAGGCTTCAAAATATTGTATTCTAGATGGTGTTTTATATTGGAAAGATCTTGGTGGTGTGTTGTTGAATTGTTTGGTGGAAAATGAAGCCAAGGATGTCATGAGAGATTTCCATAAAGGAGACTGTGGCGGTCATCACTTTTGGAAAACTACAGCAAAGAAGATCTTAAGAGTTGGCTTCTATTGGCCCACCCTCTTTTCTGATGTATACAAAACAGTGATGAGCTTCCATGAATGTCAGATTTTTCAAGGAAAGAGAAAGCTTTTGCCATTGCCCTTGCAGCCTATCTCAATTTCAGCTCCTTTTCAGTAGTGGGGTCTTGATTTCATTGGCGAAATCCATCCTTCATCTTCGACACAACATAAATGGATATTGACAGCCACCGACTACTTCACAAAGTGGATTGAAGCAATCCCAACCAGGCAAGCTACTGATTTTGTTATCATTAAATTCATTGAATCTAATACCTTGTCTAGATTTGGTTGCCCACAAAAAATAATTACTAATAATGCTATTGCCTTCAATTCAAAGAGAATGGTGGACTTCTGTGTCAAATACCATATTGTGTTAGGACATTCTACTACTTATCGTCCACAAGGGAATGGTCTTGACAAATCCTCCAATAAATCTTTGGTCAACATCATCAAGAAGGTTCTAGAGGTAAACAAGAAGAACTGGCATAAAAAGCTCATAAATTCCTTATGGGAGGATAGGGTCAACACTAAAAAATCAATAAGTATGTCCCCTTTTAAGTTGGTGTATGGGACTGATACAATTTTTCCTTCATCTCTTGTTGTTCCAGTCATAGAAAATTTTGCAGGAATTGGATAGTGAGACTAATGATATGCAAATAAGGATAAATCAAATGATTCATTTATAGCAGACAAGGGAACAGGTCCTTCAAAACATATATAAACTTTAGGATAAGATTAAAAATATTTTTGATCGCAAGACCAAGGAAGACAATTTCAATCTAGGAGATGTGGTTCTTCGGTGGGATGCTAGAAATGAAGAAAAGGGAAAACATGGAAAATTTGAAAATTTGTGGAAGGGACCTTATAGAATTTCTACTTTCAGTGGAAAGAATGCTTTCTTGTTGGAAGAAATGGATGGAGGATATTATTTAGAAGGAGAGATCAATGGTCAGCTTCTCAAGTACTACTATGTCTGAAAGAGTTATGAAAATCCATCATCATTGTATATACCAGTGTGTATTTTGTTTCCAGCAATATAAGTGGTTGTCATAGGATTTTGAAGCTCGAAGAGAAGGCCCTAAGGCTTCTTTGAGCAGCTACCGTTTTGGTTTTTATTTTACTTTTCAGTGATTGTCATGTAAAAAAATTAGTCAGTTTAAAGTCAAAAGTTCGTTTTTCTGCATGTTGACTCCATTGCCCAATGAATAAGGCTACTTGGTCTATGGTGTTCTTGACACCTCCAAGGAGCTGCCATCCCTAGCTAGAGCCAACATTAGTGTTAGTCTTGTTAGCTTGTCACCCAGATCAAAGATGCTTTTATAATGCTTTTAAGTACTATCAAAATCAAATTTTTCATGTTACTAGGTTTACATAGTAAAATTTGGTCATTATTTGGTGAGTCAAGAAATGAGGCCAGTATTTTAAAAATTCACTCATGTTGGTCACTTATCACATTTATATGAAGGTTTCATAATAAAAGAAAGTCATTCATCATCATCATTCCATTTATTTTCAGGTCATCCATTAGGTCACTAGGGTTTCCAAGATCCATCACTTTCATGAATATCCAGCAATGAATAGAGCATGACAAGCAACTCTTTGGTATTGATTTGTGGGTTATCACAAATTCATCACGTTCTCATGTTTAAAACGTTCTAGAAGAAGAAGTTCCAGTACTCAGGAAAGTGAAAAGACAACTCAGCTTTCAGTTGGAAAGGTGACTCGGTTTTCAAAAGTGAAAAAAATAATTTTTTAAAGGTTTGTGGGTCCCATTTCTTTTTAAAAGGACAAATAAATTTGCTTATATCAACTCAAAAGCCCCAAATTGTTTCATTTACCTCTTATTCACTCTTTTTTATCTAGCTCTCCTACCCAAAAGAGATAAAAAGTTGATTTTTTAGGCAAAACAGGCAAAAACCACAGGCGTTGCGCTCAACGTAACTGCGCTGCACTTGGGGCAAAGTGTCTAGAAAATGCCCAAATTTCTCCCAAATTCAATTTTTAAGACTGTTAACTTGATTTCATTGCTTCCTAAGCCAAACAAGAAGTAAGTACATCATTTAAATTCCTTCTTTGTTTTTCAAAATAATCTCATGCCAATGATTTTTCCAATTAGGGTTTTGTAGTGAAATTTTCATGGAGAATGATAGGTTGATGATGGCCATTTTTATTTCTTTGTTTTTAAACATGTAAAATATTTCCCTACACCTATGGGCATGTTTGATAAACTATTTAAACCATTCAATCAACCTCCAAGCATAATTTTACCTCTCCAAAAGTGAAACCATAGTTCATTCCTAGTGGTTTTTTTGCACATTTGCTAAAAAAACTCTAACTTTTCCTCCTCACAAGCACATCATTCCTCCATTGTTTTTCCACTCATTTTAATAAGCTCTCCATATTTCATTTCCATCTCTTTCAAACCTCCCTTAACATTTTGTCAAATTCCACCTTCCCATCACTCCATTTTCCACTCATACCTCACAGTTTTTCTCATTTTCTGTTGTTGGGGTTTTGTTGTCATGGAGGTAGAATCTTCACCAGAGAGGAAGAGACATCAAAATGAGGGAAAATCCTCAAATATGAGCCATCAAATTGTAGTGAAATCAACTCATATCCCTTTATCAAACAATGCTTTGAAGATGTACATTTCTTGTATTTCTGCAAAAGGGTGAGTGAGGTGGATTTCAATGAGCAGTTAACAGATTGGGTGGAAACTCAGTTGGAGGGTGAAAGTGTTGTTATCGCTGCTGTTGGATTCATTTTTCAGTAGCCTCCATTTCACTTGCTACAGGGCTACTAGACAATGGTGAATATTGGTTCAAGGGAATGAGCCATCGAAGAACATGCTCATGTTATGCCTTTCAGATACTTATTGGAGAAGTATGCCCCTTTGATGAAGATTTTCATGAATTTCTTTACATGTGAAGGAAGATTATCCAGGTTGTATGCTTATCATATTCGCCTCCTAATGCATTTGACCTCTCAGAATAAACTAAATATGTGCAACTACCTATGTAGGAGCATTGCCAAAATGTTAGAGAGGATTTAGATGAAGAAAAAGGAGCACTACCCTAGCCTGTTTCATCATATTTTGATCAAGACTATAGTCCTTCACCATATTGTAGAGAAATTTATGACTTGGGAAACCTTTTTGGAAAGAGCTCTCAAATGGCATGAAACTAATGTGGCAGCTCAACCATCTAGCATGCCAACACAGAAAATGGAAGTGGGATCCTCTAGAAAATCAGTTGAGAAAACCAAAGAACCTAAGCCTGAGGTGACCAGGATGTACAAGAGAGGAAATAGGCTTGTGTTTTCTTCTAATGGAAAGAAAGGGGCCAAGCCTACTACATCAACAAAATAGGGATCAACAACATGGGATAAGGACATGGTTGAACATGAATTTGAGCTATTTTATTCAGAGGTAGAGGATCAGACTTGAAGCATGCAGCAAATGATCAGAGATAAAGACTATCATATCAAAGATCTCACAATAAACATGGAGAGAGAAAGGTACATAATTTCATTTCTAGAACAGGAGAATAGTCAACTCAAAGTGAAACAATTAATCATGGAAAAAGAGAAAACCAAGTTATTGCAGCAGGTTGGCAAAGGAAAATTAGTCATTGAGTCTATTGAGCTTGAAGGAACAAAAGGGAACGGTAAGAGGAAAAGGCCAAGAACAAAGGGCCTGAATAAGGCATGGCAAGAAGAACAAGAATGCATTTTGTTGAATGAAGACCTAGACCTAGAGGACATAATTTCTCTTGAGGTAAATCAAGACAAGAAGTATTCGTTCAACAGGGTGAATGAACACTTGGAGAAGCTTCTAGAGAAGGCAAACAAAGACAATCAGCTGCTTAGGTATATGGCACAACACTACTAGGCTCAAAACATGATTGCCAATGTCAAGGTAAAGCAGCTTGAAAACAAACTCAAATAAGCCAAAAAGGAAGAAAAGGATGAAGGAAACTTAGAGATTCTTGCTGAAGCATCTATGAAGGTTTAACATACATACTTTACAGCGCCTAGCCAATTTTCAGCAATTTTGGTTTTTTATGAATTTTGAAGCCAAAGTCAGAAATTGAGAAGTTCCAAGAGCATAGCGCCTTGGCGTTGCGCTTCTTCCTCGAGCATCTATTTTAGTAAAAGTCAACATATTTGGAAAGCTCTTGCCATCCTCTAAAAACCCATCTGCTCATATTTTCCAGAGGTGGCTCATATTTTGAGAAAAGTGGAAAAAAGTGTCAATAAATAGCATTATGGACCCTTTTTTGACAGGCGTTGCGCACCTAGAGCGACCTTGGGAGAATGGATTTTTGAATAGCTTCCCATTGGTAATTTTAAAAAATTAAAACTGTTTTGGAATCTAAACTTGAGGGGATACTGGAAAATTCTCTTAGATTTTTATTTTGACGTTAGGAAGGCACTTGAAAATCAGCTCAAATGTGGCGTTGCGCTTCTGCATTTTTCTGTGTTCTAATTTGTAAATTTCACTGTGTAAAATTTCTAGTTTCCAGTTTGACTTAGTAAAAGTAAAACTTCTTTATGTAATGGCAGTTGTTTCGAGGATAGGTGATGTAGGCATGAATAAATTTACATGATAGGTTTTTTTTATGTTTATTAGGCCTCATAAAGGAAGCAAACTCCTAAACAAACTTTCCAAAAAGTGTTTGTGTTTCACCTTCTCACTCTCACCTATTGGTTGAGAGAATCTTGGAGTCAGTTCCTCCATCGAGGAATTCAACTCCTGAAGGTGGGCAAGTGGTGTAGGATAATCTATATGTATGATTTCTCCTTCAGAGAGAAGGGTTGGACTTTTTGTGGAGGAGGCTTGCGTGTAATCATCTTTTCAGCTAATACAGAGATAGTGGCAGCTATTTCTAAGGAGCTCTAGCCCAATGAGTTCATGGTGTTTGTTCTTAATTCTATTTGTTTTCTAATGGATAAAACATATTTATCTACATGATATCTCTTCTTTCTATGGACACCTTACAATGAAATATACATAATTCTTATTTATCAAGCTATGTGTATCTATTTTTTCATAGTTATGTTTATGTCTTCCTAAGCTAATGAAATCATGTTTACTTATTCTCATTAGTCTCTTCTACACTTTCTCTTCTATACTACACTAACAATATTGTAAATACACCATGATCTTTTGATATCTAGCTCCTTTCCATATTTTCCCTTGCACTCATACAACCTAGACCTATTTGTGGCTCCAAACCCTAATATCAAAATTTTCACAAACACACAAACAATTATATATATCTAGCCTAAAACTCATTTGCTTTAAATTCATATCACCGATAAAAGACTTTGAGAGATCCCTCTCATGCTCAATAGGGCTAGCTACTGAGCTGAAGTGGTTTGAGGTTACCCTTCTCGATTTCCTTTTCAGCCTAGGAAATTGTAAGGACTAACACCTTCAACTCCAAAATTGTGTAGAGCTAGTTGATAACTAGCCTTCAGCTAGTAAATTACATGGAGTATGAGTGGCAGCCCAGATCCACTTAGCTAGAAATTGTGCTAAAGGCTCTTGCTAAGAAAATTCTCAGTGCATGAGCCGAAGAGTTGCCTAGTCCTTCCCATAACTGTTAAATCTCTCCAGGCAATGCATGGAAGCTTTTCCCAAAAAATAAAAAAATTAAAAATAGGAAAACCACCCCTAGAAAATAGGGATCTATTTTTAGCAATCTAAAGGAGGCACTTGACTTATTTTGGAAACTGCCAACAAGTGTCGCTCTTTCCTTGATTTTCAGCCTTTGCATCATAAACCCTAAATCAAACAAATATATTTAATCAACACTACTAGAGCTAATTTTCACCTTTTATATTGGATCTCTTTCATTCCCGAGGATATCAAGGAACCTTCGGTGCAATCGTCATTGCTTTTCCAGGTAAGTCTTGCTTTTCTAGTCTTTTATCACTTTTTCTATTGCTTTTGCTTGTTTAGCTTGTGAGAGTGTCGTTTCACATTTTTTTTTCAATGAATGCTGGTGTTTTGACTTTTTTTAGCTTGCAGAAGTGTTTTTTTAAGTTTTGCATTTCCTTTCCCAAGTGTTGCATGCACTACCCAATTTTTCACTAACGGTCGTCGTTGCGATGACTCTCTCCACATGCTTCATTTTCCTTCAGTTTGATTGATTCCTACACTTGTTTTAGTTTCATGCATCATCACTTAGTCCTATATGCACTCAACATCTCACCATCCTTTATATCTTCTTGATTTTACACTCCCCTTGGGTAGATATGGGCTTCCCTTGCTCAAATCTCACTTTCCCTTGCAAGCACTGTGAATTCTGGGAGATCAAGGCCTCTGCCTTGGCTTCTGGAACTGCATATAGGCTTCCCTATCTTGGCTCCAACTACACACTACATAGTTCCAAGACCCAACCTCCAAGTCGTGGCCACTGGGACTATACAATGCACAGTGTCTTCTGGCTTGTGCCCAGAGTGAACTATGCATTGTGAAGTTTGAGTGAGTAAGCCTTCTCCACTGACTATTTGAACTAAGCAGTGTGAAGTTCCAACATGTATCCAGCCACCTTTGGGAACTAGGATTACAAAATCTCTCCTAGAATTAGCCTGGTTCGTTGCTTGATCTTGTCTTGAAGTGCTTTTGGTTTTAAGCTAACATTTGCATGCCATGAGTGTCCTCTCCCTCTCCAGGCACAACAATTTTTTAGCATCTCTCTAGTAGTTACAGTTAACATCGATTCTTAAAGAGTTACATGAAAGGAAACTTTTGAGAGTAGTACTGGGGAAGCATTTGATTAGGTGTCAGTTAACTTTATAGTTTATCCTGACACTCATTTGTCATTGAGAAGGGAATCAAGTTGACATTACAGTGGATCAAGGATACTTTTGTAGAGGACATCAAGGGAGACTTAGAGGACCAATGGGCATATATCAGTATCCAACGGTCAAGCTTATACAAGGTTTCATGTAGGTCCCCTAACTTCCCATGTGCGGACATTATCATCTGGATTGTCTCACACACAAAATGAGAGACTATGACATTGAGCAGTGCCACCAGGATAGAGATTTCCACCTTCAGGATGGATAACTTTATTCAGATATATCATTTAGCTTAGCCAGCGAGGTGCATGGAGACACTTTTCTATGCCACCCATAGCGGGGTGAACTCGAGAGACATAGTCAAGCGTTGAGTGAAAGAGATGTCAAAGTTCATAAAAACACCCAATCATGTTTACAAGAAAAAGTTTCTCAAGAAGGCCTACCAATTCTTGTTCATGTTTACATGTTGAATATATAGTCAAGAGAACACTAATACCTTCACTAAAGGTTGGGTAGTTGTATTGGACCAATTGGTGAGTGATGGAACACTATTTAACTGGTCAAACTTGTTGGATTATCTGTTGAAAATCCATGTGACTAATGCCCAGAGTCTTCCCAAGGATGAGAAAGAAAGATTCTACATGTCTACATACTTATTGGATGAAATCTATGCCCAACAACTATTTCCTAGCATGAGATAAACATGGACACCGAAAGAGACTGTCGTCAACATTTATTGCAAGTTTCTTTCTAACTGCATCTACTGAGGATTAATGGCAAGGATGACTGACCATTTCATTATCCCATTGTGCAACTTGATCTTTGAGTAGGATCCACCTTGCATGTCCTAATAAGAAATGGAGGTGACACTTAACATTGTATTTTGGTATGCCTCACTCGATGGCACCTTCATTAGAGTGTTTGGCGGAGAGAATGCTCGACATGTTCCACAAAGGAATGCCACAGAGAACTAGTCATGTAAGAGGTATCATATCACCTCTCCATAGGGTTATCAATAGGAATTCCTGGGAAGAAGAAGGAACCATGGCTCACTCTACCTTTGCAAATCAGATTATACGAGATTAAGAGCTTGGAAGATGTGGATGCTAAAACTAAGGAGATATTGAAGTTCAAGTTCAGCACCAAGGACTTTAATTCGTATGATCCCCATGATATTTGCAAGAACCACTGTGCGAAGGTGTACTATCCATGGATCCACTGGAAATTTTACTCACATGAGAGGACCCTTGGAGATATTATTACAATGACTCCAAGGTCCATGAGCCAATTAATATAACCACAGCTTGGAAGGATACTTTGCAGGTAGTAGTAGTGGAGGAAGCAACAACAACAACAGTAATAAGCAGTAAACCGATGCAGGACAAGGGAAAGAGGAAGATTGTCAAGAACCCATATATAGAGAAAATATACAAGATGAGAGTAGATCCTATCACTAAGAAAGTAGCTTTTGCAGTGGATAAAGAGGGAAAATTGAAGGAAGAAAAAAAAGTAAACGTTGGAGGAAGCAGAACAAAAGTTGTAGAAAATAGAGAAGAAGTTGAAGGAAGATCAAGTGATGGAAAATAGAGAAAGGGAAAGGAAGAAGAAACATGAGGAAGAAGAAAGGAAAGGTGTGATGATAGAGCATACGGTGCCCATATAAGTTGAGGAGTTAGAATAGCCAAGAACTGAAAAAGAGGGTGAACAGATGCAGGATCGAGAGCTTTCTCAGTAGATTACAAAACTGATTTAAGTGATGGACATGGAGTTAGGGGATTAGCCACAAAATGAAGACACCGAGCTGATGCCGAGAGCACCCGAGGTCACCTCTTAATCTCCACCACCTCCAATGTTAGAACTAGTCTCAAGTGAGAAAGGATAATTTGTTCTCCTTGTTGATGATGATTTAGTTATGGATGTGTACAATCTTTGATTTGACGTGTTATAGAAGAATATTGTACAAGCACAGAGGAAACACTTTCTGGATGATCATGTGTCACCTGCATTCATGAAGGAAAGGATGATAGTGTTAGATGTCAAAAAAATCTAGCCACAATCTTTGATGTCACCTTGGCCTATGTAGGAGAAATGAGATCGAATGTTAAGTTCTTGTTGGTCAAGAATGAACAAATGACAAAGAACTTGTAGGTGGCCAAGAAAGAAGTAGAACAACTTAGAGAGTAGAGCGCAGTTTCTGCAATGGCAGAGATGAGGAAAGTGAAATTTGATGAAGTATCAACAGTTGAGACTACCATGCAGAAGCTCTATGATGGATTCGTCGTCATGCATAAAGTAGCTATCCATGCGCATTAATTATAGCAGTGGAGAAAATATTATGTTCAAACTCTCAACAACATACATGCGTCCATTGCCTATGTGCAAGAGTGGATGATGTAGTATAAAGGGTCCCCACTTCACTTTCCAAATATGATGAATCCTCAAGGAGAGCTGGAGAAATAAAGGGTCCATATGTTGATCCAAAACTATGAGTAGCTCACCCCATTCGTCACCAACATACAAGCCTCATATGCATGGTTGTACAATATTTTTGATGTCATGGTGAGAATGCATAGGATCCCTTCAAACAAAATCACCAAGGCTAAACAAAAGAACCAAATTTGGCTAGAGATCGACAGGTACATGGAGCATCTAAGGTGAGAGGCCACCAGGGATGACTTGGAGTTCAATGCATATAACATGCAGAAGTACATTATTGGTCCTATAATGGTCAACACCATGTTTCACATGCTTCATTATGAGGTTGATATAGGTTCAAAGACCATATACCTAGATGCTATAGAGGCAAGAGTATGCTATCAAAAAAAGACCATCAAGAAGTTTGGGGACATCATCACACAGTACCAATATTCGCATGAGTATGCGACCGAGAAGAACGAAGTGAAGGTTTCCAATTTGGTCTTTCCCCAAACTTTACAGTCATACTGTTTTGTCTTGTTAGGTTGTCTCTAGCCTATTTTTTCTCACATGGGTACATGTGGAAAATGTGATATTATTTGTATATATGTGGTAAGTTAAATTCCAAGTGTCATTAGTGGAATTTGAAAGGTCATCATGTTATGTAATGAGTTATTTGTAAAGAAGTTGAAGAGTCATTAGGGTAGTCAAAGAATCACAAAGGGGAATGTGAAGTGTCACCCCACCCTTTTTTATAAATAGAACCTCATAACTCATAGAACATGCTTTTGGGGGCCAAATGTTTGGCTAGGCTTCGAAAAGGCTTGGGAGTATTGTGACAAGCCTTGGCTTCTCCACTGCGTAGAGCAAGTACACTTCTTTGGAGAAGTAGGTGTTCTTGACTGTAGTGCTCCACTATTGTGGCTAGTGGCCATGAATGGTGTATGTATGGATGGAAATTTCACTTATAATAATAATAACAGAGCCAACACACTTTCATGCATACATTTTTATTGTAGTTGGACTATTTTGGTTGCTTTAGCAATGAATGTTGTTTAGCTTATGAATTTTATTATGAAATACTTTGTATGCAATTGTATGAATCTTGTTGAATGTGTGTTGTTGGATTAACCCATCACTTTAATTTGTGGACTATTCCACATTTTAGTTTGTGATTTCATTATGCTCATGTGTTCCTTACAAGATGCGTACTATTATAGGTTTCTAAGGGGCACACTTCCTTTTCCCCTCTGTGTGTTAGAACCCCCATGCATCACACTTGATTCCCTGCAAGGTCATACACTTGATTCATCTCAAAGTTACCATAATTATCTCTGTGTGCTACTAGGATCAAGGCATTACATTACCACCCATTGTTGGGACTCCTACTCCAAAGGATATGAGGTCTAGTTGGGAGTTCTTATCGGGGAGATCCCCTGAATGTTGGTGGGTCTAACACCATCAACAGTATCCAAATAAATCCTCTTAAAAAACCTCAAATTCTTCAGAAAATGAACTTTCAATTAGTGCAATGGAATTAGTGGGAGAATCTTTCAAAGGAAGGATAACGTAATCTCATTTTGAAATCTTGTCGAGATCATGAGGACCTGACATAACCATCAACAGAAATTAAAGTACCTCAATAATTTTTCAGAATGGAATGATGAATCACAAGAATTTATGGCATTGATGGGATGAACAAATGTAAAACAACTACCATCATATACACTAATGGGAAAATCATTAATTGAAAGACAAGTGTTAAGGCCAATAAATGGTTCATTTAAAGCATAAGATTCTTTGTTATTGGAAAACAGGGATAAATTGTTTCAAGTAGTTATATAAATTCTATAAACAATATAATATTTTTCCTCGTGTTCTAAATGCAAAAAAACATTTCCCTTTATCAAATTGTAAGCTAAACCAACAACATCCAAATCAAATGGATTAAAAATGAATGCTAGTATAACAAATATAGGAAACAAGTCAGCATACTATGGATCAACATGTGTTGCATCATATTCAATATTCATATCATCTTAGGAAATTAATTTGTAAAAAATAGGAATTTGATTCACCAAATAATTCAAGCATTCACTATAGGGACTTCATCAAGATAGCGAGAACCTCACATAACCACCAGTGAGAGTTGAAGTGCCTCGACTCCCTGATGAATCTCAGAACTTTGAAATTTTGAATAATTACATTCTAAGAGATGAGTCAAAACTTGAAATGTATGTGGAAAACTACTATCATTTATAACAAGATCACTATTATCTGGATGGTAGCCATCTACATCATTGGCTCAATCAGATTTCTCAACATCAAGGAATATATTACTCAAGTGATAAGGTTCTCCTGATTATGTATCCAAGAATACATAGATTGAAGAAATTCCATGAGAAACTCATCTTGAAGAATTATCCTCATGCAATATTGGAAATTCCAAGGCATAGAATGCATACTCAATGGTACGATTATTTTCTTCCTCATCAGGTGTGGCCCTATCACTTTGTGTCAACTCAAAATCTTGCTCATCAAAATTTGAATTCGAAGAGCATGGCATATATTCATCATGATTTAATTTATTATGAGTGGTAGGATACAAGCGATAATGAGCTGAAGAAGAAGTGCCCATAAGAGTCTTTGACCAGATCGGATGCTAGATTTAAACCTTTCAAATAGAAGCCTTCTTGAGAAATAAAGAAACCAGTTGATGTACCTAGGCATCCATCATAATATACATCAATAAATTCATTTTTATAAGAATGATGGTTTCCCAAGGCTTTAAATTGATTAAGCATCTTGATTTTTTTTATCAGATTGCCACGATCACAAGATTCTAGATAAACTAAGAATGAAGAAAACACATGTTGACATAAAGGATTTTGAAAGAGAGAAGAGATATTAAATCACCATCACACTCCTCCTCTACCTGTGGAATGTGACCACCTTGCACTTGATCACCATTTGGACCAGGAAATTGAAAATCAATACGGTCCGAAGAACTAGTTGGTTTAGTGGATTGATTGAGTGAATCAAGGTAAAAAGGGCCATGAAATATATATGATACAGGATGACATGTTTCCCTTGAATAAACAACACTTTTATTGATATCGAATTCAACGTTTCGGTTATGTACATTAATGTGATCTTGGGGAATCAATGGACCATTCTTCACCTTAGGTTTCTTGTATCGATGAGAACATCCCAATTTTTCTGGTATAAAGTGTTGACCATGGGAAGAAAATGAAGGTGGTATGAGTGGATTGAAAATTTTATTTTCAATTTCCCCAACTTCAACAATAGCACCATGGACTACCTTATTAGGAAATGAAAAGGGAGGAGCATTGATGTAGAAGCATGAGGATTGAAGACAAAAGGCTTCGAATTTATTCCAAAAATACAGAAAAATTTACAAGCAAAGGAGTGTGATCCTTTAGCTGTCAATTTACAAGTTTTCTAGATAGGATTTGAGCTAGGATTTAGGGATTGAGTGGTTTTGTAATTAATTCATGCAATTTTGATTCAGTTGAGATTCTTGAAGAGAATATCGACCAGATTAGATATTGTTTAAGATTAGGCAAATTTGATCCAGTGTTTAAGGATCTGATTGTTAGGATGAAATAGTATTTATGTAAGTTCTGAATGATTGTAAGGGGATTTTCACTAATTTGGCTTGTTTTGGACATATAAGATTAAGTTGTAGACATTATATCTTTGTGTATTTTTGTGTATAATTGGTCAATCCCGGAGGTGTTGCATCCCTCCATAGTATCTCTGTGTATTATTGAATTTCTAGTTTGGCCTGAGAATTTAGAGTTCTGTGTGATCTAGTTTGATCACATTTAATTTCTTTTTCGTCGTGTATTAGCAACTTTAGGGGTGGAAGTGTATGGATTTCTGATCAGGGTTGAAGCCCCGCACTCATTCCTAACTATTGGTTTCATTTTCAGCATCTTACGTCACAGTCAACTACGGGGGTTGGGCTTGTTTTTAACCCATGTGCTAATAGAAGTCCCGCGAGCCGTAGGATTTAATGGCCTTTGTTATCCAATGGATATCAGGTCTTAAGATGATCATACGTTAATCTCAAAACTAGACCCGAACTTTTATAGAGCAAGGGTTATTAAACCTTTTTGGCTCCGTGAGGGCGGGTAAACGTCACCAGATCCTCATACGATATCACTGTTGACCGTTGGATCACTAATGACTACTAATCATTGGATTAATATCGCATTGCATCATTCATGAGTGAATGTACCCTAGCCTGGAGGAATTCTAATTTGTGATGTGAGATGCTTAGAGGACTTGTAAAGCACTTGTCATTATGGCTAAAATTAAGCAGTTCTACTAATTTAGCAGAATAGATAACTTTGGAGGTAGATGATTGATACACCAAAGGAGCTCCAAGAAGAAATTCCACCTGAACTGGCAGAAATCATTTCCGGCTTTGAACGATTGTCCATTTCACCTACACCCGGGCCACCATCTGTGGTATCCGAGCAGCTTACTAACACTGAATAGGATGTCAAGGATCAGAAAAATAAATCCAGCATGGCTTTCAAAGTTGGAGGAAGAGGTGGTGGTCGAAGAAGAGGATGACCAGTTGAAAATGTTGAAGTGTTGGAAGCTATGCAACAGATGCAAGCTATATTGGAAGCAGTGGAAATGGGAAGAGATGCAGATGTTGGGAATGTCAGTGAACCTGAAGTTGAAGCTGCAGAGGAAGAACCTGCAGATGTAACTCCTGAAATGAGATTCTTTAAGTCAGTATTTAGATCCACATCTAAGCCTAGACTTGAAGTCTAAATAGATATAGGAAGCTTAAGCCCTGAGGAATTGGTAGACTGGATAAATGACACAGAGAAATTATTCAATAATGAAGAAACAGAAGAAGGAAAGAAGGTGAAATTTGCGATCACAAAATTGAAAGGACATGCAGCACTTTGGTGGGTTGGAGTGCAGGCAAAAAGAAGAAGACTTGGTAAAGAACCAATTAAGAATTGGAACAAGATGGTGGCAAAACTGAAAAGTAAGCTTCTTCCAAGTGACTATCAGTAAACATTATTTAGATAGATGCAGAATCTTAGACAGAGGTCTATGACAGTAAAGGAATACATAGAGGAATTCTACAAAGTGAGTATAAGAGTAGGAAAAATCAAAGATACAAATGAGAAGGTTGCCAGATATGTGAATGGTCTTATAATGGATATTCAAGATGAGATAAGTGTGTTGTCTCCTAAAATAGTAGAAGAGGCTTATCAGATGGTACTAAAGGTTGAAGAAAAACTCATGAGGAAGCAGTATGCTAGAAATAGAGGTACTTTACAAGGAAGGGGAAGTCAAGGTGGTAGAAGAAGATCTACAGCACCGAGAGATGGAGCAAGTAGCAGCTCAAGTCAGCATGCACCCACAAGAGGTGATGCAAGTGGCAGAGGGAGTTTTTCCAAAGGAAGAGGAGGTAGAGGTAGAGGAAGAGAAGTTAGATGTAATAAGCTGGGACACAGAGCTTATGAGTGCCCAGAAAATATAGGAATGAAACAGAGGAACGAAATTTTTGCAAAAATTGAAGAGGAAGAAAAAATGGTAATAGACGAAAAGAATGTACCAGAGAAAGGGGAATCTTTGGTAGTCAACAAAATTTTGTTCAAACCAGCTAAGGAAATTTTTGAACCAGCACAAAGGAAAACCTTGTTCATGACTATGTGTAAGGTTCAAGGGAAGTGTTTTCAGATGATAATAGATAGTGGTAGTACAAATAATTTGGTCTCCACAGAAGTGGTGGAGAAGCTGAAATTGGAAACAAAGAAACATCCAACACCTTACAAGGTGTCATGGCTTCAAAAGGGGTATCAGTTGGTAGTGAATGAGCAATGTGAAGTGGAGTTGCAGTTGGGAAAATACAGAGACAAAATTCTGTGCGATGTGATGCTTATGGATGTGTGTCATATATTGTTGGGTAGACCTTGGCAGTATGAGAGAGGAGCTATGCATGATGGAAAGAAGAACACATACAAATTCAACAAAAATGGTGTCAATCATACATTGCTGTGAATAGAAGAAGAGGATACATCAAAGAAACTTGATTCGAAGACCCTTTTGCTGAGTGGAAAGGAATACTTGCAGTAGATGGAAGAAGATGAGGTAAGTTTTGTGTTGGTTTGAAAACCTAAGGTAATAATTACTTCCACAAAAGTTTTTGATTTACCAATTGAAATTCAAGAGAAGCTGGATAGTTATTGTGATATCATTGTAGATGATTTTCCTGATGAGTTACCACCCGTTAGATAAATCAGTCATCACATAGATTTGATTCCAAGAGCAAATCTACCTAATAAATCAGCTTACGGGGTGACTCCCACAAAGAATGAAGAGATCAAGAAACAAGTTCAGGAACTGTTAGACAAGGGACTGGTTAGAGAGAGTTTGAGCCCTTGTGCAGTGCCAACAATGTTGAGCCCAAGGAAATATGGAGGCTGGAGAATGTGCACTAATTTAATAGCAATCAATAAGATAACAATTAGGTACAAATTTCCTTTACCTATAATTGAAGATTTGATGGATTGTTTGAGTGGAGCTAGATATTTTACAAAGATAGATTTAAAAAGTGGTTATCATCAAATCAAAATTAGAGAGGGGGATGAGTGGAAAACTACTTTTAAAACCAATGAAGGATTGTATGAGTGGATGGTGATGCTTTTGGATTGTCGAATTCCCCTAGTACATTATGACACTTGTGAATGAATTTCTGAAGGAATTTATTGGCAAATTTGTAATAGTATATCTGGACGATATATTATTTTACAGCATATCTAATGACGAATGTGAGACATCTGAATTATGTCTTACAAAGGCTACAACAAGAAAAGTTACTGTTAAATTTAAAAAATTGTTCATTCATGAAGGAGGAGTTGGTGTATTTAGGTTTTTTTGTTTCTACTAAAGGGTTAAAGATGGGTCCGCAGATGATCAAGGCTATCATGGAGTGGCCTTCACCAAAATGTGTCTTTGAGGTAAGAAGTTTTCACGGTCTTGCTAATTTTTGCAGGAAATTCATAAGGAATTTTAGTAAGATTAATGCTTCAATTATTGACACAATAAAGAAGGATAGAGAACCATTTAAATGGACTGTTGAAGCAGAAAATAACTTCCAACTATTGAAGAGAAAGATTATTGAGAAGCCTATTTTGATTTTGCCTTATTTTAATAAACCTTTTCAAGTGAAGTGTGATGCCAGTGGAGAAGCCATTGGAGCTGTTTTGAGTCGGGAGGACAAACCTATAGCTTATTTTAGTGAAATGCTGAATGAGACAAAGAAGAAATATTCTTCTTATGACAAGGAATTTTATGTAGTGGTGCAGTCTTTGAAGAAGTGGAGACATTACTTGATGTCCAAGGAGTTCATACTGTATTCAGATAACCATGCATTACAGTATATTATGCAACAGCCAAAGATTAATTAGAAGCATGCAAAATGGGTAGAATACCTGCAAAGTTTTAATTTTGTGTTAAAACATATAACTGGTCAATCAAACAAAGTAGCAAATTCCTTGAGTAGAAAAAGCATTTTAGTTCAATAAAGTCAAATTCAAGTGTTGGGTTTTGATGTTCTTAAAGAGTTATATGAGAAAGATCTAGACTTTAAAGAGGCATTTGAAGCTTGTAGAAATCTTGTTTTGTTAGACAAAAGCAAGTGGCTAGATTACTTCCTGCAAGATGGACTTTTGTTTAAAACAAATCAACTATGCATATCAAGTTTTTCTATGGGGGAGAATTTGATCAAGGAGAAACATAGTGGAGGACTTGGAGGGAATTTTAGTGCAGACAAGACTGATGAAAAGTTGAACAGGTTTTATTTTTGGCCTAAAATGAGGTTTGAAGTGGAAAAGTATGTGAAAAATTGTAAAGACTGTCAGTATGCAAAGGGAAGGAGTCAAAACACAGGTTTGTATGTTCCATTTCCTATTCTAGATAGGCCTTGGGATATGGTAAGTATGGACTTTGTTTTGGGTTTACCAAAAACTCAAAAAGGAAATGATTCAATTTATGTAGTAGTTGACAGATTTTCAAAAATAGCACATTTTATTCCATGTTATAAAACTAGTGATGCTACTCAGATTGCTAATCTGTTTTTTAAGGAGATTGTAAGATTACATGGGTTGCCTAAGAGCATTGTTTCAGACAAAGACACCAGATTTGTTGGACATTTCTGGAGGACATTGTGGAAGAAGCCTGGAACTAAACTAAGTTTCGGTTTTTCTTATCATCCTCAGACTGATGGATAGACTGAAGTTGTAAATAAAATATTGGGTAATCTTCTGAGAAGTCTTGCAGGTGAACATCCAAAACAGTGGGATCAAGTATTAGCACAGGTAGAATATGCAGATAATGATTCTCCTAACATGAGTATAGGGCAAAGTCCATTCCATATAATCTATGGAATGCACCCAAGAGGAGTATCTGAATTGAGAGACTTGGGAAAAGCTGAAAGGAGAATTGCTAAAGAGGTAAAAGCATGTTAATGTGCATCACTTTTCCCTTTTTTGTGGCAAAGAAGTCTTATAAAAATAAATGGAGTTGGAATGTTTACTCTTAAATTTACAAAATCATCAAGAATTAGGTGGTGGTAAAAGAAGACAAAACATGTCAATTTAAATTCAATTTCATGTCATATTTTTTCTAAAATTTAATATATATTTTTTATCTAATTTATTCATTTTCTTTAAAAGATATTCATTAATATTTTACGTAAATTTTTAAGTAGTGACAAAACTGCGACCCCCCATTTCCCTATTGATTTATGTTTTTTAATTCCAATTTCTTTAAGAGATGTGTTGTAAACATTTTAAAGATTGCTAAACAAATTTAAAAATAAAAAGTAAGCATATTTTTTAATTATTACTAAAATACTAGTAAAAATGATAATCTTTTTGTATATATAAAACCACGACCCAAGAAACTACCCTTTCAAGTTTATAAAATCAATTTTTTTTAATAGAAATTTGAAAATAACATATAACAAAATGTTAAAATTATTTTTTGAAATTTTTTAAAATATATTTTAAATTTTTTATAATAAAATTTTTAATTATGATTATAATAACATATTTTATATTCTTCAAAATATAATATATAAAATTATTTGTTTAAAAATTCTAATTCTATTTTTATATATATTTTTAAAGAGTTTTAGCATTTCATTTAACTTTACATATTTAAACCTGCATATTTAAAAAAGTTATTTATATTTTGTGAGTGATTAACCGTAGTTTTTACCAATATTTACTATCAGTTGACTTATTTACAAATTTAGTATTTAATTTTTATAACATTATTTATATTTTCTGAACCCATTAAATAGGTTCACTATAGCTTTTACCAAAAATTATTGTTAGTTAGCTTTGTTACAAATTTAGCATTTATTTTTTTGTAATTAACAAATATGAAACTCAACTCATTTAATTGATATTTTTATATTATTTTTTTTTTATCTTTTTTCATTTGAGTACTTTTTTGCTTTTGCCATATAATGAGTACTTTTTTTCTTTTGCCATATATTGGTAATGTTATTCTCTGGAGGTTCTTATTCCTTTAGAGGGGCTAACTTACCTGGGGGAAATATCCCCACTAGTTCCACTATGCCCATGATATTTCATGCTTACAACCATGTTTTTTCCCCAAGAGGTATTCCTTCTAGTGCGAGGTATAATACCATTAATATCCATGCTTGTCAGAGTTCCTTCGCCTTTGGTAAAAATCCCCCCTGGGGGAACTAATCCTTTCACCATGATAACTAGTCTAGAGGACCAATACTATGGGTCTAGTCATTCCCTCGGTCAGCCATCCTCTTATGGAAATTATGCCCCATATTATAGCCCTTCTTTACCTCTAGACCCATTCAATTAACACCAGCTTTCATTTATAGCATCCCTTGATTTGTCTAATTTGGATAAGTTAATAAATGACTCCATGTGCCATGATCCTTAGTCACATCCAATGCCTGTGAAATTACAATCTAATATGTCCAAGCTTAATAGAAATATGGGAGAGAACTCGACCACACATATCGCCACCTAACATCTATGGCTTTCCTAAAATTCCTTGGTGGATGATTGTATTAGGTTAAGACTCTTCTATAGAACCCCAACCATAGATGTTAAAAAATGGTATATTGGATTAGATAAGGCATCCTACAATAACTATTTTTCCTTGGAACAAACTTTCTTGAAGCATTTTCAATTACCTTTTTGGAAATATATTGGAATCAATCTCCTGTCGACCTTCAAGTAGGACTCCTCTACCCATATTTATGATCACAAACACGAGTGGAGGTGAATGAAATGATTGATTAGGAATAATATTCCTGATTCTCTACATAAATAATGGTTTACCCAAAACATATTACTACCTATTTCCAAGGATTTCACCAAGGTCGAGGTTTCCATAGAGGAGAAAACCATGTTATGTGCCCATTATTTAAACTTGTTCTACTCTTAAATAAAGGTTGAATTTCCTTTTAAGATCTATCAATGGGATCATTTAACTCATAAAAATTCCTAATTATGGATGATATCCATCATTTTCTTATGTAATCAACTACCCCTCAATAGATGGATATTTTGATACATCGGTTCCTTTCCAAATCTCAACATAAAATGGTTTTACAACCTCCTCCTAGTGGCATGGGAAGCCAACATTTTCCCAAAGGCTCAACACCGATCCTTATGTGCAATGGGCAAGTCAATTTTTTTAGGAGAGCTAAGTATTATGAGACTTGAGAGCCTAGTTTTCCTTCTAAGGACCCAGTGATCCCCACTATTCTTAATGGGCCTATCACACTAGATAAGCCTTTAGATCTACTGTTTCACCCACCTAAGGGTGTTCATTGAAATCAGCATAAAATCCCAATGTGTGGGTTTCCCAACACTATCATATTATTGAATATCTAGCCCAAACACCTTGTAGCATGCTTTTCTTGAAGTATATGTAAAGTTTTCCTATGAAAGGTTGAGCCTTGTTAACTTCTATGGGAGGGGTTGACCCCTTATAGTCAAATTCGATCACGTTTGATTTTATTACCAATAATTTTAGTTATCTAATCAGCTTATCTTTAAAAATTTTGTGCACATCCATAATTGGGATGTGTGCTTCACTCTTTTGGATGATGGATATTCTGCCTATATTATGGGATTGACATGTTCGAAAGCTCTTGGTTCTCCACCACTCATTATGTCAAGTACTGCCCTTCAATATTTTGGTGGTCATAATTTTCTTCCTGAGCATGTTCTCCCAATATTTTCCTTCGAAATAGGGGGGAAATTATTATCATTGATGTGTAGACGTTGTTTACACCCCACTTGATTATAATGTGATCCTTGGATGTAGTTTTTGGTATGCTATGATTTTTGTAATTTCATTGGTTTTTCATGTCCTTCACTTTCCCCATGAAGGTAGGTCATTACTATTGATCAACCTAATTATTTTATTATGGTGGCCAAATTCACCACTCTGGGCACTATTGTGCCATTTTCTGGAGATAACACTATGGAGTATGAGAATTTCGATGTGTGATTGTTTAAAATACCACCACTTATAGGAGCTTTTCCCCATACCCCCACCTAATATTCCATCCAATTCTATTTCCGTCATGCATGTGGTCTCTTCCATCACCAATGGATCCCATCAGTCACATGACTCTTGGGTAGTGTCATATCTTTCAAATGTAGACTTGTATGCTAATCATATGCTTCTTTTCATGGAAATATTTCCTCCTCGGTATTCCTTTCAACACTTCCTTCTGTTGATTAGAAAATCCATCCCAATATCGAACACGATTAGGATTATTTTCCTACAGAGGATGTTACTCTTCATATTCCATATGACTCCCTTAACAACATGTTACTTTCATAGCAAGTCATCCTAAAGGTTATCGATTCGATTTATAATCCAAGGGATAATATGCCTCTTGATGTATCTATTATACTCGACTGGGAAATGGTATATGCTAGAAAAATAAATCTTGAATTGGGCTAGGGGAATTTTCTAGGCCATTCACTGAAGTGCAACCCTTGAACTAAGTGAAGTATTGGGTTTCTAATATTGAAATTGCAAATTAATTGTCCAACCCAAACCCTCCTATTGATGTGTGTATTTCACCCCTTCCATGTCTTCATAATCATTGTCACGGAGTTGTACTAGTTCATGAGGTCACTCATTCTTTATGTCGTAATGTATTTCTTGATAAAAATATGGTTCTAGGTTTTCCATGGAATCATTAGCCTTGAGGAATATGGAAATTCAACTTAGTCTGCTATATTATGTTGAAAATGGTGCATGAGTTCATACACATCCTTAGGAATTTTTCTCTTGTGCTCGATAGTCATAACTACATAACATAACCTATTACACTATGTTATGCCTTATACATGTGTATTTTAGTTTTGGTTTGGTGTATATGGAGAACATTTTTACAGTACATAATATATTCCAAAAACCATAAAAAAATATAAAACTAAAAAAAATACACCTATTTTTATTTGATTCATGTTTTAGTTCTTTCATTATGTCATTTAACCATGGGACTAGTTTTTTTTGGATGGATTTTATAGGATAGGGTGTCATTTTTAGTGTGAAATCCACATGAACCTAGGTGTGTTTTTCTTAAATCTGGCATATAGGGGTAGGTATTTCCCTTCGACCTTTGTTGCATTCTTGATCATATTTTTCATCTTCATTTTGCCTTAAATCCAATCCCATCAGGTTGCTACATAAACCCATCTATGTTTTAACATTGTAACTTACACAATAGAGCCTTCCTTTACATGGACAACCTATTTTAGGAACAATTCACCATATTGGTGTCCTTGTTGCATTTGTTTATTTACTTAACATCCCTCCTTTTAATCCACCATAACTCTGAATGTGAGCCCTCATTTTCTCTTTGTTTTCATCTTTGGGTTGTACCCAATGAGGATTTCACCAGTTCTTACCTTATGATAGCTACTATGCATTACATTTCTTCTTTATGCGTGTTGATATTCCATGGACATGTTTCTCGTCATTGCAATAGCATTGCCTTGGACCTATTACTGCCTTTCACTAAATTTTCCTACCCTTCCTATAGAGACCACTATGATGAGTGGGTTTATTGGCAAACTTCTCTGCTTCACTTTGCTTAGGGTGATTCCTTAATGGTACGAATCTACAACATGTGAATAGATGAGTTGATTTCGAGCATGGTAGAAACCTTATGATTACCACTAATTGAGATAATAGCATTAGAGGATGCATGGGGGTCCACCAATGATGAAAATGGAACCAATGGTACCTATCGCAACCCACGGAGTGTGAATAATTGTGTTGACATTGAACACTCATGGACTTGTCTGATCACGGGTTAATTAGGTTAACCCACTATTGATCATGAGGAGGCATACCGCTAAGGATTACAAGATCCAAGGTACTATTATTTCCTAGATTAAGATCTTGGATAATGAGTTGAAGTGAATAGGAGAATATATGTGAAAGGATAACCTTAATGTATCGCCCATCAATTAACATAGAAAATACCAAAAGATGATGTGAAAAATATGAAGTCACTAAGTACAACTGACAAGGATGACCAACACAAAAGGCTAACAAGGAGGATAGATGTCTCCCTAAATTTTAGACTTCCATTGAACATGTAATGGAAAAACACAAATTTCACTAATGAGCACCATCTGAAATCGTGAAACAACAGAAGAGGCATTGAAGCACACTCCATAGTAACTAAAAGAGTAACCAATTAGAGGAGTAAAAGACCCATATGTATGGCATAGTTCTTAATAAATATAAAACCAAGTTGTAAGGTACTAAAGAAAAAAGTTCCATGCTCAATACTGACATGAATGACAATGCCATTTTGACTAATAGAATGATCAAACTAGTTTTCCTCCCCTTTCTTTTTAGTAATTGATATCTCCTCCATATTTTAGCAAGCATAAAAGAGAAGACAAGTAAGATCAATAGTGTATTTTTTGTTCAGTTCTAATTATCATGAAAAAAAATAAAAGGATACTTAATAGGGTGCCTTTTCCATGGCTTAATGAGGTCAAGGAAGAGAGAGTAGTAAGCTTGATACAAGGGTGTCTTCTTTGTGAGGTTTTAATGAGCCTGAAAAAGAGATAAAAGTATGCTTGGTTACTTTTAGTGGTTAATGTGCATGAGAAGAATACAAAGGGATATTTTCCTAGAGAAATGAGTGATATAAATGCCATTAACTTATTTTGATGCATTCATAAGTGCACCCCTTCCTAGCAAGCCTAGTAGTTCACGTCTATCATTTGAAGACAGGCACTACGTAGTCTTAGAAGTAAGTGCCTATGTAATTCTTGGTAATAGTGATTGCGTAGTGGCTAGTGTGAGACATTGTGAAGCTCTTAAACATTACGCAGTGCCTGATGATAGTGCTTCTACAATTGGCAAGGACAGTGACTACGTAATCCATGTGGACAATCAATGGAAACTTTTAGTTCACAATCTCACTCACTCGTAGTTGAAAATGTACCATAATCTAGGTGAGTTTCTCAACTATCACTCTTGTGTGCTTTTTCTTCCATAAGTGTCGCTTTCACTTTCGCGACTGTCATTTTTGCGTACTTTCACTTTTGAAAGTGTCAATTTTTCTATCTTTAGATTTTGCATGTGTCACTTTCACTTTCTTTAGCTTTTTCAAGTGTCATTTTCACTTATTTTCACTGTCGCAAATGTCACTTTTGATTATTTTCACTACCGCATGTGTCACACTTTGACGCACCAATAGAGGCATATCTAACACTCTCTTCTACATTATATAATTTTATATATCATAAGAATAATAGCTAGACACTCTCCGACAACTTAACACATTTTCTAGTTGCAGTCACCACTTGTGTCGTAACTTTTACTCTAAGTGTCACAATGATACATTTTAATTGTCGCACTTAGAAAAATGTTTATTTGCTATCGTTCCAAGGTATGTGTGTGGGTATTGAGTATTGTACATTATATAGGCTTCTGTTTGATGGTATACAGGTGTGTGTTTCTATTTTGTAACTTTCTTATATCATGTGCTCTCTCTTGTTCCATGATCCAATACTTAGCCATTTCGGGGCTTTCCCTGTCTTCGCACTTTTCATACCTAAAATTTCAACCACTAGATGAACACATTGCATAATATTATCTAGAAAGACTACATTCCTTATCTCCTACAAATTCATTCCATTCCATTCTGAGGATAGCCTCGTTCACAACCACATTGCGCAATCCTAAAGCATAATCTCTTAAGTCTTTACTACTCACACTTTCTCATTCTGCTCAATGATAACCTCTTTCTACCTCCATTATGAATTGGATAGTTTTATATGAGTATGGAGAATCCTCCTAATCACTATTTAAGAGAACTACAAAACCACACAATTCATTGAGCCTATCCTTCAATCCCTATACATTGTGCAATTATAGTTGTTAGTCTTACCACTCCTGCTGACTAAAACCCCTCATTGCACAATTCCTCACCTTTTATTGCCTCCTAATACACTTTCTACAACTCCAGTGGATAGTGGGGTCATCTCTTAGTCCCTGTGAAGCTCAACTATGTAATCCATTCCTCCTCTTCCCTAAGCACTATGCATTATGCAGTCACAGTCAACAGTCACTCCATCCTTGCCTCCTGAACTTTCCCACTATGTGGAAGCTCCATCAATGATCTCCTACTATGTTAAATGCATATTTCCAATCAATAGTCAGGCATCCCTAGACCCTTGTAGCTGAGAAATACATAATACCTTGTCTCTTTCTCTTTATTGGGTAACTTCAACCTTCAAGCCCCTAGTCATAGTTTATGGCACTTCCCACGCATGCTTCTATATTCTTATTTCCCTAGTGTATTGTGCATTTATAGTACATAGTCTCCCACTTCTTACCTCTTGTAACTATGTAATTCTCCCAAAGATGCCTCTCCCTCTCTGCCCTTGCACAAAACCATCATAGTCAACACTTTCCATGAGAAAGAAAAGGTAAATGGTTTTCAGACTGATGTTATCTTATCATGAGTAGACTTCATTTGCAGGTGTTATCATCTCAACATGGAAGGGTGATGATCAAGGGAGGTTACCAAGGAGTGGTTATAACAAGGAACTTTTGGTGAAGAAGCAAAAGGAGGAACCATCATGAAGGACATAAAGAATCTTGGACCAAAACAAAGAAATGGCAACTCTTGCTGACTTGGAAGGTTCCAACACTAATTAAGACCCTTTAGAAGGTGAAGATAGAGTACAAGAAAATATCCATCATGAAGAAGTCAAAGACACAACAACAAATAGAATATATTGACCTTTATGCACTATGGAATCTTATGTCATTGTCACCAAGTCATGGATTCACAAAGTGTCACCACAAAAGTAATATGAGTTAATGTATTTTTCCGCATAATTTATGGAATGTAATTATTGTGTTCTCAAAAATTAATAAAATGTGAAATGTGTGGAAGCCCAAGGGTCCCACATTAAATGTGAAAATTCACTAGAAAGTTCCAAAGTCATGGATATGCTCAAAGGTCACTTATGAACTTGAAAAGTCATAGTAGGAGTTCAAGAGTTATGAGTGAGGTCAAGAGTCACATGGGAGATTGAGTGTCACCTAATTTCTTATAAATACACCCTCGTAGATCAAGATAATTAATTTGAGACTTTTCACCTTGGCTTCTCTATCTTGGCATAGGAGAGAAGATATTTCTTTGGAGGAGCAAGTAGGGACTTAATGTTCCACTATTGGGTCTAGTGTGGCAATATTGTAATTGTGTATCTTGGGAATTTCACTCTATGTATTAAGCTCTCAGAGACAAAGAATTTTTGTGCTTATGTTGTGAATTATTGCGAAATTCTTCTTTCATTGTTTTTTGTGTATGTTTATGTTAACACATACTAATGAAAATGAACTATTTCATTGGCTTTGGTATGCATCTTGTTGAATGTGCATTGTTACTTGCTTTTATGATCATTGTTATCTTATGAACTACTTTACAAGTTAATAAATTCCTGCTTCATGCTCTTGTGTGTGTCTTTTAGGATATTACTATTAATTTTTTTCTAAAGGAGCACTCTCTCTTTTCTCCTTAGTAAAATTACCTCATATACATTGTAATTTCATACCTCACAATGTCAACTTCCTTGTTTCAAATTTTGTTTGCATAATCTATAATGTTGATATTCATAGCCAAGAAAAAGACCTATAATAATGTTGATATGCCCCTACTCCAAATTCTAAGGTCTAGTTGGGACTTCATACCATAGAAACCCCCTTTTTTAGCAGATTTCCAACACTATCAATAGTGGTAGTAGAAGGAGAGCTAAATGACAAGCTGTACACGTTGAGTCTATTTTGAATCTCTTATCTTCAATGGATAATTCCAAAATCATAATCCCTAGATGTTTCTCTAATAGATAAAACTTATGCTCCCTATGGAACTCAATATTTATAACTTGTCTCAATTAAAGTTTGATGGAAAGGATGGAATATCCATAACTGAGCATACATATCCACTTCTTAAATTTTGTGATCTTAATGAAGTAATTTATGAATATGTTTCTTATAAATTATTCACCCTCATACTTCAAGGCCAATTTAAGTTGTGGTTTCATACCTTATCAATCGATTCCATTCATTTATTTGAACAACTCTTCAAGGAGCTTCATCAAGCCTTTAGCGGGTATAATTACTGAGATGTTTATAAAGGGATTATTCAAATTAGAATGAAATCTAATGAATCAATAGAGGATTTTTCTAATATATTTGTTTAGCTATGTTATGAATTTCCATATGAAGATGTGGATTGAGTTTCCTTCAATAAAAAGTTTCAGCGTTTGGTTCAAATTTCCTTGAAACAATTTGAATATGAATCCTTAGATGATTAGGCTCTTCCAACTCATTTTGATCATAAGACACCTCAAATTCCATAGGAAGAACCTACTTCACCTTTTGTACCTTATGTTTGGTGGCCTGGGTGTAGGTGAAATGGACAATCATTCAAATTCGGAAACGATTTCCGCCAGTTTAAGTGGAATTTCTTCTTGGAGCTCCTTCGGTGTATTAGTCATCATTACACATTGCAAATCACAATTCCTCCAAGCCAGGGTTCATTCACTCATGAATGATGTGATGCGATATTAACTCAAGTGTCAACAGTTAGCAGTGATCCAATGGTTATCAGTGATATCGCACGGGGATTTTTGCAACATTTACCCGCCTTCACTGAGTTGGATAAGGTTTATAAACCCTTGGTCTATAAAATTTCGGGTCTGGTTTTGAGATTAACGTCCGAACATCTTAAGACCTGATATCCATTGGATAACGGAGGCCATTAAATCCTACGACTTGCGAAATTTCTATTAGCACAGGGGTTAAAAACAAGCCCAACCACCATAGTTGACTGTGACGTAAGATGTTGAAAATGAAATCAATGGCTAGGAATGAGTGCGGGGCTTCAACCCCGATCAAGAAATCCATACACTTCCACCCCCATAGTTGCTAATACATGGCGAAAAAGAAATTAAATGTGATCACACTAGATCACACAGAACTCTAAATTCTCAGGCCAAAATGGGAATTCAATAATACACAGAGATACTATGGAGGGATGTAACACCTCCGAGATTGACCAATTATACACAAAAATACAAAGAGATATAATTTCTACAACTTAATATTATATGGCCAAAACAAGCCGAATCAGTCAAAATCCCCTTACAATCATTCAGAAATTACATAAATACTATTTCATCCTAACAACAAGATCCTTAAACTCTGGATCGAATTTTCCTAATCTTAAACAATATCTAATTTGGTCGATATTCTCCTCGAGAATCTCAACTGAATCAAAATTGCATGAATTAATTACAAAACCACTCAATCCCTAAATCCTAGCTCAAATCCTATCTAGAAAACTTGTAAATTGACAACTAAAGGATCCCACTCCTTTGCTTGTAATGTTTTTTTGTATTTTTGGAATAAATTCGAAGCCTTTTGTCTTCAAGCCTCATGCTCTTACATCAGACTGCTAAGGACAAAATTTTTCATGGGCTCCTGTCCATGAGCTCTTCTATAGAACTACCCAACTTCTGTAGTATGGAATCTTTCATCCAAGTAGCTTCAGTGATTGGTTGATCCTTCCATTTGACCAAATACTAAAATAATTGTGTCCTTTTATCTTCTTCAACAATTTCTTGTCCAAAATCCTTTCTGGCTTCAATTCCTTTTCTATAGGTAATTTTTTTACCCAATCAATCTCTTGTTCTTCTTGATCCTCTGTTGTGTCATCTGCATTTTCACTTTCATACTTATACAAATCAGCAACATTGAAAATTGGAGATATTCCAATATAAGGGGGTAATTCAATTTCATATGCATTTGTAGAAAATTTCCTCCAGACTCTGCATGGTCCAATTTTCTTAAACATTAGCTTATTATACTCCCTTTGTGGAAAATTTTCTTTCCTCAGGTTTGCTAAAACCAAATCTCCAACCTCAGAGTTAACTTCTCTTTTCTTCAAATCTGCTGTGCTCTTGTATTTTATGTTGTTGTCTTGTAGTTGTTGTTTTACCTGTTCATGTATTGTTTGAAATTCTGTGGTACTTTTTTGAGTACTTTTTTGCTTTTGCCATATAATGTAAGGTATTTTATGTTGTTGTCTTGTAGTTGTTGTTTTAGTTGTTGTTTTACCTGTTCATGTATTGTTTTTCCATTTGAGTACTTTTTTGTAGTCTTATGATGTTCAGATGTTAATCTCAAAACCAGACCTGAAATTTTATAGACCAAGGGTTTATAAACCTTATCCGGCTCAGTGAAGGCGGGTAAATTTCGCAAAAATCCCCGTGCGATATCACTGATGACCATTGGATCACTGCTAACTGTTGACACTTGAATTAATATCGCATCACATCATTCATGAGTGAATGAACCCTAGCTTGGAGGAATTGCGATTTGCACTGTGTAATGATGACTAATACACCGAAGGAGCTCCAAGAAGAAATTCCACCTAAACTGGCAGAAATCGTTTCCGAATTTGAATGAATGTCCATTTCACCTACAACCAGGCCACCAAGCATAAGGGACAAAAGGTGAAGTAGGTTCTTCCTATGGAATTTGAGGTGTCTTATGATCAAAATGAATTCGAAGAGCCTAATCATCTAAGGTTTCATATTCAAATTGTTTCAAGGAAATTTGAACCAAACGCTGAAACTTTTTATTAAAGGAAACTCAATCCACATCTTCATATGGAAATTCATAACATAGCTAAACAAATATATTATAAAAATCCTCTATTGATTCATTAGATTTCATTCTAATTTGAATATTCCCTTTATAAACATCTCAGTAATTATACCCGCTAAAGGCTTGATGAAGCTCCTTGAAGAGTTGTTCAAATAAATGAATGGAATCGATTGATAAGGTATGAAACCACAACTTAAATTGGCCTTCAAGGATGAGGGTGAATAATTTATAAGAAACATATTCATAAATTACTTCATTAAGATCACAAAATTTAATAAATGGATATGTATGCTTAGTTATGGATATTCCATCCTTTCCATCAAACTTTAATTGAGACAAGTTATAAATATTGAGTTCCATAGGGAGCATAAGTTTTATCTATTAGAGAAACATCTATGGATTATGATTTTGGAATGATCCATTGAAGATAAGAGATTCAAAATAGACTCAACGGGTACAGCTTGTCATTTAGCTCTCCTTCTACTACCACTATTGATAGTGTTGGAAATATGCTAAAAGAGGGGGTTTCTATGGTATGAAGTCCCAACTAGACCTTAGAATTTGGAGTAGGGGCATATCAACATTATTATAGGTCTTTTCCTTGGCTATGAATATCAACATTATAGATTATGCAAACAATCTTTGAAACAAGCAAGTTGACATTGTGAGGTATGAAATTACAATGTATATGAGGTACTTTTACTAAGGGGAAAAGAGAGAGTGCTCCTTTAGAAAAAAAGTAATAGTAATATCCTAAAAGACACACACAAGAGCATGAAGCAGGCATTTATTAACCTGTAAAGTAGTTCATAAGATAACAATGATCATAAAAGCAAGTAATAATGCACATTCAACAAGATGCATACCAAAGCCAATGAAATAGTTCATTTTCATTAGTATGTGTTAACATAAACATACACAGAAAACAATGAAAGAAGAATTTTACAATAATTCACAACATATGCACAAAAATTCTTTGTCTCTAAGAGCTTAATACATAGAGTGAAATTCCCAAGACACACAATTACAATATTGCCACACTAGACCCAATAGTGGAACATTAAGTCACTACTTGCTCCTCCAAAGAAATATCTTCTCTCCTATGCCAAGCTAGAGAAGCCAAGGTGAAAAGTCTCAAATTAATTATCTTGAGCTATGAGGGTGTATTTATAAGAAATTAGGTGACACTCAATCTCCCATGTGACTCTTGACCTCACTCATAACTCTTGAACTCCTACTATGACTTTTCAAGTTCATATGTGACCTTTGAGCATCTACATGACTTTAGAACTTTCTAGTGAATTTTCACATTTAATGTGGGACCCTTGGGCTTCCACACATTTTACATTTTATTAATTTTTGAAAATACAATAATTACATTCCATAAATTATGCGGAAAAATACATTAACTCATATTACTTTTGTGGTGACACTTTGTGAATCCATGACTTGGTGACAATGACATAAGATTCCATAGTGCATAAAGGCCAATATATTCTATTTGTTGTCGTGTCTTTGACTTCTTCATGATGGATATTTTCTTGTACTCTACCTTCACCTTCTAAAGGGTCTTAATTAGTGTTGGAACCTTCCAAGTTAGCAAGAGTTGCCATTTCTTTGTCTTGGTCCAAGATTCTTTATGTCCTTCATGATGGTTCCTCCTTTTGCTTCTTCACCAAAAGTTCCTTGTTATAACCACTCCTTGGTAACCTCCCTTGATCATCACCCTTCCATGTTGAGATGATAACACCTACAAATGAAGTCTACTCATGATAAGATAACATCAATCTGAAAACCATTTACCTTTTCTTTCTCATGGAAAGTGTTGACTATGATGGTTTTTTGCAAGGGCTCTGAGGGAGAGGCATCTTTGGGAGAATTACATAGTTACAAGAGGTAAGAAGTGGGAAACTATGTACTATAAATGCACACTACACTATGGAAATAAGAATATAGAAGCATGTGTGGGAAGTGCCATAGACTATGACTAGGGGCTTGAAGGTTGAAGTTACCCAATAAAGAGAAAGAGACAAGGTATTATGTATTTCTCGGCTACAAGGGTCTAGGGATGCCTCACTATTGACTGGAAATATGCATTTAACATAGTAGGAGATCATTGACGGAGCTTCCACATAGTGGGAAAGTTCAGGAGACAAGGATGGAGTGACTGTTGACTGTGACTGCATAATACATAGTGCTTAGGGAAGAGGAGGAATGGATTACATAGTTGAGCTTCACAGGGACTAAGAGATGACCCCACTATCCACTGGAGTTGTAGAAAGTGTATTAGGAGGCAATAAAAGGTGAGGAATTGTGCAGTGAGGGGTTTTAGTCAGCAAGAGTGGTAAGACTAACAACTATAATTGCACAATGTATAAGGATTGAAGGATGGGCTCAATGAATTGTGTGGTTTTGTAGTTCTCTTCAATAGCGATTAGGAGGATGCTCCATACTCCTATAAAACTATCCAATTCATAATGGAGGTAGAAAGAGGTTATCATTGAGAAGAATGAGAAAGTGTGAGTAGTAAAGACTTAAGAGATTATGCTTTAGGATTGTGCAATGTGGTTGTGAAGGAGGCTATCCTCAGAATGGAATGGAATGAATTTGTAGGAGATAAGGAATGTAGTCTTTCTAGATAATATTATGCAATGTGTTCATCCAGTGGTTGGAATTTTAGGTATGCAAAGTGCGAAGACAGGGAAAGCCTCAAAATGGCTAAGTATTGGATCATGGAACAAGAGAGAGCACATGATATAGGAAAGTTCCAAAATAGAAACACAAACCTGTATACCATCAAACAGAAGCCTATATAATGTACAATACTCAATACCCACACACATACCTTGAAACGATAGCAAATAAACATTTTTTCTAAGTGCGACAATTAAAATGTGTCATTGTGACACTTAGAGCAAAAGTTACGACACAAGTGGTGACTACAACTAGAAAATGCGTTAAGTTGTCGGAGAGTGTATAGCGATTATTCTTATGATATATAAAATTATATAATGTAGAAGAGAGTGTTAGATATGCCTCTATTGGTGCGTCAAAGTGTGACACATGCGGTAGTGAAAATAATCAAAAGTGACATTTGCGACAATGAAAATAAGTGAAAATGACACTTGCAAAAGCTAAAGAAAGTGAAAGTGACACATGCAAAATCTAAAGATAGAAAAAGTGACACTTTCAAAAGTGAAAGTACGCAAAAATGACAGTCGCGAAAGTGAAAGTGACACTTATGAAAGAAAAAGCACACAAAAGTGATAGTTGAGAAACTCACCTAGATTATGGTACATTTTCAACTAAGAGTGAGTGAAATTGTGAACTAAAAGTTTCCATTGATTGTCCACATGGATTACGTAGTCACTGTCCTTGCCAATTGTAGAAGCACTGTCATCAGGCACTGCGTAAAGTTTAAGAGCTTCAAAATGTCTCACACTAGCCACTACGCAATCACTATTACCAAGCATTACATAGGCACTATCTTCTAAGACTACGTAGTGCCTGTCTTCAAATGATAGACGTGAACTACTAGGCTTGCTAGGAAGGGGTGCACTTATGAATGCATCAAAATAAGTTACTACCATTTATATCACTCATTTCTCTAGGAAAATATCCCTTTGTATTCTTCTCATGCACATTAATCACTAAAAGTAACCAAGCATACTTTTATCTCTTTTTCAAGCTCATTAAAACCTCACAAAGAAGACACCCTTGTATCAAGCTTACTACTCTCTCTTCCTTGACCTCATTAAGCCATGGAAAAGGCACCCTATTAAGTATCCTTTTATTTTTTTTCATGATAATTAGAACTAAACAAAAAATACACTATTGATCTTACTTGTCTTCTCTTTTATGCTTGCTAAAATATGGAGGAGATATCAATTACTAAAAAGAAAGGGGAGGAAAACTATTTTGATCATTCTATTAGTCAAAATGGCATTGTCATTCATGTCAGTATTGAGCATGGCACTTTTTTCTTCAGTACCTTACAACTTGGTTTTAGCTTTCTTAAGAACTATACCATACATATAGGTATTTTACTCCTCTAATTGCTTACTCTTTTAGCTACTGTGGAGTGTGTTTCAATGCCTCTTGTGTTTTTTCATGATTTCAGATGGTGCTCAATAGTGAAATTTGTGTTTTTCCATTACATGTTCAAGGGAAGTCTAAAATTTATGGAGACATATTTCGTCCTTGTTAGCCTTTTGTGTTGGTCATCCTTGTCAGTTGTACTTAGTGACTTCATATTTTTCACATCATCTTTTATTATTTTCTATGTCAATTGATGGGCGATACATTAAGGTTATCCTTTGACATATATTCTCCTATTCACTTCAACTCATTATCCAAGATCTTAATCTAGGAAATAATAGTACCTTGGATCTTGTAGTCCTTAGCGATATGCCTCCTCATGATCAATAGTGGGTTAACCTCATTAACCCGTGATCAGACAAGTCCATGAGTGTTCAATGTCAACACAATTATTCACACTCTGTGGGTTGCGATAGGTACCATTGGTTCCATTTTCATCATTGGTGGACCCCCATGCATCCTCTAATGCTATTATCTCAATTAGTGGTAATCATAAGGTTTCTACCATGCTCGAAATCAACTCATCTATTCACATGTTGTAGATTCGTACCATTAAGGAATCACCCTAGGCAAAGTGAAGCAGGGAAGTTGGCCAATAAACCCACTCATCATAGAGGTCTCTATAGGAAGAGTAGGAAAATTTAGTGAAAGCTAGTAATAGGTCCAAGGCAATGCTATTGCAACGACGAGAAACATGTCCATGGAATATCAACATGCATAAAGAAGAAATGCAATGCATAGTAGCTATCATAAGGTAAGAAGTGGTGAAATCCTCATTGGGTACAGCCCAAAGATGAAAACAAAGAGAAAATGAGGGCTCACATTCAGAGTTATGGTGGATTAAAAGGAGGGATGTCAAGTAAATAAACAAATGCAAAAAGGACACCAATATGGTGAATTGTTCCTAAAATAGGTTGCCCATGTAAAGGAAGGCTCTATTGTGTAAGTTACAATGTTAAAACATAGATGGGTTTATGTAGAAACTTGATGGGATTGGATTTAAGGAAAAATGAAGATGAAAAATATGATCAAGAATGCAACAAAGGTCGAAGGGAAATACCTACCCCTATATGCCAGATTTAAGAAAAACACACCTAGGTTCATGTGGATTTCACACTAAAAACGACACCCTATCCTATAAAATCCATCCAAAAAAAAACTAGTCCCGTGGTTAAATGACATAATGAAAGAACTAAAACATGAATCAAATAAAAATAGGTGTATTTTTTTTCAGTTTTATATTTTTTTATGGTTTTTGGAATATATTATGTACCGTAAAAATGTTCTCCATATACACCAAACCAAAACTAAAATACACATGTATAAGGCATAACATAGTGTAATAGGTTATGTTATGTAGTTACGACTATCGAGCACAAGACAAAAATTCCTAAGGATGTGTATGAACTCATGCACCATTTTCAACATAATATAGCACACTAAGTTGAATTTCCATATTCCTCAAGGCTAATGATTCCATGGAAAACCTAGAACCATATTTTTATCAAGAAATACATGACGACATAAAGAATGAGTGACCTCATGAACTAGTACAACTCCGTGACAATGATTATGAAGACATGGAAGGGGTGAAATACACACATCAATAGGAGGGTTTGGGTTGGAAAATTAATTTGCAATTTCAATATTAGAAACCCAATACTTGACTTAGTTCAAGGGTGGCACTTCAGTGAATGGCCTAGAAAATTCCCCTAGCCCAATTCAAGATTTATTTTTCTAGTATATACCATTTCCCAATTGAGTAGAATAGATACATCAAGAGGCATATTATCCCTTGGATTATAAATCGAATCGATAACCTTAAGGATGACTTGATTTGAAAGTAACATGTTGTTAAGGGAGTCATGTGGAATATGAAGAGTAACATCCTCTGTAGGAAAATAATCCTAATCGTGTTCAATATTGGGATGGATTTTCTAATCAACAGAAGGAGGTGTTGAAAGGAATACCGAGGAGGAAATATTTCCTTGAAAAGAAGCATATGATTATCATACAAGTCTACATTTGAAAGATATGACACTACCCAAGAGTCATGTGACTGATTGGATCCACTGGTGATGGAAGAGACCACATGCATGGCGGAAATAGAATTGGATGGAATATTAGGTGGGGGTATGGGAAAAACTCCTATAAGTGATGGTATTTTAAACAATCCCACATCGAAATTCTCATACTCCATAGTGTTATCTCCATAAAATGGAACAATAGTGCCCAGAGTGGTGAATTTGGCCACCATAATAAAATAATTAGGTTGATCAATAGTAATGACCTACCTTCATGGGGAAAGTGAAGGACATGAAAAACCAATGAAATTACAAAAATCATAGCATACCAAAAACTACATCCAAGGATCACATTATAATCAAGTGGGGTGTAAACAACGTCTACACATCAATGATAATAATTTACCCCCTATTCTGAAGGAAAATGTTGGGAGAACATGCTCAGGAAGAAAAGTATGACCACCAAAATATTGAAGGGCAGTACTTGACATAATGAGTGGTGGAGAACCAAGAGCTTTCCAACATGGAAATCCCATAATATAGGCAGAAGATCCATCATTCAAAAGAGTGAAGAACACATCCCAATTATGGATGTGTACAAAATTTTTAAAGATAACCTAATTAGATAACTAAAATTATTGGTAATAAAATCAAACGTGATCGAATTTGACTATGAGGGGTCAACCCCTCCCATAGAAGTTAACAAGGCTCTACCTTTCATAGGAAAACTTTACATATACTTCAAGAAAAGCATGCCACAAGGTGTTTGGGCTAGATATTCAATAATATGACAATGTTGGGAAACCCACACATTGGGATTTTATGCTGATTTCAAAGAACACCCTTAGGTGGGTGAAACACTAGATCTAAAGGCTTATCTAGTGTGATAGGCCCATTAAGAATAGTGGGGATCACTGGGTCCTTAGAAGGAAAACTAGACTCTCAGGTCTCATAATACTTAGCTCTCCTAAAAAAATTGACTTGCCCATTGCACATAAGGATCGGTGTTGAGCCTTTGGGAAAATGTTGGCTTCCCATGCCACTAGGAGGAGGTTGTACAACCATTTTATGTTGAGATTTGGAAAGAAACCGATGTATCAAAATATCCAACTATTGAGGGGCAGTTGATTACATAAGAAAATGATGAATATCATCCATAATTAGGAATTCATGAGTTAAATGATCCCATTGATAGATCTTAAAAGTAAATTCAACCTTTCTCTAAGAGTAAAACAAGTTTAAATAATGGGCACATAACATGGTTTTCTCCTCTATGGAAACCTCGACCTTGGTGAAATCCTTGGAAATAGGTAGTAATATGTTTTGGGTAAACCATTATTTATGTAGAGAATTAGGAATATTGTTCCTAATCAATCATTTCCTTCACCTCCACTCGTGTTTGTGATCATTAATATGGGTAGAGGAGTCCTACTTGAAGGTCGACAGGAGATTGGTTCCAATATATTTCCAAAAAGGTAATTGAAAATGCTTCAAGAAAGTTTGTTCCAGGGAAAAATAGTTATTGCAGGATGCCTTATCTAATCCAATATACCATTTTTTAACATTTATGGTTGGGGTTCTATAGAAGAGTCTCAACCTAATACAATCATCCACCAAGGAATTTTAGGAAAGCCATAGATGTTATGTGGCGATATGTGTGGTCGAGTTCTCTCCCATATTTCTGTCAAACTTGGACATATTAGATTGTAATTTCATAGGCATTGGATGTGACTAAGGATCATGGAACATGGAGTCATTTATTAACTTATCCAAATCAGAAAAATCAAGGGATGCTATAAATTAAAACTGGTGTTAATTGAACGGGTCTAGAGGTAAAGAAGGGCTATAATATGGGGCATAATTTCCATAAGAGGATGGCTAACCGAGGGAATGACTAGACCCATAGTATTGGTCCTCTAGACTAGTTATCATGGTGAAAGGATTAGTTCCCCCAGGGGGGATTTTTCCCAAAGGCGAAGGAACTCTGACAAGCATGGATATTAATGGTATTATACCTCACACTAGAAGGAATACCTCTTGTGGAAAAAACATTGTTGTAAGCATTAAATATCATGGGCATAGTGGAACTAGTGGGGATATTTCCCCCAGGTAAGTTAGCCCCTCTAAAGGAATAAGAACCTCCAGAGAATAACATTTATATTAAAATAAAACTTCACAAAGATTAAAATTTCCTCTAAAATCATTATTCCCTCAAACTAGCTAGGGACAAATATAAACTCCCATAACAATTTTCCTAAAGAGGATTAACCCATGATAGATATCGCGACCATAGGGATTGATGACCTAGGTGGGAACCACCCAGCTCCCAAAGGTTGAGTGAGGATTTCTGCCATTCCAAACATATATTTGGATGGAAGGAAGGATACAAATAAGTTTGGTTAGCTTTTTAGGGTTGCAAAAGAAACTAGTGGGATGGACCAAAGCAAGTAGAATGGTGTTGTTTAAATAAGAGAAGTGGAAAATATCAACCTAATTGGTGTTAAAGAAGACATCACTAAAGAAACTCTTAGATGTTGATGGTGAAGAGGGACCCTTTACCCGATAAAAGTAGCATCACTCTCACTAGACATTTAATAAGAGAATAAGGAAAAAATATATATGAAACAAACACCTAGCAATACAAGTACCAAGTCAAGAGGATTAGTCAAAGGTGGGTTGACATGTGGTGGCATAATTTCATCCACAACTTTAACAGTAACATACTATTTCCCCTTTGATGTAAAATTAACCCTTCCAACTTGTGTTTGGACTAAGACCTCTTATAATGGAATTATCTAATGTCTCTATGGTGGTGGGCCAACCTCTTTAGGACAAAGGTGTCACAATATTTGATATTAATGTATAGTTTGTCAGCCACAATGAATATATAATTATTTCATTAATTATCATAAGATAATTCTATGGAAAACTAAACTTGAACGAAACAACATACATTATAAAATACCTAAGATATCTAAGAAGAAGACCAAATATAAAGGCTCCTCTTGAAAGCCAAGATGCTTAAGGTGATTAATCACTCAAGAACCTTTGACTAATGAAGGACTGGAGAAGCAGTTACCCCAACATCCCTGCACCAGCCTTGACCAATGCAGGTGAGTTTGATGGATCTTAGTGTCACCCTCTAGGAGAATTGATATGGTGATTGATGTCTGCCTCAAGTACTATGTGTCTTCCCACTCATACTCACCTAGGTAAGAGCTCTATATGTTCACCACTTGCCAACCAAACAATTAGTGGAACACGTGGTCAAAACCATATAGGTGAGGTAGCTAATCCTGAAACCTCTCAAGAGATTTCTAAAAGCAAGAAATACATATTTGTTAACGGTGTTGGATACCGCCTACATATAGGGGGTCTCCTCGATGTGAAGTCCCAATGGGACCTCACACTATTTGGAGTAAGAGCCCCATCTAGACTATCGGCCCAACCACCATAACTATAAGGTTTTCCTTGAATAAAATGAGTAACATATGATATTAACCCATAAAATTTCAAATTAGTAAGAAAGTTGACACTATGAAACACAAATTATTAGATGTGTAAAATGAGTCCTTCATGAGAGGGGAGACATGAGTGAGTCTCTAGAAGGAAAGTAATAGTACTATCCTAAGAGAGACACATGGGAGCAGGAAAAGATTCTTTAGTTATCTAGTGAAGTGGTTCACATAGACACAATGAACATTAAAGAAAATAAAACACACATCCAACGATATAAGCACCAAAGCCAATGAAGTAGTTCCATTTCTTTAGTACATATGAACATAACATATACCACAAACATATAAATAACAATCTTACACTATTCATGATACATCCATGAAAATTGTGTAGGCTCAATGATATTCTGATTATAAATGAAAGATTCAAGTACACACATACAACTATTAGACACTAACTCCAATAGTGGAGCATTAAGTCACTTCTTTCTTCTCCAAGGAATGGTATTATCTCCTATGCCAAGCTAGAGAAGCCAAGGATATCTCTCCAAAGTGTAAACCTACAAAATCTCCTTTTGCTTGAAATATGAGGTTTATTTTATAACAAATAGGAATGACCTTTCATATCCCCTATGACTCTTGAGTTACCCTCGTGACTCTTGGACTCCTAAGTGACCTATTGGGATGGGGTCCCCTGGGTCAATTTGGGGGCAAAATCCCAAGTTTTGATGTAAAAAGATGTAAAGTCTCCACAAATTGTGGTCGCAGGGTGTGTAGCTAGTTAAGAGTCAAAAAATGGTTTTATCCTCCTTTGTGTAGGATTTAGTCAACTTTTTGAAGATATATTGTCTTAGAGAGTCTAAGGAAAGTAATGGAAGTTTGTCTATGGGTACGAGCGAAGGAGTCTAGAGCAAAGAAGTAGTCTTAGAGGGGAAAAATCTTTGCATCTAAGTGCACAGAGGCCTAGAGTAGTGTCCATAGCTGAGTGCACAGACCCCTGAAGCTGAGTGCGCAGGGAAGTATTGAGTCTGTAAACCTATATTGAAGATCAATAAAGAAGATTATTGCATAAATTCATGTGCTTTAGCTCTTTACTTCTGTTATGTATAATTGCGGTATATGTCGTGATGAATTATGTTTTTATGAAATAATGATGCATTTATGTGTGACTTTACATTATCTGTATTACTATCTGAATGCAATTAATGTTAAGCGATTACAAGAAGATCCTAACACTTTCTATTAAAGTTATTAAACACTTGGGTAGATCTGTGTAAATACTGATCCAAGGGTAATCTAGGGTGAGCGTAAATAGCTAATTGGCCTATTTAGGGTCCGCAAAAGCTAGTTGTAAGCCTTCATGGAGGTCTAGAGGCCGATTAAAGGAAGTTACAGTGATAAGCCATAAGGGCTTAGAGATCTATGCGAAGGCAGATCTAGGTCGCAAAAGGACATCACACTGATCTCTGGGTACAAAAACTTGGTTCCAACGTCCCCCCATACTGCTTCAGGTGAGACTTCAATCCACACACCGCAGATTGATGCCGAAAGGTCTAGTAGTGTAGGGATTTTTTTGGTGCAACTAACTATGAACCTGGGTCAACACACCCCAAGACAACAAATGGTTCCGTTGTGGTGGCCTACGTTACAAAAGGATACCAAAGCATATTGTAGGGCATGTGATGCATGTCAAAGAATGGGCAGACCATTGTGAAAAGATGCGCTATCTCTGAATCCTCAGATGTCATTACAACCCTTTGATAAATGAGCTATTGACTTTATCGATCCAATTCAGCCCCCAGGTAAGAAAACAGGTGCGCGTTATATCATCACCGCAATAGAATACCTAACTAGATGGGTGGAGGAACAACCTATAAAGGATTATACAAGGGCTACAATAGCTAAATTTCTATTTGAGTATGTGTTAACCAAGTTTGGTTGCTTGAAAGTGTTGATGAGTGATCGCGGTACCCACTTCCTTAATGAAACTATCAACGCATTGACATAAGAGTTCTAGGTGTCTCATCAAAAGAGTATGCCATATCATTCTCAAGCTAATGGGACAGTGGAGGCCTTCAATAAGATATTGGAGAATGTGCTGACAAATATTGGCAATGCGTAGTGGAATGATTGGGATATTATGGGTGTATAGGACTACTTGCAAAAACCTAACAGGTCAAACACCTTTCTGATTGGTCTATGGCATAGAAGTTGTGATGCCTATGGAATATATCATGCCTAGTCTATGCATAGTAGTCGTCATGGGGATGGCAGACCACGGAGCCATGGAAGAATGGCTCGCACAGTTGGTGGAGCTCAAATAGGATAGATTCTTGGTTGGATTTCATCAGCAAGTACAAAAGGAACGTGAAAAGGCATGGCACGATCGACACATCAAGCTATGCACATTCAAGGTAAATGACTTGGTTTTATTATATGATAGTAAGTTCGCAAAATTTCTCGGAAAAATTCAAATGCATTCGTTGGGGCCATATGTCATTAAAGAAATCACAAATGGGGGTGCGGTTCAGCTCAGAAAGTTGAACAAATAACCTTCCCCAGGAAAAGTGAATGGGAGTCGGTTGAAGCCATATGCAGGAGATCCGGCTCAATGACTACTTGATGGTAGCACAATCTTAGTGCTCCAGGCATTTGCAAGGGAGTGCAGGACTATAAAATACACTGCCTGGCTTTGGGAGCTATGCAATAGAGGGGCTAAGTGAAAGAGGGTGATGTCATAGTACCAGAAGCAGTGCAAAGGGAGTTGTGCTCTGGAGGGAGATAATGTACAGCAAAGCCAGAAAATGACCGTTAGGGTCACTGTTCATGATTTGACAGCTAGGAGATGGTTAAGAGGAGTAGGGGGGTAGTATTTAAGGCTGAAATCTTTGGAGATATGCCACCAATTTAGCATTATTGGATGGATTTAGGGGGGAATGGTCAAATTTTAATTCAAAATCTCCTATAAATTACGCATGGTCATCCAACAAAGAACACTTTGCATCCTTAGAATTTTTGTGTTGTTCTATCTGTTGCTGATGAATCGCAAGTTTTTTAATGATTTGGTCACAAGATCTATGTTTGATAATCTACCCGAGAACACCCAGTAATTTATTTGCAGCATTATGTTAGGACGAGGAGAGACTGCAAGCACTGGAGGAATTATTGCATCCGAAGGAGCGGCTCTGGAAATTGTGAGCATGGAGGCTCTGGATCCTGTGCCTACAGTGCCAAGGTTTCCTAGGCTGAAGCCTACACCAATTTTCGAGACCCGTAAGCCAAAGAAAGACAAGAAGAAAAGGTCGGTGCCAGCACGCGAGTCACCTAGAAAGTACTCTACTACATAGGCACACAAGAAGGACAAGCAGCCTGCGAAATTTGTAGATTTGGAGGCCGAAGAGGGCGTTGAAGATATAGACATTGAGGGTGTGGAGCCCATCTCCAAGTTGTCGGAGTATATCCCTCTATGCAAAGGAAAGGTGAAGGTCACCAAGGACCCAAATGTGGAGAAATTTTGCATTCACACGCCTCTGCTGCCAAAAAATATATCCTTTGAAGGTTTGTGCCTAGTGAGGGTTCCCCTTTTAAAGATGGAGGATTGGGACTTGGCTAACCATGAGAGGCTTCCCCACCTCGCGACGGAGAATTACATGAAACAGGTGTATTACAAAGAATCTGGTGTCACTTCGTTGGATCCAGTTGAATGGATTCGCGAAGTAAATCAATCGAGGTTGTTGAACCTACTATGGGTGCCCCGCTATCACTGCTCCAACATCAATATCACCTATATAAAGCAACTGCTGACTTTGGTGCATGATGGGTGTTTATGGCTTGGCATGCCTATCTCCATCACAGACATTCTTGTCCACAGGATCATGCTCCTACCTCATGAAGTATTGAATCTAGCCAAGGAGTTTGGCGGAAAAACAAGCGAGTGCGACTTAGCAGAAAAGATGAAGGCGAAATTTGAGCTTATCAAGAAGTTGCACGAGTACTCGATAACATCCATCAACAACTCCACGATGAAAATTGTGATGCAAATACTAGTTGGTAAGATCATGAGGAAGTGTTGTGGGATGAGGTTTCGGTGTCTATGATCTCGTTAACTTCACAATCTGTGGAGGGTGTGCAGTTTAACTAGTCGTTCTATCAATGTAGCAAGTTCCTTGCGAATTGTCATGAGGCTCAAGATGAGAGAAATACCTTCCACTATGTGTGGTTGTTCCTCTCTATCGCACTGGTCGCTTGGGAGCTATCGGAGGACATTCCATCCCCCCCATTGGAGGTAGGTTTGCTGGAGGCTGCATAGTTTGCCTCACTTTTGGCCATGAAGGACCCCACGCGAGTCACAGAAATGTAAATTTTATGGGTTTTGATGGAGTTGAGCATTTGCATGGCCATGAACCAGCAGCCAAGGTTTTCCCCAATCATGTATGAGAAATTATCAAAGTACAGAGAGTTCAAGGTAGACTTCCACCGCATCTATATCAGGGCACAGAAGGATCCAGAGCAAAAGTGGTTCGATCTGCCATATCTTTCCACAGATGATGTGATTTAGGAAGTCATCAAGCGGTTGCCAACGAATTTGCACTCTTTGTCTAACCTGGTTGCAGGTACCAGCAAATCCGTTGGGAGTTTCGTGGAGAAGAAGAAGAAGGAGGCAGTGAAATAGGAGGTCTAGATTTTGGATGCATAGTGAAGGAAGGAGGTTGAGGAGAAGGCCCAATTAGAAAAAGAGCACACTACAAAGCAACAGGTTGAACAAGATCAGTGTGACTCTGAGCGAAGCAGTAAATCCCCTTCACCCTAGACCAAGAAAGAAGAGCAATCAGCGCAGGGTGGTGGCAGTGATGAAGGATAGAGCACTCCATTTCGGGTCAATGGGTACAGAGAACAGCAAATGGAGGGGCCCCGGAAGAATTCAAAGGTGACTAAGCCACCACTAGATCCCATTACACTGACAGAGGGCGACCTTGACGAGATCGGGGACAAAGTGCGTGACGCCACCGCTAAACTATTGCAGCAATTTGAAAAACAACACCTGCAGTCATTAGGTACTATTCAAAAGGATCTGTGCAAACTGCATATCCGGACCAGTAGGATACAGATGCGAGCAGGTCAAGTGGGCATTGCACAGACGAGTCTGGCACTAGGGACAAGTTAGGTTGTAAAACTTGTCAGGTCAGCGGACCTCATGACAGTCACGCTACCAGAAGGGTCCCTGAGCTTGGAATCGGTCGATGACAAGGTCATCATGAGAACTCTGAAGAAAATTGGCCTCAATTTTGTAGCACTCCCCAATGAATATCTTCACGTGCTGTAGATAGGTGTGATAGTGGAATTGAGGGCGTGGGAGTAATGTGCTCTCAACTTAATAAGTGAATATCAGGTGAACAATGAGAAAATGTTCAAAAAGAAGATTGAGGCCCTGAATCCAAAGGAAACGATCCAGGCATAGAGCACCCAACTGGTAGCTGCAGTGGTAGAGGCATGCAGGACAATGACAAAGTTGCACATACCTAAGGAGGCACCACTTGAGGATAAGATCCGGAAACTTGCTGCGGGCGTCCGCGATGCTAAGGCAGAAGTGGCTAGATTTCAATTTGAACTTAATATGAAAATCACAAAACTGGAGCTCAAGTCACAGCCTTCCACTTTTCCAGAAGTTAGGGAACAACGCGAAGCTGGCGTCAAGGAAGGAATTTCTACTGTGAATGATGCAGTAGTTAACTACACGACTTTATTCGACCATGCCATGGAAGTGGTAATGGCCCTACAGAAAGATCCCATCGTGCATATTTTGAATACAAAGATCCACGAACTCTATCAGTAGTATGATGAGATTAGGGTGATGGCACGCACCATTGCTACAGCGTAGCGCCTCGCCAAGTTGTAGGAGGAAAAAAAAATTCTTACATAGGTGGAAGCAACACAACAAAAGGAAGCAGAACTTAAGGCTAAGTTGGGTCCTTGGTTGGATGAAGCCTACTGGGTATCAACCAACATACATGAAAAGTTAGCGAACTTGCAGCTTACATAGCAAAAGATTAAATGAGTCAGTGAAGGACCAACCACAGAGCAACTAGTGAGCAAGTAAAGAAAACAGCCTCGCAGAGCACGACTGAAGTAGCGGTTGTATAGGTAGAGCTAGGGGATCTTCACAGTAAGATCACCGCACTAGCAGGGTGACTCGAGAGTGAGTCACGACCTTTGTGTTGGGGGCCTATTGGGATGGGGTCCCCTGGGGTCAGTTCTGCAGAAAAGGCCCAATTTTTTATCTAAAAAGATGTAAAGTCTCTACAAATTGTGGTCACAAAGCACGTAGCTAGTTAAGAGTCAAAAAAGGGTTGTACCCTCCTTTATGTAAGCTTGATTTGACCTTTTGAAGATCTACCCATGGTCCGCGGACCATGGGACTGTATAAATAGGTGTGCCTGAGAGATTCTAAGGAAAGTAATGGAAGTTTGTTTATGGGTACGAGCGAAGGAGTCTAGAATAGATAAGTAGTCTTAGAGGAGAAAAGGCTCTGTAGCTAGGTGCACAGAGGCCTATAGTAGTGTCTGCAGCTGAGTATGTGGACCCCTACAGCTAAGTGCGCAGGGAAGTATTGAGTCTATAAACCTATATTGAAGATCAATAAAGAAGATTATCACAAAGATTCTTGTGCTTTATCTATTTACTTCCGTTATGTATAATTGTGATATATGCTATAATGAATGATGTTTTTATGAAATAATGATGCATTGATGCGCAACTTTACTTGATCTGTATTACTATCTAAATGCAATTAATGTTAAGAGATTATGTGAAGATACTAACACTTTCAATTAAAGTTATTAAACACTTAGGTAGATCTGAGTAAATACTAATCCAAGGGTAGTCTAGGGTGTGCATAAACAACTAATTGTCTTGTTCAATGTCTACAAAAGCCATTCGTATGCCTTCGCGGAGGTCTAGAGGCCAATTAAAGGAAGTTACAGTGATAAGACATAAGGGCTTAAAGGTTTGCGCGAAGGAATATCTAGGTTACAAAAGGACATCAGACTGATCTCTCGGTGTGAAAACTTGGTTCTAGCATCCCCCCATACTGCTTCGGGTGAGACTTCAGTCCGTGCACCATAGATTGATGTCGAAAGGGCTAGTAGTGTAGGGATTTGTTTGGTGCAAATAACTCTGAACCTAGGTTAGGATCCCCTAAGCTAACATGACCTTTGAATTTTTATTGACTTTGGGATCCACATGTGGCCTTTCATATTCCACGTGTGACTCTTAGACTTCCACACCTTTACATTTTTTCATTTTCCTTTTGATAATACATAATTACATTCCACATCATGTGGAAAGACACATTAACACATATGAAATTGTTATGACATGTACAAGCCATGACTTGGCATTGATGACATGGAACATCATGATGATGTGGCAATTCCAAGCTCTTCTCTTTGATGATATGTCTTGCATTCTTGATGGTAGATCTAATAAGTACTTCATATTAACCCTCCAAAGATTCTTGGACCAATATTGGTACCTTATGAGTCATCATGAAATGCCTTCATTTTGTCATGGTCTAGGATCTCTTCATTTCTTCATGATGGTTCTTCATTGTGCTTCTTCTCTGCAAGTTCTTCTTAATTATTTTCCTTAACATCTTCCTTGAGAATCACCTTTCCCTATTGAGGATATACAAATGCCACCAAACTTCACTCATAACAAGGCAGGATCAGTCTGAAAATCATTTATTCTACCCCTATTTTGCTCATGGAAGATGTTGATTTCTATGGGCCTGTATGAGGACTGGGGAGGAAGGGATTGTTGAGGACGGTACAATGGAGCTCAAAATTGGTTGAGGTAAGGTGCCACTTCTCACTAGAACTATGTTATGCTCTATGACAAGGGGCTCTTTAGGGGTCCAACGTAGTGGGCAAGTGCAGGAGATAGTGTGATGAGCTTGCTAACTGAAACTACGACATGCGTGAGGATCAAGGGAGAAGGAGATATTGATAGTGCAATTGAGCTTCATAATAACTAGGGAAGGTATCCCTGTGCATTAGAAATGTGATATGCACTAGGGAAGCAACGGAAGACTCATTGATTGTGTAGTGATGGATTCTAGTGGAGAAGGGTTGATGGTTTGTTGACTTAAACTATGACATGTGATGCAACTTAGAGGTAGGCTTATGGGAGAGTGTATTTACCTTAAATAGTGATCTAGGAAAGGCTCCACTTCCCACTAGAACTATGAAATGCAATAAGAAGGAAAGCAAAATAAGGCATGGAACAAAGAGGGGTTCCAGTCAGTAGAGAAGGAAAGACTAGGCACTGGAACTATGACATGTGTAGTGCTTGAGGGTCAGGCTTCTATTGTAGTGTAATTTTATTCTGTAGTGGTTGAATTTCCACTAGAAATGTGACCTCTATTCAAGAAGGCTCACTATAAGAGGATATTGCATAGTTGGCTAAGGCATGAAGCAAAAGTCAAGTCACTTTTCCTAGGGAATGTTCACTGCACTATGAAGGGGGGAAGAACGTTTCATGGCATATTTTTTTTGTAGGGGCATGGAGGAGGTCCTTGTTTTCAACTAGACGCTCTTCATGTTCTATGCAAGGTAGAAGTGTTCAAAACTTAGTTCACTGAGTTAGTACAAGAAACAAGAGTTAGGTGGTCATGGTTTAAGGGTTCTCAATGTGGAATCATAGGAGATGACCTTGAGAAATACTCAATGCACAATTATAGTTGGGAGATATCTCATTAATTAGGCTCATGAATAGGATATTCTCGTCACCTAACAAGAGGGTTCATGCATTCACAACTTGCACTAGGAAAGGGAACCAAGAAGAGCTCCAGAGTGGCTAAGTGTGGGAACAGTACAGTAAGAGAGGGAAGAGCATCCAAACAAAAATCAAACACAAATCACACACATGAATTCCATGAATGCAATCTATGGAAATGCATAGGACTCATAATCAACAATCACACCTTGAAAATACAACAAGGTGACAGTTATTTCTATGTGTGACAGTTGAAATGTCACTTTGCAACACTTAGAACACAAGTTGAGACACAAGGTTCGACTACAACCAGAAAGTGTTCTAAGCTATAAAAATGTGTCTAGAACATATTATTATGATATTTAGAACTATCTAATGCAGAAGAGTGTGCTACAGCTACCTCTAATGATGTTTAAAGGTGCGACACATACAAGAGTGAAAATAGTTATGAGCGACACTTGCGACCCTAAGAAAATGTGAAAAAGGAACTTGCGAAAGCTAAATAAATTGAAAACGATACATGCGAGAGTGAAGAAAACATGAAAATTAAACTTGTTAAAATGAAATAAAGTAAAAATGATAGTCACAAAAGTTAAAGTGCCACTTTTTAAAGAAAAGGTATTCAAAAACAATAGCTAATAAAACTCACTAGAATGATGAGACAAATACAACAGAAAGTGAGAGGGAGATTGTCAATGGAGAGTGTGCACTAACTTTTGTCATAGGTTTCATAGTGCACAATCCTTATGTCTTTTGCAGTCACTGTTGCCAGTGATTATGCAAGAACTGCAACTTTAGATTGTGCAGGCTTTATTCCTAGAGACTATGCAAGCCTTACTCTCAAGGATTGTGCAATGTCTGTCTAATTACAAAAGAAAGGTGTGCTTGTGAATTCATCAAGGGATAAGAATGTGTGAGATAGTTAATTTGAAAATTAGAAATTGATAAGAATACTTGAGTACTTATAAAATCATCAATCAACCATGAAATGGCCATGAGATGACAAATTGCAAGATCCTTAGCAGGCTCCAAAATTCAAGTGTAGGAAATTTTTTGAAGCGTATTGATCATGACATCAACACTTGGTGACACATTGATAGAACTCCATCTTATATTTTTTGGTCTTATATTTAAGTGAAAGGTTTCAGACTTTCAGGAATTATTGATTCGCCATGTATATTACCCCATCTTTGCTACTCATCCCAGCTAAAGATATAATCTCTTTTATTCCTTGCTCAACTTCAACACATTTAAAAGACTATTTATGCCTCAAATATTTTGATAGGCAAGAAGGATAATAAGTATACCGATATTTTGATAATCAGAGTTAAGAACATTCCCCAGTGTTTCTCAAAAAGCGCAAGCCTATTCAGTACTTGGGTGGAGTCGCCTCAAGAAATCACAAGCATCACTTCGTTGCTAGAGGCCTTGTTTAGTACCCCGATGAAGTTTCTTGCTTCACCTCTTTGTGTAGAAAGCCTTTCTCTTCTTCACCCTTTATTTAGTTACTAATATAATGTGATAAGGAACTTATTTATTTTCAATGCGAAAGAGGGATCCTGTCTTATTTACTTTGCAAGAGAGGTTGTTCCTTGTCAAAGGGATTGAAAACATATTTGAAATTTATATGCTCGTTTAAAGTTTCTCACCTTCCCTTTCTCTAATTGACTGATTCAACATTTAAAAACACCATTTAATATGAGGATAACTTAGGAATGAAGATTCTAATAGAAATATAGGATTTGTAGTTCGATCAAAGGCTTTCCATTTAGAGCGAATCATATTTTCCATTCAAACATTGTCAACTTTAAAATATACATAAAACCCAAATAGAGAATAAGTAACAGATTAGCCAAGAATTGTCCATCATCACAACTTCCTTTAAAACATTTTCCACATTGTATTTTGAGCCAAAAGTATCATATTCCATGTGGGGTCTCAGAGAAAAACATAAAACAAAATACAAGACAAAACAAGCAAACAAGACAAAAAGGATAAAGAAAATTGAGAATCGAGCTAAAAAGCAATATGCGAGAAAGAAGTGAGAAAAGAAAGGAAAGGAAAGACTAAAGAGAGAAAATTCAAGATGAATGTACAAGGGAAACTAAAATGAAACTATACCTACCCTTAACCTAACCAGCTAGAAGGCCAAGGCTAAGCATAATGAAATTTGCAATGTAGCCATCGTTGTTCTTGACCTGCAAACAAAAATATACATGAAATTAAAACTGATATGAAACAATGTGGAAAAGATAAGATAAGTACTTGAATAGATTGCACAAAATATTGAAGGTATTTCCTATAGACATAGAGATGTATCCTAACAACTAGATTTAACCAACCTGCAACCTTACCCTTTTGATTAGAACAACAAATAAACAAATCTTGAAAGATTCTTGTGAACGTACCTACATATGTGTTGTCCTTCTTAGCAAACATCAGAAAAGAAAAAAGATTATTATTAACATAGGAGAATTCCAAGTAGGATTTATCTAACCATTCAACAATTGGATATTGATATTGAACAAAACCAATATGAAGACCCTAAGACTCATGAAAAAATGAATTTTCAGTTAACACATTTGAAACACAAAGAGAATCTTTGGTATTAATATTAGATTGGTCAATTAACATAAAATGTTCTCAATTATATATTGATTCCCTTTGTATCGAATTACACGCAAAACCAACAATATGAAATGCTAGGGCATTAAAAACAATTGTTGATATCGTAAATATAGTAAACTAATCAAGACACTGAGTTGAAAAAAGATTAGAAACACATGTCAAACCAAACCCGATATTTGTAACAACGTGAGGGTTTTGGTCTGTTGAGTGATTCAAGCATTTTCTATAACTAAAGGAGAGAAATTGTGCCAAGAATATAATTAACTTCATGACATACACAAAAGGAATAAGAAGATAATCGATCTCAGAATATTTTGACAGAGAGAAATCCTCCAACCCAAAATTAAATTATCTTGGTAATCAGAATGACATACTTTTAAACTATAAGGATTAATAAAAGATGTGCTCTCCAACCCTTGGTCTAATGCAAGGGATTCACATGAAAATGGGTGAACCAAAAAAGAATCCTTTATCTTATAAAAAATTCCATCTTAATTATTAGGAAGATTAACTTGGAAACAACGAAATCCCTTTAAGAATGAACTCACACTGAGTGGATGAATGTTAAGGAAAGAATTATGCATGAAAAACTAGATCCAACTTATTTTAGAGATCTTGGCAGTGTTGTGAGAACCTGACATAACCATTAAAAATGGTTGAAATGCCTCAACTTCCTGACATGTCTCTAAACTTTCTGATAGTGAATCATCGAATTTGGGTAGCTTAAAAAAATTGTGAGGTAGACATCTGCCATTATTGTCACATTTATTAATGAAAAAATTGTTAGTGTCATTGGTTTGATCAAATTTAGGATTAGGTGTATCAAACTCTTCATGGATAGAGCATTTAAATGCATGGATCTAAAAATTTCCTTGATCAAATAGAGTTGGAACATCTTCTTCTTGAATTATGAAATATTTAAGTTGAACAGATCATGAATAATAGATTCAAACTCTTCATCCTTTGATTCAAGGATCGCACCATCTTGTACCTGAATATAACAATTAACACCAGATAAATATTTAAAGAATTTAGAGGAATTGCTAGTGTTATAGTCCATTTTTTCACATCCAATCATTGAACCTCCTAATAGGATCAATCCACATCCTATTCCCCCTTATCACCATATTTCACAAATCCCTAAGAATGTTCCCTTCATCCCCTAGAATTTCATCCCTAAAGTGCATCATCTGAACCAGTTTTAGGACCAACACTCCCTATATGCCTACTAGGGTGCGATCACCTACAGGTCGCTCCATTATGGCCTGCGTTGGTCACCAGAAGGTTTCTCCCGGTTGCACCTATGTTGGTTCTTGAAATCTGGCAGAATGATCGAGATTCCAGAAGCTTCCCCTTCTAGGGGTTTCCAGGAGTTGTTTTAACTACTTACCTTGGATAAAACATTCAGATCCTATCCTTCCCTATTTTGGAGTTTTCGCCACTTATCCTTTGATCCTATCCCTAAATAAAAGGCGGATCTCAAACCCTAGATTGGTAATTGGATAAGAACTCCCAACTTACCCTACTTCTCTATATATTGCCATCATTCTATGTGGTTGGGGGTTAGCTTTTGGAGAGTGATTCTGTCCTTATGCCATTGTAGTGAGTGGTTACTATATCATGCATTTAGGGTGATTATAGGTGCATGTTGTGACAAGAAAAGGACAAGTCAACAACTTGAAGGAGCTCTTCTATAAGATCAAATACTACTTATGGTTGTAATCTCCTTCCATTTATATTAATGTAAAGAATTCATCATTTTCCTATATGTGATATTGTTATTTCTTGTATTTCAATACCATTTTGATCTATTGAATGAAGTATTTAGTATTTAGATCTGCAATCGTAAATCTTGTATAACAAATTGGCAACTCCATTGGGGAATGAAGTATTCCCTTGGTGTTTTCTATGTCCATTGTGTTTTATTACTTCCTTGACAGACCTTTATTGTATCATCCAACCAAGAACAAACCTAGGAAGTGATTTCATTGAGCCTTTTTACAATTTTTGTACTAGAATCCACTTTCTAGGCCCAATGCTCCCCCAGTGCCTCTGACAAAGCGTTGCACCTCACCCATGCCCACCTTGTACCAATGTTGCAATGCACTAGTGCCTCTTTTGCACTACCATTGGTCCTTGTTTTTGCACAAATGTTTCCTTGGTTATTCCACCTCTCTTTGGTCAGCCTACTGCCAACTGAACTTCCATGAGTCTTGAGTGTCTTGTGGTCTCTCTAAAGCCTCCATTTTGTTTTCATTTTTGTTTTTTTCCTTTGGTAAGAATTGGTTTTTATTTTTCTTTGTTCTTTTCATTTGGTCTCTTGTAAACTGAATTCGTTTTATTGTTGGTCGCTTAGATGAATTGTTGTTTTAGTCCTCATTGTGAAAAGTGTAATTGAATTAGTAATTGAACATTTTCATCTTATTTTTCTTCATTTTGAAAATTAAGTGTGGTGAAAAGAAAAAAAGTTCCTTGCCATATAGGGTTTTTCATGTGCATTAACATAGGGACAGTTGCATTGAAAGGGAAATTTCACCTTGCAACTTTTTTGTTGCATATTGTTTGTTGCATCTTGATTATTCCTTCCCTTCCTTAACTAGATTTTCATTGAAAGAGAAAAGATTTATATTTTCTCATGCTAGATTTGAATTTTAGGGTATTCATGTGACATTCATGGTGAGCCCCAAAACTAAAGCATAATCCATAATCAAAGATAAACAATAAAATTTATTGAATCAACCCAAGGAACATTTGTAACATTAATGTAAACATCTAGAGGTATAGGCTAGAGATGTGTTGTGGCATCATTAAACATAGGAGTTGTCGTTGCTTTATAGTGTTGCATCCTTGGGGTGAAATATCGTTCCATGTATGTCAGTGTATAAGATCATACTCCACGTACCTTTTGGTATATTGGTGGTGCTCCATGCACGTAAAGCATATGGGAATGCTCTCATCGAATGGTTACACATCAGACAACACTATTATGGACTGCACTACCATATACCATTGCATATAGTTTGGAGTACCCAATAGGTTGCTATCCATCCATAGGTAACTGATTCTGCCACTTTGTATACTATGAAAAACTGAACATAGAATCTGGGGAGATTGGTTGCCGTATGTTAAGTCCTTGGTTCGCCAAGTTGTATATTGTAGTTAACACTTTCTTGATAATCCTTTATGCCTAGATTAGCCTCTTTTTTATTTATTTAATTTTGTGTTAATAAAATTTATTATCCAAAGTGGAAGAGAAAAACCTCCCTCCCCGTCATTCACGTAGAATGCAAAATAAGCCTCCTCTTTCTCTATAGGCTACTCCTAACCATCATCCAAAGCATAAGAAAATGCAAGCTACCAAATCAAGAACATCAGGAACTACTTCTCGCCCTCCTCTTGATATTGATCATCCAGAATCGTCTATCCCTTTGAGTTCCAAACTAGAGATTACATCTATCCCATTTGGTGACATTGACAAAGTTGAAGCAGAAGTCCCTGAAGCTTTGTTACCCAAGGTCATTGAATCTGACCTCCCTGAGTCAAAAACTTTGTTTCTTGAGGTTATTGAACCTGAGGAGCCTTGGCCATCTTCACCTAATTCTTTGGGACCTTCCTCTTCTCTTCCTTTGTCTCAAACAGAACTAATATATCTTGGGCCTGATGGTGAACCTCTTCCATATGGACTTGTGAGTGTTGAAGAGATACCTCAATAAGAGCCTCAGCCTTCTACTCTCGTTCATTTGGGAGGGATTTAATTTTATCAAACCAATCCTCTGTTGTGTGTGGAGCATGATTGTTCAAAGGTCTTTGTTTCAACCGGATGTATAACCCGGGAAGTTTGTACAACCCTCCACGCGGGGGGGTGGGGGGAGGACTTGCCACCCCCCCGAGGGTCCAGGGGGGCCAATCCCCCTCAGCTGGGGGGTCCAGGGGCCAGTAGTCCCCCAGTGGGGGCTTGGGGAAAGCGCCCCCAAAGCTAAAAACAGATGTAAAATTGCCTTGTAAAAGTATAGTAATTTCTAGTCAATCTGGGCCATTCATTAGGCAGATGATCTCACGGTAGAACTTATGTTTAGTTTAGGGTTTTTTTCCCTAGAAGGAAACCCCTCTCTTTGTATGAGGGAATTGTATTTGAGGCTAAGATATAGATGTGTATTTGGTGAGCGAGAAACAGAGAGGTGAGACTGTGAGAGAAAACAGAGGATATTACAGTGGATCCACTGTAGGTTGTGTCTCTTCATTTTTCTGGATAATAGAAAGGAAGGACTGGCTGTTCGGGGTGGACGTAGCCCAAACTGGGTGAACCACGTATATCTGTGTCTCTCTTTTTTTATCCGTTTTCTGTGTTTATATTTCTGCAATATTTTATTTGTTCCATTCCTCTGTAATATATAATTTTATAACAACTGGTATCAGAGCCAAAGGTCTATTTGGTTGATGAACTCGCAGGAAAGAATGATTCCTCGTTCGAGTGGGAGAAATGGCGGAAGATGGTAAGTTTAGGGTTGAGAAATTTAACGGCCAAAACTTCTCGCTATGGAAGATGCAGATGGAAGATTATCTGTATCAAAATTATTTGTACCTACCATTGAGCACAAAAACAAAGAAGCCGATAGCTATGACATATGAAGAATGGAACCTTCTCGATAGAAAGGCACTCGAAACAATATGGTTGTGCCTCACTGCATCATTCACCTTCAACATTTCGAAGGAAACAACGACGGAGGGTTTGATTCAGGCATTGTCGAAACTATATGAAAAACCCTCAGCCTCAAACAAGGTATTTCTTATGAAACTATTATTTAATATGAAGATGTCAGAAGGTGGACCTATTGCAGATCATTTAAATGATTTTAATACAGTTACAAGTCTGTTAAGTTCTATAGGGGTAAAATTTGAAGATGAAGTTATAGTTCTTTTATTCTTGTGCTCATTACCAGAAAGTTGGAATGGTTTAGTAATGGCCATTAGTAACTCTGTCTCCGAATCTAGTACTTTAAAGTTTGATGATGTTGCCAGTGCTATCCTTAGCAAGGAAATGCGATGTAAAAGCTCCGGTGAGACATCAGGTAATGCTTTGAGTGCAGAGTCTAGGGGAAGAAAAATGGAAAGAGGAAAGAGCTCAGGATATCACAGTAAATCAAGGAAAGGCAAATCCAAGTCCAGATCGGGGATAGTATGCTGGAAATGCGGAAAGAAAGGACACCTAAAGAAAGACTGTAGATCTCGGAAGGGAAAAGAAGGAGATGCACAACAAGAAAACAATCATGAAGGAAATGTGACAGGTGAGGTGTTACAAGATGCTTTGATTCTTTCTTTCGAAAATATCACTGATTCCTGGGTGGTAGATTCAGGGGCCTCATTCCGTGCCACACCTAATAAGAAATACTTTCATGACTATGTTCAAGGATATTTTGGACAAGTTCGTTTGAGTGATGATAAACCCTGTAAAATTGTTGGAATGGGTAAGGTTCTTGTAAAACAGCAGAATGGAAACCAATGGCTACTAAAGGAGGTAAGGCATGTCCCAGATCTAAGGAAAAATCTGATTTCAACAGGGCAGTTAGGCAATGAAGGTTCTGTGACAACTTTCACAGATAAAGCTTGGAAGGTCACCAAAGGAGCCCTGGTAATAGCAAAAGGAAAAAAGGTTGGTACATTGTATTTATGCAATGGTATTTCTAACTCTGTTAATGCTTTAGCTTCCAAAGGAGCAGATGCAGTATTATGGCATCATAGGCTTGGACACATGAGTGAAAAGGGGATGAAGATTCTTCACTCAAGGAATTTGTTGCTGGGTTTGAAGAATGTTGATTTTGACTTCTGTGAGAATTGCATTTATGGAAAACAGAAGAGAGTCATATTTCTCAGAGTTGGCAAAGAAAAGAAGAGCGAAAAATTAGAGCTTGTGCATACAGATGTATGGGGACCTGCTCAGGTATCATCTCTCGGTGGCTCTCATTACTATGTTTCTTTTTATTGATGATGCAACTAGAAAAACTTGGATTTATTGTATTAAGAATAAATCTGGTGTATTTGATACTTTCAAGAAATGGAAAGCTTTGGTTGAGATTGAGACAGGGAAGAAATTGAAGTGTCTTAGATTAGACAATGGAGGTGAATATTGCAACAAAGAGTTTGATAGGTACTGTTCAGAGCATGGAATTCGCAGAGAGAAGACAGTTCCAAGAACACCACAAGAAAATGGTGTGTCAGAAAGGATGAACAAAACAATCATGGAGCGTGCAAGGTGCATGAGATTGCATGCAGGATTACCTTTACAGTTTTGGGCAGATGCTGTAGATACTGTTGTTTATCTAATAAATAGAGGGCCTTCAAGTTCCTTGGATGGTGGTGTTCCAGAGGAAGCATGGACAGGAAAAAAGGTAAACTACTCTTTTTTAAAGCCTTTTGGTTGTGAGGCCTTTGTCCATTTTGATAAATAAAATAGAACAAAGCTTGAGGCAAAGTCAAAGAAATGTACCTTTATTGGATATGGTGTTAATGATTTTGGTTATCGCTTATATGATTACAAAAATCACAAAATCATTAGGAGTAGAGATGTAATATTCAATGAAAAGGTCTTGTATAAAAATTAGTTGCAGGAAAAGAAAAAGGAAAAAGAAAACAAGGAATACGCAATTCTTGATGAAATCACTGAAAAAGTAAAGGTGCCTAAAAATAATAATAATCAACAACAGCAACCACCACAACAACAACAAGCACCCCAAACACATGAAAGTGGTGTTAGAAGATCTACTAGGATAAGTAGACCCCCTGAACGATACTCTCCTTCATTATATTATTTGTTGTTGACTGATTCTGGTGAACCCAAATGTTATGAATAAGCAATGCAGGTTGAAAGCAGGAAGAAGTGGGAGGTAGCCATGGAAGAAGAGATGGACTCCTTTATGCATAACCAAACTTGGGACTTAGTCAAGTTGCCTATAGGAAAAACTACATTGAAGAATAAATGGGTTTACAGGCTGAAGGAAGAAGATGGAGGAAAACAGAGGTACAAAGCTAGACTTGTGGTGAAGGGGTTTGCACAGAAGAAAGGTATTGATTTTGATGAAATATTTTCTCCTGTTGTTAAAATGACTTCAATCAGAACTATTTTAAGTCTAGTAACAGCTGAAGATTTGCATCTTGAGCAGTTAGATGTAAAGTCAGCCTTTCTCCATGGGGATTTGGAGGAAGAGATATATATGCAGCAGACACAAGGATATGAGGTGAAAGGGAAGGAGAAACTAGTGTGCAGGTTGAAGAGAGCTTGTATGGCTTAAAACATGCTCCAAGATAGTGGTATCTAAAATTTGACAAGTTTATGTCTGAACAAGGTTATACTAGATGCCACTCTGATCATTGTGTTTATCTAAAAAAGCAAAATGATGGCAGCTATATTATATTGTTATTGTATGTAGATGACATGCTTGTTGCAAGGTCTAACATGCAGGAAATAAATGTGCTGAAAAGAAAATTGGCAAATTCATTTGCAATGAAGGATTTGGGCGCTGCAAAACAAATCCTTGGTATGAGAATCACTAGAGACAGGAAAAATCACAAATTAACATTGTCTCAGAATGAGTACATACAAAAGGTGTTGAAAATATTTAATATGCACAATGCAAAACCAGTTATTACACCTTTTGCTAGCCATTTCAAACTTAGTAAGGAAATGTGCCCAAAGACCCAAGAAGACATGGATTATATGTCTAAAGTTCCATATGCATCAGCAGTTGGAAGCTTAATGTATGCAATGATCTCCACAAGGCCTGATATTGCACATGCAGTGGGAGTTGTATGCAGGTACATGAACAATCCAGGAAAGGAACATTGGATGGAAATGAAATGGATTCTCAGATATTTGAAAGGTACCACAAATCAAGAATTATGTTTTGGTGGTGCAAACATGTCTCTACAGGGATATGTTGATGCAGATATGGTAGGTGACAGAGATAACAGGACGAGCACTACAGGATATGTATTTACTATTGGTGGAACAGCTGTCAGTTGGGTTTCAAAAATCCAAAGTGTTGTTGCACTTTCAACAACAGAAGAAGAGTATGTTGCTGCTACAGAGACTAGTAAAGAAATGATTTGGTTACAAAGATTTATGGGTGAATTGGGTAAGGAGCATGATATGGACACGTTATATAGTGATAGCCAAAGTGCCATTCATCTTGCAAGGAACTCAGCATTTCATTCTAGGACTAAACACATACAACTCAAGTACCATTTCATATGATCAGTGTTGGAAGATGGAGAGTTAAAGCTGGAAAAGATACACACTAGCCAAATCTTGCAAATATGCTAACAAAATTTGTAACCAGGGAGAAACTAAGAATATGCTCAGTTTCAATTGATCTTCAAGGATGACGATTGATGAGCCCCAAAAATGGACAATTATTTGGGCTCATTCAACCTCCTAAGTTGACTTAATCCACCATTCTCATTGGTTTATTGCATGTTTTTGATTATTTTTATGTTAATAGAGTGAATTTGGTTAGCCATTATGCCAACAAGTCTAATGGGTGCTTTGTGTAGCCTTTTTGGTCCACTTGGAGACAAAATTGAAGGTCTTAATGAGCACTTGGCAGCCAAATTCGTGGGAGAACAAGCTAGAGGATTTGTAGGAAGGTGTCCCCCTCATTTATGGGCCCTTACCTCGAATTCTCCACCATCAGCTCGGAGTTCAAAGGCCACCAAATCAATGAGCACATGGGCAGCCAAGCAAGTCAAGTAGGACTGCTGTTAACTACAATTCTTGGGCAGCCAAGTCCCTAAATTTTAGGAGGACTGTTGGGTCCTCAAATTGTATAAATAAGAAGGCTTAGGGCCTCATTTGGGTTAGCCAGTTAGTCATTTTGTAGCCAGTGGATGTTAGCTAGTTAGCTAGTAGATAGTAGCTAGTAGTTAGTCATTTCATAGCCTTGTTGTAGTCATTTTGTAATTCGATTTGTAGGCCATGGATTAGCTTTGCTTTCAACTCATTCTCAAGCTCTCCTTGTGGACAGTTTTGATGTAACTCTTCATTCTTGATTAATAAAGATGAATCCAGCTTTGCACCAGCTCTAAATCTCTCTTGGGAGGCTGTAGCTCTTGGGGTTGGGCCCATCTCAAGCGCCCAGTACCTCCCTTGTTTATCTTTATGTGTGTTTGCTGCGTCCTTAAAATAAAATCTGCTCTTTAGATCTTGCTTTGTTATTTTGGTTGTTTTTGTTGGTTAAAGTAGCTTTTTATGTTTGGGAATCGATTGGTAGGAGTTTGTCATGCATTTATATCTTTCGAAATGTTCTTGCTCACGTGATGTACATGGTTCTCTTTCCAAACGAGGCTGTTGTTTATTCATTTCATTGACAGTTAGATTAAGTTAGCTAGGACTTAGTTTGTTCGCAAGAATTCATTGATTCGGTTGAATGTGCATTGTGCAGGGCATCTCTATCACTCACTCACATGGTCAAGCTCCATCAGAGCCATCTGATTCATCCCATATCTAGACTTCTCGCTTCACACCCATCCTCTTGCCCACGTAACCCTACCTTCTTCTCCATTGTTGTCTCAACTACCTTAAAGCCAAATCAGCCTTCCACATATCATCTCACCACTCCATCCATCAGTTCCTGGATCACTTCAGACCCCCATCCTACCTCCATAACCATCCATGCATCTTCCATCAATCACCCATCCTCAAAAATCCCATTTCGAAACATCCTATAGAAGAATTACAGAACATCCTGTAGAAACCCCTGCAGACTTCCTGTAGAAGTTCATAAACACAGTTGCATGGCATCCAGACTTTGTGAAACTCTCAGAAAGAATGTTAGGGATCCCTTAGACCCTCTCTGTACCATCCCAACCTTTCCCAAAGCATTTCATCCCTTGATCCATCCCTGCACAGTGGAAAACTAGTTAGAAGCACATGCATGATAATTTCAACAACTTAAGCAAAAATACAAAAAGATGTTTTCTTCAGATAGTGATAACTTAGACACTTGCATTTTTCCTTCTTAGAAGTAATGGCATCTCTTTCAGTAGTTTGCATGCTCTCTTTTGCGTCAGTAGGACTAGCTAGTAGAATTAGGGTTTGCTAGGGTTTGCGTTTCTTTTTGGCTTTCAGTTTCTTTTTGCAATTAGATTAGCTTCCTTCGAGTTAGCTTTCATCCATCAATTAAAAAGCTTCTTCTAAGAGCTCATAGAAGTTGGCTTAAGCTCCTACTGGACTTGTGCCAGCTGACCAAGTGACAGTTGCGGCAAGAGCTAGTACTTGTGCATACAGCACCGTCGCTTCCAAGTTTGTTACGAACTACCGGGTTGATAAAATTAAAGGAGGGAGTTCCAGGAGTTGTAGCATTATTGCTACAATACTGGAGCCCACCATCTTTTTGGCGCCGTTGTCGGGGAAGCGTCAGAGTATTGGTGATTGCCGCTTTTCTTTTATTTTCCACTACAATCTTCTTCTAAGTAGTTTATTTCATTTCCATTATGCAATTTCGTTTATGCAAAAGTAGATTAGCATTTCCCGCTTTCATAGATTAGCTTTTCAATTCCGCATTTTCAATTCTGCAAGCGTAGATTAGCATTTCAATTCTGCAAGCGTAGACTAGCATTTCATTCCTGCAATTTCATTTGAGCAAAATAGATTAGTCCTTTCCTACTTTCATTTCAATTCCGCATTTTCGTTTCAGCAAGATAGTTAGTTGCAGTTCAACCTATTTTAGTTTTGCAGGTACAAGAAGAAAAATGCAAAAATCAACCAAAAAGATTTCATTTCATGCCTTGTAGGAGTAGAGATAAGTTAGAAAAATGATTGCACAACACCCCCACTGCTTCACACAGCCAACCTTATCTCTCTTCTTCGATGGCTGTGATTAAAGAACCCTTAGGTGGACATCAAGGCATATTTAAAGAACCTCTAGGGGAGAAGAAGAAGAAAACATTCCTCTGAGCAAATGGCTACAAGCAGAAATGTTGGGAGCAGTCCCTTGTCCAAAGACGAATTTGAAGATCAGATAGAAGATTTCAAGAGTGATATGAGGCAGTTTCTTGCCATGCAATTGGATACCCTATGGATCCAAAAGAAGCAAGAGGAAGCCAAGAGGGCTTTGGTCATTTTTTGTCCCAGGTGCACTAGAAAGCATCCTAGGAACGAATGTCATATGCACTCCCTAGAAGTGTGTTTCATCTGTGAAGAATACCATCCTACAGATCAGTGCCCTTCCTTACCCAGATTCAAAGCTGCATATCAGAGAGCCAAAGGAGCCACTGAATCACTCTATTACATGAACCAAAGTTGGCCGCATGGACCTAGATCTTACCAGCAGGAACTGCAAGGGACACCCGAGACCTATTATGACCCCTATCAAGCCACTTTCATGCCTTCTTGGAGTCCCCCTGCTCATCCTTCCTGGTCCACACCTCCTCCTTGTTCCTTCACAGATCCATATTATGCCCAACCAGCTGCTCATTCGTTTCACTCTTATGCTCAGCCACAGCCTCAGTGGAATGCACCTTATCAGGAGTGGAGGCCCCAGTACAACTCTCATCCCGCTCATTTTCCTCCACCACCTGCTCATCCACAACCATCGCCTCCTCCTCCACTAAGGCAACCCCAAATTCCTGCCCAACCACAATGCCATCCACCTCCATCTCAATTACACCCCTCCACTCAGCTACCCGTAGCACCATTTCCAAAACCATGCAATGGAGCAGCTCAACCAAATTGCAAAGCTGAGGCACAACATGTGCAAATGACTCCTTTTGAGCTCAATGATGTTCACCAAAGCTCAGGAAGAGCCTTGCAAAAAAGAGATTATCTTGAAAGCATTGAAGGACCACATCCGGAAAAACAAGATTCAAAAGAGGAGATCAAAGAACCATGGGCTGCACTTGATGAAGAGAAGAGATCTAAATCAAAGATCGAGAGAGTTCCCTCATGGTTATCATCAAATCCTCCATGTACTCAAGAGAAAGATCAACAAAAAGAGGAAGATCAGAAGGTCATGATAGAAGGTGACATGAAGAGTGATCCAAATCAGCAAGACGACCAAGGATATCAAAGCTATATTGAGATATGGTTTCAGAAGGTCACTACGTTGCAGCGGTACTTTCTTCCTAAGTTATGTTTGATCCCTTCAAAGCCATAACATTTGGTCTCTGAGATCTGGATACCTATCCAAGCATGCATTTCGAGCCTCCACATCATCTTGTCTCTAATCTCGATGTGCACATGGCTCCATTGGAAGTATTCTTATACTTGAGAACGATTTTGTTTTTCAAGTAGGGTAGGGTAGAGAAAAAAAAAAAGGAAAAAAAGAAAAAAAAGAAAAAGAAAAAAATGAAAAAAAGAGGAAAATAGAAATCTAAGGTGAAAACCTCCTCGGAGGCGCCTTAGATTGGCTCATTGATTGAAAACCTCCATGAGGCAGTCAATGGGTTGGAAAAAAAGAGAAAAGAGAATAAGATCTTTGGGTGAAAACCTCCCTTGGAGGCGCCCAAGGCAGGCAATTAGGGTGAAAACCTCCATGAGGCGCCCTAGTTGTTTTTCAAAAAAAAAACAAAAGAGAAAAAGAAAAAGAAAAATAAAACTAATTCCATTGGCTAATTGCAGGTTGCAAGAAGGACGTTTCATGACAGGAGGAGCACTCAAATCAAGGTCAAAGGAATTTTTTTGCCTTCTACAGGAAGCTCTGTATTTCTACAGGAAACATCATGTAGAACCTTTGGACGAGCCAAATCCAATTTCAAAAGTGAATCTAATGGTGGGAATCTGTTGATTAGGCCTACAAGCACTTGTGTGTCCATCCCTTGCCTTTATCCATCATTTTTTCCACCTCCTTGTGCTTCTCATTGTGCTTCTACAGGAACTTCCTGTAGAAATTGTGGGAAACTAGACATGGATTTCAAAAAGTGGTTTGGCGAACATGGTAGCTTCCTCAAGGGTTCAGAAGTCCTCATGCAATCTTCCAACTCCTCCTCCATCATCTCCATACCTGCATCACAGCCCAAGCTCAGTTTTTCCTTCCATGCAAACATTTGCAAAAAGCCTTGAGGCAAAAATCCATAGAGCAAAATTTGTTTTTGCCATAACTTGAAAACCATGCATCCATTTGACAAACCGTTTTATGGGGAATTGTATAAGGGTGATGACAACATGCCTGAGCAGTTTCATGCCGTTCCAGTGCACAGTTTCCAAGAAATCAGCCTCCATCACCATCAGCCATTTTTACATTTTCTCCATATCCATGCATCCGTTTCAAAACCTGTTTCATGGGGATATGCATGTGAGTGATGGTAACCTACCCAAGCAGTTTCAGCCGATTCCGATGCACGGTCTCCGAGAAATCGAGCTCTGAAATCTTCAGCCATTTTCCATTTTTCTCGAAATCCGTGCATCCATTGATCACGATTTTGCTATGGGAGATGCATCATGATGATAGAAACATGCTCAGCAAGTTTCAGATCGATCCGCTTTACCGTTTGGGAGAAATGGCGAAAACAAGTTCTGGTTCTGTGACATTGCAGCAGCAGCAGCTTGAATGTGCAGATCTGAATGTGGAAACAGATGCATGCAGCTTAGATCTGGCCAGAGGACACCTGCACAAGGAAAAAACAATCAAAGATTAGCAGCCAAGCCACATGCAATCAGAAAAACCAATGCATGCAGCAATGACAGGCCACAGCAGCTCACGGCAGCCATTCAACTTCGAGGTATGTGACTGAAACTCATTCTTCTATTACATAAATTTAATTTAAAAACTGCATGAGTTAATGGAATGGTGGGATTAAGCCACGAATTATCAAGGTTAAGCTGATTTTCTTCTCTAGAACTCAGCCGGCAGTCACGCAGTACATGTGGACAGGTGACTCACGTGAAAATTAAAAAAAAAACAGTTAGTGTCAGCTGCTTGAACTCCAGTGCAGCGGATCAAGAAGAAAGCATACAGTTAATAAGTAGAACATGCAGTTCATGACACCACTGCAGTTCATGGGCCAACACACGTCGTTGCCACCTCACTCCACCAACAATCACGCAGACATCAATGAGCGCTCAGCTGTTAGTCAACTTGCACTTGCATCATGTTAAACTGAAGTATACATCCTCTGCTTCCACAATCGGCTTAACCTATCATCCTCTACTGAGTTTCCTACTTGTTCTCGAATTTCACTCGTGCATCGGGCTCACTCAAAGGTAGAATCACATTCTACAGGAAACAGGTGGGGTCTTCTACAGGAAAGTGCAGCAGAGTCTTCCAGAGCAGAGAAGCCTAAGGTTCTTCATCCAGTTTGGAGCTTGAAGAAAGCTCCGAGATCCGACACCATTGTGGAATAAATCCAGTAGCAATAGCAGGCCATGGAGTCAGAAACGAAAACTCCAGAGTTCACTGGTGGTCAGGAGATTGCAACTTTTCTTGTCTCATATGGACTACTGCCCAAGGTTTGGGAAGAGTCTCTTCATGCAAGCAATTCAGAGGGCTTTACTGTGAATGAGCATGAAGATTTCGTATGTGTCGCTTTCGCTTCAAAGAGTAGAAGATTTCATTGTCAACCAGAGTAAACGTGGAGAGGACAATATAACAACTGTTCAAAAGGTCTCCTCTGAATGCCTCAAGGGTGATGATGGTGAACCAGCCTTCATTCATCCAGGAGCTCTTATGTTGTTTCTCCATATAATCGAGAAAACAGATTTCCAAGCAAAGTTGCAGATTTACACGGACTTCAAACAAAAGGAACTCAAGCCCATCATATTTGTGGGTCACTCCATAGGAGGGGCAGTTTCAACCTTGGCCACATTATGGGTTCTGGGAAAAGGCTAAGGCAAAGCTCTCCCTTTTGTATCACGTTTGGTTGCCCTCTTGTCGGACATGGAAGGCTGGTTGAAGCAGTTGGCCGTGAGAACTGGGGAGGAAACTTTTGTCACGTGGTTTCCAAGCATGATATTGTTCCTCGGATGCTCCTTGCACTGATTGAGTCCATTGCTAACTCCTTGACTACCATTTTTCTTTATTGGCAAGGCACAAATGTGCCTGATTCTTTAGTTCAATATGCTTGTAGGACTCTTCTGAAACAGATCTTTGTTTCTCCAAGCAGCCCATACAGACCTTTTGGCACTTACATGCTTTGCTCAGGCAATGGTGTAGCTTGTATTCAAAACGCTCAGACGGTTTTGGAAATGCTTAGTTTGACTATGCGAAGCCAACAAACTTCTTTTGATGAGATTGTACAGGCCTGTCTTTCAGAGCACATAAGGTATGATCCTGTTTTGGAGGAGGTTTTGCAAAACTCCATAAGAGGGATACGATCAATAGAGAATTCCAATTCAGAATCCCCTTACGAGATGAGTATTTTATTGTAGCTTGAAGCTATTGACGTTGGAGCTCAGAATGATCATGCACAGTTGGCCCTACGAAAAGCTGGTGAAACTGAAAAAGGGTATAACACAAATGTTGATAAGCTAAGCTATTGAATTAAGCGTAAAACAAAGTAGCATGGCAGAGCTTGAATGGTATAAAGAGAGATGGAAGAAGGCTCAGTTGCATGGCGAACATATCATAGTCCAAGGCCTCAAGTACCAGCCTCTACCCCACCACCAATTTGTTTCTCAGCATATCCATCAGGCCTATCAGCATATTGATGAGCCTCGTCATTGAGTTTTTGGGAGAAAATCATGGCAATTTTGGCTAATTAAGAGCAGAAACTTGAATGAGACAAGGAGGAGAGATTATAGGAGATAGATGCTCCTCATTAAATCCTCATTCATTCAAATATTACTTAATCAAATCACACTAGCTCAGAGTTGCAAGCAGCAGGCAGTGGGGAAGAAGAGCAGAAGGGCGAGAAGACGAAGGCTGCCACAGCCAAGCTGAAAGGAAAAGCACCCTCAGCCAAGCAGGCTAAGACAGTGCCGACTGTTTCTACAGGAAGACAGAGAACTGTTAGCAGACTGTTTCTACAGGAAGACAGAGAACTGTTAGCAGACTGTTTCTACAGGAAGACAGAGAACTGTTTCTACAGGAAGTTTGAAAAGAGGGAAGCCAAAGGAGAAATCAGCCGAGATGTTAGCCAAAGAAGCCACCAGGGCCATCAAAGACGAGGAGAGAGATTGGTTGCTCAGAGGATGAGCAACACTTTCAGTAGGGGGGTGATGATGAGCCCCAAAAATGGACAATTATTTGGGCTCATTCAACCTCCTAAGTTGACTTAATCCACCATTCTCATTGGTTTATTGCATGTTTTTGATTATTTTTATGTTAATGGAGTGAATTTGGTTAGTCATTATGCCAACAAGTCTAATGGGTGCTTTGTGTAGCCTTTTTGGTCCACTTGGAGACAAAATTGAAGGTATTAATGAGCACTTGGCAGCCAAATTCGTGGGAGAACAAGCTAGAGGATTTGTAGGAAGGTGTCCCCCTCATTTATGGGCCCTTACCTCGAATTCTCCACCATCAACTCGGAGTTCAAAGGCCACCAAATCAATGAGCACAAGGGCAGCCAAGCAAGTCAAGTAGGACTGCTGTTAACTACAAGTCTTGGGCAGCCAAGTCCCTAAATTTTAGGAGGACTGTTGGGTCCTCAAATTGTATAAATAAGAAGGCTTAGGGCCTCATTTGGGTTAGCCAGTTAGTCATTTTGTAGCCAGTGGATGTTAGCTAGTTATCCAGTAGATAGTAGCTAGTAGTTAGTCATTTCATAGCCTTGTTGTAGTCATTTTGTAATTCGATTTGTAGGCCATGGATTAGCTTTGCTTTCAGCTCATTCTCAAGCTCTCCTTGTGGACAGTTTTGATGTAACTCTTCATTCTTGATTAATAAAGATGAATCCAGCTTTGCACCAGCTCTAAATCTCTCTTGGGAGGCTGTAGCTCTTGGGGTTGGGCCCATCTCAAGCGCCCAGTACCTCCCTTGTTTATCTTTATGTGTGCTTGTTGCGTTCTTAAAATAAAATCTGCTCTTTAGATCTTGCTTTGTTATTTTGGTTGTTTTTGTTGGTTAAAGTAGCTTTTTATGTTTGGGAATCGATTGGTAGGAGTTTGTCATGCATTTAGATCTTTCGGAATGTTCTTGCTCACGTGATGTACATGGTTCTCTTTCCAAACGAGGCTGTTGTTTATTCATTTCATTGACAGTTAGATTAAGTTAGCTAGGACTTAGTTTGTTCACAAGAATTCATTGATTCGGTTGAATGTGAATTGTGCAGGGCATCTCTCTCACTCACTCACATGGTCAAGCTCCATCAGAGCCATCTGATTCATCCCATATCTAGACTTCTCGCTTCACACCCATCCTCTTGCCCACGTAACCCTACCTTCTTCTCCATTGTTGTCTCAACTACCTTAAAGCCAAATCAGCCTTCCACATATCATCTCACCACTCCATCCATCAGTTTCTGGGTCACTTCAGACCCCCATCCTACCTCCATAACCATCCATGCATCTTCCATCAATCACCCATCCTCAAAAATCCCATTTCGAAACATCCTGTAGAAGAATTACAGAACATCCTGTAGAAACCCCTGCAGACTTCCTGTAGAAGTTCATAAACACGGTTGCATGGCATCTAGACTTTGTGAAACTCTCAGAAAGAATGTTAGGGATCCCTTAGACCCTCTCTGTACCATCCCAACCTTTCCCAAAGCATTTCATCCCTTGATCCATCCCTGCACAGTGGAAAACTAGTTAGAAGCACATGCATGATAATTTCAACAACTTAAGAAAAAATACAAAAAGATGTTTTCTTCAGATAGTGATAACTTAGACACATGCATTTTACCTTCTTAGAAGTAATGGCATCTCTTTCAGTAGTTTGCATGCTCTCCTTTGCGTCAGTAGGACTAGCTAGTAGAATTAGGGTTTGCTAGGGTTTGCGTTTCTTTTTGGCTTTCAGTTTCTTTTTGCAATTAGATTAGCTTCCTTCGAGTTAGCTTTCATCCATCAATTAAAAAGCTTCTTCTAAGAGCTCATAGAAGTTGGCTTAAGCTCCTACTGGACTTGTGCCAGCTGACCAAGTGACAGCTGCGGCAAGAGCTAGTACTTGTGCATACAGCACCGTCGCTTCCAAGTTTGTTACGAACTACCAGGTTGATAAAATTAAAGAAGGGAGTTCCAGGAGTTGTAGCATTATTGCTACAATACTGGAGCCCACCAATGATGAAGATGAGAAACAGCCAGATCCAAAGAGGAGTCATTGTCCAGCAAATGAAGCAGTAGTGGATTTTCTACAATCATTCTCCAAGTGGGAGATTGTGGTGTGTGGAGCATGATTGTTCAAAGGATTTTGTTTCAGCCGGATGTATAACCCAGGAAGTTTGTACACCCCTCCACGCAGGGGGGTGCGGGGGGGACTTGCCCCCCCCCCCCCCCCGCGGGGGTCCAGGGGGGTCCGGGGGCCAGCGGTCCCCGGCGGGGGCTCGGGGGCAGCACCCCCAAAGCTAAAAACAGATGTAAAATTTCCTTGTAAAAGTATAGTAATTTCTAGTCAATCTGGGCCATTCATTAGGCGGATGATCTGACGGTAGAACTTATGTTTAGTTTAGGGTTTTTTTCCCTAGAAGGCAACCCCTCTCTTTGTATGAGGGCATTGTATTTGAGGCTGAGATATAGATGTGTATTTGGTGAGCGAGAAGAGAAATAGAGAGGTGAGACTGTGAGAGAAAACAGAGGATATTACAGCGAATCTGTTGTAGGTTGTGTCTCTTCATTTTGCTGGATGATAGAAAGGAAGGACTGGCTGTTCGAGGTGGACGTAGCCCAAACTGGGTGAACCACATATATCTGTGTCTCTCTTGTTTTATGCGTTTTCTGTGTTTATATTTATGCAATATTTTATGTGTTCCATTGCTCCGTAATATATAATTTTATAACATCCTCTTCCATCTCTTCGACCTTCGACACAATCTTCTTTACCTGATTCTTTGGGCCTATCCATGGATCTCTCATAGAAATATTCATCAGGATTGTTAACCATGATTGGAACTAATTCAAAATCCCAGCCTGTGTCCACCACTATGGTTAAGACATCAAGTGTTGCTTGCTCATCTATGTTTGTGACATCACCAAAAACTCATTTGCACGGTGGCTCATCCACTTCACCTTGCTATCATTCATTATCTAGTACCTTTTATTGTGTGGCTTCCAGTCCTTGGACCTCTCCCATGTCATCCAATTCAGGAATAATGTCTGGTACTTCTCATATTAATGCCACATAGTCTACTCCTCTCCCTCCACCTACAACTACAATAAAGCAAATGGTTGGCCCTTATGTCAGTGGGTAAAGCTATCCTAAATAGCCTAACCCTCCTTATGTTGGGTACCCTCCATCTGGATCACATTTGCATCCATCATCCCCTCCTCCTATGGTAGGGAGGAAACCTATTGTTGATATGCTTAATTTGGTAACCTGCCTAGTTATAGTCCTCCTTATCCTGGAATGGGTACAGTGTTTGGGAAAATACTTTACCCATTCAACCTCATTCTTTTGGGGATCAATTGTTGAATTGTCACATTGTATTGTCTTCATCACAAATTCCTACCTATCCATCAAAACCTCAACAAGCTCAAATACATGTGAGGCAACCTTTATAGCCTATTCCAATGGTGTTTGGTTCTCCCCAAATATCGGTTAGTTAACCTGTACAAGGTCCCTCACCTTCTCAATCGCTTGTGCATGGTACTCTTTAAGTTTCTGTAGGTCAAATTCTTCAAAATTTGACATAGTCTCAATTGAACCCATACCAAGGGGAAATGAAAACCCCTATCGGGAAGCAATATGGATAACATTAAGTGCCCTTTCAAGGCAAATAAATCCAAACCCAACCATTCCAGCAGCTTTATCGCCATCCTAGTGTTGGTCAACAAACTCACTTGTATGCTCGTTATCATAACCCTCCATATTATGGTAACTAGGTTCCTTATTATCATAACCCTCCTTACCCTTGAATGCAAGTTTCTATTGCTCAGGCTATCCCTTCATATCCAGGTCATCTGCATCTAGACTTTAATTGAAAATTTCCTTTTGTGGCTACTCTTGAATTATCATATTTAACTCAGCTTACTAACAACCCCATTTCTCATTCACCATGGTGGCCAATTATTCCCACTAATTTTCCTTCTGATATCCCAAAATTCAATGGGAATCATGGAGAAGACTCGTCGACACATGTTATGATGTATCATATATGGTGTTCATCCAACTCCCTTAATGATGATTCCATTCAACTTTGTATTTTCCAATGAACACTTAGAGTTACCACAACTAAATGGTATATTGACTTACCTAGAGCATCACTTCATGACTTGAGCACTTTAGCCACTACCTTCCTCTCACATTTCCAGTTACCCATCAGATACAAAACTGGAATGGAACTATTGACTAATTTCAAACAATCAAACTCTACTCACATTACAGATCACATTCATGAGTGGAGGCGTCATCATTTGTTGGTCAAGACTTATCTTCCTGATTAGTTATTAGTGGAATGGTTTGTCATATTTCTGTTAGCTCCCATAATAGAAGGTGTGCCAAAATGTGGAGTCGTGACCAAAGAGCATGTTATTGCTCATGCTCAATATTTAGATCTAGTTTATACCCAATCGGACACGCTCTATGTTAAGATACCAAATGCTCTGATACTTTCAACTATTATTCCTCTTCCACCTGGTAAATAATCTCATACTATCAATGGAATTATTGGTTATGCTAGTTTGCAGTCGGCAAGTAAACCATATGGTATTGCTCTCACCTCTCCTGTGCAAAACCCTCAATCCCATCCTCCTGTGGCTTCTGCTTCCAAGATAAATGTTGTTTCATCTAATAAAGGCAAGTCTCAATAGAAACCTAGAAGCAAGAAGAAAGGTAAAGGTAAGATAAAGAAAGATTCCTCACTACAGGAAAAACAAACAAATTCGTCTTCCGATGAGAAACGAAAGCCTTAATACCCATGCTTGATTTGTAACAAGGATCACTTTACACGTGATTGACCACACCGCACTGAAGTGAATTAGTTTCTTAAATCATCCACTTCTTCCACATTGTTGACCAACCTGTTTCCCAAGAAGGATACTCATATGGTTGTCTAGGATGCTTCTTCCTCTAACATAGTTTTGATGCATTCCTCCTCAAAGTTGAAATTTGATGTCATGGTGGCCACTCGGAATAAGGATTATGGTAAAGCGAATCGATCGAATGGTCAGGCTACTGATCAACCTTCCAGTTCGACATCACCTTCATTTGATCCTATTCCACCCTTGGTTCATTTGGAATTGACTATCAAGCTTCTGAAGGGCGTTATCCATAAGTTTTCTTTCAACCTTCATTCGAGAGCCGCCCAAAATTATAACATAGTTGAAGACTTGGCTCAGTCTCCATCATCTATGTCGACTCTTGAGGTGTTGCAAAACTTCCCCGCCCAAAAGAAGGTCATGTTGTCATGTATCGAATGTGTGGATCCATGAGATTCCAACCTAGTGGTTTTCTCTCTTGAAATCTATAACCCTCAACTTCCAGCTCAGTTATCTTGTATGATTCATGTCATTTTCCATGGTAAGAACATTCATCATTCTATTGTGGAAGAGGGAGCCTCAACCTGCATCTCTTTGTCTTGTTGGAAGGTGATTGGTTCACCCCAACTGAGTCAATCAACCACCACATTAAAATCCTTTTTATGGAAGGACATATAAACCTTATGGGATTCTGAATTCCCTCCAAGTGGAACTAGGGGGAGAAACCATCTTTGTTGAAGTAGAATTTATTGACAAGCCTCTTGATTATAATATTCTACTGGGACATACATGGTTTTATGCTATGGTTTTCATCATTTTGACTTAATTTCAAATGAACGCCTTTCCTCATAAAGGTGGGATCGTGGCCATAGATCAACTCACCTTTTTCGCCATTGATTCCAATGTTACTGGAAGTGTCCCTCTTGTAGGGGAATCCATACACTCCTATCAGCATGTCGGAGTTGGATTATTTAAGGATTCATCACTTATGGGAACCTTTTGGCTTCCTCCTCCTCTCCTTCCCAGCTCCTCCCCTTCAGTTGCTTATATCAATATGATATCATCTTCTCGAATTGTACCTAATGAGACTGACATCCAAATTTTTGGTGATCGAATGCCACTTATCCCTAGTGAGTAAGACTATGAAGCCATCTATTCAGCTTGCGCACCCATACTTTTTATTTGATCAATTGGGTAGATCGATCACTAGATTATGGCATGCCCTCTGATCCTTTCCTGCACCACCCTTCGCATGGTTTTGAGATTGCATATTCTAGAAATAAATTTTGATTTCATACAATATGAACATATTTCTAGAAATATAAACACATTAGCATATGTCCTAGCTAATTTTGTTTTAGATAGACATTTGCAACGAATGTAAATAACCTTCAATTCACATCACATCATATTGAAAGTTGAATAGGAACTAGGAAACATTGAATATATATATCTATATATATATATATATATATATATATATATATATATATATGAAGTTTGGTTTTACAAAATGTGTTCCCCAAGACACATATGGCCACATTTCCCATATAAAATCTACATGCAAACATCTAAGTAGACAAATCAGTGGTGCTCATGATAAAATGACATTGCATGAGCTATCTTGCGTAGTAATTGACCAATATGAATAGGCACTCTCTTAGTGTGTCATTGAAGTTTCAATGGAAGATGATCGACCATAGTCTCATCAGTCTCGTGTTTCAAACCCTCCATGTGGCGCTCCACCTCTGATAGGATCTCAACTACGTCAAGATCCCGTAGCACATCTGGTCCTACCGCAATGACCTGTACTGCTTCCACTACCTCCTCATTTGGTAGTCTATTTAAGTGACAGAGATATGTGGCACCTATTTGTCAAATAGGTCCGATATATGCATGGAAACATCAAATAATTTAGTCTTGGAAACATCAAAAAACATAAAAATAAAAAATAAAATAAAATAAAATCGTAAAACTTTCAAAAAAAATTAATGGTCAAAATATCTTACTTGAAGCATCCCATTGCTCACCCTCAGGCAACTCAAGCTCAGGATCATCATGGAAATTCATCCCTACATAAGGATAATCATTAATAACGATGAACTGTTGATGCAAGAGCATTTGGCCACGCTTAATCAAAATTTAAAGTTAAAGCTATGAGAGGGGAAACGTGGACAATCATTGTAAAATGGGGAAAATTTTGTTTAAACAAAGCTAAATTGATGGAATTGATAAGTCTCTAGAAGGCTTGATTAAATTTAATTATCTGCCATACATGCGAATAGAGAGATTTAGGGGTTTGATTAAGAGATTGTGGAAGAAACTCATGGATCTTAAACGATTCCTCCCTTTGTAATTTCCTATATAAGAGAGTTTGTGTTGTGTGAAAGAGATAGAAAGGGTATGCAATATAGTCGCAGGGAAATTTGTGATTTGGGCCGAGAGGCCTTAGCCTATAATCGAGTTCTGTATATAATTGAAATATGCTTGTTATCTGGATTTTGTGTGTCTATGTATGGTTTACGTATTGTTCTTTACTGTAAATTGGTAAATTATGTGTGTGAGTCTGAGGGATGAAGTTCCTATGAAGTTCACCTTAGAAAAAGTATGGTAGAGTTAAATCTATGTTGTAATGCGAATTCCACCGATAAGCGAAAGAGAGATCCGAGAACAGATCGATGAATGATATTGGTGGAAGATGAATGACGAAGATCAAACCACGTGTTAGCAGAAGGACGGAGCAGTCTTCGCAAGGGGTAAAAGGTATCTCATGCGCCCTAAAAGTTGTAAGTGGTATTTTTAAATTCTACGCAATTAACCTTAGCGGCTGACACGTAGCACAAGAAAACTACTTTTCTCGTGTGCTCTTGACTTGATATCGGTTGTGCAAGATTTCACGTGAGATTGCGCGATAGCTTTTGGATCACGCAGGATTGATCGACGGTGGAGATTGGCCAAGATGGTTGGCGAGCAGATGACGTGATAGTCATTGGATTAGACGGGGTAGATCGACGGTGGAGATTTGGAGCGCCAAAAGTCAAGTGTTAAAATGAATACGTCAGTTGTGCAACATGTGATTGAATATGATTGGTCAAGTTGTTGTGAAGTCAACTGATTGAAATGATTCCAATGTATACGTGGGTCCACACGCGAATTATGTAAAGATGCATTTTTGTTGCATCAACTGTCTAAATAGCCACCCAAAGAAGGTTGGTGAAAGTCTACTCGCTGATGGACCTGCATGTCGGCTCATGTGGTCTATCCACCTCCTCATCTGTGGGATCCTTAGATCAATGTGCTCGAGTACAATCTGTTGAGGCTGTAGTAATGATACCTACTTTAGAAGAAAAGAGACTAAGATCAAGCCATAACTGAAGTTCTTCAAATTCCCCTCCTTTTCTTTAGTAAGTTGTTCCTTCAAATTGACCAAGACACCCTCACTTTAGTTAAATACTATCAACTTTAGACACTCTATCCCACACAACATGTATGATTTTATCGCTACATGTAGTGTTGAGTTGCTTGCCAATCTTGCAATAATGAACAAGATCGTTCTCAAAGGTAATTGGGTCACATCTTTATGCTAATCTTTCCATCCCTAGTAAGAAGGGCTCAAGGTCTGCAATAGGTAGTGATATAGTCTTTCACCATCTCACCACCACTTCTTCCACCTAGAAGAGAGATGGGGGTACCTCGCTTTGAAAAATGTGTCAGAAAGTAAATATACTCTACCTGTATCTCGAGTATATTTTCCCTAAACCTGAATGCTTGTGACTGAATATCCCATGAATAGACAAAGTATTTCAACAACTATATCTATTGCATCATACCAGGAAGCCAGAAGAATTTCAATAACCCACAATTTTTTAGTGCAAGGATGGTAGCAAGATCATTTGCCGCATTCAAATATTGTTCATCATGTTCTATTTCTCTCCAAATGAATGTCATTTTTTGTTAATGGGTACTTGAAACATAAGCAAGGAATTCATTAGGCTCTTTCCCATGCAAAAAATATTACAAACTTGAGGCAAAATTGAAACAAGTCTTGGAAATATACACCCACTACACCCCAAGATTTTTTGACATGGATTGTACCTCTATCTGCAGTGTTTCTCTACCTAGGTGCAATGCCTTTTTCGACACAAGGAAGGTGCATTGGTCCTAGGGAATTTTTTTATGAACCCATGGGCCTCAAAACCTTGAAAATTTTGCATAAAACACAAAAATTAATCGTGGAAAGATAGAGAAAGGTTTTAGCTCCTACCTGGAAGCGACAGAACTTGAAATAGTTTCCTGACTTGGACACAATTAGTTGCAGAAGATTGAGAGAAAAAGGGCTCCAAATACTCACTATTAAAGGTAAAGTGTAAAATAGTAAAAATGAAAAGTTATTTTGAATATTTATGCTTATCTTCTCATTATTTTTATTCAATTTTAGTATTTTGACCTAGATATGCTTCATATTTACTATGAAACAGGTATTTTTAATCCTTCCTGTGATATTTTGACCAGGTCATTAGTTTTTAGCAGGTTTTTTTATTATGTTTTGAACATGTTACTTTGACCAAAGAGTACATTTTTATCTCTATTTTGTTTTGTATAAACTTATGAAAAAGGAAGCCCATGTAGTCCTCTTTCATCTCTTTTCAGACTCCCAAATATGAAAAAAATTCCCAACACTTGTCTTTTTGAACTTGTAAAAGTAAATGAAAAGACGTCTACTCAATATAAGTTTAACCCTTTTCCATACTGAGATATACTAACTACAAAAAATGAATACCTTAGTCAAACATGGCTAAGAGGTTCTCTTGGGTATTGTTTTCTACCTTTTTGAACCTAAGGGACTACCTATGAAAAGGAACATTTGGAGTTTTCTTTTTCGCCTATTTTTCAAACTCTCTAAAAATGAAAAATATGTTGAGTTTTACCTTCGTTGGAATTTTTAAAACATCAAACAATGATGGACTTGTCTATCATGATGGGGTTGAACCACTCCTTCTCAAGGTTCATTAAATATACTCGAAGGGATTAATCTCAAGGATGAACTTACAAATAAAGCATATGTTATCCTCCTCAAGCTTGGTAAAAAATAAAGAGGTACTGACCAGTATTGTTGGGGAAATTGGAAAAACAAGGGATTCCATTTTTCTAATGGAAGTGAGTCGCTCTTGAACAAAACACTCTTCCACCTCATCTTTTTTGCTATTGGGTTGGGTAATCTACTTGTTTTTTGGTTATTATACCATTTTCAGAGCCTCCAGTTTGGTTTTGGGTCCATGGTGCTAATTCCATTCAATGTCGTTAGTGTGTTCAAGAGAATTCATTCAATTGATCTCTACTACAATAAGCTTAAGAATTCATTCATGTCTTCCTTTCCTAGTCCAGTTCCATGTCAGCATAATTTTGATCATTTTCTCTCAATCATGATACCCGTTACCTGTCATTGATGGGGGATACATCAAGGCCCTCCTGTGATGGGTCAATTCCTATCGACATCAGCACATCATCTAGGAAGTTGACTTAGAAACACACCTTTGGTACCTTGGTGCTTTCATATATCAATGGAATGTTTCCTCGCTTTTGGTGGCAAGTTTACATCATTGGCCTTTGACCAAAAGATTTTGTGTCTTGTTTCTACATCAACTCAATTATTCACACCATACGGATTGTACTATAGTACCTTGAGAGCCATTAACATGATCAATGGTTTCTCTCGTGCCTATTAATGACTTACATCATTGGTCAATAATCAGATGGTGTCTACCATGTTCGACTCCAAATCATCGATTCACGCAGATAGAATCGTGCATTGGTTGGTCATGTGAACAAGATACAAGACCTAGGCTAGTTTCATCCATCTGGGCTGCAATTTTAGGAGTTATACAAAGATCACAATTTATGATGGTCGTGATCATATAGATATTCATCCATTCATGGGTCCACTAGTTGCATCTATGGACATGTATTTTGATCATTATACATATTATGTTAGCTTATGAGCTGAGTATGGGTATGCCTCCTTTAGAAAACATAGATGTAATGTTGAATATGTATTATAACAGATGAATCTCATTGGTTTTCCTTGATCCCGAATTGTCACAAGGTAAATCACTTCAATCATCACTCATCATCTCTAACTTTTCACTTTAGGGGTGCATTCTATTATAGGCCATTTTGTCACATTCAATCATTGAGCCGCCTAATGGGATCAATCAACATCCTATTCCCCTTGGTCACCATCTTGCACAAATCCCTAAGCATGTTCCCTTCATCCCCAGAATTTCAGCCCTAAACTACATCATCTCAGCTAGTTTTAGGACCAACGCTCCCTGTATGCCTACTAGGGTGTGATCACCTATAGGTTTCTCCAATATGGCCTACATTGGTCACCAGAAGGTTTCACCCCTTTGCGTCTGCATTGGTTCTAGAAATATGATAGAATGATTAGGATTCTAGAAGCTTCCCCTTCTAGGAGTTGCTAGAAGTTGTTTTAACTACTTACCTTGGATAAAACATTCAGATCCTATTGTTCCCTACTTTGGATTTTTCACCACTTATCCTTTGATCCTTTCCCTCCATCAAACGTGGATTTCAAACCTTAGATTGGTAATTGGATAAGAACTCCCAACTTACCCTACTTCTCTTTATATTCCCAACCTTCTATGTGATTGTGGGTTGGATTTTGGAGAGTGATTTTGTCCTTATGTTGTTGTAGTGAGTGGTTATTATATTATGGATTTAGGTTGATTGGAGGTGCATATTGTGACAAGGAAAGCACAAGTCAACAAGTTGGAGGAGCTATTCTACAAGATCAACTACTACATATGTTTGTAATCTCCTTCCATTTATATTAATGCAAAGAATTCATCATTTTCCTATATGTGATGTTGTTATTTCATGTATTTCAACACCATGTTGATCTATTTAATGAAGTATTTATATGATACTGCATATATCTCGTAATTTCTTGGATTGTGTTATCTGATTGTGTAGGTTCTAATTTTGGCATTCATAGCTGGAATTGGAGCTTCCAAACTAAAGAAGGAATGAAGTGTGTGAAATGTTCTAGGTAGGCCTCACTCCATCATCTATTTACTTTAAGGAAAAACATTGGGTTCCTAATCTCGATGTTGTTTTAGGTTAGCCACCAACCTAGGGGTAATAATTTTGTCTACAATCGTAAATCTCGCATAAAAAATAGTATAACAGACTAATCAAACATGTCTAGGTATAATGAATAGTGTGATAAAGGTCACGAAGGATGAAAAGACTGAGAAGGAGGAGTACCAATTGTAACTAAATCAAATTGAGATTGTAAGAATAATAGATCAATACCATTTTTATCAGTATAATGGACAAAGAAAGGAATACCAATGTGACTTTCAAAATGGTCGTTCTTTTCACCAATAGGGTATACCAAAGGTTCAAAATCCTAACAACTTACCCTCTTGAGTCTTTAGGTTTTTTCATCTAAATATGTATGAATTAAAGGAATTTCAGGATCATTCTAAATTGAAAGAATATCCCAACCAATAAATTGAGATTGACTATTAGAAGTAAGTTCTAGATCGATACCTTGCAAATCCAAGTCCTCTAGAGAAGGAAATATATCATTTGATTTACTTAGGTACTCATCGCCATATGTATTAGTGGAAACATGGATGTCATGGTGATGGTTTTCCAAAGTATCAGCTTGAGTGTAGGGCTTAGAATCATTTGATAGGTTATCAAGACTACAAGATCAGTGATTAGCCAGAGATGCAAAATTATCATCTTGAAAGAGGGAAGAAATATAGGACACATCTCAAATTTTTTTCTCCTCTACAAGTAAAATGCAGCTACCTTGTTATTGTTTACCGCTTGAAACAATAGGCTAAACATCATTAAGAGTTAAATTGGGTTGATCAAGCAGATTAAGGTACAACGAATTAGGGAAAAAAGGAAAGTAGAGGTTTAAGGGTATCCCTTGAGGAAATCATACTTTCGATCAAATCATATTCAAGGTTAAAGTTATGATCATTAATACCACCTTGAAAATTCGAGGGATTAGTCTTCACCTTATGCTTCATGAACCACTCCAAACTTTCCTCCATTAGATCTAGATCATGGAAAGTAGTTGAAGGAAAAGAAGAGGGATCAACAATTGGATTCTCATATTTCCCAACTTCAACATCATCAAAAGGAGGCACCAAAATTGGTATTGAAAAAGGAGGAGGACAAGGAACAAAAGGAATATTAGGTTCCTCTTCACAGATTTTGGGTGTTTCATGATCAATGTAATTTGGAATGGTGTAACCATTTAGTGGTTCAAATCTAATGGATTTGAAAGACAAAAGAATCTATATATGAAACTTTTTGCTGATAAAATTAAAGTTAAAATCTTCTCCAGGAAATTCACAACAAAGATGAAGAAATCAATTAAGGGAATCCTCTAAATACTCACCTGATTTCGTTCTAAGTTGATTGATTTTATCACATACATATTGATAATCATATTTGTCAAAGGTTTCACGAAGCTCCTTAACAAGTTGGTCAAATCAATGGATAAAATAAATTGGTAATGTATGAAACCATTTCTTAACTCGACCTTCAAATGTGAGGGTGAACAGTCTGGGCTTGACATCCTTACATTGTATTCCATGAGAAAGAAAATAAGAAAATTGAAACATATGTTTAAGGATAGTTAGTCCATCCTTGCCTCAAACTTAAATTTAGACAAGTTATGAATAATTTCTGTGGGGATGGTAAGATCAAGCTCCTCGTAAAAACATCTTAGGATTATTCTTTAGGAATGAGGCATTTAATATGAGAGGTTCAAAACAAACTCAATGGGCGCAACTTTTCATATGGCCCTCCTTCTAGCACTAGATTGTTGATGATGTTGGATATCATCAACATGCAAGGGGTCTCCCTAATGTGAAGTCCAAATTATACCTCACATTGTTTGGAGTAGGAGCCCCATCTGAATCGTCAGCCCGACCACCATAAATCTAAGGTTTTCCTTTGATACAATGAGTAACATAAGATATTAACACATAAATTTTGAAACCAACAAGTAAGTTGACAATGTGAAACACCAATTTTAATGTGTAAAAGGATCAATTCATGAGAGGGGAGACAAGAGTGAGTCTCTAAAAGGAGAGTAATAGTACTATCCTAAGAGAGACACATGAGAGTAGGAAAGGATTCATTAGTTATATACTGAAGTAATTCACATAGACAAAACAACCATTAAACAAAATAAAATAAACATCCAACAAGATAAGCACCAAAGAAAATGAATTAGTTCAATTTCTTTAGCACATATGAAAATAACATATACCACAAACATCTAGAGGATAGTCTTACAATATTCACGATGCACGCATGGAAGTGTGTTGGCTCAATGAGCTTCTAATTAGAAGTGAAATATCTAAGTACACAATTATAATGATGATACACTAACTCCAATAGTGGAGCATTAAGTCACTTCTTGCTTCTCCAAGGAATGACCTTCTCTCATATGCCAAGCTAGAGAAGCCAAATAAAAATCCCCTTTGATTGAAATATGATGTTTCTTTTATAACAAATAGGAATGACCTTGCATATCCCCTATGACTCTTGAGTTACCCTCGTGACTCTTCGACTCCTAAGTGACCTTTGAACTTATATTAACTCTTGGGTCCACATGTGACTCTCGGAATTCCACACCTTTACATTTTCTCATTTTCATTTTAATAATACATAATTAAATTCCACAAAATGTGGCAAGACACGTTGGCACATATGACATTTTGATGACACTTGTACAACCATGACTTGGCATTGATGACATGGAACTTCATGATTATGTGACAATGCCAAACTATTCTCTTTGTTGTTATGTCTTGTTTTATTTATGGTAGATATAATGAGTACTTCATATTCACCCTCCAAAGAGTCTTGGATCAGTATTAGGACCTTCTGAGAAATGTCTTCATTTTGTCATGGTCTAGGATCTCTTCATGTCTTCATGATGGTTCTTCCTTGTGCTTCATCTCTGCAAGTGCTTCATTACTTCTTCTCCTTGACATATTCCTTGAGCACCACCTTTCCCTATTGAGGATGTACACCTTCCACCAAAGTTCACTCATAATAATGCAAGATCAGTCTAAAAATCAGCTATTCTACCCCTACTCTTCTCATGGAATAGGTTGATTGTGATGGGCCTGTGTGAGGACTGATGAGGAAGGGCTTATTGAGGATGGCACAATTTGAGCTCAAAAGTGGTTAAGGAAAGGCACTAATACTCACTTGAATGATGCCATGCACTTGAGGAGGAACTCTTCAGGGTCCAACGGAATACGAAAGTGCAAGAGATAGTGTAATGAGCTTGCTAACTGAAACTGCAACATGTGCAAGGCTCAAGGGAGAAGGAGATAGTGATACCATAACTAAGCTTCGCAGTGACAAGGGAATGTCTCACTGTGCACTAGAAATGTGACATGTGCTATGGAATCAAGGCAAGACTCAGTGACTACGCAATGACAGAGTCTAGTGGGCAAAGGTTGATGGCTTGCTGACTAAAATTGTGACATGTGATGTAACTAAGAGGCAGGCTTAAAGGAAAGCACAATTTTCTTCAACAATAATGTAGGAAAGGCTCCACTATCCACTATAGATGCAACATGTGACAGGAGAGAAAGTATAGAAAGAATGGCATAGTGAGGGGTTGTACTTAGCAAAGAAGGAAATACTACACACTATAACTGCAACATGCACAGTGCTTGAGGTGCAGGCTCCTATGCTAGTACAATTTTCTTATGTAGTGGCTAAAATCCCACTAGAAATGTGACCTATCCTTAGGAAGGCTACTTGGAAGAGAAGATTTCACAACTAGCTAAGGCAAGTAGCAAAATTCATGTCACTTTTCCTAGAGAGTGTTCATTCCACTGTGAAGGGGTGAGGACGTTTGCATGGCGCAATATTTTTTACAAGGGGGCGGGCCAGGTCCTTATTGTTAACTAGAAGTTATCCATGTGCTATGCAAGGTAGAAGTACTCAAAACTCATTGCAATGAGTCAGTACAATCAATAAGGGATAGATGAACATGCTTAAGGGTTCTCAATTTGCAATCATACAAGATGACCATGAGAAAGACTTAATGCACAAGTCTGGGATGAAGAGATCTCATAAATGAGGCTTATGAATAGGATGTGATCATCGGCTCACAAGAGGGCTCACTCATTCATAACTTTCACTTGGTAGGGGAACCAAGGAGGACTACACAATGGTTAATTGTTGGAACAATATAGTAAGAGAGGGAAAAGCATCCGAACGCAACTCAAACATAGATCACACACATGAATGCCATCAATACAAGTTATGGAAATGAACATCAATCATAATTAGTAATCACATCTTGAAACGACAACAAAGCGACACTTATTTCTAAGTGTGACATTTGAAACGTCACATTACAACACTTAGAACACAAGTTGCAACACAAGGGTCGAATGTGACCAGAAAGTGTGCTAAGTTGTTGAAATGTGTCTAGTGCATATTCTTATGATATGTAGGACCATGTAATGTAGAAGAGTGTGTTAGAGCTAGCTCTAGTGATGTGTAAAGGTGTAACACATACAAGAGTGAAAATAGTTATAAGCAACACTTGCAAAGGTAAGAAAAAGTGAAAATGACACTTGCAAAAGCTAAAGAAATTGAAAATGACACATTTGGATTGAGGATAACTTGAAAAAGCCACTTGTTAAAATTAAAGCAAGGAAAAATGATAGTCACAAAAGTGAAAGTGACACTTTTGAAAGAAAAGGTGCACAAAAGTGTAATTTGAGAAAACTCACTAAAATGATGACACAAATAAAACCGAAAGTGAGAGGAAGATTGTCAATGGAGAGCGTGCACTCACTGTCATCATAGTTTGTGTAGTGCATAGGCCGTATGGAGTACGTAGTCGCTGTCAATAGTTACTGCACAAGCATTGTAAGTAAAGAGTGTGTAGGCTCTATTCCTAGAGATTGTGCAATCCTTACTCTTAAGGACTACTTAATGCTTGTCTAAGATTGTGAAATAAAGGTGCACTTGTGAATTCATCAAGGGATGAGCATGTGTGAGCCAGTGACTTTAACAACTAGAAACTAAGAAGAAGACTTGAGTACTTAACAAAGCATCAATCGACCATGAAATGACCATGAGATAATAGATCGCAAGATCCTCGGTGGCCTCCAAAATTCAATTGTAGGAAAAATTTTGGAGGTGGTTGATCGCAACGTTAACAGTTTCTCAAAGAGATCCCCTTGTAATTTGCACAATTCAATGAACACTAGTAGCTAGAGAGTTGGGATTTCACTCCACAATTTCTTAATACAAACATGTTCTCAACCCCTACATGAGAGGATTTTTCCATCAAGCATCTAATGTGCAAATGGATTTTTTTTTTTTTCCAAGGAAAAAAGTGAACTTTTTTATAAGAAATAAAAAAGTTACAAAGCATATGAGTTAACATTCTGCAAAAAAACTGCCTGATAAGGAGCAAAAGCTCCTCTGAGAAAGATCATCAGCACCCCTACAGAGCACTAACAAAGTCTCCTGTACTCAGCCTGAACAGCCATAACCAAGAAAATGAGTTGAAGCCCATAGTGTCTCCTGGGTCTCCTTTCATAAGGAAAACAACCCAGAAAAAACCATACAGTAAACAGTTCACAATCCGCTCTATCAAACCAGAGCATAACAGTATATAAGAGGAAATAAAACATAGTTGACATATGCCACCGATATCATATGAAACACAGATAATCTAGTGCATATAGAAGGAAAACCAAAAAACATTATATATTTGGAGGGAGATCCGACACACGGATCTGATCCTGAAACTGTTCTGTTACTCTCCAAGAGCCCACAGCTTGCTGCAGACCTTCTTTAGAAAGCCGATCTGCCTCCTCGTTGTACTCCCTGTAGATGTGGTCAATAGAAAAAACATTAAACTGCTGTTTTAAAAATTGAATTTCTTCTAGTAAAGGCATCAACATGTAGTGCTGGCATCTATATTTCCCATTAACCCAGTTAACAACATTCATCGAATCTCCATAAATCTGAACTGTGAGAATATTTTTGTGTATGAGCCAACAAAGGAGCAGCTTTAAAGCAGTGAGTTCAGCAAAGTTATTTGTTCCCATCCCTATTCCCACTGAGGCCTTTAGTGAGTGAGAATCGCTAAGATGTATGCACAACCCAGCACCCGTGTAATTGTTTTGGGCTGCCCCGTCAAAGAAAGCCCACGGTATCCCATCTCTGATACGAAGTTCCTTCCGTGGAACATTTTTTGCAGAATCCTCCTTTACAGGAATGCTTTCAAGGATGGCACTGCTTTGAATGGCAATAGCAGCCACCGGGGTCGCCAATTCTCTAAAAATACTTCGATTCCTTGCAATCCAAATACCCCAGCAAATGATGGGAGGCAAATTCCTCAGGTTCCTCTCTTGAAAGTGGTTCCACCAATATTCCCAGGCTGTGGCCATACAATCTCCCTCCCATCTTAATTTTACATTTATGAGCCTTTCCGCTTCATTCCAGACTTGTTTTGTAAAAGGGCATGATAGGAAAAGATGGGGAATGGATTCTGAGTCAGCAAAACACAGAGGGCATCTTCCAGGTCCCTGCTTAAACCGGGCTTGAAGAATTTCCCAAGTAGGAATCTTATGATTTAAAGCGCACCAAAAAAAGATTCTAGCTTTTTTAGGACATTTAAGTTTGAACAAAGGCTTTGACCACCAAACAGGAGGATTCCAGCCTTTATTCTTCATCAAGAAACTGTAGCCAGCCTTTGGAGAATATAGCCCTGTCTCCGCATGTGCCCAAACCAGAGAATCCGGCCTGTCCTTTATTCTTACATTGGATCTTCTAAGCTCCTGAAGGAATAGCTGCCATTCATTCCTCCAGGTGAGATCTATTCCTAGATCGGCTTCAGACTTCCAAGCCTGCCCCCATATAGATGACTGCTCCATATTTGCAATCTGCCTTAAGTTTCTTATTCCTATATCATCCAGGTGAGTGAGCATTCCAGGAGAAAGAGCAAAACCCTCACTACACCCTACCCACGGGTCCCTACCGATCCTCAAATTTTCTCCATTTCCAACCCGCCAAGCCAGCCCTTGTTCAATTACCTTAAAAGCCTCAGAAGTGGCTTTCCAGATGACAGAACAGTTTCTTCCTTTTTTGTTTGGTGTTCTAATCCAATCTTCGAGTGGTGTAGGGTCAATGTACTTTCTTTTAACTACCTTCGTCCAGAGATTCTCCATGGAGATGATTCTCCACCCTGATTTTGCTGCTAAGGCAAGGCTGAATTCAGTGGGACTTTTCAATCCCCATCCACCCCAGTCTTTTGGTCTTGCGATCTTGTCCCATGCCACCCATGGAAGGACAGATTCCTCTTTGGACCCAGACCACAGAAACCTACTGCAAATCTGCTTTATTTTGTGGAGAATCCCTTTTGGGATCCAGGTCAATGCTGCCCAAAAAACCGGGATAGCCTGAAGGACTGAATTTACCAATGTAAGTCTTCCTGCCCTAGAAAGCCACTTGAAACTCCAATGGGATATTTTTTGTTCAATCTTGGCTATTAGCCAATTCCAGTCCTGCTTTCTGTAAGAGGATGGTTTAAGCCAAAAACCAAGATATGTGAACGGCTGCTCCATATTACAGGTTCCAAAAGGCAGGTGAGCAGCAATCATAGCCTCCTCTTGTCTATTGAAGCCTTCAAAGATTAGTTGAGACTTTCTTTCATTTATTTGTAGCCCTGTAGCTTTCAGGAACTGATCAAGAATGCGCTTACTCTCTAAAATTTCATTTAAGTTCCCATTTGAAAACAGAAGAATATCATCGACAAAAAGCAGATGAGTAATGAACAGATTAACAGCAACTTCCAAACCTTTTACCAAACCTGAACTTTTTGCCTTTGCAATAAGTCTGCTCAAGCCTTCTGCAGCAAGAAGGAAAAGCAGGGGGGAGAGCGGACACCCTTGACGCAGCCCTCTTTGACTTTTAAAGAATTGAGAAGCAGCTCCGTTTATCAGGACAGCAAAATTTACATTTGTGATACATCCCATGATCCAATTTATGAAGCCCACCTGGAAGCCCAGGTGTGTCAAGAGCAACTTTAAATACGTCCAACTGAACCTGTCATATGCTTTAGATAGGTCTATTTTGAGCACTGCCCCCTTTTTGTTTACTTGCATGATACTGTGAATAGTTTCTTGAGCTACCCCGATAGCTTCATGAATTTGACGCCCATCCAAGAAACCAAATTGCTCCTTTGAAATACAGCAAGATAAAATGGGTTTCAGGCGAACCGCAATGATCTTTGCTATAATCTTGTAGATGGTATTGCACAGAGAGATAGGCCTGAAGTCTTCAAAAGAACCAGGGTCTTCTTTTTTTGGAATAAGAGTTATGAAAGTTGCATTGAACGGACCATAGATTTCTCCTTTCACTCTAGATTCCTCCACAACTTCAGTAATTTATGCCCTGATAGATTCAAAAAAGTGTGCAAAGAGTTCTATGGTCCATCCATCGGGCCCTGGACTTTTATCTTTCGCCATAGACTTTATTACACTTTCTACTTCTTCCTTTGTCACTTCTCTAAAAAGATCTTCAACTTCTTCCTCCTCCACAAAACAAGGAAAAGCCTGGGCAGTTCTGATTATTTCAGGCAATGATATCCCCCCAGGATCGGAGAAGAGAGATTGGAAATGATTCTTTCCCATAGAGGACAGATCTTCAAATGATGTGGCCTCCCTGCCTTCAGAATCCCTCAGCTTCCAGATAGTATTTGCATTCCTCCGCCCTTTTGCATAATTATGAAAAAAAATTGTATTTTCATCCCCTGCTTTCAACCAAATATCTCTGCTTTTCAATCTCCACTCCTCTTCTCTATCCAATAAGATCTTTGCTCTTCTCTTTTCCAGAGCCAGGATTCTTTCTTTCGATTCCTGGGATGCATAAGCATCAACCTCTGGGTCTTCAAGAACCCCCAGGGCCTCATCAATGCTAACTAGCTCTTCAATTTGTTTTTTTCTTCTAGCTGAAGCCCATTCAATAGCAGCTTTCTTGAGTCTCTTAAGATTATCCATGAATCGACCTGCTTTGTTCTCCGATTGCTCCGAGCCCGAATGTCTCCAGGTTTCATTGAAAAGTTTTATGAAAGAGTCCTCCTGAAGCCAAGAGGCATTGAATTTGAAAGGAGCGGCCGGTTTTGAAGGGGGTTTTGAGAATTTCAGCAGGATGGGAAAGTGGTCTGAGTTTCCACCTTCACCCACCCATTACCGGAACAGAGGAATATTGGACGCCAACCTTTCACTGATAAGAAACCGGTCCAATCTTTTCGCAATTCTATCATCCCCTGTTCTTTTGTTCCTCCAGGTTGGTTTTACTTTAATGATATTTACATCAATCAGTTGATGAGAAAGGAGGGCATTAGAAAAGAAATCAGTCAGGGGATCCTCCCTCGCAAGAGGCCCCCAAGCTTCGGCGATCCCCATAGAAAAATTTAGGTCTCCCCCAATTATTAGATTTTTATCTTTAATCAGACCTTTTGAGAGGAGATCATTCCAAAAAGAAACCCTTCCCTGACAAGGGCCGTAAACATTAACAATCAACAAAGGGATATCAAAATCAGGGGAAACAACCTCCAATCCCAAAACATTTGGTAATCCCCATGAATTTAAAACCTTCAGTCTTCCCTTCTTAAAACCCATGGCAAGCCCTCCCGAGTGACCTGAAGCATCAGCAGCTATGAAGACCCAACCTGGTAAGAAAGAGCAGAGAGATGATTCAATATCCATACTTTTGCCCAAAGTTTCTTGAAGAAAAACTATATCCGGGTTATTACGCGAGATAAGATCTTTTAGAGCTAGTTTTTTGGGTTTACTAGCTAAACCCCTGCAATTCCAAGAAAAACAAATCATTTAATAACCGCCTCAGGGGGTTTTGCTGCTCTAAGCGCCCCAGGAATTGTCATTTGTTTCCCATCAGCTACATCATAAACGGCTTTAGCTTGAGTTTTTGAAAGCATGGATTTTCGCCCTCTACCCTTCTTAGAACAAACCTTAGGGGTCTCAGTCCCTAACCCACCTACAGGCTCCGTAATCTCATTCGAACAACCCGACATCTTGCTGTGAGATCTAAGGTTATAGTGGCGAGCAGCAGAAGAAGGCCCAGCACCCTTACCCAAAGGGGGAAAATCCTCACAGTTCAGATTTAAGGAGGGCAATTCGGCAGAGAGATTATCAATATTTTGCATGTCATCCTTACAGTTATTTAACAGAGAAACACCCCCGACAAAAGATTCAGATATACAGGCAGGATTTTTTTGAGAGGACTGCATACCCGATTGTTCTTCTTTGTTGACGACGGCCGGAACAGGAGTAGGAGTATCCAGCATCGGTTGATCCTCGGACGAAATCAGCGAGCCTCCGTCCTCCTTGAGCTTTCCTTCCTCTGACTGATGCAGGTGCTCTTCCGCAGCGGTCGCAATTGGAATATTCTCCTCCTGCGGACTCTCAACATGCCTCCTAGGCCCTTCCCACTCCTCATCATCTCTTTGAGTTCTCCTCTTTCTCCTTCCCAACGGGCAGTCCCTCGCCAGATGCCCATACTCATGGCAGCGATGGCAGCGGAATGGAAGGAGTTCATAATCCAAAGGCTGTTCTACGACATATTCCCTATATCACAAAGTAATAGATTTTGCCAGGCCTTCCTTGGGGTTGAGTCTCACCAGGATTCTTGCCACTGCTTTCTCATAAGTATGAAGATACGACCTATCGGCATCCAGATAGGTTCCCAACAAGTTCCCTATAGACTTGAAGACAGAATCCGCCCAGAGGAATAGGGGTAAGCTTGGAGCCCTCACCCATACAGGGAACTCGTCAACCTTTTCTTTGGCGGCATCGAAGAGTGGTGTCCATCTTTTGAAGAAGACCGGCCTGTTCCAGTACTCCCAAATCTGCCCCTCGACCCATTCCAATGCCTCCTTGCTGTCGAAACTGGCTATGAACCATCCTTTAACCAGGGAGTTTGTTTTGAAAGAGGCCGCTGGAGTACCCAACCATTGCCTCGCCGCCCACTGCCTGAGGGCTTTGCCTGAAACGGGCCGCCCTCTGATCCTGCCCACAAGCGTGACCTCTGCTACCTCCATAATGTCTTCCACCTGCACATCCATACCCAGAACCAGCTCTGAAAAACACTTTGTCTTCAGAGGTTTTGTCTTCTTTCTTTTTTCACCTGACCTTCTCAACTCCGGTTTTGTATTCTTGTCACCGCGATCTGGGGTTTGTACTCCAGATTCCCTATGCACCCCCTCTTCATGCCTTGCTGCGTGTTTATCCCCATTTCTTGTCGGGGTTTCCACCAGCCCTTCGATTGGACTGCCTACCTCCCCTTTCTCCAAGGGGCCCTTCTCAAAGCCTGAAGATACCAACCCCTGCTTTGCTTGCCTACCAAAATCGATAACCAAACCCTCCGACCCTACGATACTCTGAGTAGAGTCCTTAGAAAAAAGTCCTCTGTTAACAGCCAACAGGTGTGAACTTCCCCCAACCTCATTCCCTGAATCTTTGAGTCCCCCTACGGACCTCCATACCCCTATGTTATGAACAGAATTGATGATATCTTCTAAACCTCCGAACGGACAGAAGATTTTAGATGGGGATAAAGACTTACCAATCGGCGCAGCAAAACCCTTGTCTCCCCAAGAGCTCAGCTCTGCTTTAGGGTTTTCCTTCTCAGGGCCCTTGCCAGTGATGCCCAGGTTGCCTGACAGGTCCCAACTCTCGTCCAACAGGCCTTTAGCAAAACTTGAAACTCTTGAAACACCAGCCGAGACCGAAACAGCTCCATGACCATCAGTCTTTCCAAGTAGCTCACCGAGGTTCTGCGCGTTAATTTCCTTCCCCCATACCGTGAGTAAGTCTTCAGGAGATGGGTCAAGCTCCACCGACTCATTAGCAATTACCATGGTAAAAACCTAAAAGTCCGTAAATGGCAATACCTCCTCGCAACCGTTACCCGAGAAAGCACGCTGAAAAACCGCCTGCAGACAAAGGAGGCAGGCTATGCAACTATACCGGGACAGCAAAACTCCAAGAAAGGTTCATGGGTTTACAAATCAGGAAACCGCTCTCAACAAACCCTCGATCGAGACGAACCCGCCAGCCTGAAAGAAAGTTCCTTAACCCAACCGTCAATAACCCGCTTGACCCACGAAGTAACCAAAGCTCGATGGGTCTGCCAGCGCTGCACCTCCGTACCTGCGTGTCATTCTGCAGAATCCTACATCACCTAGGCCTAGGGCCTAGGGATCCAGGATCGAAACCTACCCTCGCCATGATCATTTTCACCCTTGTTTAACCTGTGCAAATGGATTTACACTCACTAGTTAAGCTAATTTCAGTTTTGCAACCCTGAAGAAAGTCCTCCTTAATCCTAGTTCAAGGCTCTAAACCCTAGGTTAATGTTGGTGTGCTATAACCAAATGTCTAATTAATTTTATTAACGCTTTACTTTTAGTTTTTTTATTACTCAAGGTTGTAGACTGCATCTAAGATGGTGTGTAAAGAGACCAAATACCAATCCAAAATGAAAACTAAATGACAAGTTCAATTTTGTTTCCAATTCGATGAAAACTAAGGAAGGGTAGATAATTTCTTTCTTTTTCCAAGTGACAAACAACACATTCATAATCACTCTCAAAGATATTTTAATATTCTCCAAATTCATTCGAATAACTTATCCACTAAACATCTCACCAATAAAAATAAACACTCACAAAATATTAAAGAAAAAACACCAACAAACACTCAAAAGCTTGAAACTAAGGCTTTGAAAAAAAAAGCGATGAACTATGGCTTATGAGACTCGAGAAAAGAGGAGGTTCATACACAAATAAAGTTTCAATTTACAGCTTAATGTAACCCTCCAAAAAACACACACCTACAATGTCGTACAAGGGAAAACAATCCAAAACATAGACAAATGAACAAAACCTAAAAAGCCATACAACTTGGATTTCTTCAAATTCTCAATGTCATACAAGAAATGAAAATATCAATCATTGTTGGAAGAAATCATTCTGAAATACAAACTTGAACACACAGTGCTAAGTTGCAAATAGTAGAATAGATCTAAAAAATGAGAGGGAAAATAGACTAAGATCTAAAGCAAATCTAATCAAACACAAAAAAGGATCACAAATATAAGGCACTTTCAGCAAATCCTACTAAAACATTAACTACTAAGAGGCCATATTTTAGGCCCGAGGTGCCTAGGTGAGCCCTCATGTCAACCTACGCTCCAAAAAAAAAAAAAATCCTTCACAAGATGACTTAATTGGGCTAGCACTCTCGTCACAAGAAAAGTGATGTTCCTGCCACAAAAAATGTGATGCTATGGAGAGGTGTTGAAAAATTGATAGATTGTAAGGGTAGAACAAAATTCAAATGAACACAAGGGTGACGTGCTTGTACACTTCGTTTGGAGTAGGAACAAGAAGCAAGTAAGAGGAGGAGCTAAGTATAGAGGCTTGGGCCTATGGTAGAGTAGGTCCAGAAGACACTGACAACCTAACCGAGCCAACCCAACCGAAGGGAGGAGGTGACTCGTCTTAAAAGAAGGATGACCCGTAGTAGGGTTATAGGGTGGCTCGATGGAGTAAATTATTTCGAGTTGGATGCCTTTGTATACTCTGTGGTTTTTGACTTCAAGATTTGGTTTTCCAATTGAGCCATTGTCTCAGTAAATTATTTTACATATATATTTCAATAAAAGCAAATCCAAAGAAAGATATTGATTGAAATTGAGCATTCTTATGGTGATGTTGATATCTTGGATATGATGTCCATGATTTTTGTTAATGGAAGATGATGTGATAATGTCATTACTACTCTATGTTTGATGGATTCCGCACATTAATAATAATATAGAGACCAACATAGGTAATCACATTATGAGGCAAATAAGTCGTAGAGGAGCACCATGCCACATTGGGGTGTCTATGGTGATGTAGTTAACTCATGTCTTATAGCCTCTAGTCATCTACCATTTAAAGATCATAACATTTCACATGTTATATTTAAGTAGTGAAAGTGTATGTATACACTCTTCTCGTAGGAAATACCTTACACTTTCTTTAAGTAGTGGATCCTCAGTGACCCTCTCTTTATATCATCTTGTAAAATTATAATCAACACAATTTATTAGTAAACCAAGTCAAAGTGTTTATAACACTTCACATGACTACTTATAAATCCTCCACTTGCACTCTTACAATTCCCTAAATAACTCCATAACCTGCCTAATAAATAAAGTATTGATCTACCTTTCACTCATCACCCAAGCACATTTTATTTCACCTTTCACAACATTTACATTTTGTTAGGTTCTTTTTACTCACCCTGGTACTACATGAAGTGAGCCTAATCAACCCTTTGGAAATTAGGATACCCTCTTGACTTAGGTCTTTGGAAATTAGGATACCCTCTTGACTTAGGTCTTTCCTTTCTCTAAGTGTCAAGCGAGTCCGTTAGGAGATAATAGCCAATCCCTTAATTTCACAAGGTTAGGTGTAGTTTCTGTTGACGGCAATGCCCATAGGCATTTAATAACACGGTCACGGTTGATATGCAAGAAGGCCAATGTCTTGATAGTGGCCATCATAAATTTGAATGTTTTCTACATACAATGGCGAGGACCCTAAATGGTTTTCTTTTTATCTTATTTTTGGAAACAGAAGACGAGGATGAAACATCTATCTAACCTAGAAACAATACTGAAAAGATTCCTGATAACAGAAAAGAGAGAGAATCATAACAAAACGGTCCAATTGGTTATTACACTCTATTGAAGTAATGCCCGCGCAATGATTCGATGACGCAAATATGCGAATTCAGCGGGGAATTCAAGATTATCGTTATTAATCTCGAAAGAAAGCGAGATGGCATCTTGCTTTCAAAGGAATTTAAGATCCACTACCCTTCAACAAACCATGTGGAGACTGATGCTAATTCACTATTTCTAACATGTTCAATTTGATCGCTTTGCTTCGCCTTCTTTGTTTGCATGATTTAATTTGATGGCTTTGGTTCACATTTTTTTTGTGTGCGTGAGGACATTTTTAATTATTTGAAGTAATGTAACGTAATTTATGTCGAGGAGATGGATATGTGATAAAGGAAAATGTTAAGTATCCATATTTATTTATGCCAGGAAAATTTTAATAGTTTTCAAAATCCGCTCTAAAGTTTATATAAATTATAATTTTCAAAATTAGCTTAAAATTATATATATATATATAGATATATATTATTTTAATAAATATATTTAGATTAGTAATAACTTTATTATTATTATTATTAATGACATTTTGTTTGTAGAATATAACCATTAAACATACATATTCTATCTTTCTCTTTTTAAACCTTAAAAGCATCGTAAAATTTAAAATCCACACTTTGAATAAAACTATGCTCCAATGTTTTCGAATACTCCATCAAAAATTTTGTCATGGCCACTCTAGTCACCGCCTTCGTCGATCATGTTAACATACTAATGAAAATTCAGTGTCAGTTCAAGCGTTGGATTGACAAAGAACAAGATAATGAGTTGTAGATGCAGTATGTCACGAGGAAGAGGCTGCGGCGATATCACTGGAAAACATGTGATAGGTGAGGGGTTTCTAGAGACAGCGAAGAAATTGATATATCATCACTAAATATCTACACCGAATAACCACTAGAAGAGTCGGAAATTAATATTGCCCATACTGCATAGCAATCGAATGGGCACTGTTACAAACAAGAGTACTTGAATTGACAAGATTCTCTATAGCAAGCAACCAGAAAAGTTTGAATCGGGAAGCCTCCCCTAAACTCTCTCTTTTCTGACTTACTCAAAATTAAAAATTGAAAGAAAGACCTTGAGGCTTTGGACCACCCTTTCCTGTACCACTTTCTGCTATTCCAGTAAAATCGGATCCTCACAATTAATATCATTTGTGGACTCCACGCTACAAAATTTTCCTCCGAAGAAGTCAGGATCATGTGTTTGTCTTCATAGCTTAATGAAGTTTTCTTCAAAGCAATAAAGTAAAGTCAAGTTCCGCGAGCTGAGCGAGTGAACCAAATGGGCTCCACATGTTTTACTATTCTGTTCCCCGTGTTTTTATATATAAATGTCAATTCTGAAACTAATTTTCCAAGTGAACAAGTGACTTTTCTAGTGGAGCCGCAGACTCGGAAAAATCTCCCCATAAATGGCACATTTTATTTTTATTTGGGTGGAACATTCGCTCTGACATAAAAAAAAGCGGGTGAACTCAGATTGTGAGGAAACACGATTGAAATGGGAGACGGGTGATCATTTAATTAGAATTTTAACATATCCACACTCATACCTAACGTTTGGCTATCATATGGTGTGATATCGCCTTTTCTTCGAACGGATTTTCATTATTGTCAATAGTTTGACGATTATGGTAATGCTCTAACTCATCAATCCTACACGGTAGGAATTTCAAATCCGACCAGCCCGTTCTCCACTGACCGTTCCGGCCATTTCAACAGCTGAAAATAAGTAGCCTGCTAGGTTAAATGAATGAAGCTGTGTATGCTTATTTTTGGATTTTGGCATATCAATTATTCAATGGTGGGGCCATATATGTTCATTATTAGATTTTAGCATATTAATTATTTAATAGTGAAAACATACAGTCCGCTCATTTAATACCCATTTGCAAATTATATATTTGTTGCCCATTTCAACTAAATAAATTGACAAATAAGTTTAAGAAATTTGTATTCGTATTTTACGGGCAATTGGACAAGTAGGTTTAAGAAATTTGTATCCGTATTTAGCGGGCAATTTGACAAGTAGGTTTAAGAAATTTGTACCCGTATTTGAGGGGCAAATTGAGCCTAGCTTGTCAAATTCCACACGTAGTAGTCTCCTCCATCGTTCAACTGAGAATAGGGCTAAGAATTTGTTCCCGTATTTGACGGGCTAATTGAACCGTGACGAGCAATTTACTGGTCAAATTTCATACCTAAATCCGGCGGCCTCGGCACGGTAATAGTCTCCCCCATCGTACAACCGAGAATCGGTTTAAGAAATTTGTAGCCGTAATGGACAGCCAAATGGAAACATGACGAGCAATTTGCTCGTCAAATTCCTTACCTAAATCTGACGGTCTCGGCACGGTGGTAGATTTTCCGTCGTACAACTGAGAATAGTAGGGATGTCGAATTCATTCAATTCCACTTATTAAATTTCCCATTGGCAGTCCTCTCTCACCGTGTACAACTGATAATAGTAGGTGGGCCGAATACGTTCGATTTATCTCGGTAAATTTTCCCGTCGTGGATAACCATGTTAGTTGAGTTGATTTAATTTAATTTAATTAATATTAAATTAAAAAAATTATAAATGGATTTATTTGTAAATTTGTTTTATTATAATCATAACTATGTATCTTTATTATTTGAATAAATTATAATCAATTATTATAATTATAATTAAGTATTTTGATTATTTGAATAAATAAGCTTTTGCGGTGTTTTGAGTATTTTTTACAACTATTTTTGTTTGGTTAAGAGTTTCTTTTTGGATATATACAAACATGTTAATGGCTCAAGACTCAGCTACATTTAGCATAGAAGTAAAACCTTGCACCTTATAGATCACTAGCATAAGTAATTTTAGAGAGCTATAATAATGATAAGTCAACCTACATTTATGAATAATACATTTATGCATACTAATTAGTGTTATGATTTTATCATTATATAAAAATAAAAATAAAAATAAATTATATATATATATATATATATATATTAATTTTAAGGTTATGGCTGTTATTTCACTGTTAAATTTTATCTCTTGGTTTTAAACTTTTGATTTCTTAAAAAAAACATATACTTTTAACCATTAAACCCATTTAAACTATATAAATATATTAAATAATATTATAATTACACAATTAAAAATGAATTTTTCTTACTATTATTAATACACTGATATTATTTTTCATATCAACATAAATAAATAAGCGTTTGAATGAAAAATCTTATAATGTTGTTATAGTAGGTTTTAATTTATTTTTTTCAGAGAGAAAATCATCATGGATTATATTAAGGGAATATAAAGATCTAAATACATGATCAAAATACATGAGAATCGGCAGAACATAGTAGACATAATTACAACGTGTATCAGATAGCATCACTGTTGATCAGACAGCGTATCACACATAACGCTTCACGAGAAGGGAGTGAAGCCAGCATCAGAATAGATTTAAAAAGTGCAGCAAGAGCCGCATGAAATCCGCGAACACAGAGAGCATATGGGTCCAAAACATAACTCATATAACGCTTCACGAGAAGGGTGAAGCGGAACCTCAAAAATAGATTTAAAAAGAGCTGGATCAGCAAGAGCCGTATGTAAACCGCGAACAGAGAGAACATATGGGTCCAAAAAAAGCTTGTTAGAAGCAAAGCTGGATTGAGATTAATCTGAAGGGGGCATGAAGCCCGAAATTGAGACCAGGATAGAAGCAAGGGGCGTCCTGGAGTCCTGGAAAATGCGATCATTTCTCCATTTCCATAAAAACCAGCAGGTGAGAATGAACAAAGAACGACAAGTAGGATTATGAGCACTCCACCAATTGAAACCATCCTGTACAGATGAAAAAACCCGGTGAGAAAAGCCATAAATCAAAGACAAATCATACCAGATTGTTGAAGATGAGGCACATTGGAAGAACATGCGTGTATTGGATTCAGCTTCAAAAAGGCACATTTGGCATCTTCCCAGACCCTGCCATCCCTTTCTTTGGAGAACCTCCCAGGTGAGATTCCTGTCCGAGAAGAGGAGCCATGAGAAAAGAATCATCTTGAGCGGACAGGAAGCTTTCCAAAATTTGAGTGGGAAAATGGGGGAGGAAGGCGGCTGACCAGATGAGAAAGCAACATATAGATCTCTGACGCAGATAGATTGAGAGGATTTCTCGAGTGACCAAATCAGTTCATCCTTTGAACCCGATTGAATGATACCTTTGCTAGAAACGCTGCTGATAGCCGATGACCATAAGGGGCGAAAAGAGTGGGGCAAGGATAATTCGACCCCGTCCTTCCAAACTGGATTTTGTGAGGACCATGATTTGATTAGCTTATTCCACGTGAAGAGGCCCCTTGAGTAGAAGAAGGAGAGCAAGGCAGGGGGAATCATCGATTCCAGCTTGTACACAGTTGTGTCAAAACCAATATAAATGCTCGATCCTGTGAAGATTCTCCATCTTAAATTCTTCATGAAGAGAGACTGGATCTTTTTAAAGCTTTGCCATATAGAGGATCCTCTTCTGATGCCCAATGTTTACCTTCTGTACCAGAATACCATGCTCCTTCCTTTGAGATATTTTTGATTAATGATGATGCTCCACTGACTTTTGCCATAAATTCCTCTAAGAAGAGATTTGCAGAGAAGGGCTTTGCCGAAAGATCGCATGTGCAGAAGGCCCCATCTACCCAACTTCTTCGGCCTTGAAATAGAATCCATCTTCACCAATGGATCTTAGACTGATATGATCTACCACCCCATAAGAAGTTGGTTGCCAAAAAAAACCATTTTGTTTGTAATGAAAATATATTTAATATATATTTTATTCACTATCATTAATTTGACTAGATGATGCGGTTTATATGTTTTTTTAATGTTAAGTTTAGAAACTTACAAATCATGGACACATAATTAAAATTAAAAATTTTATATTTCTCATCCTGCGTATTTTTATAAGTTGTAAAGTCTAAAATCTAAAAGGTGATGTTAAATGAAATGATAGTTGATGTAAATTGGTATTAAATTGTTAATTATTTAAAATAATATTAGTTTTATATTAACTTTTTATTATAGAGTTTAGAATTATTATTAACTTTTTAATCGTAATTATTATATATATTGCTTAATGTTTTATCTTTAAATTTCGTAAAATCTATCGTGACTGCTTTCACACACTGCGAAAGTTGCATGACATAGGACTGACATCATGCTTTCATAGGCGCAGATGTCCGATTGACTGCAATCTCACTTTACTTAAAGTCCACCGACTACCGTATGGCCGACGGATTGAATACATGTGATCCTCGATGCAGCGGGGCCCGTACGGCATGATGCTTCTTATCTACAGAGGCGTTCACATCCCAACTGAACAACTGCAATCTCCTATAAATTTCGTAAGAGTCTGAAGTAGAACCACATCTTCAAAAGGCCTAGGGTAAATATCCTAAGAGAGTCTGAAGTAGAATCACGTCTTCAGAAGGCCTGCAGGAGTCGAACTCTCTGCGATGGGGATAATGTCAGTCGTGAATGTTCATGCATGGTTTCTGCTAGTGATTGTAAGCTGCAATTTGCTGTTAACCTCTTGCATTGCAGCCACACCATCCTCTACTTCGAATCCGTTTGTGTTTATGACTGAGAACTGTAAGAGCGCTGCTGCCAAAAGATATGATTACATTATTGTCGGAGGAGGAACAGCCGGCTGCCCGCTGGCCGCAACACTGTCTGCCAAGTATTCTGTTTTGGTAATAGAGAGGGGAGGGTCTCCCTATGGGGTTCCCGAAATCCAGAACGCCAACGCATATGGAAACCTACTGGGGGAGACCGACAAATACACTTCCCCTGCACAGTCGTTTGACACAGAGGATGGAGTGACTTTAGCGAGAGCCAGAGTTCTGGGAGGTGGAACTGCTCTCAATGCCGCCTTCTACAGCAGGGCGAGCTCCGATTATATTCGTAATATGGGATGGGACGAGGGGCTTGTAGAGCAGTCGTATGAATGGGTGGAGAAGCAAAATGCCTTCAAACCATCTCGTCTCTCCAGCTGGTCATCGGTTTTCAGAAATGGGCTCTTGGAAATAGGAGTTGTTCCATACAATGGATATACATTAAATCATGTGGATGGAACCAAGATCAGCGCCTCCACCTTCGACAACAATGGCAAGAGACACACAGCAGCAGATCTTCTCAAGTCTGCCAACCCCAACAATATCGTGGTTCTTCTCAATGCTACCGTCAACAGGATTCTCTTCAATACCCCTTCAGCTCAAGGTAATTCATTCTTCCTCACCTTTCAAATTACACGGCCCATTCTTGCACATGACTGCCGTTTCAGAAAATTCCTTGCTAATATTGTTTGCCTAATTTTCCAATCGCAAGGCTGGCCTTATAGACTTATATTCAGATTTGTATATGTAGATTGAATATTTTGGGAATGAAAATTTGCAGGGAAAAGGGGTGGCTCTTCTGGGAAGCCGAGGGCTATCGGAGTAGAATTCATGGACGCCCATGGTCAGTCTTATCAAGCTCTTCTGAAACAATCATCACCATCCAGCGAGGTTATTGTCTCTGCAGGATCCATAGGGAGCCCCCAAGTGCTGATGTTGAGCGGAATTGGCCCATCTCAACAACTCAAACAATTCAATATTCCTCTAGTCGTTAATTTGCCTTTCGTAGGCCAAGGGATTCAAGACAGTCCCCGTGCAACCGTAACCTTGCAATCCCCTATACCCATGGAATTCTCCAGCATACAGGTAGTGGGTATTCCTAAAGGCTCTCAATTTTACATCGAGTCCAGCTGCTTCGTCCAACCGGCTCCAGCTAGTACAAATGGCAGCGCCTCTTCTCACACCCAGACTCTGTATCTTGGAAACATATTTGAGAAGTTGGCGTTTCCATTGTCAAGAGGAGAGCTTCGGCTAATCAGCAAGGATCCTCGAGACAATCCGTCTGTCCGATACAATTACTATTCCAACCCTCTGGACCTGCAAAATTGCGTGCAAGGTGCGAGGATGATCGCTAAAATTCTGAACACACGGTCTCTGAGGAGTTATGCATATTCAAATGCTAATAAGTCCTCTACTGGCGCGTCCGCTAATGGATTTCACTTCATTGGGCAAGCGTTGCCGCAGAAAACGTGGGACGATGCAGCCATGGCTCAGTTCTGCCGTGAAACTGTGAACACAATGTGGCATTTCCATGGAGGATGTCATGTTGGGGCTGTGGTTAACCAGAACTATCAGGTGAATGGAGTTGATAGTCTCAGGATTGTGGACGGCTCAACATTTAAAGACGGTCCTGGAACCAACCCACAGGCCACCACCATGATGCTTGGCAGGTAACTATCACATTTATAGTATTCTGAATGTTTTACTCTGTTTTGTAGGGATTTTTTTATATAGAAAGGGCAAACATAATCTCGGTACATATTGCTGTGGGTGCAGGTATATGGGATTGAAGATCAGTCAGGGAAGAGCGTGAAGGAAGCAGCTTTTGCACCGGTTAAAGAAATATATATATATAGATATACATATGTTTAGTTGCTTATTTAATAAATATTAAGATTCTCATAACTTTTCGAGGAGCACCCGTGGCTGAGATGCTAGATAAACATGGCAGTGAAGTAGGTATATAGAACCTTCAGAATAACTATAAATGTTGTTATATGGGTAGATGCCAGACTACCGGAAAAATTTACAGTGTATAGAGCGTGTTACATTACACACATTTATTATGTGTGTTCGTGGTCCCTGATGGGAGACTATTGTTATCCACTGTCTAAAATTTTGCAAGGTAAAGTTGATATTATACCGTATTTAATATATACCTGCTGTTTGAACTTATCAGAAAATTATTGTTTTCAGTTTTTTTTAAGATTTTGCAAATTGATGTTCACCCGTATGCAAATTTTATTATGACATAGATATATTGTTTTCAGTTTTTTTTTAGATTTTGCAAATTAATGTTCACTCGTATGCAAATTTTATTTTGACATATATATAAGTAAAAGGGAAAGAATGTATAATTATTTAATAAAAATAAATATAAAATTTATATTATAATTTGGATTTTATCATTTTAATTTTTAATTAATAATATTTTTTTTTATTTAAAAATTCGGAAATCATGTCAGTGGAGTAGTTTAATTGGTGAAGATTGTGAAAATAAAGTGGTTCAAATCTTCCTATTCACTTATGAAAGGGGTATATCTAAGCACTTAAAAGTTATAGTGGTAATATCCAATATCTAACTAAAACTAGCCAAATTATTGATTTCTCTACATCATAATAATAATAATAATAATAATAATTTAACAATTTTTTTACTTAATAAGGGAGGGCAGCTTAGTACCTGCTACTCAATTCAGAAATTATGCTCAATAGAAAAATTGAATCTCATAGTCTTACTTTGATAGGAACTGATAAATTCATGTGTGGAGTGGATAATTAATATGCTTTCTCACCCAAGAACTTCTTGGTGAGTAGTAATAACATGTATAGATATTTATTTAAATCTTATTCCTATCTATATTTAATGTAAAGAATTGCTTATATTATAGTGGAAAGTTTAACAATAAAAAAATACTACACAAATATCTAAAAGTTATGCATAGTTTTGTAATTATATATGTAAATTATGATATAAAAGAAGAGGGAGTTATCTATATGGCATTATATTGTGCAAAAGCTACAATAAAACATTCAAATTATAATCCAACCAAATGTTAAAAAAAAAAATTTTTTTATAACATTAAAAAATAAATATTTAGTTTTCAAAGTTAAACATTTGAAGTTGTATTAATCAAATCAATGGTAACTTAATAGGAATCAATAAACAACTCTATTACTAAAAGGGTCTAGTCTAACTTATAGACGAAATAGCCTTTTTCACCAATTCACCAAAACTAGGCATATAATTTCAAGAGTTTTTGTTGTTTAAAATACATTTTTGAATACATAAATGGATTCAACACTCTGAAAAACCCATGGGGACACTAGAATTATGCAGATTAAACAATTAAAACAGTTTTTAGAAATCACTCTTGAATAGAAAAATTGTCGTGGAAAAAATCATTTCATTTATAAGTTAAATTACCTTTACTAAAAATCTTGCCAAATATTATAAATTACATTAATTAATACTAAACTAATAATAATTAATAAACAAATCTATTATAAACTATATTAATCAATATTAAATTAATAATAAACAATAAAAAAAAACTTCTCAATTAAACCAAAAACAATAATTATCCAAATTTCTCTCCAATTAACAATTCAATTATTTTCTAATCATGTTCTTTTGCATAAATGTACTTACCTTAATTCATCCTAATTGAATAAAATAGGAATCACGCACTTACCACTTCATCATGTCATCGTCATAATTGACGCAGAAAACTTTGCCTCATTATCCATCTGACAACTAACCCACATTTATTTTTCCATGCATTTGGCATAACAAGGTCGTATTGGTTGTGATTAGCAGGTTTCAACTAGGCTGTCAGCATGTGCATCTCTCATCGCTAGGTCTGACTAGTGTTTTTTATCCAGAGGAGTGGACCTTTCTTTAAACAAGAAGCGTATAAATATCAATTACAATATGGCTACATTATAATTGCGTCATCAAACTACAACCTTTTTTCCTGTATCAACCACGAACTTAAAGTTCGTGAACTCTCCCAACCAACCAGGATAACCGTCCGATTAGTTGTGATTAACAGGCTTCACTTGGATTACGAGCATTTATCGCCGGTGATTGGTCTCGGATACTCTAACATTTCAAATCAGAGCTACCAAAATTCGCCCGAATCGGGGAAAAAGAAACACGAATTTCGATAAGTCGATTCGAAAAGCGAATAGTTCTGTGCATGACGATTCCGCGGCTTCAAATCTGTCTGGGACTTTCGTAAGATTTTGATAAAATTTCCTAAAAATTTTAGGAAATCCAATTATATTGTTAAATTTCCAGATTTCAATGTCCCGAATTTTTATAATGCTGAATTTATCTTGACCCTAAAAACAATATTCAAACCCGTCTACTATCAAAATTTCCAAAAAAAAATGACCAGACTTCGGGCATTTTCGGATGTCGGGGGCAAATTCGCGGCCTCTGTAGACGACGCCGATTCCGTTTGCGCACGTGAAAGCCTTGAATTGAGGCGGAAAGCGTGGCCTTCATTTCTAAGAAGTCAAAGCTCAACTGCAGAGCGGACCCGTCGGTGGAGAAAGAATAAACAATCTTGACACCTCCTCTATTAGTCCTATTAACAACATGATAATCTACTTCACATTCACATTGCTTGTGTCTGCATAAGGCATTGGCTGTAACCTGGAGCCGCCGTCGCTTCGGATGTTATGATCACAGAAGAGTCCTGCAAAGTGAACTCTATTCTTATTTGCTATTTTTATTGGGTTATCGCTAATTTTAGAATATCTTAGAGATTTACTCGTATAAGCAAAGTCAAAGTCAACTGCTATTTGATATAGCACTATTTCGTAATCTACATAATTTTTTTCACTTATATATACTCTTCTCGTTATTGTCATTATTATTATAATGATAACTTTTAACTTAAAAAATAGGATTATAGAAATGGGATAATTTAAAATATTTTTTATTAGGTTTTGGACTTTTGTGATCAATATATCTATTGATAAAGAGATTTTTTATGATAATCATATTTTTGTAGTTAGTGGACATTTCGAACCAATTAATGTGGTTCATTCTCATTTGAGAAGATTGATTTTTTCATTTCTACTTGAGAATGAATCATATTAATTATTCCAAATGTCAAACCAAATCTCAATGATGTAATTATTCTGAAAAACAATTACATTATACCCCTACCCCTACCCCTACCCCTACCCCTCCGCTCTCATTATCATTATCCATCGAGCATGATGATGGACGACTAGCAGGAGCATGTTACCATTCTGCTTTTTCTTTATATGCATGTAAATATGATTCTGCACATAAGAAGCTTTCTGTATATACAGAGATGGACACTTCAACATGAAACTTTGGGAATGGAATCTTATTTTACAGTTTTTAAGATAGATATTTTCGAATTGTTTCAGCATTAAAAAAATTCCATCTTATTACTGAATTCAAATCCAAATATAATCAATATGCTTCAAATACGAAATTCCCCACAATTTCAACAGGGAATGAAGTGCAGTGGCGTTGGAATAGGAGTTATTATGGTGGTGCTCCCACTGTTTCTAAGTGCGACCCTTTCAGATTTCACCTTCTGATTTCTCACCTCCCCAAATCGCCTTCAGATATCAAGAAACTACAGGGTTGAAACGTTGATGTTGTTATAAAAAAAAATGGCGAAGGAGGGAAGGTGGTTGTCGTTAGAAACCGAGCAACAGACAAAATGGTAACATACAAGTTCATCGTCTCATACTAAAATCACAAGTTCACGAGTGAAATATTTTCCAAAGTTGAGAGTGAAACTGGGCAACAGACAATTGGTAACATGACAAAAGCCATTATGCCATTCAATTTTCTATTGCCTTCATTATCTTGTACTGAAATCACAATTTTATGAACCAAATAAGTTCATACTAAAATCACAATTTCAGAAATAAACTAATTTCAAAGATCGAAGGCCGTTGCTTTCAGGAAAGTCGGTAAGAGCATTTACGCAATTTTTTTTTTTAATTAAATAATTTAAATATATATTTTTTATTTATCTATATATTAAAAATATATTTTAAATAAAATTAATTTCAAATTTAACTAAAAATTATAGGCATAATTTTTTTATTTTAATTTAAATATATATTTATTTATTTATATATTAAAAATATATTTTAAATAAAATTAATTTAATTTAAAATTTAACTAAAAATTATAAGCAGAATCAATCATATATATATAGAAGAAATGGCATTTTTCATGATTATTTTTCTGGTTAATTTTAATCAAAATATGAGGGAGATTTTTAAAAACTTGAGTTTATATTGTTTAAACTGTCTAATTCTAATACTCCAAAGTTTTTGAGGGTGTTGAATACATTTATGCATTCAAAATTGTATTATATTTTAAATAACAAAAAATTATGGAAATTTTATTGCTGGATTTTGATGAATTCAAATTAAAAAAAAAAAACTATTTCTTCAATAAATTAAACTACACCAAAATTATATCATTAAATTAAAAAAGAAAAAAAAAAAAAAATCTCAACAAAAAAACCAATAAGTGCAATAAATGCTCCCAGTAAAACACAATCCATGGTGATGAACTTATCTAGATTTGCAAGAGAACTAATTAAACAATCAAACAATCAATGAAACATTTAACATGTACCAAATATTCACCTTAATAATTTTTTAACCAAAATCAACAATTATACGATTCTAGTTCAATATGATGATGATGGTTAGCTTCCACTGAGACCAAACTTTGGTCTATCGAACCTAAAGAAATGAATTATTTAGTTTGATTTAAGATTTTATTCCTATGCTCAAAAAGCTTGGAGAGAAACCTCCTGAGCTCACTGTAATTTTGATAACGTAAAACGCTAGGAAGGTCAGTTTTGCAACAAAGATTTTGAAACTGATATCTAATGTGGTTGTACATGAGACGCTCTAAGAGGAAGTGATTTTCATCCTCGATGTTTGTATTCTCACAGAGATGGCAGAACCTTTCCATCCATTGTGTTTTAGGAACTGCCTAATGACCCGTTCCACTATGGAGCTCATGAGAGTTCATTCTAATCTTGGCTATATTAATTTTCTTCTTCGAGCTAGTTAAAATAGAGAGATAATTTTGATCTTCTAGGGTGGGGTTGATGACCTCCTTATAATATCTTAATTTTCTTTTAGTTGCTAAATCTTTCTCACACCACATTTTTTCTTTGAACTTAGAAATAACAATATTTTTAATGTTATTAATGTTTTGCAATGAAACATTCTCATCGATCTCCCAGTGGTTTAACAAGGCTCTGATGTCTTTATACCAACCTCATTTGAGACTTAGGTGGTTTTGGCTGGAATTTACAGCTAGCTTAGGAAGTCTATGGTCTCATATGTTATTGAGTTTGTGCTTGTACAACAGAAACCTAGTCATAGCTAGGCTCTCGATAGGGGAAAGACCCACTTCCATAAGGAGAATAGGATAGGGTGTGTTGATTTTAATTTTGAGGTTATACATTATAAAATGCTTCTGGATTTGCTCAATCTTTCTCTAGGATTCTCTAGAGATGCTACAACCCCAAACCTCACATCCATATAAGATAACCGGAGTGACTAAAGTTTCAAAGAGGAACTTCTTTCTATCCCACATTACGAGGTTTGTTGTTTTAAAATTATTTTCAAGACCAAAATAAGCTTTCCATCCCCCATTAATCTTTTTCTCAATGCTATAGTTCCAGTTGATCTTGTGATGAATATCAATTCCTAGGCACTTGTAGGAAGACACTTCCTCCAAGTTACTATTGTCATACATAAAATTAGCGTAAGTGTCCTTCTTGGATTTGATAATCATAACATTTGTTTTGTCAGTGTTAACAATCATACCCATGGTAGAGCAGAAATATTTAAGAAGTATAAGTTGCTTATCAAGATCAGGTGGGCACCTTGCGAGAAGAACAATACCGGCAGCGTAGAGAAGAAGGATGATGACTACCCGAGCTAAGATTGTGCTAGCACATCCTACTTCCTCTAAACAACCTTCTAGCTTGTCGATGTAAATGCCAAATATGGTAGGGGAGAGGGGGAAACCTTGCTTAACTTCAATATTACACTTAATATTTTTTGACCACTCTTCATTGCTCGTTAACTTGGCAATTATATTCTCATATAACCTTATAGCAGCAGCTCTCAACTCAAAAGGAACCTTTAGCTCTTCTAATCTATTCCAAAGGTTATTTCTAGGAACCGTATCGAAAGCCTTTCTAAAGTCCACAAAGCAACAAAAGAGATTGGATTTATCATTGCAACATTCCTCCATAATGATCATAAGCGTAACGAGGTCGTATGTTGTTGAGTGTTGCTTTCTAAAACCCACTTGGTCTTTAGCCCGCTTACCTTCACTTTCAAGCCATAAGCTCAACTTCCTTTCCAAAGTAATACCATATAACTTGGCTAGGAGAGGGCTGATCATAATTGTCCAATATTTAAAGGGGTTATTTGTATCCCCACCTTTAAAAATAGGGATAATGAGGCTTTGAGTCCATGGTTTATGGCACCCTTTCTTGACCACTTGATTGAAAAGCTTGTGAATGTGGGGGATGAGGACATGACCTCCAATTTTTAAGATTTCCGCCTGGTAACCTTTAATGTCCTTAGCTTTCCCATTAGCCAAGCGATTAAACCCAAAAACTATGTCTTCTAATGAGAAAACTTCTTTCATTATGAGCAGGGTTTCAAAGTTATCCATGACATTTGGAGATTCATAAAGCTTTTTGAGATAGGAATTCCAATCGTGTAAAGCAATTTTATTATTATCTTTAGTTTTCTTAGTTAGAATCTACCTCCAGAATTTCTTAGGAACTACCTTAGAGAGGTGTAAGAGATTCTTTTGTCTTTTATGAATATACTGCCTCTTTTCCTTTTAGTTAGGGCTTTGTATATTTTTATCTTGCCAATTTTAAGAGATTCATCAACAACTTCCTTAATTGCTCTTCTCGCACTTTTACAATCTTTGTCATACCATGGGCTGGTTTTGCTATTTCTTTTATTACTTGAAACTTCAATTGAGAACTTGTTAATAGAATATGAGAGGGTTGTAGTAAAATTATGATAGAGATATTTTATGTTGTCTATACTAGATATAGGAAGCAAATTAGTTGTTAATTCATTTAGAAAGAGGTCTTTTTTATTTCTATCAAAGATTAACTTCTTTTGGCTATAAGGATTTTCTTCTATGGGATCTTTATGCATGACAAAATTGAGAGTTATAAGTAAAGGCCTATGATTAGAGTCAGGCTCGTGGTTGTTTAAGATGTCAAAATTTGCTATTTCGTTGTATAGAGGGAGATCATAGATAACATAGTCTACCACGCTGCTACCAAGCCCATGGATGCAGGTCATTTGGTTAGAGTTGGGCCACTTCTTTAGACCGTTGCAAAGTATGAGATCCTGAGCACTACAAAGCTTGACTAGCTCCGACCCAAACAAATTCTCCTTGAGGTCTTCAGAGCTCCTTTTGTACCGGCTAGCCAGAGGAAGGTCTTCATCTAACCAAAGAGGATTAGGGTTGGAATGATTGCTTAGAAGAATAACTTGGTTTCTTGAAGTTTGAGCATTAAAGTCACACATTAAAAGGATATTGTCTCCATTCCTTAGGCTAGAAATATCATTCTCTAAACCATTGTAAGGACTATTTTTAACTAGATATTTTTCTTATAGAAGTTAGAATTGATGGGGGGAAATAACAGATTGCTATGTAGGTCTCTTTATCATAAATGTCAGTAATTTCTATCCAACTATATTGGTTGTAGGGGTCATTTTTATAAATCCTAGCATGGGGAGAGATGTTCTTCTTAATGTAACAAGATATACCCCCAATGCCTCTATAGGAGGATCGCTTATTCTAGGTAGACCATAATGTAAAGCCATCTATGTTAGGGACCTTAGATTCTTTGTGCTCCTAAGTTTCAACAAGCAAAATAATATCAACATCATTCCAGATCCAACTTAGCTTGGGGCCTTTGTTCCATGGAAAGCCCCGATAGTTCCAAGAAAGAATCCGGAGCATGTTGAATTGCTATTTATTATTATATTTTTGGTTTCTATCTCGAATAACAACTTTTCTATTTCTGATTATTGCCCATTTTCCTTCCTTCCTAGCTTCCTTTACCTTTTGAACCTCCTTTCTCAATTCTGCTTGATCTTCTGGAATGAGATCTTCATTTATAAATATTCCCATTCCTTTTAGACTTGAGGTTTTATTAAGTATGTCATAATTATGGTCAGTAGAGCTCACCTTTATTCAGATCAGCCTTCCTTTATTCTCAGTTAGTTTCCCCAACCTTGTTGCTTCTATGAGACACGTTGTTTCAATTTGTAATCTATTATGTAATTATGTCCGGGCTATGGCTAAAGTATCCTCATGTACCTCCTCTTTCAAACCGAAGATTATAAGGTTCAAGGCACTTTTGTTACACTCATGGTCTAATTCTATCAATTTTTTCATTTCGTCTTTACTTGGTTTGATAGCTAATTTACCTGCCACACTATTTAGGGTAAGGTGGATATTAACTTTTTCTTCTAGCTCCTTAATCATGTCCTTCATTTTAAGACTCTCTAAAGTATCATCATCTACTTGCTGGGATGTTTGGTTCATATCTTGGTTTTGTTTTTCTGTAACCTGCAACCTAGTTTCCATTGCCTCCATCTTATTCTCCAATAGTTCTATTTTAATTTCTATTTGTTTCTGGATCTTGTCTTCAAGAGATGTGAATTTATTTTCCAGCATTGCTGCTAACTCTGTTTGTAGCTTGACTTATCTTTCTTCTCTACGTTTCTCTAAAGACTCTATATGCTCATAGAGGCTCTGTAGAGTAACTATGCTAGGTCTACCTTTAGTAATCTTTGGTAATTGGGGTGAATTATTCATACTTGAAAATATATGAGAAGATATGTATTAGAAGAATATAAGGAATGTGTGTACTTGATATCAGCGAGCCGGACTGCACACAGACGTCCCCTAGATTGTTTTTCTATTACCCCAGAGAGATCATGAATTATTACCGCAGAGAAATCGTGAATATGCATTTTACTAATTTATTTTTTTTAAACTACAAATATCCACAATTACAGTGTTAATTAAGAGATATGAACCATTAATATTATTATAAAAATAAAATAATATATATAATAATTTCTTTTTGTATATTAATTAATTAATTTTAAAAACTATGTATTAAAAACCACGAGTTATTTCACTCAATGAGATCTAAGAAATTCTATTAATTGAGTTTTAATATCTCTATATCCTAGGAAAATTTTTATTCTTCATAATTGGATTTACCCACGGCAAAAATGTCATATATATATATATATATATATATATATATATATATATATATATATATATATATATAGATATATATATATATTATTTTAGAAAAATAAAATAATTAAAATAATATAGTTTTTAAGTTTATAAAATTTATAAAATATTTTTTTTATAATAATTATATATATGATCGTAGTAGGTGTATATATAAAGAGTTGTTTTTCTAATTTAAAATGAATATTGTGGTTATAAATGAAGAAGGTGGGTTGCTTTTTAAATGGTAATTTGCATGATCTACTGTATATAGCACCTTGGTAGAAATGTGAAAATCTTTGTGGTAGCTTGCACCATATCTGTAATTGACTGTGTATAACTTGGGAGCGCTACAACCAATTTGGATCTCAATTTGCAAGGGAATTTCATGAGTAATTATGGAATGAATTAGTGATTGACAAAAACATAATGCTAATGGGTGATTGGTTAAAGACAAACATACATGGCCTAATGCCTTGTACATGAATATGATTCATTAGCTATGGGGATCAAGAAGCATATGTGGTGTTGTTGGTTTCAGAAGGATGATTCATGGAGGCTTTGAGGAACACATGACTTGTCATCATTCTAAGTTGGAAAAATTTCAGACGAAGAAATTCCCTCACTATAAGTCACTGTAGTCATTGCTTTTGTAATTTTGATCTAATCATCATTTTGATTTGGAATTATGCTTCAATTCAAGAAATTATCCTTACTACATTAAACTTGGATTTTAGATTGACAGGTTTCTTTAATTATCCCCCTTCTCCTCTTATCCTCCTTTGTCCTAACCTCCCTTCTCTGTCTCCCCCCATGCTTTGATTTCATACCTTTGTGTTTACCTTTCCCATCCTCTAGATTACTAATCCTACCCCTCCCCTTATCTCTACCTTATTGCTTAGCTTTCTCAGTACTCTATCTCCTTCCCTTTCGCACACTTTCACTTGGATCCCCCTCCTTATATCACGCCTATAATTATGGCTAGGCAACAACTATCCACTCCTTGGTTTGGAAATAGATGAGGGCATCATGGTCACTTCCCTCATTAAAAGTATAATCCCTCTTCGACCCACCAAACTCAAGCCCATGAAGTAGCTCAGGTAGTAATGGGGTGCTACAGGGACATAATCCCTACAACAATTCAGAGAGCGATCTCAGATTTGGAAGAAAAGGCTAGATAATCGAGACACTAGATTCTTGACAAACATGTTGTTTAAGAAACTAGGGATTGGATTCCATATGTACAAAATTCCACTAGAGCTAACACTGCCCCTTACATGTAAATTATTGATAACATTTAAATACCTTAATGGGTAGATTCCTAATTGATAGAGCACATGCATAGAAAGAATTGATTATATGCATGATAGAATTGCTAGGAAAATTTGGTAGGCTCAAGGGAAAGGTCATAATCCTTGCAAAGAACATGAAAAACCTTGACTTTTCCTCCTCTAATAATGACAGTGAGCACAACCAATAGTTCAGGTGGACACTTTTGTAGGATGAAGTCCAATCGAGTCAATCACTTGTAGTAGAACCCTTTTTATGTTAATGTTATGAGTATGTCCTTAGTATAGATTTTATTTTCTTTGTCATAAATAGTTGCAATTTAACATATTCTTAAATAGTGAAAAATATTAACAATCTTAAATTTTCTGACTTCCACTAATGGTTTGGTTTTGTAGGTTGCAAATGAGTAGCTAGTGATGATTATGTGCATTATCTTTTTTTGAAAGTAGTATGAATGGCCTGTTTTTACAAGAAAAACAAAAAATAATAAAAATATTGATTTTATTTTTAAAATTATTAATTGTATTTTTAAAAAGAGATATGTTTGTGTATTAATTTTGAAGCTAGAAATATTTTAAAAATTTGAATTATTCTAAGTCTAAATATTTTATTAAATATATAAAGTATTATAATATGCCAGTTTATACATTATCACGTATAGGAATTGTATGTAAACATCAATAACTATTTTAGTCTAACATAATGATGAACATCATATTACAATATATCCCTTGATGAACATCAAAATGAAACATAACCATTAAGGAACATACCAATTTAATATAAGTTAACCATGATAAATAGTGCAATACAAAATATCCATTGAGGAATTCTATAATCCAACATAACCTTTGAGAAACACCACATGTGACATAACCATAAAGGATGGTAGTAACTAGACCTAAGTTAACCAAGATGAATGTCATAATGTCATAACTATTAACGAATGTCATAATCCAACATCGTAATGTGAAATAACTTTTGAAGGACACTTAAATTCAACATAAGTCCATGAAGATGAACATCAAAATGTGACATAAAAAGGAATATGACAAATTTTGACATAACCCTTATGAACATTGCAATGTGACATTAAGAAATATAGCAATTCCTCATAAGCTAACTGAGATCAATATTAGTATGCATCATAACCATTATGAAACATAACCCTTAAGGAATGTTACAAGGTGACGTAAACCTTGGGGAACATCACAATGTGAAATATCTAGTAAGGAACATAGCAATTTGACATAAACCAATGAATATGAATGTCACAATGCAACATAGGCATTAGAGAATATCACAACCAAACATAACCCTTGATAAACATCGTAACATAACATTACTCCTGATGAATGCCACAATTGAACAAAATCATTGAGTGTAGTGATTCAACAGAAGTCAACATTGATTAACATAATTATTGTGACATAACAATAGTCAACCATCAGAAACCGTGGTCTACCAATCTCAATCATATTCAACCCTTATATTTGAACAAGTCAACCATAATTAACCAAAATTTACCAAAATAAATTGTAGCCAATTAAATATAACCACAGTCAACATAAGACAACCATGATAAATGCCACAACATAAAATAAACATTGAGGAATGTCACAATCTAACATAACCCTTGAGGAACAATGAACTACAATGTTGTAATATACCTAGCGTATATTACAAATAAGGTATAATATAGTGATTATTATGTAATAAATAACATTCATGTAATAATAGTCATAAAACAATTATTATTTTATGATTAATGTGTAGTCATTCCCTTTGCTGAGGATATGGAATATCACCTAGCACATGTATTTATACATGTCTATTGTATTTAGTGGATGATGGATTAGATATAATTCTTATAATAAATAATTATTAATAAATTATTTAGTTTGTGTGGCCGAGCCATGGGGTTATGGCACAACTTGTTCAATGTTGTTTTGGAATTAAGTGAAGGCTAAAACCAAAAATATTGTATTGTTGTAAGAATTGCATAATAGAAAATGGGGATAATTGTGGGGTTTCCCTCCCACATATGAAATATGTTGTATGATTTCTCTCACACTTATTTATGGCTTCAGTTGATGTTTTTATGCATATGTTGATGAAGTTAATTGGAAACATACTAGTGTTTTTGAATGCATGTTAATTCCAAAAAAATAATAATTAACACATGCAATAGAAGTATATGTGCTAGAGGCGCAGTCTAGAAGTAATTAGTCATAAGTTCGTCATGCCATTATTATGAACCATGCAAGTTTCAAACACCCAAGAGACTTGACAAACCTTGACTCAAGTGGATGCCCTGAGCATGTGACAGATGTTATTAGAGCTTGTCACCAGGATGATGGTTTCAAAGATACAAGGAAGTGCAACCAAGCGATGGAAGTATATGAATCCGGAGGTATGCGTATGAGTTTTTGTTTTCCTATGAGTATTGGTGTTCTTGGGAAACAGGATGGTAGATTGCATAGTTTGTGTTTCGTGTCTTAGATATCCATGGGAAGGTTTACCAAGAACTTGTGGATACAGGGGCTATGCATAAATTCTTGAGAGCTGGTCTAGTGAGAGAGATTGGATTCAGAGTACCTTTTAGTGGAGCATAAGTAGAGGAAGTGAACTCTAGAGCTAGAACAGTGAGTGTATTGGCAGTTGATATGCCAGTTCAAGTTGAAGATTGGAGTGGATCCCTTAACTTCATGTTCATGGAGATGGATGACTTTAATGTGATATTGGGATAATATTTTCTCTAGTGATGAAAAGTAGTGATGGTATCTTCGATGGATGAGTTTTTCATATGTGGATATGCACATGTGTGGTCTTTACACACTTCATCGAAGAGGAAAGATGCAAGAGTGCAATTGGTGTCAACATTGAGTATCAAGAGGGTAGCATGGGGATGTAATATAGAGATATATATGGTAGTTATCAGAGAGATTAGAGAATATGAGGGAATGGGGACTCCTATTCCACCTAATACTTTTTATGTTCTGGACGCATATGTGGATCAGATGTTGGAAGAGTTGTCAAAATTACTCCCACCATGACATGTAGTTGACCATTGTATTGATCTTATGCTAGGTAAGGAACCACCAACTTGAGCTCTTTACTGATTGTCTGATCCAAATTTGGAGGAGTTGAAGCATCAACTAAAGTAGTTGGTTGAGGAAAGCTTCATTCATCCTTCACGTTCCCCTTACAGTGCTCTAATTCTCTTTCACAATATTACAAACACAAATGAGTTCAAGATGTGTCTTGATTATAGAGATTTGAACAAGCAGATAATCAAGAAGTGATATCCACTTCCACTTGCAACAAATTTCTTTGATAAGCTGGTGAAGGCCAAGATTTTATTGAAGCTTGACTTAAGGCATGGGTATTATCAAGTGTAGATTGCAGAAGGTGATGAGAAAAATACAATTGTGGTGATGAGATATGGGATTTTTGAGTTCGTGGTGATGTCATTTGGGCTATGTAATTCCCATGTCACATTTTTCACATTGATGAATGATGTGATTCTTCCATTTCTAGATTTTTTTCATGGTTGTATACATTGGCAATATTGTGGTGTACAATGATAATATGGAGGAACATAGGAAGCACTTGGTGTAGGTCTTTGAGGTGTTATGAAAACATCAATTATACTTGAAGAGCTTTTTGATGGTGCTGGAAATCCGTCAACCATGTGATCTCCCTGATGTGAAGTCCCAATTAGACCTCACACCATTAGGTGTAGGATCTGTTGGCATTATGGTTAAAAGACTTTGGTGATAATGCTTATGTGGCTAAATGATACATCTTGCTACTTACTGTTGGTTGGTCAAGAGAATCATATTGCAGATTACAGGTTGCTGATGTTGATGAGAGATGCTTATAGTGCAGATCATATGGTGTATGATAGTTGTTGATGACTATCATGGTCTTGTTTAGACTCGGAATGTGCTCAGGGGGAGCATGGATGGATTGATACATCTTAGCATATACAAAGGGGGAGCTCAATCAGAGAATTCAACATGTACTCAGGGGGAGTATGGACAACAGAATGTATACCAAGGGAGAGAATATCTTGGTCTTCCCTTTTCCCTTGATGTCAAAGGGAGAGAGTGACTTGGTGTGGTTGTTTTCATCAAGTCTAAAGGGGAGATTTTTGGCATTATGATACAGGTATGATTCAAGTGTTATCCTTGATGGCAACTCACTCAAATGATAGATCACAGTTCAGACTCACAGAATGAAGAAAGAAAAATATACGCAGGTTCCCCTTGACCAAGCCGTGTATACACGTGGGTTCGCCACCCAAAAGGCGCGTATGCGTATACACGCACTTTCACGCAAGGAAAAGCGCGTACATGTTGGAAAACTTGGTTTCGATCCTTAGTATTTGGTCCTTGGTATTTTGACCCATGGTATTGGTCCAAGGTATCTTGTCCGAAGTATTGACCCTAGGTAATTGGTCCAAGGTATTGTTTCTAAATGGTCTTGGACCATGGTATTGAGTAAGGTTTAAGACTATAAAAGGAGGAGGAGATCATTACGCAAATGCACTCAAGCATTGAATATCTAATGTAGAGCAAGATCTAGAATACTAGTCATTGGGTTATGGTGCATAGTTGGATCTGAATCAAGGAGGAACCTGAGCGCTTGAAGAAGGATAAGTTCTATTGATGGGTCAAGATTTTAAGGCTTGAAGAGAAGTATATTTGTGTGGTTTTGATCATTTATAATTGGCACATGTCGTAATCTGTAAATCTAATGATCTGGGTATAACTGATGTCTGAATAGTTGTAAAGGTTAAATCATCTTTTACAGATCCGTACTCAGGTTCAGTAGAGCAAAGGCGTGTATACATGCTGGTTTGGCATTTCAAAATAGCGTATACGCATGTTTTCCTTCATATAACAACGTATGAATGCAGGTTTGACACATTGAAGTAGCGTACATCTCATAAAATATGTTTTAGCTACTTCTATTTGCTGTTGGAGTGTCCTGGATTCTGGCTTGGGTTCTAGGGCTGTTACTGTAATATGGTTACAACTTTCAGAGAACTGATTGTTTGATTCAGTTTTGGTTGGTGCAAAGAAGATTGATTGATGCAGATATATTTTGATGTTTGATTGATGTTATTGATGTATCCAGTCTGAAAATTTATGAAACATGGTCCTAGGAAGAAAAAGAGAAGGTTGTAGTTGTTGAGTTGTGTTATATTCTTTCCACGACTAGCCCATGTAGTTAACCAGGGGGTTAGAGGGAGGGCGGAGCCGCCCTTCGTTGCGTCGATTGTGTAGCGGGCCAGGGGGGTCATAGGGGGTTTGAGGCATACCCGTAACCCCACTTTATGGGGTCTGGGGCAGTGCCCTGGAAAATTTTGGTTTTGGACCCTATGTTAGGATGGGCAGACCACCTATGGTTTTGTGCATGATTTTCGCACATGTTTTTGGACGCAATGCTTTTCAGTCCATGGTATTGGATGCTTCGGCATGTATAAATATGTATTATAACATTGAAAGGAACATAATGAAAAATCAAGCTGGTAGTCCTGGTTTTGGGATCTAGGGGAAAATATCTGTGTATATGTGTTTTATGTGTTATGCTCTCGCATTGTTTATTTTCTATGTTTTAGAATTCGAATGTAGGTAATTTCTGTACAGGGTTAAAACCTAAATTTGGTATCAGAGCTGTTTTGGCTTCAAGGGGGCACCTTTGCTGCTAAGGGGTTTCGCTCGGGCCTGTGGTAGACCCTGTTTAGTGGGAGATCTATGAGATAATTATGGTGGTAAAAGAATATGGCGAGCAGTGGAAAGATAGAGATGGAGTAATTTAATGGTCAGAGTTTTGAGTTGTGGAAACTCAAGATGGAAGATTTGTTGGTGGATAAAGATCAATGGATCACGGTAGATCTGGGTACTAAACCAACGGGAGTGCCCGATGAAGAATGGAAGAAGTATGATCGGAAGGCAAAGAGCAGAATACAATTTTGTGTCTTAGATTTAATATTGTTGAATGTATCAGGGGAAGCTACGGTGAAGGCTTTTTGGGACAAGTTAGGGACTTTTTACCAATCTAAGTCTCTAGTGAATAAACTGTTCTTGCAGAAAAAGTTGTATAACCTGAGGATGAAAGATGGAGACTCGGTGACAGAGCATCTGAACGCATTTAATACTGTGGTAATTAGTTAGCATCTGTTGATATTAAAATTTCAGATGAAGATAAGTGCATCAGTTTGTTGTGTTCTCTACCAGATTCATGGGATAGTCTGGTTATTGCAATAGGTAGCAATGCAACTACCTTGGAGTTTGATGAAATAGTCTCAGCCTTGCTGACGGAGGAGATGAGATGGAAAAATATGGAGAGCCATAATGGTGATGCCTTGTTTGTATGAGGGCGGTTCCAGAATAGAAGCAAAATTAAGTCATTGAGTGGGAGATCTAAATCTAGAGGGAGATCTAAATCTCCAGGAAAATCTGTAAAGGTGGTGTGCTGGAAATGAAGAAAGGAAGGGCTCTTCAAAAGGGACTGTAAATCTAAATCTCCTGATAAAGGAAAGGGATCTGATGATGCTCCTTCTGCAAAGGTGAAAACCACCTCAGATGAAGGTGGGGATGTGTACTTGGCTTCTTCAAGTACACATGTAGATCATAAGGCATGGTTGATTGACTCAGGTGCATCCTTTCACTTCACTCCCCATAGAGAGTGGTTTTGCGAGTATGAGAAACACGATGGTGGTGAGGTCTTCTTAAGGGATGATAGGAAGGGTAGAATCATTGGTCGCGGAAAAGTTTAGTTGAAGTTGCAAGGTGGAAGGGTTAGAACACTTCCAAGTGTTCTGCATATTCCTGCATTGGCCAGAAATCTGATTTCTCTAAGCAAGCTAGATGATGCAGGTGTAAAAACAATGTTCGAGAAGGATACCTGCAAAATGGTTTGGGGAGCACTGGTATTAATGTGGGGAGTTCGAATTGGAACTCTGTACAAGCTGTAAGGTAGCACTATTATTGATGGGTGCAACAGTTCTATGGTTCCTAAAAGTGGAACAGAAAATCTAGTGGTCTCAGGAGAGAAGACCATGTTGTGGCATCAAAGGCTTGGACATATTGGAGAGAAGGGCCTTCGAATACTTCGTGGCAAAGGTATGGTAGAAGGTATGAGTAATAGCTCTCTGGATTTTGATTTCTGTGAAAATTGTGTATATGGGAAGTAGAATCAGGTGAGTTTCCTGTCTGGTAGTAAGAGGGTGAAACAGATATTAGAACTTGTGCACAGTGATGTGTTTGGACCTCTGAAGGTCCCATCACTAGGTAAGTTTGTGTACTATGTATCATTTATAGATGAATTCTCAAGGAATACTTGGATATATTTCCTTAAGGAGAAATCTAAAGCCTTTGACAGGCTTAAAGAATTTAAGGCTCTCATGAAAAATCAAACAGAGAAGAAGATAAAGGTGTTGAGGATAGATAACAGTGGAGAGTTTTGTAGCAAGGAATTTGAAGAATTTTGTAAGAAGTGTGGTATAGCATGACAGAAGACTATTCCATATACACCTCAGCAAAATGGAGTTGCAGAAAGAATGAATAAAATGTTGATGGAAAGGGCAAGAAGCATGCTCAATGGTGCCAAGTTAGGACAACAATTCTGGGCAGAGGCAGTGGATACTGCATGTTACCTGGTCAATAGGTCACATTCATCAGCGTTGGAGGATAAGACTCAATAAGAGGTATGGACTGGTGAGAAACCCTCTCTTTCACATCTGAGGGCATTTGGATGTGATGCATATGTACATGTTCCAAAGGAGAAACGAACCAAGTTGGATAGTAAATCTGAAAATTGCGTCCTTATTGGGTATAAGGATGGTTTAAAGGGTTATAAGATTTGGAACCCAATCACAGGGAAGGTTGTGTACAACCGAGATGTGGTGTTCAGAGAGTTAAAAGATGTTATTAAACATGAAGTCCAACCAAAGGAACCTGAGAAGATAAAGTTTGAGCTAAGGAGGAAGAATTAGACTCTACAGCAGAGGAGGAATCAGAAGATGAAGAGCCACAAACTCCGAGTGTGAGAAGATCAATTCGAGAAAGAAGGCAGCCAGAAAGGTATAGTCCATCTGCTTTCTATTCAAATTTTGCTTTATCTATTATTGACGATGATCCCAGAACTGTGAAGGAAGTAGTAGATTTAGAGGATGGTAAACTCTAGAAAGAGGCCATGGTTGATGAAATGGCATCTTTGCACAAAAATGAGGCTTGGGATCTGGTGGAGTTGCCAGCTGGAAGGAAACCCATTGGCAACAAATGGGTGTTCAAGAAGAAGACAAATGCAGAAGGAAAGGTGGAGAAATACAAAGCTTGGTTGGTAGCAAAAGGTTATTCCTAAGTGACGGGAATTGATTTTGGTGATATTTTTTCTCCTGTTTCCAAGGTAACTTCTATTAGATTACTTTTATCTGTTGCTGCTAGTTTTGATTTTGAGGGAGAATAGATGGATGTGAAGACATCATTTCTTCACGGGGATCTAGAAGAGGAAATATACATGAAGCAACCTGAAGGCTTTGTGGTGAAGGGTAAGAAAGAACTGGTATGCAAGTTAAATAAGTCTCTGTATGGGTTAAAATAGTCACCAAGGATGTGGTATTAGAAATTTGATACATTTATACGGGGACTTGGCTTCACCAGAAGCAAAGCAGATCACTGTGTGTATTTTAAATTAATTGGCGACCGTGTTATTTATCTAGTCTTGTATCCTTCTGTAGGCCAACACCTACATACTAGTACATCAACTAGTACAAGAGCTAAGGGGGATGTAGCTCCCTTCCAAGAGAAGCTGGAAAATGTGAGAAGGTTGTAGCCTTCTGTAGGTAGAAGCCTACATACTAGTATAAGACTACACTAGTATAGAAATATTGTAAAAAAAGTTTCTTATTAAAAAAAGATAGAGACGAATTGCAGCAGGTGGTTTTCACCCACATTGGGTTTCCACCTTATATCTTGTGTTCTTGTGTGTGATTGTCTGCTATGTTCTTACTATACCTATTACTTATTATATGGTTTTGATACACAAATTAAAGATCAACTAACTATATTATAAATTTGCAAGGTATACGCTGGTTGCTCTAAACACAGTTACGTATATACGCAAGTTGCATTAACAGAAGTAGCGTATATAAATCTGTTTATGGAAATGAAATATTGTGAAATTTATAATACTGATTCACACCCCCTCTCAGTATTATTTCCAACAGGATCCCCATCCAGAATATGAGACTGGTTGCCATATATTACAAAGATATGCCTTAGATCTAAGTGTCAACACAAGAGAGGGATGTAATGATACCTTCAACAAGAGAGGAGGTGTGCCTGATGAGTGTTCAATTGTAAATGTGTCAAGTTTCTACTACTACGAATATGGGAGAAGAGTGAGTCTATAAGTGAGAGGTAGTAGTCTAACCCAAGAAGAGACACACATCGACCTGAAGGATTCGTCTAACATCCAGTGGAATAGTCTACAGAGGATGTGACAATCATTACAACTAACAAATGAAGAAATATTTGTCTAATATACTGCAGAATAGTCCACAAGGATGGGTCAACAATAGTAACCATTACAACACATTCTAAATAAGTTAAGTACTAAAATAACTGAAATAGTTCAACTATATTAGCACATGTGAAAGAAAACATGAAATACAAACATCTCCATAATAGTCTTACAAACATTCATAATCTATGCATGAAGAATGTGTTGGCCTTGAAGGCTTTTGTCATTAAGTAAAAGTTTCAAGACACATGTTTACAATGTACATCACTAGCTCCTGTAGTGGAACATTGGAGCCACTCCTTGCTTCTCAAAGAACTAGCTTATCTCTCTAATGCCTTGCAGGAGGAGCCAAGGTGAAAAGTCCTTTGCTCATATAATGAGGGAGTATATATAACTAGGGGGTGATGCTTCCCCTCCTTATAACTATTTGAATACCCTCATGATTGTTTGAGTTCCAATGACTTTTCAACTTACATGATCTCCATATTACGTATATGTCCTTTGGGCTTCCATTTTACAATCAATACAATATACATGGTCCATAGTGATGATGTGGCATATGAAAACTCCTGACAAGACATGGCATGGCACTATTGATATGAACTACTTGAATGATGTGGTAATGTCAATCCACTACTGCTGTTGTGAATGATGTCTACTTGAGATTTTTCTTGTGTTCAACCTCCTCATAGCTCGGCGATAGGAATCTTCAATGATCTCAAATCCTGAGTTGTGATCGTGAGTTGGTGTCCCTTTGCTTTTCCTTGATAGGTCATATTGCATGCTTAACTACATGAATGTCTTTTGCATGTCCTCCTCCTTCATCCCCTTCTTCATCATCCAACCATCATATGATAAGATACATGTATCTTCAATTCACTCATGACAAAATGACATCAGCCCAAAAAAAACTCCTAGCCTAAGATGATGCATTATGATTGATGCACTGAGCCAGAACTAGTTAGCAGGGTGGAAAGGGGGGCTCAGTGGCTGCACATTGCACAGTTCCAGCATCCAAGGTTGAGGCTTGAGGCATGAGACTGTGCAATTTGTAGTTCAAGATGGAATGAGGGACAGGTCTGTGCAGTTTTGGAACCTAGTGGGATAGGCTCAAGGGATGGTCACTACGGGAGAATTTTGCGCAGTTATGAGAGGCAAGGGAGGTCGGTCCACTGTGGGATTACACATTTTAGAGGCTCGGGGATAGATATTAGGGCTTGTTCCTATGCAATTCACATTTAAGGGCAAGCTAAATGAGAGGATTGCGTAATTCTAGAGGTGAAGGCTTGGTCTTGGGCTCATGAATTACATAGTGCAGTAGTTCTGGGAGGTAGGAACTGTGAATTGCATAGAATCAAAGGTCAAGTTCACAACTAGAGGTCTAAAACTACATAATGCATAGTCCATGCAAGTTGGATTAGGTCAAGTTGTTGGGTCAGGAAGCCTCTTTGGAAATGGTTAAGTGTTAGACTAATGAGAGTGATGTGTGAAGTGATAAAGCTTTGACTATGATCTAACACTTAGAATACTTGATGAATCAACAACATAGATCACCCATGACCCATAAAAAATGCATTTTCCTATGTGTGACTGGTCTATGACCAATTATGACAAGTGCGACGCCATAGATACACTTTACAACGATTGTGATGACACTTGTGCAACATTGATCAAAACCTTGTGAATGAGTGTGAAAGGTGTTTATATGGTTAGAAAAACTCATAAGCACAAATATGGACCCTTGAAACCACTAGAATTATCTTTTACACTTGATGCGACAACCTGCATCCGAAAATATGACATTTTTCCTAAGTAACAAATGGAACTAAAACACTCCAAAAAGATACATCAAATGAGTCTTAGTGTTCATGAAAACAATGTACAAGACCAAGGAATGCTATGAAATTAAGCATAGGAAAAAATTTTGGAGGGTGTTGCGGCCACTACAACACTTGGCGACACACAGGTAGAATTCTAGTTTCTTTGTTTTAGTTAACTCTTTCATGCAGGGCCTTGGTTCTTCGGGGAATATTGATTCATAATGCATATTACTTTGGCCTTCCCACTCAACCCATGAATAGAAATGGTCCTCTCTATACCTTCTCAGTTGAACACAACATAAGATTTAGCATAATCACAATGTTTCAAGTTGGGAATGGTAGTGTATCTCGCGAGCTTAAGATTTCCAGAGTATAAATTTTCTTTTCTGGTTTTGCTCCGTTGTCATCAGGCCTAGACAGTACCCTAAGGGAGTGACAAAGAACAGAAATATTTATCTACTACCAGCGAGCCTCGATAGTACCCCGATGGAGTTTCTTACATTACCTCTCCGCAGAGGAATCCTTTCTCTTCTTTTGCCTTTATTTATTTATTTAAAGAAAATTGTGCATCAACACTTATTTATTTTGGGGTGGAAGAGGGATCTCGACTTATTGAGAGTAAAAGAGGTTGTTCCTTTAGAGAAGCATATAGAGACCTCTAATTTAGGTTTTCTCATTTAGATTTTCCCCTTCTCCATTTCTACTAATTGGATAAGCTTGAGGACACAAAAACATAAATACCGAGTGTGGGCATGAGGTTTCTGGAAAAGACATAGGTTCATGGTTCGACCAAAATTATCCTTATGGATGGATTGTATTTTTTGTGGGAAATTCGTCGGCCAAAAGATGTAACCAACATGAGGAATACAAATAAAAGGCTAGCAAAATGCTGAAGTGTCACAAGACTCTTTATAGTTCGGCTATCACATACTTAGAAGACACAATATTTCTAGGCGCAACACTTATTCACACGATGAAAACAAAAAGAGATGAACAATAAGAAAGAAAACAAAAGAAACAAACAGAAAGGAAACACAACACACAAGAAGGGAAAAAAATAAAAATATGAATAGAAGAACCTAAACCAAAGAATAATGCAAGAGAAAGTAAGAAAAGACAAGATAGACTAAAGAGAAAAACATGGGATGGGTGCAAGAGAAGGAAAATAAGGTGCAACTAATCCTACTCTTAAACTAACAACTAGAAGGTTGGCGTCACGTATAATGAAATTTCCAGTGAATTCACCGTAGTTGTTCCCAACCTACATCCACAAGGATATGAACAATTAAAACATATATAAAGTAATGTGCAAAAGAAAAGATAATAACTTGAATAACTTGCACAAAAATTTAAAGGTATTTCCTATGGGAAGAAATATGTGTCACAACCATTACTTTCATCCAATCTACATTCTTAGCTCTCCGATGGAAAGCATAGTTAGAAAAACCTCAAAGACTTATTGCAAATGCACCTTCTATTGTATCATCCTTCTTGGAAATCATGAGAAAAGGCCGAAACCTATTTATTACAATGGAGCTTGTCGAGTAAGATTGGTCCAACCATTCAGTGATTGGATCAAATAAACATAATGATCCTCTTGAAAACCCCAAAATCTTTGAAAAGATGGATTTTCAATTAGAGGCGTGACATTATGATGAGAATGATGTCAGGTATAATAGATTTGATCATATTCAACAGTCATGATGAGATGGTGAGAACCTGACATATCCATCGATAGAGACTGAAGTGCCTCAACTACTTGACAAAAATATGAATAGCAAGGTGTTGAATGATGAAGATTGAGGGATGTAAAACAACTCGCATTGGATATACTAGTGGGAAAATGATAACATGAATGACAATCATCAAAGATAGAATAATGATCAGATCAACTAATTAAAGCATCAAATTCGTAGTCTGTAATAAAATAAGATAAATCAATTTGAACAGTTCTACGAATGCTCTGAACAATTGAACCAAGTTCCTCGCAAGCCAAAAGTGACACATTGTTTTCGTGTAACTGGTGATAAATTTTTCAAGCATCGTAATCATGAAGATAATTCAAAAGGGATTTCACCACAACAAATACATGAAGCTAATCAGGACATGGTGAATGAAGAATAACTTGATTCGTGTGATAGCTCATGCATTCATTATTACTCAAGAGGATCTCAGGTGCGATGAAGGATAATATTTGTGATATGATACTCGTAAGGAAATCCAGGAGCGTCTCATCACGAAATGAACCTGATAGATATGATTCCTTTAGTCAAAGATGGTCTTTGGATTGATCAACTTCGCAATTCCACGACTCAATGAGAGATACACATTCCAAACCTGAGTTTGTTGGGAGAGATTTGCATGAATATGAATGAACTGAAAAAATATTCATGAATCCGGTCAGAAGTAAAATATTGGAAATTTGAAAGATCGTATACGAGTTACCAAACATTTCTCAAGAAGAAATTTTCATCAAGTGAAACCATGCAAAGAGATGAATCGTGTGGGAGAAACCAAATCTGACTTAGTTCGGAGGGCTTACTAGAGTCACAAGATCCTGACATAACCATCAACGAAATTTTAAGTGCCTCGACTCCCTGACAGGTCCCAAAACTTTCTAGAATTGTAAAATCACATTTTGAAGATTGTACTAGATCGTGCATGGTGTGAGGGTGGCTGCTACTACTAGTTTCAATAAGCCCACTGCTCACCAGATGGCAGCCATCTTTGTCACTGGTTTGACTAGATTCTTCAACTTCAATAACCAAATTACTCAAGTCGAAAGGTTCTTCTGATAGTGAATTCAAAGATAAATGAATTGAGGAATTTTCATGAGCAAGATGATTTGAAGAGTTGTCTTCATGCAAGTGAAGAGATGATGAGGGTTGGGAAGAGTACTCAAAGATTTGATTTTTTTCATTTGCATCATGGATAATCTCACCAACTTGTGTCAATTGAGATGTTAACTTATCAGATGATGGACTTGAGGAACATGGAGTACCCCCGTCACAAGTACATGCATCACAAATGGTAGAGCACAAGGGATAGTGAGATGAAGTGGAAGCTTCGTTAAGCACATCTTCTTTGACTGAATTAGATTCTGGATCCAAAGTAAAATCTTCATGAGAAACCAAGAGACCAACTGATGCACCTGGGAAATCATGATCACGTACATCAATAAACTCATCATCGTTGGAATGATTGTTGCCTAAGGCTGCGAATGGATTGAAATAATTGATTGAATTTGATTCACTACCAAGATTAGTAGATTGGTAATCACCCAAAAATGGAAGCACATCATCTTGACACAAAGGATATTGATAGAAATAAGAAATATTGTGAGCATATTCACCTTCCTGCTCCTCTACCTATGTAAAGTGACTGCCTTATACCAAATCGCAATTTGAACCAGTAATGGGGAAATCAAGAGAGTGTGAAAGACTAGCTGGTGGAGCAGATTGATTGGATGGATCACACTACATAGAGTTAAGGCATTTGGATGATAGAGGATCATATAAATCTTGATCAGATTGGAGGCTAGGGTTATGAATGATAACATCATGTTGCGAAATGGGGAAGTCAGACTTCATCATGGGCTTCATGAGTCGTTCTGAGATTTCCTCCATTGAATCTGATTCACGAGAAATGAAATAAGAATGAGAAGATGGATCAATAATTTGATTTGCATATTTTTCAACTTTGTTACCATCATAAAGAGGCACCCCTATTAGAACTAGAAAATGAGGAGGACAAAGAACAAAAGGGACAGTAAATTCCTCCTACAAAATTAGAGGTGTCTCATGATTCACAAGAATTAGGAAAGTATAAAAATTAGGGGGTTCAGATTCACCATGTAAAGATATAAGAACCAAGCACTCAAACTCTTGTTTCAAGAAATATTGATTCATGCCTTATTTAGAAATTTCACAACAAAGTTAAAGGAATTGATCAGAAAAATCCTAAAATGAATCATTAGGCTTCATTCTTAATAGATTGATTCTTTTACAAACAACTCGGTAATTATACCTGTCATAGGCTTGATGGAGCTCCCTAAGGAAATAATGAAGGGAATGGATGGAAGAAGGTGGAAAGGTATGGCACCATCTATTAGCAGGACCTTGAAGGGTGAGGAAGAAAATCACACAAGAAAACTCTTCATCATTGATATCATAAGATTCACAAAATTTAAGAAAATCATAAATGTGCTCGGTTATGGATGTTCCATCCTCACCATAAAAATTAAACTAGGACAAGTGATCGAAAGGCTCATCAGGGATTGAAAATTGATCACGGGGAAAATTAGAGAAACATCCCGGGAGTAATATTTATGTATGATCCATTTCAGATAAGAGATTCAAAGCAGATACAATGGGCTCAGATTGCCATATAGACCTTCTCCTAGCGCCAATTTTAGCAATGCTAGAAATTCATCAACCAAGAGGTCTCCCCAAAGTGAAGTCCCAATTAGACCTCAAACTATTTGATGTAGGAGGCCCATCCAAAATATTGGCTCAGTTGCCATATATCTCCAAGATATGCCTTGGATCTAACTATCAGCATGAGAGAGGAATGCAATGGTACCTTCAAAAAGAGAGGAGGGGTGCCTGGTGAGTGTTCAATTGGAAATGTGTCAAGGTTATTATATTGTAGAGAGGGGAGAAGAGTGAGCCTCTAAGTGAGAGGTAGTAGTACAACCCAGGAAGAGACACACATGAACTACAAGGATCCATCTAAACTCCAACAAAATAGTCCACAGGATGCGACCGTCATTACAACCAAGAATTGACGAAAGATATTTCTAATATCCCACAGAATATTCCACAAGGATGGGATAGCAATAATAACCATTACAACACATTCTCAATAAGTCGAGTATTAGAATAACCGAAATAGTTCAACTATCTTAGCACATGTGAAAGAAAACATGAAATAAAAAGATCCACAGAATAGTCTTACAAACATTCATAATCCATGCATGAAGAATGTGTTGGTATTGAAGGCTTCTGTAATTAAGTAAAAGTTCCATGACACATGTTTAAACTTTACATCACTATCTCTAGTAGTGGAGCATTGGAGCCACTCCTTGGTCCTAAAAGAACTAGCTTATCTCTCTAATGCCTTGTGGGTGGAGCCAAGGTGAAAAGTCCTTTGCTTATACAATGAGGGAGTACATATAACTAAGGGGTGATCCTTCCCCTCCTTCTGACTCTTTGAATACCCTCATGAATGTTTGACTTCCTATGAATTCTTAGCTTACATGACTCTCCATATTACATATATGTCCTTTGGACTTCCACTTTATAGTGATTACAATATACATGGTCCACAATGATGATGTGACATATGACAGGACATGACATGGCACTGTTAATATGAACTACTTGAATGATGTGGAAATGTTAAGCCATTTTTGCTTCTGCGAATGATGTATGTTTGATAATTCCCTTGTCTTCCACCTCCTCATGGCTTGGTGATAGTAATCTTTAATGATCTCAAGACTTGAGTTGTTGTCGCGAGTTAGTGTCCCTTTGTTTTGCCTTGATAGATCAAATTGCATGCTTATCTACAAGAATGTATTTTGAATGTCCTCCTCATTCATCCCCTTCTTCATCATCTGGCCATCATATGATAAGATACATGTATCTGTAATTCACTCACGATGAGACGACATCAACTCGAAAAAACATCCTAGCCTAAGATGATGCATTCTGATTGATGGAAAGAGCCAGAACCAGGTAGTAGGCTAGAAAGCGGGGCTCAATAACTGCAAAATACATAGTTCCAATAGCCAGGGTTGAGACTTGAGGCCTGCAACTACACAATGCATAATTCAGTATGGGCTGAGGGACAGGTTTTTGGAGTTTTGGAAGCCAGTGGAACACACTGAAGGGGTGGTCACTATGGGATAATTATGTGCAGTTATGAGAGGCAAGGGAGGTTGGTCCACTGTGGGGTTGCACAGTTTAGAGGTTCAGGGAGAGAGCTTGGGGTTTTTTCCTACGCAATGTGCAATTAAGGTTAGGTTGTTTGAGAGGATTGTGAAATTTTGGAGGTGAAGGCTAGGTATTGGGCTCAAGAATTGTGCAGTGCAACAGTCCTAGGAGGAAGGAATTGTCCATTGTGCAAAATCAAAGGTCAAGGTCACAACTAGAGGAATGGAACTACGTAATGCATAGTCCAGATAGGCCGGGTGAGGTCATGTTGCTGGGTTGGCAAGCCTCTTCGGAAATGGTTAATTGTTAGACCAATGAGATTGATGTGTGAAATGATAAATATTCGACTGTGATCTAACATTTAGAATAGCTGACGAATCAATAACATAGATCACCCATTACACACAAATAATAAATTTTCCTCCATGTGACTGTTCTATGACCAATTACGACAAGTGTGACACCATAGATACACTTTACGATGACCGTGACGATACTTGTGTGAAAATGACCAAAAATTTGTGAATGTATGTGATATGTGTTTATATGATTAGGACAACTCATAAACACAAAGATGGAAACTTAAAACCACTAGAATAATATTTTACACTTGATGCGACAACCCACATGTGAAAAGACGACATTTTTCCTAAGTAACAAATGAGACCAAAACACTCCAAAAAGATACATGAAATGAGTCTTAATGTTTGCGACAATAATGTACAAGACAAAGGAATACTTCGAAATTAAGCATAGGCTAAAATTTTGGAGGGTGTTACAACGTCTACAATAGAACTCTAAATGTATGTTTGCTCAAACAGAGATACCTTTCACTGGACATTGGATATGACAGGAAGGTATTCAGATGGATCTAGAGAAGGTTTATGCTATTGAAGATTGGGATGATCCGAATAATGGTGTGAGGGCCTTCTAAGGGATGGAAAAATACCATAGGAAATTTTTGGATGGATACTCCAAGATTACAACACTACTGACTAACTTGTTGAAGAAAGACAAGCCTTGGAGATGGACCGAGAAGTGAAGCGGTGAATTTGAACAGTTGAAATGTAGGATGGTGATAACTCCATTATTAAAGTTGAGAGATCTTTTGAGGTACATACAAATGCTTTATATATTTCCATTGGAGTTGGGCTCATGTATGATGGACATCTGGTAGCCTACGAGAGTGAGAAGTTACAAGAAAAATAGAGGATGTAGCCTATCTATGAGAAAGAGATGAAAATGACCATCCATCGTCTTCAGGTGTGGACGAATTGTTTGATTGAGAGGGAATTTATGGTCAAGGAAAATAAATTAAAACAAGTTACTTTGCATATCAACCTAGATTGTTAGTGAAGAAGGCTCTTTGGTAACACTTTTTTGTTGGACAGTTGGCATTTTCAGGGTGGTTGGTGGCATCTAGTGTGCTAGCATTGATGTCAACTAGGCTAGCATTGATGTCAACCATCCTAGCAGTGATGGAAATTAGACTAACTTTGATGTGCATGGTGTGTGTCAAGATTAGGGAGAATCCCATGGTTTTTGCCGCCTTTTGTAAAGAATCATCATAGTAGAAAAATATGCAAAGAATCTATAAAATATTATAGTTATGATGGTTTGTTGATACATAATTCAGAGGACAGTATACCTTAGGAGGTCAACTCAGATGCTCTTTTAAGTGGCATAGTTGGATATTGCTAAGAAATAGATTTCCAATGGTATGTTAAAGTCCATAGATGACCTTCTTGATAGAGAGTTATTATCGATCAAAGTCAGGTACCCCCAAAGTCAAAGTTACAAAAATAAATATGGAGTCAGGTCATGGTGGTGACCAAGTTTAATAGTGGAATAATTTTAGCATATTTTTTTAATGGAGTAGCTAAGTGAAGGACCAGGAATAAATTGATAGACAACACAACAAATAAGTGTGTTTTTATTGGCCAACAATTGAGTCCATTGTACAACTTATCCTAGTGGAGAGTTCTCCAGAGGTTTCAAAGGGCATACAAGTGTTGAGAACCAAGATGGAATAAGCACCAGCTTGCATGGAAACTCCACACAGAAACATAGTAGGAACATTTTAAATTGGTAAAGTGTTAAAGTGGGAGGCTCCGACTTGAAAACCAAGCTCGTGAAGGCTTTCTCGAAAGAATTTTAGTGGGAGCAAAAGGTGAAGGCTTGGGATGGTAAACAACTAGGAAAATATTAGAAATATAACTAGTTTCGGTCTTCATAATTGTTGTTGTACTCATTTCAATATGTATCTTATGTAACAAATAAAAGAATAAAAAGAAAAAGTTATTATTTAAAAAAATGGGTTTCATGCTCATTATTGATGGTCTTCTAGGTAAAAGCATGTTCTTCATGCTTTTAGGGTTTTTAGGCCATAATATTTATTTTCATGAGTCAAGAAAGTCAACATCGTGATTATAAGACCCTTATAGGCAAAATGTATCTTGAAAACTAATTTATTTTGAGTATATAAGGTACTAGAAAACCTCAAAAGCACAAGTCGGCCCTGGTAGGGACAAGTTGGCCTAGGAGAGGGGCTATTTGAGCTCTTGGAAGGGCTATATATAGAGACATATTTAGCCTCATTTGACACACATAAAAAACAAGTTCAATCTGCAATAGAAGGATGAAGAAGGAAGAGTGAAGGACAAGGATTCAAGAAGAGAACCCTAGCAAAGGAAAGAGGACGAGTTTTGGGATTTTTTATCTCACACATGTCAGTTTCTGGAGAATTTGGATGCCCCGAAATTCTTATAGTGACTGTAGATCAAAAATTCTATTGCAAGCTTGGGGGGGGGGGCAAAATTCCGAGATTGGTGCGCTTTCGGAAGGGTTTGTCTCTGGTTGACTTTGTTTGACTTTGACCTAATTGCAAGGTCTCTTTGGAGGGTTGAATTGGTGCTTGGAGGAGGATTTGGGATAGGTTTAGGTCTTTATTGTCTCATTTGAAGTAGATTCTTTAAGAGGGGAGGATATTTCTGGGTTTTCCCTTTGGAGGGGTTTTTCCCTAGCTTGAAGCCTAATATCTGTGTCCATTCTCTTCACTGTTTTTCTCTTGATATTTATTTGATGAAGAAGATCTAATAAATAAAATTAAGATCACAAGAAAGTATTAAGGATAAGGAAAATTAGAATTAATAACTGCCACATTGCATTTTTCCAACAAAAATGAGGTAAATTAGAAAAATGTTAAAGAATTGTCCAGGACTATTAAAAATTTAATAAAGAAATTCAGTGCAAAACCATGGCTTGGAACCCTTTCCTCTCTCCTCATGAAAGACTTGTGACAAAATTTTATTGGTTGATGATGTTGTCAGCATGACGTTATTATGGGTGACATGTGGCAAGAAAATTCAATGTTTCCAAGTATCCTAGTGGGACAAATCCAAGTGACACATGCCGTTGTTCTTGAGATGCCATGTGTCTTTAATGACATAAGAATGATGTCATCCTTGATGGTTTATTCCAGGAGATTTAAAAGTGAAAAAGTATGGAGCTCAAGGTTGAGTAGGCATCAGGATGGCATGGAGAATATTTCATCCTAGTTGGCACTTAATTGGTTTGTGAGAGAAATGGTAGTTCCCATTGGGACACATAATATCCAAAGGGCTACCTGTGAAGGTTTCAAAAGTGTGAGAAGAGGAAGCTATGGGATGACTAGGAATTAGCACATAGTGGAAGATAGAGAGGTGGCATAAGACCAATGAGAGTGGTGCAAGGTGGTCCCACTGCAACACATAAGCCCAAAAGGCTTAACTTGGTGGAAAAGAAAGGCACGTTGGGAGTCTTGGCCAGGATAATAGAGCTAGGAGATGGAATTTTTGGGCGACATTTGATAGTGCCATAAAATAATGAAAAGGAACGCCCAAGAGACTATTTTGCAATGGTTTCGTGTGTTATTGTGGTCATGGGCCTTCGGGCTAAATACAAGCAAAAGAATTGCAGACATATGTTTAGAAGAGCCTTTGGGCTATATGCAAAGCACCATAGGCATATGTTTAAATATATTGGATGGACTGGCAACTGTTATCACAATTTACTTTCAAAAAGAGAAGAAAATTTATGGGCACTGATAGTGGGATTGTTAGCACCAATTTTAAACTGTTGAATAAAAGCATTGATAACTCGATTATTAGTGCCAATTGTAAAATTTATTTTTTTATAAATCAAAGAGATTAGAGAGTGGTAACTTATATTATGGGAGGAAAATTTTCACAAAGTTCCATTAATATTAATGGGTGGCTCTAAAAAATCAAATGTTAGTAAAAAAAAAACTTTGTTTTACTCTATTTTTTCCTAGAAAAGGCAGTGACTTCAGGCGTGATTTCCATATAGCTAGAAAATAATTTTCCAAATCTAAAAGACACTTTTGTCTATAAAGGACCCATTAACAAAATGCCTCTACCTTTTTACACAGGTTTCATGGTTTAGGAGATTTGAAGGAATCTTTGAGGCATATTTTTTAGGATTTTGCAATTCAGTTTTTTCCTATTTTAGTCATTGTTTTAAAAATCCATTTTCGAACAACTAGGGATGAATTTTTGAAATCCCAAAGATGTTTTAAAAAAAAAAAAAACCTCTCTCATATTTTTCACAACTATAATGGTTTGAGAGTTTCAAATGGATATTTGAAGCCTATTTTTCAAGAATTCACAAGAATTATTTTTTTTCTATTTTTAGAAAAAACACCCAATAAGTTGGAGAGCCACCTCATCAATTTGGCTTGGGGTCAGATCTTATCTCCTTGATTATTTCATTTACTAAGTTATAGATAGATAAATAGGTTTGAGATCCATTATTTTTGGATCTTGAACAGTTTGTAAGTCGCCTATAAAGACTATAACTTTTATAATGTACAAGGTTGGACTTTAAAGAGAAAACCTATTAAACCATGTGAATTTGATTAATAGAAGAAATTTTGGACAAAAGTAAAGGGGTTTTGTGCCAAATATTCTCTTTTTATCATTTTTGGTATGCTTCTTAGTGATATGTTATTTCTTTATTATTCATTGAGTCTTTAAGCTTCTCATCTGAATTAGTAAGTAGACGTAAAATTCATGTCACAATGCTCTACATCTTATATTCAGATATTCACCTTTCAGCTGATGAGTTAAATAAAAAGTTCCTCATTATGATGCTCTATTTTAAAGATTTGAGTCTATTCCTCTTCTTCCTTTCATGCTAGAGATTTTTAATGTCTAGAAGATTGTTGAAATACATGCCTTTGGAACATGGAATCCTTACAAACCAAGCTCCAAAGATTCTTAACTCAAATTATTTGACTCCACTTCCCAATGGTTTCTTCCCATACTCCAACCAAGTTTAGGAATTTCCACATTAATATGCCCATAGATCGTTTTATATACCTGCTACAGTTACAACCTAGGGTGGTTGAGTTTGAGGAGAGACCCCCCTTTGCATTGAAGGGCCAACTTCAATCCCAAAGTGGTTAGAAGTTACCTTAGAGTTTTTCCCCCACAACTAGGGTTTTCTCTAAGTGATAACATTTTGGCTCTGTTGTCAGGGAATGGAGGATACATTTTCCCCAAATGAATTGATTGCTTAAATAAGATCTTGGAGAGAAAATGAGGATCTGAACATTAGTTTTGGCTACAATAGTTCTCAATGGGGACTCCATTTTTAAATAATCTAGAATTCATAATTTTCATGGTGACTCCACTGTCCAAAGACTCAGTGGCCTGAAGACTTTCATGAAGACTCCACTACTTAGATATGGATCACTGATCTGCAAGGTATGCTCCAATGAATCACTCTCACAAGCTTGGTTTTCCAAATCGTATTCCTCACATAGATTAACAAACATATTTGCCAAGATTTAAAGGTCAAGATGATAATGATAATGCTCTTCATTTTATTAGATTTCATATGAATTTATGAAATCTTGGAGTAAAGTTGCATGAGGATTCCTTGATCAATATGTTCATGGCTACATGGGACGAAAAGGAAAGATCATGGTATGAAAAATTACTAGCTACTAGTTTATAGTCTTTAAAGGATTTTCAAACATGGTTTTTTGAAAATGATAGAGAATCATATTCATCTTTGTTGCTCGTCCAAAATTGTTGTGATCATTTCGAGAATCTCATTCAACATCTGACAAACATGTATGGTGATGGGGAATTTATGAATGAGGAAATTTTAGAATCCCTTCATGAAAACCATTTTCAACATCAACAGGAAATATTAGAAGCTAGCTGGCATAATATTCAACAGAATTTTCAGCAAATCCTAATTTCTGCCATAGTTGGAAAAGAAACTGATAAATATCTTGATCTAGACATTCATGTACCTTATCCTGAGTTTGATGAATATATTTAGCAATCTTGTCAGATCTTAGGTGACCAAGAGAAAGTTTATGATAGTCAATCAGTTTTTTCTGCTATTCTCTTATCTCTTGAGTTACTCGTGGAAGAATAGGTTGTTTTAGATTCATTGGAAAATGTGGAAAGTATTTATGATTTTATACATTTTCAAGTGAAAAAATATGAATTTGTTGAAAATATAGATGACATTCTAATTGAATCAAATGAAGAGTCACTCTTATACAATCTTGTTATATATGAGAGGTTTTTTATATCTGAAAATTTTAAAGGAAACAAAATTTTTCTCTCCAGTGATAGCAAGAATGAACATATTTTTGTTTGTTCATTTGAGAATGATCTTGAACTTCAAAAAATAGAACAAGGAGAAATTATAAATGAAGAATATCCTTTTCTTTTGGGTTATCAAGAAAGAGTAGTTTTTTATGTTCTTAAAGATTGTTTCACCAATCTACTAGAAGAATCAATGCAGGTAGATTTTTTGTTGTTTATGGACCACGGGTTTCAGTTTCAGCTGGATTTTGAGTTGCCATTTTCCAAGTTTTCCTTTTTTCAGAATAGTGAAAGCAAAGTCTAGTCATTAAGCCAATTTATTGCATGGTTGCATTAGGTTTTTTATTTAACCTAATTTGGCAGTTCATTCAGCACTTAGGGTAGGTAGGTGTGATGAATAAGTTAGGAACTTTGAGCATCCCTTTCAGAAGTGCGTGTTTTTACATTTTAGGAATGACAATTTTTAGCATTTAATTTTCAGTTTAGAAGTCTAATTTTTCAGTTTTAGTAGTATATAGTTCAATTTTCAGTTTTTAGTGTACACCAGTTTGGTTTTAGTTACAAAGGATTTGCTGGACAGATTGGTTTAAAGGTTATTATTGTTGAGTTGGATCCATAGCGCAATGGATCAGGCACAAGGTCTATAGGGGTTAGTGATGCCATATAAAATCAACAACATCCCCATAGCGCTAGTTGTTATCATAGTTTACTTTCAAAAGGAGAAGAAACATTTTGGGTGCTGATAGCGGCATTGTTAGTGCCAATTGTAAATTGTTGAATAAAAGCATTGACAACTAGATTATCAACGCCAATTGTAAATTGTTGAATAAAAGCGTTGACAACTAGATTATCAATGCCAATTGTAATTTTTTTTTTTTTTTTTTTAAATCAAGGCACTGAGGGAGTGGTAACTCATATTACGGGAGGAAACTTTGCAAAAAGTTCCATTACGATTAACAGGTGGTTCTAACAAATAAAATGTCAGCAAAAAAAACTATGTTTTACTCTGATTTTTCCTGTAAAAGGAAGTAACTTCAGACACGGTTTCCAAATAGATGCAAATGAGTCTTCTAAATATGAAAGAGGATTTTGTCAAAATTGGACCCATTAACAAAAAAATGTCTCATGTTTTACATAGGTGTCACGTTTTGAGATATTCAAAGGAATCGTTGAAGCCTATGTTTTAGGATTTTGCAATTAAGTTTTTTCATGTTTTAGTCACTATTTTAAAAATATGTTTATGAACAACTGGGGATGAATTTTAAAATACCGAAATAATTTTTGTCTAAAACTTTCCCATTATCGAAAACCTCTCACATATTTTTCACATCTATCACAATTTGATAGTTTCAAATGGATCTTTGAAGCCTATTTTTCAAGAATTCGCCAATTTTTTTTCTATTATTAGAAAACACTTCCAATCAGTTGGAGTGCTACCTCATCAATTTGATTTGGGGTCAGATATTATCTCCTTGATTATTTGATTTAGTAAGATATATATAGATGAAAAGGTTTGAGATCCATTAATTTGGATCTTGAAAAATTTGTAAGTAGTCTATAAAGACTATCATTTCTATAATGTACAAGGTTGGAATTTGAAGAGACAACCTATTGTAACCATGTGGATTTGATTAATAGAAGAACTTTTGGATAGAAGTATAGGGGTTTTGTGCCAAAGATTAATTTTTTAACATTTGTGGTTTGTTTCTTAGTGATGTTCTTTTTCTTTGTTATTCATTGAGTCTTTAAGATTCTCATTTGAATCAATAAGTAGATGTAAAATTAATGCCAAAAATTCTCCATAACTTATATTCAAATATTCACCTTTCAATTGATGACTTAAATACATAATTTCACATTATGATGCTCTGTTTTTAAATCTTTGAGTGTATTCCTCTTCTTCCTTTCATGCTATAGATGATTAATGTCTAGCATATTGCTTAAATACATGCCTTTGGAATGCATAATCCTTAAAAGCCAAGATCCAAATATTCTTAACTCATATTATTTGACTCCATTTCCCAATGGTTTCTTCCCATACTCCACCAATTTTAGCGACTTCCACATTAATGTGGCCATAGGGCCTTTAACAGACCTGCTATTGTTGTGACCTGGGGTAGTTGAGTTTGAGGAGAGATCCCCCTCCGAATTTAAGGGCCACATTCAATCCCAAAGTGGTTTGACATTACCTTAGAGTTTATATCCCACAACCAGGGTATTCTCTAAGTGATATCAACAGCTTTTGGAAATACCTCTATATTTCACAGTGCTTCATTTGTAGTGTTATGCCATATTTGTTGATAATGGATCATCGATGAATCAAAAATTTTTTAATAGCTTACCACCTATGAGCATAAAAAAAGGTCACAAACTTAAATTTGGTGCTTATGCTATATTTTGGGTTCTCTACATATCGAAGAAAAATGAACGGAGCAGTAGTTGGATTGAGGATTAGAGTGAAATTATTGAGAAGCATTGGTTCAACGTAGCATGGATCACAATGCACAAAAGTAGTTGAATGTGCTTGGTTCAATCATAATTTTCCATACATAAGTTCCCTTGCATACCAAGAAGAATTAAATGAGAAAAAATGGCCCGAGAAAAAATGAAGATTTGACCATAGCTTAGAGTTCCATGCAAAATTACATCTTGTGCATTAAAGAGAAATTTCGTCTCTTCATATTAAATTTAATGGAGGAAGTGCACAAACAGATTGGGAATTGATTAATCAAGATGGAAAAACATTACGTTCCCATTCCTTGATCTATTATAGTAGATGCAATGGCCGAGAAGTGGTACAATGTAGAATGGCATTGATGCCTATACAAAAATGGATTTAATTCTATTGCAATGGCCAATTTGTAACATCCCTGGTGAAAATTTCATGTAAAATATATATAAATACCACGGATGATGGGACATGTATTCCAAGCTGAATGGTGGGAAAAATATCCTAGTGGGTGTTCATTTGATTGTTTATGGCCAAGGAAATTGGCAAAGGCAATGGCTAAGGCTCTGAAAAGGAATGAGGCATTAAATGACATTTTATTTATGAAAATAATGGAAATTAGGAGAAAAGGAAGGTGAAAGGTCACAAGTTGCATGGGAGGAGGAAAATGAAGAAAATAGAGGCCTCATTAATAAAAAGGCTTCTGATGATTAGTTGGAAGCTTCTTCCTTTCAGTGTGAAGCTTTGATCTGTTCAGTTTTGGAGCTCTCTCATTATTCTCTCTCTCTCTCTCTCATACTCTTGGATACTTAGAGTTTTCTTGGAGCACTCTTGGTGGGTGTGGCATATTTGGATTCTTGGAGAAAGAAGGAAAAGGACGAGCAGGTAAGCACAAGAGGGCATCATCATCAGCAACTACATCAAATTGCTTGCAGATACCAGGTTTCATGTATGATTTCTTCACTAGTTCTGGCATGCATGGCACATGCATGTGGTCTCTTGGTTATGATCTGTCATTGGCATGGAGGATGGCCAGGATTGACAATGCATTGCCTAGCCTTGCCATTTCATGGATAACCATGGTGATTGTGGGTTTACTTTCATTTCATTGTTTTGATTGTTTCTCATGTTTCCATAGCCTAGGTTGAGTTACTATTCCTGGAAGCCCTGGTTGAACAAACACTATATAAGCCCTGTAACAACTTGGGTTGAGTTACTAGTCCTGGAAGCTATGGTTGGACAAAAGCTCTAGAAGCCCTTGGTGGGTTGAGTTACTATTCCTAGAAGCCTTGGTTGGACAAACACCCTACAAGCCCTATATAAGTTGTGGTTTGAGTTACTAGTCCTGGAAGCCTTGGTTGGACAAATGCTCTGGAATCCCTGGAAGGCTTGGATGGAGACCAATCTGATGATGATTTTGGTGATGTCCTACCGTGAGGTGGAATCACCATTTGACGGGTTGAGGTGGATGGCCTCTAGAAGCCCTGGATGAGTTTTGATTGATGTGTTGTATGAGATCCCACATTCATGCTTGGAATATGGAACAGGGATGAATGGTTGAAGAGAGATTTGGCTCAGCCATTCTACGGTTGAGTGGAACATGGTATTCCCATCTCCGGTTGGTTCATTGCATTCATTAATGAGAAATACATTCCCTTGATTTTCATGTGTAAAGTTACTGATGTATTTATGGATTTGATGGCTAATATGTTTATTGTATTTTTGTTCCTATTATGCTGGTTATATGCACATTTCATGACAGCAACTATGTATGGCTCTCAGCATGTTTTTACTTGTATATGAATGGATAATGTGTTTATGATTTAATAGAGGATATTGCAACAAATGGCATGAGAGAATAATGGTTCATAGCGATTCTCAGATAACTATGAGATCCCTACACTTAATTATATTATTTACACATGTAGGTTACATGTTGATGATATGTTTGATGAAATGCCTGTCATGGATAGTAGGGGTCTGGTGATGATATTGTTCATATTATTGCTTTTGCATCATTGTTTCCTTGCATCCTTACTAATTCTAAGTGATCATTCCATTCTGGGCAGTGTCCTAGTCTCTTGGCCAAAAAAGGTGGCTCAAATCCTGGAATGGTAGCATTAGTGCTGAGACTAACTCACCTGGGTAGTGTCTGGTAAGCATTATAAAGAACTTGGGTAGTGTTTGGGGAGTGTTAGTCCTAAAAATAACTCACCTGGACATTGTCTAGGGAGCATTACCCTACCCTTAAGTCTCTCAAACAGTAGTGGGACCCAGAGATAGGCAGTCTGTGTTGTTGACTTGTCTCCTGAAGGTTATTTGGATGAATTTGGATGGCTATATGTGATGTGCTGTCGATTCCATTTCCTTAAAGTCACCAAGGAGGTTGAATCTTATCATAGTGGCCTCTCGTCACATGTTTACCCCAGTTGGCCAATTGCTTGGGTAGATGTGGGAGGAGGGTGTTACATAATTAATTAGATATAACAATAATATGGAGAGCCATGTTGAAATTACTTGCTTAGGAATAGTAGATGAAAAAATGGTCTGCATCATTCCCTGTGTTGCAGAGGCACAAAACCTAGGATGATAATTATGCATGGTGGGGATGCAACATTGTTGAGGGAGTTAGAGTGAGAGCTCTCGAGTGTAAGTATGTTGCTAATAAAAGGCTAAGAGCTATTGAGTGTTGAATGTACAAGGGTCAAGAGTAGAGAAAAATATGTGCTACTGAGTGTATTTCTGGTGCAGAGGGTCGAGAGAAGAGAAATGTAGGTTAGTATAGAGTGGAAAAAGAGAGTAGAAAATAGAATGTTGTGTGGGCTAAATAAAGAGAATGTTGTAGAGGAGAACAAATATTTTGAATTAGGTATAGTGGCTTCCAATTACAATGAGAAATAAGTTTTGTATGGAGTGTGGGTTGAATCCCGCAAAATAGGGACTGTGTGCTTCCATATTAGTGGATGTCTAAGTAGAGCTTTAGGATTAGTTCCTCTTGCAAGTTGATGCTTGCATAAATCCAAGAAGTTGCAAGCTGGCTCTTGCAACAAATCCATGAAGTCGGTGCTTCATTTAGTGCTTCTAGTAAGATGATAAGGTATCTACAGAAGAAGGGAGTTAGTGCTTATTGTGAGTGGTGATTCACAAACAAATTGATGTAATAGAGTAGGATTTCATATTTACATCATAATAAAAATAATATTTGGTGGTTTCTCTCTCGAAAGGATTTCCACATTAAATCCTCTATGTCCTATGTGTATGCTACTCATGGCTTTGTTGAGTATGCTTTTGTGTTGAGTTTACCTGCTGCATTTATGGTATGTTGTTGACAATCACCTACATGAAAGCCAAGTTTGAATGTGAAAATAAGAATTGGCATAAAATTTTAAATTACCCTTAATACTAATTCACCCCACGTCTCAATATTAAACATTATTTCGAATGTTTCTAGTAGAGTTTGACATGATGAGTAAGTATAGGCTATGGATACTTAATGCTATAGTAGATTCTTTGAGTAGAAAGGAACAATTGGTTGTGATCGAGGATGATGAGGACTATACTATACCAAAAGAGAGTAAGATTTAGATGACAGGTGAGTTGAAGAGGATTATTTTTGCATCTTTAGAGATAGACCCTATAGTGAAGAATATTGTGAAGCAAGTGAAGGAATGGAAGATTAAGAGGTTCTTCATACTCATGCTTTATGGTGACCACATCTATGTTTTTAGGTCACAAGGACTTCAAAAGAGACTCTTAAATAAGTGACACAATTCTCCATGGGTTAACCACTTAGGGAAGTGTTATACTTTGGAATTACCGGAGATAGGATACTTTTGTGATCTTATGAGTAAGGATGTGGAGGAGTATGTACAAATTTGCATCAATTTTCAATAGGACAAATTGGACACCAAACAATAGGGAGGACTATTTTAGCCTTTACCGATTCTAGATAGACCATGGAAAACTGTCTCAATGGACTTCATATCTCAGTTACCAATGGTTCAAGGGTGTAACAGGGTCATGGTTATAGATATCATTTCTCAAAGTATGCCATCTACATTCCAATGAAGGTACCATGTGGAGTTGAGGAGATGATGAATAAATTCTTCAGGAATATGGTGAAGTATTTAGGTCTACCTTTGAGAATTGTGTTAGATAAAGATATAAGATTCATAAGGAAGCTTTGGACCTCATTATTTAAGTTTGTGGGGACAGAGTTGTTGTTTATTTCTATCTTTTATTTGCAAACATATGGATAGAAATAACATATTAACTCATTGTTGGAGGACTAATTGTGACTATGTGAGAGTTGATCAGGAGAAATGACTAGATCTATTGGATGCAACCCAATTCAACTACAGCCTTTAGAAGTGTTCTACAACAAGTTCTAGTTTGTATGAGCTAGTCAATGGTAAGAATCCTATTCCCTGCATATGATGATGTTAATACATTATGGGAGGATCCAAAAACCTTGAGATTATTCGCAGATTGGAAGGAGAAAAATAAAATTAACTCAAGTGAACCTAACCAATGCAACTGACTAGATGAAAAAGTGGGAATATAAGGATAAACACGATGTGTATTTTGATATTGGGGATATGGTATTCATGAGAATTATGGAGGAGTATTTTATTCCACCATGTGTTAGAAACTAGGACAATACAAAGAGTGGGGTTGAATCAGTATTTTGGGTATTTTAGAACTTTCTTTCACTAGTAAAGAATACTAGGACACCAATAAACTTTCCAATATAATTTGATATGAGGATCACAATAATTAACATAAGAAGTAAAATTATCACAAATATATTCTTCAAACTTTCCTTCAATCACTTTCACAAAGGCAAGCTTCAAATTTCTATTACATAGTTCTCTAGCTACAACTAGAAGGAAGCTACTACTCCCTAGTTTATCAACTATTGCTAAAAGGAGAAACTACCACTGAGTTTATCAACTACAACTAAAAGGAGCTACAACCCATAACTATTTACCAACCATTACTATAAGGAGCTATAACCCCTAATCTCCAAGATACTACTTGCTTGACCTCCTTGATTCATCTTTCATTCCATTTCAAACTCAAATCATCAAGGCCACTCATACAAATAAATTTATCACCTTAATCACTCACCCCAAACACCATAAAATCACCTTCAAAAAATATATGATCACTGATCATACACTCCATATGCAACAACAACAATAACAAAATTAACCTCTTAACTCATATCGACTCATTATCTTCTTGCAAATTTGATTATTCTTATATAGAAATTAAGTTAATAATTTTAGTTTTTGAACTTTGAGTTAAGTTCAAGTCTTTGGATTGCAAGAATTCATATTTTTTCTCATCTACCAGATTTGTCAAGTTTTCTGAATGTGGTCTTGAATTCTTCAAACTCTACTCTCCTGTCTCTATAAGAAAATCTAAGTTAAGCTATCCAAATTTGGAATTCTAGAATTTTACAGGTCCTAGCGGATCTTTTATTTGAAATTCCAAATTTAGTAAACTACTATATTTGGACAAACTGCCAAATAAGCCTCTAACTTTGTCCATGGCACTATTAGAATTGTTAAAAAATCTGTTGATTGGTTGTTTTTTCTACCAATAGCTGGTGCACTGACCTGTTACCGCCTTCACCAATATGAACCATAGTTATGACCAAGCTCTAATGAGGTCAAGGGTTGAACAAGATTGGGGCATTACCAAGTTTTGTTCTCCGCCAATTGCACCGAGACTCGACTAACTGTAAATTCATTAACATGGGAAAAATTCATGGAAAAATGACCCCCTGACGTGAATTTAAATGTAGGTCGGGAGGCCGGAGGTCAGGTGTTGGCCCCAATTTTACTAGGATTTTTCCCTAACTAGCCTAGAGGCCTAACTAGCCTGCATTTCTACCACATCATCCTACTGATGTCATCCTTGCATCATTCATTCTGTGTGGTGGCTCCTAGTGGTGAAATGTGTCACTCAAATTTGACCCACACGAAAACCTGAAAATGCCAAAAATGCAGGCCACGTGTCAGTTTGGTCCATACTTCCATGTCACCTATGCTCACATCATGTGCCACAATGGTTCCACCTATGCTTCCCCCCATCTATGTCAGCCAATACAATCACACCACATGTCTTCTTCTGGTTATTCCATTTTTAAACTTGTACGGGTGAAGAGGGGTCTTATGCCTTCATTTTTCATTGAATTCTTTATAAAATTAAAAACAAATTGAAGAAGTTAGGGGTCAAGGTTCAAATCATTTCCTTTCTTGTGCACCTACACTTGCTCCTAACTTTTGACTAGGATGAATGCCTAATTGGGTCCCACATGGTCAGGGGTTGGGGGTCAAAGATTATTTCTTTTGTTCCCCATCCCAACTATCCCATCTCATGACTTTATCCAATTCTTTACTAGGTCAGGGTTTAGGGCATATCTTGGCCGAGATGGAAACCTTGTTGAATTAGAACCTTGACTCGTTCGACTATTTTAAACCTTTTAGGGGTTGAATTTTTACCTGTAAGAACTTTTGATTGAGAAAGAATTTTCCATACTTCAACATACCATTTGAAATATCTTTTAGAGATATATCCATCAAAGTAGTTTCCAAGTGCACTTGAGATGATCTGAGATACTGAAAATGACTCCAAAGTCTTCATTCCTTTATTAATTTGCATGCAACCATATTTTTCTTTGCCATCAACAACTTAATTCTAAGATTCTCCCTCTTTCCCATTGATGGAAACACCTTAACCACTCATAAAATTAAAGTGTACTCCCTTATTTATCTTTCTTCTCCTCTTGTGGATACTGCACCCCCTTAGACATCAATGGAAAAGAAAACAATATGCTCCCCATACAACTAAGCTCCCATGTCTTGTTGATCATGTGGAATTGGTAGCTTCCTTTCGATATGTTGAGTTCTTGTTAATTGCCTTTCTTCCTCTTGAGGACAATCTAGTGCAGGTAGATATGAGGAACTACTCTCAATATTTTCCTTAAATATTCAAAATGATCTCTTGAGAGAGGTTTGGTATATATATTAGATACCTTCATTTGTACTTACATGCTCCAACTTGAAAATCTGATTTACAACTTTCTCCCTTAGGAAATGGTACTTGATTGGAATATGCTTTGTCTTTGAATGGAAAATGAGGTTCCTAAACACGTTGATTTCACTTGTATTATCACAGATGATAGGGATAGACTAATCAAATAATGTTTGTATATCTTGTAAAGTTTTGTTCATCCTTAAGTGTTGAGTGCAACAAGAAGTTTATGTTATATATTACGCTTCAACAATAGAGAAATAAATTGAAGCTTGATTATTGCTCAATCATGAAAAAAGACATGCACTAAGAAATAAAGCACCACCACTAGTGCTCTTTCTGTCATCCACATCACCTTGCTAGTCAACATCAACAAAAAAAATAGTGAAAAATCTTTGCCTCTAGGGTACCAAAGTCCATAGTTTGTTTTGGCTCTAAGATATCTTAGAATCCTCTTTTCTACTAGGAGATGATTCTATATAGGGTTTCATTGAAGTCTTCCAATACAAAAGGCTTCTAATAATAAATCTATATAAAGTTTGATCCACATTTGGTGATTCATCAGTTTTGTTGATCTTACATTCTATAACCATTAGAGTGCTTACCAAAGACCATTCATCCACGCCAAATTTCTTCAAAAATTCCTTGCGATACCTGCTTTGTGAGATAAAAACTTTTTTTGAAGATTTTTCAATCTAAAAACGAAGGAAATATTAAATTTCTCCAAGCATAAACATCTCAAATTCGGTCTTCATATTAGTTGCAAATTGGCAAGTTAGAAAATCTGAATCATTAGAAAAAATAATATAATCAATAGAGAAAACCACCACTAATAGTTTTCCACCATTAGATTTCACATACAAGTTACTAATGATTTGTGCTTCTTTTAAAACCATAGTTGAGCAAATAACTATCCAACATGGGGTACCAAGCCTGTGGGGCTTGCTTAAGACCATACAAGTCCGTTTTCATCTTATAAACATAATTGGGCTTATCTGATAACTGAAAACCATAAAGACACTCAATGTAGACTTCTTCTTTGCTTTCTTTCTTCCCACTTCACCATATCCATTCAATTTGTTCATAAAAACCCTTTTCATGTCAATAGCATTCTTTTGTATTGGTTTATGAACAAACTCCCATGTCTAATTTTTCTTGATCTGGTCAAGCTCTTCATTCATGGACTTTAACTATTTATCATCTTGGCTGGCCTAAGAAAAGTCCTTTGGTTTTGCCTTAGATAACAGAGCTACATGCGCTCATGTGAGGGGATTTAACAATATTCTTCTTATAACATAGTTACCAATCAAATGGGAACTATTACCTCAAAACGAGTACTCGGGCCCAAAAATCCCAAAAAAACATGAAAAACACCTTGAAATCGAAAAGTGTTGATGTTGGAATATATATATATATATATATATATATATATATATATATATATATATATATATATATATATATATATATATATATATATTTCAAGGTACATTTTCAAAATTTTTAGTAATGACATTAAAAACAAAATACCGTGACTCAGAAAAACTTTAAATTTCTAGTGATTTTCAAGTATGACATTAACGATAAAATATCACATCTTTGAAAACCCTTAAATTTCCAACGATTTTTAAACATGTCATTAAATTTAAAATATCATTTCTTTGAAAAACCTTAAAATTCCAACAATTTTCAAGCATGGTGCTAAGAAAGAATATTTTTAATTGTTTGCAGTGATAACATTAAAGATAAAAATATCACGACCTAGAAAAACATTAAAAATCTTGACAATTTTTCAACCATGGAATTAAAACCAAAGATTATGACTACAAAACAATCTTAAATTTTCAAAATATTTTAAGCATGACATTATGGGAAAAATTTATGACTAAAAAACTTTAAAAATTAACACCTGAATGAAGAGTTATTATACTGTCATGTGGAAAGAGTCAATTTTGCGGACAAAACCGACGTCCCTAGAAGCTAAGGCTTTCTAGTGACAAACAAGACAATTAAGCACTATCTTTCTCTAAATATGCATTTAGAATACAAGTAATCAGGTGTTTAAAACATACCTTTAGTCCAACGTTGTTTGTAGCAGTCCAGCCTCTCTGATCCAAATGAGCTCCTCCTTCTCTTCGAAACCTGCATTCACTAACAAGCAAACGATTACATAGCACCTGAATAACTCATAAAATAAAACATATTCATCATAAAGACCAAGGAGTATATGAAACAAATTATATATAACAACTTGTTGAGAAAAATGAACTTAATTGTATTAAGTGGAAACAAAAGAAACCATTACAACCAGTGCCTTGGTGTTGTGCAGGTCCCTCCCAGGGTCCAGCAAGAGTTCTCCTTTACTTTGATCAGCTCACCCACTTCCAAATGAAGCTAAGAAAGGATGGGAATATCTCCTCTCAAGCTCTATAAGGGAGTCCTAATTTCAGCAGCATCTACCCTTAGGAATGTTCAGCTTTCAATCTCCCCTCCCTCTGGCCCAATGCCTGTATTTATAATGCTTTGGAGGAAGTTAATCAGGTCCACCATCAATGGGATAAGCCCCTCTTTGAATGGGATAGCTCCCCTCTTGATGGGATAAGTTCCTCTTTCATAGGGATACATAAACCATCTGGAGGCGCTCAATACACGTCAAACCATCTTCTAGAATGCTCTAGAATCGACCACAAGTAACTTTTTTGAAGTAAAAATCGCGCCTTTTGACCTTTACAGGAGTATGCACCCACCCCTTTACAGAAAGAGTGTACAAGTACGCAGTTATTGTGAACTTGGGGTGCGTACACGCAGGTAAGGTTAAGAGAAACTGTGTAACCAGAGTTAATTGACTTTTTAAGGACTTTCTCTCTTTCTTGGAGTTTGACATGAGGAGCAGAGGTATGAGACTTGCCAAGGAGGATAGTATGACAGTTGATGGAGCCATACTAACTACAAATAGTCATGGTGACAAATTTTAGTGTAACAGATTGCCCCCTAAAGTGCGAAGCCTGTAGTAGATTAGGGTTTCATATCATCTAGGAAGGGTGAAGTACTTTATCATTTCAAGGATTATCTTGTGGAGAGCCCAGTCGAAACCTGCAAATATTCAACACAAAATACATATGTAAGATCATATCATCACTGAGGTAGGCATTCCCATACTCAGATTGAAAACTTTAACTAACAAACTAACTACTGCTCTGATATAGGAATGATTTCGCAGTACATCATAATCATAGACCCTTGTAGACACAGTATGGACGCAGCCATCTGTTTATGATTAGTCTACTCTATAATGAATACAAAACTCCTCGCAGCCTGGATGGTGGAAACTAGATCCAGGGTCTTCATTTCTACTTCCCAAAATAGTACGATTCTATCCATGCGAATAAATGAGTTGATGTCGAACAAGGTAGAAACCACTTGATTACCAGTCGATAATGTAAACTGTTAACAAGTGTGAGAGAGACCACCAGTGATGTCAATGGTTCTCAAAGTACCCAGTACAATCCATGAGATGTGAATGAATGTGTTGATGTCGAACATGTCATGGAATCCTTCGATCGAAAGTCAATGATGTAAATCGTCGTCAAAGGCAAGAAACTTGCCATTGATGCATGCAGATTTCAAGGTACTGACGATTTCTAGGTCATCTTTCTAGATAATGTGTTGATTTCGATAGAAAGCGACCCATTGCAGGCAAGCCCACAACATGAAATCATAGATCAAGTTGAAGAAATGTAGCTGTAAGGACTGACTCAGGGATGGTCGAGATGGAAGACAGATATTTTGCAGATGAATGGTTTATTTGTAGTGACCTCTTGAACACATAACGACACAACAGATGGCTTGGTGACAATTGACCCAAAGTTAATACCCGGAAACCGGCTGAAGATTTTCAATGTGGTTTGATCAACTATTAGGCAAAGGATTTCCCAACCCAGGTGAATGAAAAAGTGTCGTGTTCAAGAGTGGTGATAAGGTTTTTCTGAGACAAAGGATAACAAATAGGCTCATTTTCCTCTCTTTTCCCCCACCATTTCTGGCAAGTACCTCTTTATTTTTTACAAGCTTGAGGAGGATAACATATGCTTGATTATAAGCTCATCCTTTGGATGAGTCCAACTTAGTTTAGATTCGAACCCTAAGAAGGAGTGGTCCGTTCCTGTTTGTAATCGAACAGGTCCTTTACTGTGAAATTTTAATGAGTCCAGTATAGGAGAAACTCGGCGTTTTTCAAATTTAGAGAGTCTGAAAAACTTAAGAAGACTCCAGGGTTGACCTTTTTCGTAAATTTGTGTCTCCCAAGCCTGAAAAAGTATAAAATAATACTTGAGAGAACCGTTTGATCTTTACGACCAAGGAGTACTTTCATGATTAGTGTCTTTGACCTGAAAAGTAAAAAGCGATCAAGGACACGTCGTTTTATTTCCAATATCGAATTTGAAACGACAAAAATCCGGCAATCTTTTCATGTTTTTACGGTCAGAAAAGGGCTATAAGAGGACCGTCTTTTAATTCCGTTTTAACGAGTGTAAAAGAAACGCTCGGCAATCTTTTCATGTTTTAGGAGTCTGAAAAGGGCTTAAAAGAGAACTCCAAGGTTTCACTTTTTCGTAAGTTTTAGCAAGTTCGAAAAAATGATAAAAATGTACTCATGGTTTTCATTTTTTCGTAAGTTTTAATGAGTTCGAAAAAATGATAAAAAATGTACTCATATGGCCGACTTTCAATTTAATTTGCGAGCAGGAAAAGACGGAAAGAACTCGGCATTTTCATTTGCTTTACGAGAATGAAAGATAGAAAAATAATCTCGGGATTTTCATGAGTTTAACGAGTCTTGAAAATAACTAAAATTGACTCGAGATAGGTTTCATTTTTACAAAAGCTTGAAACAGAGAAAAACTATGCTTCAAAGTAGTTTCATTTTTACACAAGCTTGAAACAGAGAGAAAACTGTGCTTGATGCCCCCTAAGCGTAACTGCTAGAGCGCATGCCCCCCAACTTCATTTCATTCAACTAGTTGGATGAAATGAAGGTTCAGTTACGAGATCATTTGAAAGACTCAACCTAAAACTGTAAGAAAATTATGCAAAAACTGAAATAACTAACCTAAATATACAACTTAACATTTATGAGATATAGCCAAACACTCGACTCAAAACTGAAGGAGGATTTGTTTCATTTTTTAACGAGCTTGACATAGGAAAAGAACTATGCTCAGATTCAGTTTCATGTTTACACAAGCTTGAAACGAAAAACTATGCTTGTTATAAGTTCACATACCCCCAGCATAATGACGCAAAACGAGGTACATGCCCCCCAAGCTTCATTGCATTCAATGACGTGGATGGAATGAAGCTTTACTTTCAAGATCTTGGAAAGACTTGTGGGAGATGTTTCATTTTTTAGTGAGGTTGACACAGGAAAAGAACTATCCTCAAAACCCTTGTTTCATTTTTTAAACGAGCTTGACACAAGATAAGGAACTATGCTCATAACTACTCTCTACAATCTACCTAACAAAAAACTTTACTCTAAAAACCTTGATTCATTTTTTAACGAGCTTGACACAAGACAAGGAACTATGCTCTAAAATCCTTGATTCATTTTTTAATGAGCTTGACACAAGACAAGGAACTATGCTCATGACTACTCTCTACAATCTACCTACTTAACCTACCCTTGTTTCATTTTTTTATGAGCTTGACACAAGACAAGGAACTATGCTCAAGACTCCTTGTTTCATTTTTTAACGAGCTTGACACAAGACAAGGAACTATGCTCAAGAAGTTCGCATGCCCCCTAGGATAATGATGCAAAGCGAGGTACATGCCCCCAAGCTTTATTGCATTCAACAAGGTGAATGGAATGAAGGTTTACTTTCAAGATTTAACTTGAAAAGGGAGTTGTTTCATTTTTTAAAGAGGTTGACACAAGAAAAGAACTATCCTCATACCTGATTCATTTTTAACGAGGTTGACTCAGTAATAGGAACTCTCCTCTAAACATCCAATTTCATTTTTTAACGAGGTTGAGAGAGGAACAAACTATCCTCGTATTCCTACTTTCTACAATCTACCTATATAACCTAAAAATCTACCTGATTCATTTTTTAAGGAGGTTGACTCAGTAAAAAGAACTGTCCTCATGACAGCCTGTTTCATTTTTTAACGAGGTTGATACAGGAAAAAACTTTCCTCACAGCATCCAGTTTCATTTTTTAACGAGGTTGAGACGGGAACAAACTATCCTCACCGCATCCAGTTTCATTTTTTAACGAGGTTGAGACAAGAACAAACTATCCTCACCCCTGATTCATTTTTTAACGAGGTAGACTCAGTAAAAAGAACTATCCTCATACTCATTGATTCATTTTTTAACGAGGTCGACACAGTAAAAGGAACTTTCCTCGTACAACTGATTCATTTTTTAACGAGGTTGACACAGGAAAAGAACTGTCCTCATACTCACTGATTCATTTTTTAACGAGGTCGACATAGTAAAAGGAACTTTCCTCGTAACATTGATCATGACTTCCAACTGGAAGAAAGACATGTCAATGGACACACCTTGATCATGGCTTCCAAGAGGTCTTCATCAGAAGGAAGAATACTTCTCTGGAAGGAACACATGTCAAGGGACTGAAAAGGGATAAGAACATCGTGTTCAAGTAATCCCATAGAGTTTTCCATGTCAATTACCGGATCTAAATCAAAGGAAGATGAGCAAACAGTGAGAGGCTCACTTACATCGGTAACTGAAAACATGGGACCAGTTGCCACATAATTAACCCATGGCAAGGTAGATACCACTTTAGAATCAGGAACATTTAGGGGTGTCATATTATTGGTAGTTGAGACAAGACTAGGGAACGAAAGCTGGTCTACAGTCACAATACTGCCATTGTGAGGGAAAGACATCACGCGAAAGAGTGTCGATAGACAGCTTTCATTGCATAAACATAGTCTCGCCCAAGGAGTAAATTGAAATCCAAGGGACCTCGAACTACCATAAGATCAATACAGACAGTTTTACCTTCCAAGGTAATAGAAAACTTAGGAAGGATCCCTAAAGGTTCACTAATGGTTCTGTTAAAAGCTTTCAGATTCTGCGTAATAGGCGCAAGCTGAGGGGAACCCAAAGCTTTCCAAACAGTTGAGGATAAAATACTAACAGAAGCACCTTCATCTACCTGAGTACGATGTATGTACCTACCACCAACCTTGACAATGATTTGGAAAGGGATGGAGGAAGGAAGACGAGGTTCTGTCAGTCTATTCCAATCAAAGGAAAAGACCTCAGTGCTTGGAGGGGGTTCTGTAGAAACAGGCGAAATGCCCCCCGGTGTAGAGGAATCTGATGTAACAAAAAGAACCTGAGCGGTATGAAGTTCACTCTCCAAAGGGAAAGTGGGATCGATCGAATGTGAAATTGAATCGACCACTTGATCAACTAATGGATCATCAACCTGAGTGACATGAGTTTCACTCTCCAATGGAAGAGTGTGATCGACTGTACTTGAAATTAAATCAATCACTCCGTCAGTTGACGGTAGGTTGGGAGAAAGTTTACGGTAACCAGTTGGAAATTCTTGCTGTGGAACAGTAATGTTTTCCAACAATTTTGAGGCTTCATCCATGTGAGGGCAAATGTGAGTTTGATGACTCCCTTTGCATAACTTACAAGGAAACCTAACTTTACCCTTTTTCCCAGGAACCTGACTATCACTGGTTGATGGATCAATGGAAAGTTGATGAGATTTTTCTGATCATACTTCCAGGACCTTTGGAATACCAGGACAATTGACAAGGAAGTGGTCACCCTTACAAAGCCTGCAAGGGTATTTGGGTTTACGATGCATGTTGGAGTTTTCCTCAACACAACTAACACTTACAACCACGGTTGGTTGGTTGACTTCTTTCTTATCTTGCTTCTTCTTCTTCTTCTTCTTTTTCCCTTTCTTCTTCTTCTTAGACACCTGGTTACTAGCATAAAGGTTTTTACCAAGCGAAGAGGAAGAAATGGAGGAAGAAAAATTAGGCAAAGAAGGTAAAGGGTCAATAGAAGGTTGGTGGTGTTGAGATGGTGAACTCTCTTGAGGTGAAGCATTCGGTTGAGGTGGAACAATTGGAGTGTTTGGGGCCAACGAAGTTGAAAATAACCATATCGGTAAACCTATTGTAAATCCAGGTAATGACAAAGTAGCCATATAAGGAGGACCAACATTTCCAAAGTAAGGAAAAGTACTAGGATTCTCGTTAGGAGGGGTTCCCAGGTTGGTAAATTCCGGAACATTTTCCATTATATTCAACTTCAGTGAATTTTATTAACAATTTAAAATTAAAATTAACAATTAACAATTCACACTTAACAATTAAAATCCACAATTCACACCTATGGTCTCTAAAAGTAAAAACAAACAAATTAACATGCGCTATCAAATCTAGGAGTCAAACCACACACAAACAGTAACCTTCCGGACCGAAAACACTAGTTGGTGATGAAATCCAACATCGCAGAATTCAGTAGAGAAGTGGCGGGTGGAACAGTTACCCCGCAACCTGCTTAATGAATAGACTGGCACAAGTTCCTCCACTTTAACCGTCTCGAGTGAAGTGAACCCCCCAGAAAATCCAAGTGAGTCTAGCCGACGTCTGCTCCAGGTACAGTGGGATCTTCCCTCCACTGTCACCTTGGGTAGAACCCTAAAGATAATGGTCACTAAGGTCACCAACAGCAACAAATACACCTAGGGGAACAACCTACGATCCGATAGCACGCAAGGGCAGAGTATCAAGCTCAATCGCCTTGCTGGCTCCTTGACAATAATCCAAGGTTTACCGACAAGTGACCCCAGGCTCCTCGACAATGGTTAATCCGAGGTTTACCGTTTGTAGTACGTGTATATCTGGCGTCGTTCCCAATGAAGGAGGATTGATTCCCTCACTGGTTCGGACACGATCTCGTGCTTCTCCTTTAAGAGGAGCTTTCCCAGAGTATAAATGTAACAGTGGGATTTATCCTACCGCAAGATAAGCTACTTGTTTGGTTTTACTGTCTTGGAGAGTTAATTACTCTCCTACTCCAAGACACTAGCCTAAGCTATGTTGGTGTATCAGAGCCCTAGAAATGTAAAAATTACTAGATGAATTTTAATTAAGCGCTGTGTTATTAAGGCTGTTATTACTCAAAGGGGTAAATGGATACGAAACCAATGGTGTTATGACCCGACTCAACTGAATGCAATTGAATATGATAATGTAATCCTTTCAATTCGATGAATCCTAATTAAAGTAAGGAGAGAGTTTCCATTCACTTCCAACAATGCAAAAAATGATCACTAAGAGAAAATATAACAAATTCTCTAATGCACTAATTTTATCAAGAAAAACTAATGCAAATCAATTCCAAACCATTTTTTATTTTTTATTTTGACAAAGCATGAAAAACTACTTAACAAAAAATCAATTTTAAGATCTATGAAAATCTAAGAGAAATCTACCTAAAAGCAAATCTAATGAGGTAAAAGCTTACAAAATATAATTCCAGGATGTTTTACTCGGTTACAATTCAACCAAGGACTAATTCATGTAGATCATAAATCAGTCAAAAACAAAAATCAAAATCTTTTGTTCTTTTTCTTAAGAATGAAATTCACAGCTTTAACAAACAAGTTTTGTCGAAATTCCGCAAAGAGACAACACAAAGATAGGTTTCTCACACAGGTGGATTTTATGAAAGGTCCGACTCCTAAGAAGACTGAAAAGACCAGGGAGATCCAAGGTTTTACAACTTCTAAAGCCAAAGTCACTACAGGACCAATGCAAAAACCAAACCCTAGGGCTAGAACTTCTATGAATTTCACTAAAACCCTTGATACTAATGAAATAAGCTTAGATGAAGACTTCTGACAGGTAACCAGTGGATCTGGGCAGCAAAAACAAATTATAAACAAAATCTAAGAGGCAAAAAGGAAAAAATTGAAATTTTCTCAACTTTTGACAAGGTACGCAGGCAGCCTGTTTAAACAAGTGCGTGTACGCTCTGTGTACAAAGCTGCAATGCGTACAAGTATGCACTGTGCTTAACACAGAGGGTGCGTACTGCTAGCAAAATCAAGAAAAATAAAAACTAATTTAACCCTAAGCTATTCCACCCAAATTCACAGTCAATCAGTCAAAAACTAGAAAGAAATCGATTTTTCTCAAATCAAAGTATCAATCAACAGAGAAATCAATCAAATCCATGGATTCCCCAGTATGGTCGCCATTTTGTCATGCGGAAAGAGTCAATTTTGCAGACAAAACTAACCTCCCTAGAAGCTAAGGCTTTCTAGTGACAAACAAGACAATTAAGCACTATCTTTCTCTAAATATGCATTTAGAATACAAGTAATCAGGTGTTTAAAACATACCTTTAGTCCAACGCTGTTTGTAGCAGTCCAGCCTCCCCGATCCAAATGAGCTCCAACTTCTCTTCGAAACCTGCATTCACTAATAAGCAAACGATTACATAGCACCTGAATATCTCATAAAATAAAACATATTCATCATAAAGACCAAGGAGTATATGAAACAAATTATATATAACAACTTGTTGAGAAAAATGAACTTAATTGTATTAAGTGGAAACAAAAGAAACCATTACAACCAGTGCCTTGGTGTTGTGCAGGTCCCTCCCAGGGTCCAGCAAGAGTTCTCCTTTACTTTGATCAGCTCACCCACTTCCAAATGAAGCTAAGAAAGGATGGGAATCTCTCCTCTCAAGCTCTATAAGGGAGTCCTAATTTCAGCAGCATCTACCTTTAGGAATGTTCAGCTTTCAACCTCCCCTCCCTCTGGCCCAATGCCTGTATTTATAATGCTTTGGAGGAATTTAATTAGGTCCACCATCAATGGGATAAGCCCCTCTTTGAATGGGATAGCTCCCCTCTTGATGGGATAAGTTCCTCTTTCATAGGGATACATAAACCATCTGGAGGCGCTCAATACACGTCAAACCATCTTCTAGAATGCTCTAGAATCGACCACAAGTAACTTTTTTGAAGTAAAACTCGCGCTTTTTGACCTTTACAGGAGTACGCACCCACCCCTTTACAGATAGAGCGTACAAGTACGCAGGTATTGTGAACTTGGGGTGCGTACACGCAGGTAAGGTTAAGAGAAACTGTGTAACCAAAGTTAATTGACTTTTTAAGGACTTTCTCTCTTTCTTGGAGTTTGACATGAGGAGCAGAGGTATGAGACTTGCCAAGGAGGATAGTATGAGAGTTGATGGAGCCATACTAACTGCAAATAGTCATGGTGACAAATTTTAGTGTAACATATACCAAAAGTAATATTTTTAAAATGCTAAATGTATATTGATTTTTAAATCTTAGCCTAACACAACTTGATATATTGTAAAAAAAAAATAGAAATCAATTATCAAATCACACATAATGGGATCGAGTTGCTAGACAAGCATCAACACATACCCTATATATGTGTGTGTGTGTGTGTGTGTGAGAGAGAGAGAGAGAGAAATATACATAAGAAAACGAAATTTCAAATATTGAAAAAAAATTAAAAAATAAAAGTGATAAAACATATAAAAACATGACAAAAAAATCAAATATAAAAAATATATAGTAATGACATAAAAAAAAAAAAAAAAAAAAAAAAAAAAAAATCTAGAAAAAATTAACCATACCATGTAAAATTAAAAAAAAAAAAAAAAAAAAAAGGAGAGAGAAGAGAAGAGTAAAATAAAATAAAAACCAATTAAAAATTAAAAAAAAAAGTAAATTACAAAAGCAAAATACAACATTAAAAAAAATTAAAAACTTAAAAAAAAATAATTCCTCGGCAACCCGAGGCCCAATTGGGCAAGGGCGGCAACGGGATGATTCATGACAAAAAATAAAATAAATTTCATCAAATATATTAAAAACAAAAAGCAAAAAAAAAAAAAAAAACCATAAAAATGTTAAAAAAAAAAATCAAAATTAACTTGTAAAAATGAAAATTTTAAATAAACAAAAAAATTATAAATTATAAATTAAAATTAAAAAAAATTAAGTTCAAAAAAAAACAACAACAACATAATTTAAAAAAATATTAAATAATTATCAAAAAATAAAATAAAATCAAAATTGAAAATAAAAACAAAAAAATTCAAAACAATTAAAAAAATAAATTTAAAATTAAAACTAAAAAAAAATTAAAAATATTTAAATTAAAAAAAGTTTTAATTTTTTTTAAAATATATTTTAAAATTTAAATTATAAAAAATCTAAAATAAAGAATATTTAAATTGAAAAAAAAAATTATAAAAATTAAAATACAAAAAGAAAAAATCAAAACAAACAAAACAAAAACTTAAATTAAATTAAAAAAAAGAGTTTAATATATATATATATATATATATATATATATATATATATATATATATATAAACAATTAATAAATAAATAAATAAAAACAATTAGAAAAAAAAAAAACAATTACAAATTTCATAATGCCACCCCCTTCCCCTCTTGCCTCCCTCACCCACCTTCGCTCTGCCTCCCTACCCTCCGCTCTCCCCTTCCCTACGCGACCCCCATCCAACCCCCCTCTCATAACCCCGCCCCTCTCACCTCCCTCGCCCACCTCCGCTCCCCCTACATCCCTTCCCCTCTCCACTCCCCCAGTCGCCCTCCACTCCAGCCCCCTCCCTCATTGCCCTCCCCATGCCCCCCTTACCCCTGTCCCCTCCCCGCCTCAGCCCCCATCTACCGGCCAAGAGGTTGCAGGCCAATTCCCAGAATTGGCCTGCAGCCTCTAGGCTGTTGGCTAAGGGCTCGAGCAGGGAGGCGAGGCGGGTAAAGGGGGGGAGGGGGATGACAGTGAGGGAGTGGGTGGGGTGACGGCCTGGTGCGGGACGGAAGAGGGGAGGCGAGGGGAGGGAGGGGAAGCAGAAGTTGCTGTGGTGAGGGAGGGGGGATGGGTTGGGGAGGGGGGATGGGTTGGGGACCGGGTAGGGGAGGAGAGCGAGGGGGAGTGGAGGTGGGTAAGGGAGGCAAGGGGAGGGAGGGGGAGCTGAAGTTGTTGTGGTGAGGGAGAGGGGATGGGTTGGGGACTGGGTAGGGGAGGAGAGCGAGGGGGAGTGGAGGTGGGTAAGGGAGGCGAGATGGGAGGGGGGCGGAGTTATGTCATTTGTAATTTATTTATTTTTTTAAATTCTTTATTGTAATTGTTTTTTTTAATTTTTAATTTATTTATTTATTTAATTGTTTTTTCTTACTTATTTTTTTTAATTGTTTTTCTTTTTCCTTTAAACCTTTTTTTTAGATTGTTTTTTGGCCCAATTGTTTTTTTTTAATTGTTTTAATTTTTAATTTAAGTTTTCTTTTTTTTTGTCTTGATTTTTTTTTTTCTATTTTATTTTTTATGATTTTTTTTTTTTTGAATTGGTTTTTTTTGTTGTAATTTTTATAAGTATTTTTTGTTATTTCCTTATTTTTATCATTTTAATTTAAAAAAAAATTAATTCTTAAATTTTTATTTTATTTTATTTTTAATTTTTCTTATTTAAATTATTTAATTTAAATATTTTATTTTTTATTTTAGTTAATTTTTTAATTTAAATTTCTTTTTTCTTAATTTTTTTTTTTTAGTAATGAGGTTTTCTTAATTATTTTCTTTTAAGTTAAAAATAATGTTTTTAGATTTTGTTTGTGTGGATCAATTTGTTTTTCTTTAAATTATATATAATTTTTTTGAAAAAAAATCATTTCTTTATTTTTCAATTTATTTATTTATTTATTTTTACGAGTTAATTTTGGTTTTTTTTTTACATTTTTATAGGTTTTTTTGTTTTTCGTTTTTTTGGTTTTTTTTTTTGTTTTTTTGTTTTTTCTTTGTTTTTTTTTTTGTATTTGATTTTTTTTTGTCAAGTCTTCTTATTTTTATTTTTATGTTTTATTACTAACATGTCTTTATTATTTTATTTTTGTCATCCTTTATGTTTTAAGTTTTTTTTTTACATTTTTATAGGTTTTTTGTTTTTTTGTTTTTTTTTGTTTTTATATATTTTTTTGTATTTGATTTTTCTGTCATGTTTTTAATATTTTTTTTTTTTATGTTTTATTACTAACATGAAAATCACCAACATTTAAAAAAAAAATATCTGCACTTAATTCATTATAAAATTTAAACTGTAAAAACTAAGCCCTCTCAACAAAAAGGGTTGATGCTCATCAACACTTATCAAAATCAAGATGAAAATCACTAACAAAAAAAAATGTTTACACTTGATACATAAAAAAAATTGAAGTGTAAAAAATAAGCCCTCTAAAAAATGTGTTGATGTTGCATCAGAATGAAAATCATTAACATTTAAAAAAATGTGTTGATGTTGTATCAACACTTTTCAAAATCAGCATGAAAATCACTAACATCGAAAAAAATGTTCATACTTGATACAGAAGAAAATTTAAAGTGCCAAAAATATGCTAAAAAAAAGTGTATTCTGGCATCACCACTTTTCAAGATCGGGTGATTTTTTGCTACCTCAAAAAAGTGGGTACCAGTTCACTTTCTCGTTTGATCGGTAACTATGTTTTATCTGAACACTTGAATTTAAGTCACCAACAATTTCATCATTTGGGTGGTGTTTTTACACATAGCTTGTAGGATCCTCATAGTGCGGATTGAGGGTTCTTTAATGTATTCATCTAAAAATGGCTCATCATCCTTCTCATCGTTTTTTACTGGATTGTTTGAGCTGATATTTACTAGATTATTATCTTCAAAATCAATATATTCAACAACTTTAACATCATTGCATTTAACTATCATCTTTGTATTCTTGTTGACACATCTATAACCCTTGTTCTTCTAAGAGTATCCAAGAAAAATACCCTCATCAGCTCTTGCATCGAAATTTCAAATCTTTTCATCATTCCTTTTGATGTAACACTTGCTTCCAAACACTTTGAAATGCTTGACTGTCATAGGTCTGCCACACCAAAGCTCATATGGAGTTTTATCATTGTTTGGTATGAAGTGTGCTTTGTTTAGAATCACCATTATTGTGTGAATATATTTAGCCCAAAATATTTGTTGAAAAGTTATTTGTCCTATCATGGCTCTCGTCAACTGCTAAACTAATCTATTGGCTCCATTTGCTACATGATTTTGTTGTGGAGTATTTGAAGATGTCTGAGTTCTTGAAGGACCACATAAGTCCACATGTATTATTTTCAATGATATGCTTGACAATTTCTCCTTGGAGTTAAATGGTACTCACACTTTTTTACCAATATGAAAAGACTCATAAATAGTATTCTCAAGGTTTGAAAGCTTTGGTAAATCTCTAACAACATTCTTCTTGTCCAATTTGACAATCTGAACAAATTTCAAGTGTCGATTCATTGATGCCACAACCAACTCTCTTCAATCTTTGACCAATAACACCTCTTTATCTTCTCTTTTAGCACATAGACATTACTATTTGTTCTAATAGCTTCAACAACTATTTCTCTTGTTCTTGTAAGACAGAATGATTCGACAATTTTTACATTTGAACAATACATCATAGCCTTGCTTAGACAAGTAAGATAGAATGAGTAAATTATGCTTCAACCCATTAACAAAAAACACATCCTTGGCTTTACCTATACCATTATCTAGGCTAAAAAATCTTTTGCCAACAATCTTACTCGATGCATTATTTTCAAAGGTCACATCACCTTTCTCAAATGGTTTACATGAAAAAATCTTATTTTTGTCTCCTAGAATGTGCCTGGAACAACCACTATCCAAATACCAATGGATTCCTTCATTTTGGGCATATAGAACAATATTACAGTTCTTTGTATTTTCCTTTTCCTTCTAGACTTTGTTTTGTTGGCTTGTTGGTTTGATAATTGGATCAGGCCTTTTATTTCTAAGTCCGCAATCAACTACTCTATGGCCAAAATTCCGACAAACATAACATTGAATCAAATTGTTCAAAGGAGAGAATAAATTTCTGTACTTGCGTGTACTCATTATTTTCCAGACAGAATGATTATTTGGCTAATAATTTATTCTTCATGGCTTGAATTGTCTAAATGACAAATTCCCTTTGCAATTCATTGCCTTGAGCCCATAATTTGTACAAGTAAAACAATAGCCTAGAAATATGTCTTCATACCAAGGATAAAATCGATTTCAGAAGGTTGGTTGAGATGCTCTCTATGAAATTCAATTTTCCTCTATTGTGTTATTTTACTTTTTCTAAATCATATTTCTCCTCCTATTTTGCAACAGTTTATTTTTCTTTGGCTAAATATTTAACTATGTTCTCACTTTATCTTTATGTTGTTGTGTTGCATCAATTTTGGCTATTGTGTTGCCTCTAATTTTTTCTTCTTGCACAAAGTTAATCTCTTTCTTGTGCTTCACATCAGTTGTTGAGCTGAACTCATCCTCAAATCCAAGGCTTGCTTTATTATTTGAGACCCTTTGTGCATCAAGGCGCTCATTTAAGTTTTTAGTACCTTTTCAAAATTTCTCAATAAATCTTAGTTGAGTTTTAGATTTTTCAGGCTCTTTTATCAGAGAAACAATTTCTCCTTTAAACCTTTCACATTCTTAATTTTTCTCACAAAGATGTTGATTTAGAATTTCTTGAATCTTCTTACCTTCTTCAATTTGTAGGAGTAGAGGTTCAATAGCTTCAGTTTTCTCCTTGATTACCAATTCTTTATGTGTTTTTTTTTTTCTTCCTCAACCCTTGAATTTATTGAAGAGCACTGGCCAACTCACATTCTAAGTCAACTTTGGAATCTTCTCCATCATAATCAACAACCTATACTTCTAGATTATTTATGTTCATGAGCATAAATTCCTTTGAGATTTCATATTCTTTGTCTTAATCTGATGATTATCTGCCTTCATTTTCACAGGGGCTGGCATTTTAGGTGTAGAATATTTTCTTCTTAGCCTTCTTTTTATGCTTTTGCACTTTTCTAAACTTCTCTCTAGGGTCATATTCATTCTTCTTATTTTTTGGACTCTTGGAAGCATAGTGACCTACTTTATCATAGTTAAAACACTTGAAAGGTATCTTATATTTGTACTTTCTCGAGCTTCCTCACAAACTTAGCTTCCTCTTCATCTAATTCACAACATTAATCAATAATCATGTTATGTTCTTCATTGGGATTCTTATCTTCTTTGAAGGTTTACCTTTTCGTTGTTGGCTTGCCATTGGAAATTCTCATCTCATAGGTAGTAAGTGTGCTAAGTAGTTGGTCCAAAGTGAGATTCTTTACATTTGTCATCTCCTCAATGGATGAAACCTTGGGATTAAATATTCAAGGGAGAGATCTCAACACCTTTTGAACTATTACTTGCTCTTTTAACTCTTTACCAAGACCTCCTATAGTGTTCATAACCTCATCAACTCTAAGAAAGAACTTAGAAAAATACTCATCACCATGCATCTTCAAAATTCAAATTGAATTCTAAAACCTTGAAGTTTGGCTTAATTTATCTTGTTGTCACCTTCATAGCAGCTGCTCATCTTGTCCCAAGTAGCTTTTGTAGTAGTGCAATCCATGACCATGACTAGTTCTAATTCAAGTAGGATAACTAGTAGAGCATTCATGTCTATAATATTACATGTAAACTCCATCTTATGGTCTCTAGTAATCAAGACTTGAGGATTTTTATATTATTATCCTATATGTTATCACATTAAGTTTTAAAAAAAAAAAAAATCAGAAAATGATGACAGTTTCAGTGCCAACATTTTAGTTGTAATGAATAGGGAAATCACCGATAATGGGGCTATCAATGTTTTAAGTGTTCTGATTATATTTTCTAAAGAAATTCGTTGACAATGGGCTTATCAGCATTTTCGATAAATTCGACAGGCCAACTGTGAGCACCAAAAACAAATTTCAAAATTTAAATGTGGAATTACAATGATCATGTCAGTGTCAATGAAAATATCTACATAGCATGCCATGGGTAAGTATGAGGTTAAATCATAAATTTATTTGTCGCCATCGGTTTATGGTTCAATGAATAATCATGGGTTATAACATGTTTCCTCCAAATCGTAATCATTTTTCCAAATCAGGATGATTTCCCTTATCCGTCATTAAACTCATTACATTTTGTAAATTCGTCTTTTCATTTGTAAGTTTCATTAATGCGTTTTTTATTTGTTAAAAATTGGCAAGATATCCTCTGCTTTCCCTCGCAAGTATATAGGATCAAATACTAGAGCTTTTAGTTTCTAGCTAAAGACTGTGATGGGGAAAGGTGGCAAAGCTAATCGAGCTGAGCCTAAAGCACAAGATTTGTTGGAAATATATCTCGATATCCATCAGTAGTTTCAGCAAGTCAGTTGGAGTGATTTTTTCCACTACTGCACTGAATACCACGATGTTGTGGCTCGTTCATTCACTCAAAATTGCGATGAGAACGAAGTGGAAGTAGGTGGGATGTCCTTCCTGGTTATAGATCAACTAATCTCATAGGCCACAACCTTACCAGAAAATGAAGAATAAATTTTTAGAAGGCATGTGTTGGTAGGGATCGATGTGCCCTTCTTTCTGAAGGAGGAATTCAAGAATTGCAATTAGGGAACTAGGGTTCAGAGAGGCTGGCTACAAGAGAAATGGTACAACCTTCTTCGCATATCGTAACAATATTTCACATGTGAAGGGATATTCAATGATCCATGTGGATATTGGTGGCCACCTATGTATTCCACGTAGACCCCCACCATCTTTTATTTCAGTTTTTCAGTTTCCTTAATTGTAGCACAATTTACTATTTTTGGCATTTTTTCGGGTCCTAAACTTTTGGAGCCGTTTTGAGGCCCTAAATGACATTTTTTTGGGAATATTCCTCCAATAAATTTTATGTATATCATGTTTTTGATTGTATTCCTCAAAGAGATCTTTCCAACGAGGTATCATGCGTGTGAAATGAAGATAATATGACCGAGTTACAACCCCAGGAACTTAGCTGCCCAACTAACCCCAATGGGGCCCATAAACTTTTGGTGTTACATCTCCTCGGGTTAGGGTTTTGGTTGTTTATGGTTTCCTCTTATTGTTCAATAATAAAAAGGCCCTTGAGCCTCATTATAACTCAGTTCAGAGGCATGTAGTCACCACATCGCTTCTCAGAGATAAGCTACGTTCGCCCGAGCTACTCTAATTTCCATTCTGTTTGTAAGCATATTTCATTATTTGATATTAATAAAAGATAGTGTTATTTCTACTGCATCTCTGTATTTATGGTTATATCTGTAATTTTCATGTTCCTGTTTAAATTTGGATCAGTGGTATTAGAGCAGTCTGCACTTTCTCCATTTTTCTTTGCATGTCCCCAACAAGGTCAAGATATAAGGAGTTAACGCTCGAACTGGTTGAACCTTTGCAAGACCAACCTCAGAAATCCTAACGGCCTCCCATGGGGGAAGAAAAGAAAGACAAGGGAGCGGGAGATCCTATCAAAATATTGCTCGAGTAGGCCCTTGAGAAAAAAAGGAACGTGATGATGGATAACTTTACCTAGATCCTTCAACGGTTGCCTACCGGCGGTGCATCCACATTCAGTAGCCACTCTGGAGGCTCCACACCTTTTAAGGTATAGGTAAACTCTGACATTCCCATATTTGAGGGGAAAATAGATGCATACAGAGTATATAAATGTTTGAGTCCACTAGAAGGATATTTTTATGTTCATGATTTTTCCAGCCGAGAAAATATTACTTTTTCTCTTCTCAAACCCGTCCCCCACATCAAGGACTGGTGGGAAACCTATTGTGAGTAAAATGATGAAAGTACGAACTCATTGTTTTCAGTGCTCCCACTTGGAATTCATTCCAGGGCACCATCAAGGAGTAGTACTACCCTTTCGGGAGCTACGAGGACAAATACAAAAAGTGGACCATGCTACGACATGAAAGGGACCAAGATGTGTCAACGTTTACCAATGTTTTTCATACCCTTCACACGAAGTTGGGTATCAAGGATTCTGAGAAACATTTGGTACTCAAGTACAGTGGTTGCTTGCATAGATACATCTATGACGAGATGGAGTTCTTGGAAATCTCCTCGCTCAGCACGACATATCGATACACTGTCAAGATCGAGCATACGTTTAAACAGACGAAACGATACTTTGGATCTGCGAATTTGAAGTAAGGGAAAGGTGCCCCCAAACCATAGAACAAAGGACAAACCCAAGGTGAGACGGCCGAGGACAACCTGCCAAGGCCACAAGAAAAGGACAAAACTATGAAGCCGAAGAAGGACACTGGAAAGTGGTGTGAGTTCCATAAGAACTCCACCCACAACACAAGTGAGTGTCGAACCAAGTAGTCACTAGTAGTTGAACTAAAAGCTTTAGAATTAGATGCATGTTCTGACTCTGAGTTAGAACCCAAAAAGGGGAATAACAAATGGAAGTAGAATATTGATGCAGATCCCAATGCCACTGTCGCAACCACAAAGATCCAGAAGGAGGAACCCGAACATCTAAATGAGGAGGAGCATCTCTTCCACTCTTAGATGTGGCTAAAGGGTTCCCCGATATAGTTCATTGTTTACAGCAGGAGATGAAAGGACCTCATTGCATCAGAGGTCATGAAGTGGCTGGGCTTACCGACCACAACACAACCACAACCGTACCCCATTGGGTGGCTTCACCAAGGACGAGATTTGCGCGTGCGCGAACAATGTCACCTTCCATACATCATCAAGCCCTTCACTGATGAGGTATTATGTGAATTTTATCCCCGTTATGTTTGTGATGTATTATTAGGCCAACCATACTTGTGGAAGTGACATGTTGTGTATGAGTCAAGGCATCGAGCTGTTATTGTTACATTTGGAAATAAGTTCTATAGGATACTGAAGGTAGCACCACCTACCACCATCTCTCCAGTTACTGCAAAACAATGTAGTAAGCTCATTTGAAAATATGGGAAATTCGTTTTCCTCATGATACGCCCTCAAGGAAAGAAGAAGATAGTGGTTGTGACCTCTAGATAGGGCCCCTTTGCATGAAAACAATACATGAAGAAGGTCATGGAGGAGTACAAGGACATCTTCACCTCCCCCACAAGGGTGCCTTTGCACTGTCAAGTCAAGCACTCCATCAATTTGACCCCAGGTGCACTATTACCCAATGGACCAATCTATCGGCACTCAATTATGGAGAACGATAAAATCAAGAGGCAAATTTAGGAGTTTCTACAAAAAGGTGACATTCTACTGAGTTCATCACCCTATGGGAGCTCGATCGTGTTGGTACAAAAGAAGGATGGGACTTAGAGACTCTGTATTGACTATTAGGCGCTGAACAAGATCATTGTCTAGAATAAGTACCCAATCTCACAGATTGATGACCTTCTGGACCAACTCAAGGGGGGGAAATATTTCAGAAAGATCGACTTCAAGTCCGGATATCACTAGGTACCAATTGAACCCTCTAATATGTGGAAGACTACCTTCAAAGCCAAGGAGGGCATTTTCAAATGGTTGGTTATGCCTTTCGGGTTGACGAATGCCCCTGCAAACTTCATGAGGCTTATGGATGACATATTGTGGCCATTCACAACTCATTTGTAGTGGTATACTTGGATGACATGCTGGTCTTCATCCAGAGTTGGGAAGAGCACCTCCACCACATTCGACATGTTCTCCAAACACTGTGGCAACACAAGATGTATGCCAATTTGGAGAAATGCACTTTTTGGCATGACCCAGGTTCAATATCTAGGATACATTATTGATGAACGAGGGGTGCATGTCGATCCAGCTAAGATCCAAGTCATTTGGGATTGGCTAGCCCCAACCACTCTTACTAAGCTCCACAACTTTCTGGGTATTTCCAATTTCTACCACAGGTTCGTGTTGGGGTTCTCTCATATCACTTGGCCCTTGAGTCAAGTCACCAAATGAGGAGCGAAATAAAAATTCTTTCGGTCTGAATCTCAACAGAAGACATTCACAGAGTTGAAACATCACCTCTTCTCTGCACCAGTGCTCACATTACCAGACTTGCAACAACCATTTGAGATCAAGACATATGCCTCTCACTGTGTTATTGAGGCAGTCCTTATTCAACAGGGGCATCCAGTGGCATATCACAGTGAGACACGTTTAGAAATAGTCTGAAAGTATCCCACTCTTGACAAAGAGATGTATTCCATTGTGTAGGCCTACCGATAATGGAAGCATTACATTTTGGGGAAGGAAAGAGTCACCCACATAGACTACTGACCCTTGCAGTTCATACAGACACAAGGGAAGTTGCAAAATGATCACCATCAGAAGTGGTCCACATAAATGCAATAGTTCCATTTTAATATCAAGTAGAAGAAGGGCAGCACAAGTAATGTTGTAGACTACCTCAGCTGACAACTAATTATGGCATTAAGCACCGTGCTCAACTCTTGTGGGCACGAGACTTCTGATTGGCCACTCCTCTACAAAAGTGACCTAGAATTAGGCCACACATACCATACGCTCTTGGAGGGTCAGCGAGTTCTAGATTTTCACCTCAAGGATGCTCTATTATGCCACCTGGGACACCTTTGTGTTCCTTCACGTGAGTGTGCGAAGATGATCCGGGAAGCGCACTACAGTTGGTCCACTGGGCATTTCAGGGTCGAGAAAATAGTGGCAGGACTACATAAGTATTTATATTGGTCAAATCTTTGACAAAATGTCTGGAAGTACATCAGATCATGCACTGCCTGCACCATTTCCAAACCAACCATCAAGAAGCAAGGCCTCTATACTCTGCTTCCTACCCCTAGTCGACCTTGGGAATCCATCTCCATGTATTACATGTTAAGCTTTCCTTCTACTAAGCATGGTAAGGACTATGTTTTTGTGGTCGTCGACAGATTCTCAAAGATGGCTATTATGGTGGCCTACAAGAAGAGTATCACAATAGAAGCCACTGCTAAACTCTTTTGTGAACGAGTGTGGGTATACTTTGGGATCCCACAATCTATCATCTCAGGTTGGGACAATAGGTTCCTCAGTAAGTTTTGGTCTAGTCCCTGGTCAATGCTCGACACCAAGATCACTAATTCCACAACTATCCATCCCCAAATTGATGGCCAGACAAAGGTCATCAACAAGATGATCGTACACATTTTTCACATGTACAACTCAAAGCATCCACTCACATGGGATGAGAGCCTTCCCTACATCTAGCACACCTACAACCAGCCTCTCCACAGCTCGACTGGCCACATCCCTTTTTAGGTGGGCTTGGGATTCCAACCACTATGTCCCATTGATGTGTCCATACCATTTGCAACAACTCAGATAGATTTGGCTCATGTCCAGTCTGAGGCTGACAAGGAAAATAGCTTCATTGAGCACATTCAACACATCCGCCAATAGGTCCATGACATATTGGACAAAGCCAATGCTAAGTACAAGTAGCGGTATGATCAGCATCAAGTGCCACACAAGTTCCAAGTGGGTGACAAAATTCGGCTACACTTGCAGAAGGAACGCCTTGCTGGGTCCCACTACAAGATTATCTTGCTTCAATATGGGCTATACACCATCACCAAGGTTGTGGGAGATAATTCTTTTGAACTCATAATTCCCCCATTCCTTGGCCTTCACACAGTGTTCCATGTGGATCGCTTTCGGCCATACTTTCCACCATTACTAGACACATCAGACATTGCAGAACAACTCACACCAACAGAGTTAAATCTAGATTGCATGGAACAAGTTTCAACTAATCGTATCATGGACATGCAGATCAAGAGCACTTGCCAGTAGGAGATCCAAATGTATCGAGTTGTCAAATTTGGCTAACTCCCGCACCAAGGAAAATGGCTCACTAGGGACTAAGTTTAGTAGAAATTTCCTTATCTCATGGAGGAACTCAATGCAATGGAGACCATTGCTTCCTAATGGGGGAGGAATGATCCAGGTGGGTATTGGTGGCCACCCGCCTATTCCACGTTGACCCCTACCATTGTTTCTTTCATTGTTTTAGTTTCCTTAATTGTAGCACAATTTACTATTTTTGGCAGTTTTTCGGGTCTTGAAGTTCTAGAGCCATTTTGAGGCCCTAAACGATGTTTTTTTGGAAATATTCCTCTAGGAAATTTCATTGGAATCACTTTTTTAGTTGTATTCCTCGGAGAGATCTTTCCAACGAGGTATCATGCATGTCAAACAAAGACAATATGACCAATTTACGAGCCCGGGAAGTTGGCTGCCTAACTAATCCAAACATGGGCCATAAACTCTTGGTGTTACATCTCCTCAGGTTAGGGTTTTGATTTTTTATGGTTTTCTCTTATTTTTCAATAATGAAAAGGCCCTTGAGCCTCATTGTAACTCATTTTAGTGGCATGTATCCACCACATCTTTTCTTAGAGATAAGCTACAATCGCCCAAGCTAGTCTCATTTTCATTTTGTTTGTAAGCATATTCCATTATTTGATATTAATGAAAGATAGTGTTATTTCTACTGCATCTCTATATTTATGGTTATATCTGTAATTTTTGCATTCCTGTTTAAATTTTGATCATTGAATTAGGTAAAACTCTATCATTTCCTTTTTCTTACACATTTGGTTGGTCATGTTAGAATGAACACTTCTTTCTATCTACTACAAAATCACAGGCATATTGAAGATCATTTTAGAGCAGAACTAACCCTCCTCTGAATTTGATCTACCATAAATCCCTCATTAAACTATTGATTGAAAACTAGTTGGCCAAGGTAGGAAGAACCAGGAGCCACTTCTTATTTTTGGGAGGTTTTCAACCTCAACCCTCTAAAATTTGAAGACTAAAGCCAAAGACTGCTAAAAAGGGGGAAAAGACTCAAGAAACACTCATTTTTTAGCCAACTCCTAACTAGAAAGACAGAGAGGTCCCTTCTACATCCTCTAGCCCTAAAATCCCCAAAGTCTATGAATTAAATAGTCTCAGGCTTAGTAAACTAGACATTGCATCTCCTGCAAACTTACCTTCCGATATTCCTATAAACTTAACTTTTGTTGTCCTTCCACTCCAGGTCATGACTTCACCTGTTGAATCCTCCCCCATAGATGCAACTACACTATAAATTATTAAAGGCAAGGAGGTCGAAGTTTAGACCCAAGATGAGGAAACATTGTTTGAAACTTTTAAGAGAGGAAAAAAACCCTCGTACATTGCCAAAAAACAAATTAAGGTATAAAATTAAAGTGAGAAGCAACCTAGATTTACCCAAGGAGGTAATTGATGTAGATAATGTGCCATTGGGGGACCTTATCATTAACAGAAAGAAGACTATGAGCTCTAAGAAGAGGAAGGACAAGGAAACTATAAGAAAATGTCCTATGGAGACAAGACAAATCAAGAAACAAAGGTTGGAGAAGGTGGATGTGCTTCTTAAAGAAGCTAATACCCTTGGCTAGGAGGCTTGGGGCCATTGTGAAATTTTTGGTTATGAACTTGTTGTAGTGGTTACAACCACCCTCCAAAATTTTTCTTTCGCTTCATTTTGGAGCCTTCCTACTAAAATCGTAGAATCTTGTCTTACACTACCCATGTACTGGTGCTTTCATCAAGTTTTATCTTTTCCTTTATAGATTGTGTTTTCTTACTTCCTTTTCTATCTAAATAAAAGTTGATCTCATGACTTGGTTGCATCCGACTCTAGCACTACTTGATGGTCTGCACAATCCTAGAGGGCAACCAACCTTGCTCTCAGGAAATGTGCAGTTCAATCCAACAATGAGCTTCGGCTCTAGAATTGTGCAGATCTAGATGGTAGCCTATCTTCAGTTGGAAAACTACACAGATCATGAAAGGAATTGCGCAAAAGCATTCCCTCAGGAATTGCGCAGAAGCATTCCCTTAGGAATTCCGCAGAATTATTACCTCAGCTTCTACCCAATGCATGTGTGAGTGAGCTGCCTAGTTCCACCCAGAACTGTGCAATTTCTCCATGCATGCATGGTAGCCTTTCTTGAAAAAGAAAATAGCAAAAAGAAAAAATGCATCCCTAAAATATAGGTAAATATTTTAGCAGTGGGAATTACACTTGAGTTAATTTTAGAAATTGTTGCCACTTGTCGCTTTTTCCTTTTTCGCCTTCATTTCACAAACCCTAAATCAATAAAATATATTTAATGGGCACTTCCAGAGCTCATTTTCACATTCGATCTTGTAGCTTTGGAATTCCTGAGGCTTCTAGGAACCTTCGGCACATTCGATACAATTTTTCTAGGTAAGTCTTGCTTTTCTTATCTTTTACAACGTTTTCTATCACTTTTGTTTCCTTGGCTTGTGAGAGTGTTTTTTTACACATTTTATTGAATGAATGTTGGAGTTTTGATATGTTTTAGCTTATAGAAGTGTTTTTTTAAGTTTTTCATTACCTTTCCTAAGTGTCGCATGCATAACCCAATTTTCACACTAACGGTTGTCGTTGCAGTGACTCTCCCCATCAACTTTATTCTTCATCTGTTTGAATGATTCCTGCATTTGTTTTGATTGCATGCATCACCATTCACTCAAATCTATAGCAACCATCACACACACATTTAGATATACTCATTTACAAGTCGCCCTTGGGCAGATCTGGGCTGCCTTGTCTTGAATCTAGCTCTTCCCGGCATGCACTACGCATTTATGGTTCTCAAGGCTTTGCCTTGGCTCCAAAAATTGCACAGAGGCTAACAGTGACTAGTTCCAACTATGCATTGTGCAGTTTTGGGAGCTAGTCCCGATGTCTTTCCCACTTGGATTGCGTAATGAGTAGTCCCAACCAGCATCAAAGCTAGAGTTAACTACACATTGCATAGTTCCAATCATCAGAAAGCCACACTAGACTACACATTGTGTAGTTATAGTCATCATCACCTCTCACTGGAAGTTGGGATTGTGCAATGCGCAAATCCAGCTGACAATCCCTCACCTCTGAAACATAAAATTGTGCAATCTTGCCTAGAATTTTCCCAGTTTGTTGCATGATCTACCTTTATGTGCTTTTTGATTTCAAGCTAACATTTTCATGCCATAAGTGTCCTCTCTATCTCCAGGTACAACAGTTGTTAATAAGCTTCTCAGTAGTACATGTAACATGCCTTCTAAGAGAGTTGGATCAAAGGATATTGTAGAGAACAGTACTGGAGATGTTGAATAGGTGTCAATGAGATTGCTAGTCTATGCAGACACATAATTGTTCATATAGAAGGACATGAAGATAACATGGCAAGAAATTAAGGACATATTTGTAGGCAACTTGAAGGAAGATTTGGAAGATCGACATGTCTATGTCAACATCCACAAGTTAGGCTTGTACAAGGTTACATGCAGGTACCCTGCCTTCCCATGTGCAGAAATCATTCGCTGGATGGTCTCATATACCGATCTCAAGATAATGACTTTGATCAGTACCACTAGAACACATCTTGATACCTTTAGGATGAAAAAATGTCATTAGATGTATAACTTACCGTAGCTTGTGAACCACATGGATGCATTCTTCTATACTCCCAACAACAATGTGAACATTAGAGACATCATGAAGCATTGGGTAAAAGAGCCGTCAAATTTCAAGTTGACACCTAATCAGGTCTACAAGACTAATTCACTAAGGAATTCCTACCAAATCTTGATCATCTTTGCATGCCACTGGTATGGTCAAGAGAGCACAAAGACCTTTCCGCAGAACTAGGTGGTTGTGTTGGATCAATTGGAAAATAAAGGAACACCATTAAAATGGTCAAATATGTTGGCTCTTCACCAGAAAGTGCATGTGACTAATGCTTGGAATCTGCCTAAGGATGAGAAAGTGAGATTCTATATGTCTAAGTACTTGCATGATGCAATCTGCGCCCAACATCAGTTTCCTGGCATGGGTTAGACATGGACCCGATTAGATGATGCTGTGAACATTTATTTCAAGTTTCTTTCTAAGTGTAGTTACCGAGGAGTCATGGTGAGGCTATCTGAGCACTTCATCACCCTAGTTTACAAGATGATCTTTGATCAGGATCCACCTTGCATGTCCTAAGAAGCGATGTAGGCATTGCTTAACATTACAGTTTGGTACGCCTCACCCAGTGGAACCTTCATCAGGATGTTTGGTGGAGAGAAGCCTCTGCATGTGCTACCAAGGTTTTCCATGAATAATTTGGTCATGAAAGAGGTTGCATGTCACATCTCCATAGGGTTATCAGCAGGACTGCATAGGAGGAAGAAGGCACCATGGCATGCTCTTCCTTTGCGAATTAGATTGTACGAGATCCGGAGATTAAAGGATGTGGATGTCGAGGTCAAGGACTTAAAGAAGCTTGAGTTCAACACCAACGATTTAAATCCATATGATCCCCAACGCATATGCAAGAACCACTATGAAAAGGTGTATTATCCAAGGATCGACGGGGCATGTCATTAGCCAGAGGAGGATCCTTAGAGGTATTGTTACAACTCCTCTAACCTCAATGAATCGATCATCATGGCTATCGAATGGAAAATAGCTCTATAGGCAAAAACACCATATGAAGAAACAACAATAGAAACAGCGAGCAATAAATTGGTGCAAGATAAAGGGAAGAGGAAGATTGCAGAGAACCTAGAGGTTGAGCAAATCTACAAGTTCAGAGAAGATGCTCTTATTGAGAAAGTAGCTTTGGAAATAGAGATGAAGAGGTGACAGTGCAAAAGGAGAGTAGAAAGGAGGAAGGGAGAGAAGAAAAGGTTGTAAGATGCAGAGAGGAAGTTGCAAGAAACACAGAAGAATATGAAAGAAGAGAAAGAGATAAGAATGAGAGAGAGCGAAGAGAAGAATAAAAAATAATGAAAAAAGGCAAGGTGCAATGGTAGAGAAAACTACACCTATACAGGTTGAGGAGTCAGATCAACCAGTAAATGAAGAAAAGGGTCAACAAGTACAGGTTTGGGAACTTGCTCAACAAATTGAGAAAATGGTTGAAGCAATAAACATGGAGTTGGAATAGGAGTCACAGGATGAAGATATCGACCTCATGCCAAGAACATCTGAGGTCGCACCTCAATGTCCGCCACCTCCAGAATCAGAACCAGTCTCGCGCGAACAAGAAGAGGTTGTCCTCCTTAAGGATGATCCAATGATGGATGTGTACAATATGTCATTTAATGAGTCATAATAAAGGATTGTATATGAACAAATAAATCAAATCCCAGATGATCACGCATCACCTGCGCACATAGAGGAAAGGGTGATTGTGTCAGATGTTAGAAGACACCCAACTGTTATGATCGGATGCTTCTAAGGCTTATACAGAAGCCATGAGTTCAACTATAAAGTTATTATTAATAGAGAATGATCAGATGGAAAAGGACTTGCTGGAGGCCAGGTAGAGGATGAAATAGTCTACGAGATTCACTAAGGCAGAAATGAGAAAAGTGATACTCGTTGAAGTATTAACTCTTGATACCACCATTTCGAAATTGTATGACAGATTTTTCACCGTGCACAAGGTGGTTTTCCATCTATATGGTTTTTAGCAATAGTGGATGAAGATTTTCCAAACTCTGAAGGCATCCACACTGTTATTACACATGTACAAGATTGGACAATGAGGTACAAGGGAGGCCCACTTTACTTGCATAAGATAATGAAGTCGTAGGCAGAGCTAGATAAAGCACATATTAAGATGTTGATTCGAAATTATGAGAAACTCCCTCCAATCATCACTAACATTAAGGCTTCCTATGCATGGTTGATGAAGAGTCTTGATTTCACAGTGAGGACACATAGAATCCTTTCAACTAGCTCCCTCACTCAATCCATGAAGAAGAACCAAGTCCTGTTGGAGGTCGACAGGTACATGGAGTAGTTGATGTGAGAGGCCACTAGCGATGACTTATAGGTGAGTGCAGAAAACATGCAAAAGCACATCAGTGGGCTAGCCAGACTTAGGAAAATGTTTCACATGCTTGAATATGAGTTGGAAAAAGTTTCCAGAACCACATACCCAGAAGCCATGGAGGCAAGAACCTGTTTCCAGAAAGACATCACCAAACAATATGTAGACACAATAATGCAGTACCAAGCTTGGTATCAGTTTGTCACTGAAGACCAGCAAGAGGATGTTGTCGAGTTTATCTTTCCCCAAGCTTCAGAGTGATGGTGTTTTTCTTGTTAGGATGACTCAAGCCTCTTTTTTCCCACATGGGTATATGTGGAAATTGAACTATTATTTGTAAATATAGTGTAAGTGAAATTCCAAGTGTCATTAGTGGAATGTCAACAGTCACTATGTAATGTAAAGAGTTATTTGTAAAGGAGTTGAAGAGTCATGAGGGTATTCAAAGAGTCAAAGGGGAATGTCAAGGGTCACCCCATCCTTTATTATATATAGAATCTCATAACTCATAGTGGAGGATTTTAGGAGCCAAGCTTTTGGCTAGGCATTGCTTAGAGAAGGCTCGCAAAGTATTGTGATGAGGCTTGGCTTCTTCACAGTGTACAGTGAGTACATCTCTTTGGAGGAGTAGGTGGTGTTGATTGTAATGTTCCACTATTGGGGCTACTGGCTGTCAATGGTGTATGTATGGATGTGACTTTCACTTAATAATATAATGGAATTAACACGTTTTCATTCATATGTTGTTATTGTAGTTTTATTATTCTAGTTAGTTTAGCAATGTATGTTGTTTAACTTACTCATTTGTGTATGAATTATTTTGTATGAAATTGTACGAATCTTGTTGAAGACATGTTTTTGTGTTAACCCATCACTTTGGTTTGTGGACCATTCTGCTTCCAGCTTGTGATGTCATTCAGCTCGTGTGTTCCTTTCAGGCTATGTACTATTACAGGCTTCTAAGGGACACATTTCCTTTTCTCATATGTGGGTTAGAACCCCCATGCATATCACATTACTTACTGCAACGACACACAATTACTTCCGACAAAGTTATTATACTTACCTCTATGTGCTACCATGGTCAAGGCACTACTTTACTACCCACTACTGGTACTCCTACTCCAAACGGTCTGAGTTCTATTTGGGACTTCTTACCAGGTAGATTTGATCCAGGTGGATGTTGGTAGCCACCCATCTATCCCACTTGGACCCCCACAACTGTCTCTTTCAGTTTTGCAGTTTCCTTAATTGTAGCACAATTTACTATTTTTAGTAGTTTTTCGGGTCCTAAACTTCTGGAACCATTTTGAGGCCCTCAACGATGTTTTTTGGGAAAACTAGGAGAAACATGGGTTGTAGACCAATGTTTCTCTTCCCAAAGTTATATTTCTCGAATGGATATTTCTAACGAGCTATTATGCGCATCAAACGAAGATCGTATGCCAAAGTTACGACGCCGGGAAGTTGATGTACCAATTTACCTAAACGGGACCCACAGTTTGGCGCTTCATCTCCTAGGGTTAGGTTTTTGGATGTTTAGGGTTTTCCATTGTTTCTCAACAATAAAAAGGCCTTCGAACCTCATTGTAACAGATTTTAAAGGCATGTAGCCACTACATCTCTTCTTAGAGATAAGCTACCATCGCCCTAGATGGTGTATTTCCATTTCTGTTTGTAAGCATATTTCAGTATTACACATTAATGAAATGAAGCATTATTTCCACTGCAACTCTGTATTTATGGTTATCTCTGTAATTTGTTGCATTCCTGTCTAAATCTAGATCAGTGATATCAGAGCGGTCTGTTTCTTCTCTGTACTTCTTTGTATGTCCCCGATGAGGTCAGGATATAAGGAGTTAGGGCTTGAACTAGTCGAACCTTTGCAAGACTAGCCTCATAAATCCCGACGGCCTCCCATGGTTGATGAAAAGAAAGATGAGGGGGTAGGAGATCCTATCAAAATATTGCTCGAAGAAGCCCTCGAGTGACAAAGGAATGCGATTATGTACAACTTTTCCCAGATCCTTCAGCGGTTACCCAGAGGTGATGCATCGGCTTCCAATAGCTACTCTGGAAATGACACACCCTTTAAGGTACAAGTTAATTTTGAAATCCCCACCTTCGAGGGTCAAATAGATGTAGATGCCGTAGATAAATGGTTAAATTTGCTAGAAGGATATTTTTCTATTCATGATTTTTCCAGTCGGGAAAAGATTATTTTCACTCTTCTCAAAGTAACCCCCCACGTCAAGGACTGGTGGGAAACCTACTGCGAGCAAAAGGATGAAAGTACATGCTCACTATTTTCAGCCGCACCCACTTGGAATTCATTTTGGGATGCCGTCAAGAAGTAGTACTAACCTGTCAAAAGCTATGAGGACAAATACATAAAGTGGACCATGCTGCGGCAGGGAAGGGACCAAGATGTGCCAGGGTTCACAAACATTTTTCATACCCTTCTCACATAGTTGGGTATCAAGGATTCTGAACTGCATTTGGTACTGAAATATCGTGACTACCTACATAGGTACATCCAGGAAGAGGTATGGTTCCTGAATATCTCCTCGCTCAGCACAATGTACCGATACGCTGTAAAAATTGAGTAGAAGTTTAAATAGAAGAAGCGAGAATTTGGATCTGCGAATCCGATGCAAGGGAAACGCTTCCCTAAATCGCAAAACCAAGGACAAAGCCAAGACAGGGCAACCCAAGACAACCCGTCGAAGCCACAAGAAAAGAACAACACCACGATGTCAAAGAAGGACACAAGAAAGTGATGTGAGTTCCATAAGAGTCCCACTCACAACACTAGTGAGTGTCGGACCAAGCAGTCATTAGTGGCCGAGTTGAAGGCTTCTGAATGAGATGCATGTTCCGACTCTGAGTCAGAACCCGACAAGGGGAATGGCAAAGGGAAGCAAATCATTTATGTGGAGCCCAGTGTCACAGTTGCCACCACCAAGGTCCAGAAGAATGAGCCCGAAGATCTAGAGGAGGGGGAGCGTCTTTTCCACTCACAGATTTGGGTGAAGGGGTTGCCGCCGAAAATTCATTGTTGACAGTGGGAGCCAAAAGAACCTCATTTCAGCAGAGGCCTTGAAGCAGTTGGGCCTACCGTCTACACCACATTCGCAGTCGTATAGTATTGGGTGGCTTCACCAAGGACGAGATCTCCGAGTTCGCCAGCAGTGTCGCCTTCCCTACAGCATCAAGCCCTTCACAGATGAGGTATTATGTGATGTTGCACCTCTTGATGTTTATGATGTACTATTAGGCCAACCATACTTATGGAGGTGACATTCTGTGTATGAGTCAAGGCCTCACACTGTTATTATTACTTTGGGTAATTCATTATATAGGATATTGGAGGTAGCCCCATCTACTGCCACCTCTTTGATCTCTGCTAAGAAAGGTAGTAAGATCATCTCCTAGACTAGGATATTTATTTTCTGTGTGATTTGCTCCCAAAGCAAGGGGAAGATTGCCACATCCATGACCCCCACGAAGGGTTCCTCCACGCAGCAGAGGGATACGGTCATTAAAGAACATTGTAACAACTTCTCCTCACCCACAGGGCTACCACACAAGTTTTACATGGGTGAAAAAGTTTTGTTACATCTACAAAAAGAACGCCTTACAAGAGCCCATCAGAAGCTTCGACCACTCCGACATGGTCCTTACACCATTACCAAGGTTTTGGGAAACAATGCTTTGGAGCACAACATTCCCCCATTCCTTCGCTTGCATCGAGTGTTCAATGTGGCCCACCCTCGAACCATGCTTCCCACCATTACTCGACACATCAGAGGTTGCAGAACAACTCACCAGGGACCCAGCTCAGCAGAAGCTTCCTCATCTCACAGAGGAACTCAATGCAATGGGGATCATTTCTTCCTAATAGCCACCCACCTATCCCACTTGGACCCCCATAACTATCTCTTTCAGTTTTGCAGTTTCCTTAATTGTAGCACAATTTACTATTTTCAGAAATTTTTGGGGTCCTAAACTTACTGAGTTGTTTTAAGGCCCTAAAAGACCTTTTTTGGGAAAATCGGGAGCAACATGGGTCATCAATCAATGTTGGTCTTCCCAAAGAAATAATCCTCGAATAGATCTTTCTAACGAGCTATTGTGCATGTCAAACAGAGATCGCATGCCAAAGTTACAACCCCAGGAAGTTGATGTACCAATTTACCCAAATGGTGCCCACGGTTTGGCGCTTCATCTCCTAGGGTTAGGTTTTTGGATGTTTAGGGTTTTCCATTATTTCTCAACAATAAATAGGCATTTGAGCCTCATTGTAACATAGTTTAAAGGCATGTAGCTGCCACATCTCTTCTCAGAGATAAGCTACCATCGCTTTAGCTAGTTTATTTCCATTTTTGTTTGTAAGCATATTTCAGTATTTTACATTAATGAAATGAAGTATTATTTCCATCACAGCTCTGTATTGGTGGTTATCTCTGTAATTTGTTGCATTCATGTTTAAATCCAGATCAAGATCTATTGAAATTTTGGCGGGTCCAACAACATCAACATTTCTGGTGCTAGGAGGAGGGCTAGATGACCAGATGAGCCCTCAAAGGTTGTTTTGAATCTTTGCACATCATTCATGACTTACATTACTATCTAAAATCTGACATGTTTTTCTCATGCACATGATTTTGAATCACTGGAGGATGTCATCAATGACTTGTCACGAATAAAATACAATGGTGAAGGCAAAATATCCTTGTTAAGACATGGAGTTGCCTTCTTCGGCTTCTGTGAGAGGAATGAAGTCCCCTCGAGCGACATTGCATGTGGGTTGATCGCTTACATGTTCGAAGGGCATGTTGAGCATTGGTATCGCACATTTCCCACAGCCTCTATTCACTCTTTTAATCATATGATCAAAGAGTTAGGTAGTGCTTTCTTTTGTTATGACAGTAAAGAACTTAATTAAAAAAATCTTGAATTATGGAAAGCACGTGATGAATCTATTGTTCAATTTTCAGATCACTTATGTAATCTTGTTTTTCAAATCCCTGAAGATGAAATTATTTGGAAATTTCTCATGGAAATATTTCAGTATCTTCTTCACATATCTAAAAATCCACCTGAGTTGGAATCATTTGAACCCCTCCCAAAATACCTCCGTGTTAGAGCTTCCAAATCTAAGACAGACAAGGTTGATGTCACAAGTGACCCACCGTCCTCTTTTTATCAAACAACTCTAGGTCCATAGGGCGAGGTGGGAGAAGTGGCGAACCCATCTGTTGAACTGTCACCTCCTCCCACCCCACCTGCTATGGATATCTACGTAGATTTGGATTGCAACCCTGATGGTTGTCACATGATCTCGTTCTCTCAACCTCCATCGTCTAGTTCCTATCATCCTTGGTATTTTACTGTGTTGTGTTCATTCATTCAAGACTCCACATTTGATGTTCACGAGGATTAAGTTGTTGACGGAGTTGGTGTTGAGCAGCAAACCTGTGTTGTCATTTTTAATGAATATATGTGGGAATCTGAAGAAGAACCTACGGTGAAGGATGACATCCTTCTATCTGCACCTCATCTGCTTTATCCTTACATCTTCTGTGAGTCTATTACTTCTGATTTTCCTTGTGAAAATTTATCCCCAGATGTTTCCACTTCCAATCATTCACAGGACACACAGGATGTCAGTCCATCATTTTATTGCAGTGAGGACAAATATTTATTTTCAAATTGACCTAATTTGTCATCTTTTCTTTCTGAAAATTCAGAGGGTGAAAATTTTTGTTTCTCATCAACCCCTTTGTATGATTCATTAGATCATGAGGATGCCGATGCACATCTCAAATTTTATGATCGTGGCTGTCATGATCTTTTTACTCATTCATTTAACCACGATTTTGATTCACTCACTGTTGATATTTCTAAGCCACCGATCTTTGATGATCTATCTTCTCATGAAATGGAAACCCTCAAGTTGTCGAGGCACTTCAGTGCGAGCTCACAGTTATGTTAGGTTCTCGCAACCCTAATGTCAATTCCACTTCCGATCAGAAATCTATTGAATCACCCCAGACTCCTCATCACTCTCTCGTGCACATTGAAAATCAACTTGATCTATAGATTCCACATCCTCCACTAGAATCACATGATCCTATCGCTCATGCATTGGAGGAGTCATACGTAGCAAGTCATGTTGTGAAACGAAAGTTTTATTTTTTAATTATTGTTATTATTAATAATATTGTTATTATATAAGTCATGTTGTGAAACTAAAGTTTTCTTCTTTAATTATTATTATTATTATTATTTAAATGATTTATTATTATTATTCAATTATCAATTATTTTTAATAATAATAATAATTGTTCTTTTTAATTAATATGATTTATATTATCATATATTTTTCAACACTTGTGTAACAGATACAAATGAAATTTTAGGCATATATCAATCATAATTAATTAATTAAATATAATTATACTAGTTTACATGTGTAATAAATCTATATATACTACTATAGATCCTTCTTAAATAAAGATCTAACATAAAGCTGTGACATTATTTAAATGTTTCCTATAATTTTTTTCTTTTTAATTTTCATAATTTTTATCTTAACAAACATAAACAAAATTTCAATTAAATTTTGATAACTAACGAAACAACATTACATATCTTTCTAAATTCTAAATTATAAAATAAACCAAAAATAATTAATTATTAATTATAAATTAGTCACACGATTATGATTAACATTGCCAATGGTGCAAGCCCTGCACACCGACTCGAGTGACTGCGCTGAACGCACGACATAAATGTACGATTCAAGTACACAAAAAGAAACTTGAATATTCAATAACTATAATTATCGTTACCGTGTATGAATGAGAAATTCCAGTTGTATGTATGTTTCATTACAAAATTTTTTTATGTGTTCATAGTCACTGAAGGGATACTATTGTTATCTTATTATTGTTTAAATTTTAGGTTTTTGAGTCTCAATGAGAAATTCCAGTTATATGCATGTTACATTACAAAAAATTATTATGTGTTCATAGTCACTGAAGGAATACTATTGTTATCTTATTATTGTTTAAATTTTAGGTTTTTCAGTTTTCACAGGTTGATGAGTTATGCTTTTTCAGTAAAAATGTTACACTGGGGAGATTTAAATTCTAGGTCTTCCAGTTTTCACATATTTCATATTATGTTAATAATTTATAAAATTATGTCTATTATTTTAATAATTTTTAGACAATCTATAAAATTATGTCTCAATCAAAATTATTATTAATAATAACTTTTATCCTAATACAAATATGAAAAAAAAAAAAATTATAAAAATGATCAGCTACCCCTTTCTCCTTAAAAATAAAAAAAAAATTATAAAAATGATCAGCTACCCCTTCTCCTCCTTAAAAATAAATAAAGTGAAACCGCTGATTCGGAAACCAGGACCATCAACTACCTCATTTAATGGATGATTAGGATAATCAAAAAGTATTTCCTTTACTGAAACACGACTCATTATCTTAACCATTTAAGATATTTAAATTTTAGTTTTTCAGTTTTCGCAACTTTTATATTACTTGAATAGTCTATAAAATTATTTTTAAATCAAAATTATTATTATTAATAACTTTTATCCTGGTACAAATATGAAAAAAAAATTATAAAAATCATCAGCTACCACTCCTTTTTAAGAATAAATAAAGTGAAACTGCTGATTCCAAAACAAGGACCAGCAACAACCTCATATAACCGATGATGAGGATAATCAAAGAGTATTTCCTTTACTGAAACAGGACTCCGCAGTCGGCTCTCATTATTTTTTCTGAGTTGTGTGTAAATATTGTGCACATAATGGTGAGAAGCCTTTCTATATATACAGAGATGGAGAATTCAACCTGAAATAGCTATGTGCCGAAGTCAAATTAACGTTGGATATGGAATCATATTTTTTAAGGTATATATGTTCGAATCTTTTCGCATTATTTTTCTTTTCATCAAAGTTTTTATTACTGAATTCAAATTTAATAACTATGCATCAACTACTAAATTTCAAGAGAGAATGAAGGGCCATGGCGTTACCATAGGAGTTATTATAGTACTGGTGCTCTCACTGTTTTTTACTGCGACCATTTCAGATTTCACCTTCTCATTTCTCACCTCCCCAAATCGCCTTCAGGTATCAAGTGTTATAAAATGTTTTGGCGAGGGACGGTCGCTGTCGTTAGAAACTGAGCAACCGACAAATCCCACCATCAGACAACCCATTATTGCATTGCGATTTTCTATTACCTTCATTGTCTCATACTAGAATTCACAATTTCATAAATCAAATAATTTCAAATGTTGAGAGTGACACTAGCAAGGACAAATGGTTTTATGAAAAAAGCCATTATGGCAATTAGATTTTCTATTGCCTTCATTGTCTCGCACCTAAATCAGAATTTCAAATTTCAAAAATCAAATCAAATAATTTCAAAGATCGAATTGAACCAGTGACCTATTGCAAGGAGTGCAGATGGAAGGTTATTGCTTTCTTTTTTTTCTAGGTTAAGACTAAACTAAGTACCCACGGGGAATTGAACCAGTGACCTATTGCAAGGAGTGCCTTAACAGCGCACCCATTCACCGTCAATCCAAAGCCCCGTGGGCTCGAAGGTTATTGCTTTCAAGAAAGTAGGCCGAGACCATTTCAGGGGTTTGATTGAGATATAAGATTTTATTTTAATTTAAATAATTGAAATAAGTTTTTATATTAAAAAAAATTAATAAATAATTAAAATTTAAAATTGAGATTTTTGGAATATCACGAAGTTATTTTTTTTTAATTGATGAATAGAATTACTAAATGATAACAGATTGGCCATCTTTGTGAACTGTCAAGATCTATGTAGCGATAAATGAGAATGGTATTCTAGGAGGTGTGCAGATCATCTTAAAAATAATTTTTCTGCTGGGTTCTCTAAGCATTTAGATGATGAAGAACTGCAAAGTCCATCTCTGTTTGGGTACTATGACAAGAAACTACTAGAGGACCCAACAATGGCAAAGAGATCCATGAATAAAATTACCAAAGATTAAATATTATCACAAATGTTACATAATACTATTCCTAAATCTCCAACAATATAAATAACTATAAAAATCTCCAATCACTTATTTATTTATATATTCAAAATATATTTTAAATAAAAAAAATTATTTTTTATTAAAATTATATCACCTCCTATAAAAAAACAAGAATTATTTGATAAACTGAACTTTAAAAAAATCTTAATAATGAAAAAATAACACCACAAAAGAACTCTGCACAATGCAAATGAAAAAAGTAGTTATATATTCCTTCATGGAGTAGTTCATTACATATCTTTAGATACATAGACTGCATAGAGAGTTTTCTATCACCATACAAAAATACTGTTGATACAAACCACCCAGCTATTCAAGTGTTCCCACAAAAATCACCAAAAGATACAATTTGAAAAAGAGACCTGTTTCATCTTCCTAGATTCAAAAAACAGGAAAATTTTAAGTTCAGCGTAGAATCAATCCAAGTGTATTATCCTGAAAATACTCCAGCTTCATGTCATATCTCCTGCATTTTAATGAGCACATGAAATCCATCAAACTCCGCACTCAAACCAAGTTTTGATAGTTTGTATGTCTCTCATGTGCTGTATGGAGGGTTGATTGAGGGAACTCCAAATTTGCTTGATCTGATTTAGCCAACTTTGTAGAGAGGATTTATGGATATTAGCATATGATCCAACATAATCAATAATAGTCTTGGAGTCACCCAAAACATGTATGTTTTGTATGTCCAGAAATTTAGTGAACCATAGAAGTCTCCACAGTGCCATCACTCACTTGAAAGGAAGGTGTGGGCTCCAAAATTTAGAGAACTATCTGTCCCCACGGTGGTTTGTTTGCATGTAGAAAAGTTGGTAGTATATATCAGCGACCACAATATTATTTTCGGACAATTTACCATTCCAGGTAATCGAATCACATGCCACATTTCTGTAGAGACCCACCACTCTCATTTATGGGTAGATGTGCTTCCCATCATCCGCATTAGAGCCTGAAAGATTTAAATAGCTGCATTTTTCGAGACTCGCAGTCGTTTTCCCAAGCAGAAATAATTTGGTGCAAGAAAAAGGTCCCATTTCGATTACGTGAGGGGATCGATGCCTAACAATCCTCGAATGTGGTCGCAGCCAATAATAATATGATGCCCAGTGAGTTTCCAAGCCATCATATTAATAAAATTATTTTCAATCTTTGTGAAGCTGCACCAAATATCAGAGCGTTGCCGATATGGCCATTACACAACCAGACTTTGTAAGATTTTTGAGATACACAGATCTAGATCTGCAAAACAATAAACAAGCTTGCAAGAGAAGGAAGGAAGCGAGCAAGAATTGAGAAAAGAATGAAAATTGATTCTACAATATTAGTTTTTGGAATAAATACATAAAAGCAACTAAGTTAAGCTTAGTTGTACATGCAATAACTAAAGCTAACTAAAGCTAAGTGTGCTTTATCTTATGTTAATGTGTACATGTGCCACATGCAAGCAATAAGTTAACTGGAGCTAATCTAGGTGCATGTACACCAACACAGCTAGTCTAAGTGCATGTACACCAACACCCCCCCTTAAGCATAACTTAGGTGAGTGTGATGCAAAATGAATGAGTCCCGGCAACACGGCCATTTTAGGTACCCATATACAATGCATAAAAAGGAGGAAAGAGGGAAAACCCAGTGGGAAGAAAACCCCCCCTCAAAATATAATGAAAAGTAGAGAAAAGACAATTGCTAGGCAGTCGTGTCCTTCACCCTGAGACGATCTCGCATGAATCGAAACTTCTGCTCAGTGAAAGTCTTGGTGAAGATGTCAGCAACCTGCTCGGAACTAGGACAGTACTGAAGATCGATGATCCCATCATGAATGAGTTCTCTAATGAAGTGCATGTGGATCTCCATGTGCTTGGTCCGCTGCCGCTGCACTGAATCTCTGCAGAACTTTAGCATACTTTGATTATCGCACCAGATGACAGTTGGATGATGGACACTAATCCCAAGCTCAGATAGGAAATGTTGTAGCCAAATTGCCTGAATAGTGGCATTGACTGCTCCTCTATACTCGGCCTCTGTTGATGATAAAGCAATGGTAGCCTGCTTCTTACTTGACCAACAAATTGGGCCGGATCCCAAACTAAGTACATAACCGGAAGTAGACTTGCGATCAATGGTGTCGCCAGCCCAGTCTGAATCTGTGAACCCGATGAGATTCAAAGAACAATTGGCTGCATAATGAATCCCATAGGTGATTGTCCCCTGGACATATCGAAGGATGTGCTTTGCAGCATTCTAGTGTAACTCATGTGGCTCCTGCATGTATTTGGAAACTGCTCCGACAGCATAGGAGAGATCAGGACGAGAGTGAGTGAGATAAAGAAGACTTCCCACAAGCTGGCGATACAATGTGCAATCAACCAATGGTGTGTCTTTGCCATTCTCAAGCTTTATCCCTGATAAGAAAGGTGTGGCTGCTGGCTTGCAGTCACTCATGTGAAATCATGCCAAAAGATCTCTAGCATATTTTGGTTGAGAAATGGTAATGCCAGAATCACGCTGATGGATCTCTAGTCCAAGGAAGAAATTTAGCAAGCCCATGTCTGTCATAGAAAACCGCTTATGCAATGCAGTTTTGATGTTAGTAATGACAGAAGCGGAACTACCCGTTATCAAAAGATCATCTACGTAGAGTACTATGATCAACAAGGAGTCAATTTTCTTCAGAAAATAAACATTGGAATCAGATTTGCAGCGTACAAAATTTTGAGATAACAAATAAGAATCCATCTTTGCATACCATGCTCTAGGTGCCTGCTTGAGGCCATAGAGAGACTTCTTTAGTTTGCATACCAGAGATGAATTCTGCATGTATCCCGGTGGCTGCTCCATGTAGATTTACTCCTCGAGATCACCATGAAGAAAGGCATTCTTCACATCCATATGATGCACCTCCCATCCTCTTGCTGCTGCAATGGAGAGAGCTAGTAGAATGGAATCCATTTTTTCCACTGGAGAAAAAGTCTCATCATAGTCAACACCATGTACTTGCTGAAAACCTTTTGCTACCAATCGTGCCTTATATCGACTAACTTGGCCATTTGATGCTTTCTTGGTCCGGTAAACCCACTTGCATCTCACAAGTTTGCGATTTGAAGGTAGCGGAACCAAATCCCAAGTCTGGTTCTCAATGAGAGAATTATATTCCTCATCCATGGCGGCTTCCCATTCAGGATGCCCATTTGCTTCTGCATAAGTTTGTGGATCAGATCCATGCATCATATAAGCATGCATGGGCATGGATGGCTCCATAGTTAAGAGTGCTTGCGGATTTTCCTCAAACAGAGGGATAGAGGCAGGATCATCAAGGATATCACTCATGCCACGCCATTTTTGTGTTGAAGGTGGTCGAGAATCTTCCGAACTACATGCATAAGTATGATCTCGATGTTCAACAACTGGTGGTCTAACAGGGGTCACAGGAAAAGTCTCATCTTCATCAGAATGCTGGTCTGAAGTTTCATCTGCATACTCATCAATGAGTGGTGATGAAAATTTGGTAACAAGTTCATCTACTGGTGCATGCGAAATATCTTCGTCAAACTTTACACTCCTTTCAATAAAGAGCTCTTCAGTGTGGATATCAAGCAATCTGTACCCTTTGACTTCATCAGAATATCCAACAAACATGCATGCTTTGCTTTGAGGCTCCAAAGCCTTTATCTTCTCTGGAGGAATGCGGGCCCATGCTCGAGATCCAAAAATGCGGAAATGACTAACTTTAGGTTGCATGCCAGTCCAAGCCTCAAAAGGTGTTTTTCCAGTAACAGATTTATGAGGAGATCTGTTCTGGATGTATGAGGCACAATTAATAGCTTCGGCCCACAATTTCGACGGAAGAGATCTTGCATGCAACATGCAATTAGCCATCTCTTTCAAAGATCGATTTTTCCTTTCAGCCACGCCATTTTGCTGTGGAGTGTAAGGAACTGTATGCTGCAACTGTATGCCTGCTTCATCACAAAGATTCTTGATATCTTTGTTGACATATTCCATCCCATTATCTGTGCGGAGTATTTTGATGCGTTTTCCAGACTGATTTTCCGCATGCACTTTGAAAATCTTTAGATGTTGAAAAACTTCAGACTTGAGTTTCAAGAAGTAAACCCAAGTGAATCTCGTGTAATCATCTATAAATGATAACACATATCTTGCTTTGCTCATTGAAAGCACCGGAAATGGACCATGAGATCACTGTGTACAAGTTCCAAAGGTGAAGAGGCTCTCCATGCATGCCCCTTCTCGAATTTTTCTTGTGGATGCTTTCCAAGAGCACATCCATTACAAACACCATCCGAAAATTCAATGGTTGGCAATCCTTTGACCATCCCTTGCTTACTAAGCTGTTGCATATATCTGAAATTCAAGTGCCCAAATCTCTCGTGCCAAATCCTACTTTCTTCATTTGCATGCGTAAGTAGCAAAATAGAATTTGATTGAGGAACAAAATCAGAAAATGTATACAGACGAGATTGATCATTTACCTTGCCAGATGCAATATTCAAATTGGTTTGCATGTCATAAATGCTCACGGAATATGGGGTAAATTCCACTTTCCTTCTGCTGCCTGTGTGTGTCATCTGATACACTGAGAGAAGATTCACAGAAAACCTTGGAATATGCAAAACATTTTCAAAACTTCCATCTTCGAATTGCACTCTTCCTTGTCCAGTTGCTGCAACTGCAAAATTATCCCCCATGAGAATGGGAGGACCTGAGTATGCATGTAGAGAAGAAAAGGATTCCTTTGAAGAAGCCATATGATGTGAAGCTCCTGAATCGATGATCCATTCTTGTGGTGCAGAATGAAGAGCAATCAAAGCATGCCCGTTACCTCTTGGATCTAGTGCTTTTTCTCCAGACTTCTTCTTAGCATTCTCAGGAATGTGGTCCCCAAGATTGTGTTGATGGAGTGTCTGCACCATAAGATCTATAGTCTTCTTCATGCATGCAGATTCAGGATGAAAACCACGGTGGCAATAATTGCACATTGATTGCCCTTTCATTCCTTTCCTTTCCTTTGAGCCAGATGATCCATCAGGGGGTTTGGGATGTCCTCCCTTTCTTGGATCAAGATCCTTCTTCCCTTTTCCTTTCTGATGGTCTTTGGAATTTGCCTTTCCTTTTGCATGCACAGTAAGTGCATAAACTTTGGAATTTTTAAGTGTGCCCATTTTGATGAGCTTATCTTGCTCATGCATCAAAGACTGAATAAAAGAATCCAGTGAGGGCATCTTCCAAGCTGCACCAGTTGCAGATCTGACTGTGTGGAATGTAGAGACGAATACTGCATACTCTAGACCAAGTTTTGATAAAATGGAAAGAATCAACTGATTTTCTTGCTTGGATTTGTCGATCCCGCATTCTTTCAGCTGAACCAACAAGGCTTTATACCTTGTGAAAAAATCTTGAATGTTCTCAAAGTTTCTCAGATCTAATGAGTTTAACTCATTTTCGAGAATGTGACCTTGCATTTCATCATGTTTTCCAAACAATCCTTCCAAAATTTTCGATACTTCATTTGGAGTTGAACATGATTCAACATGAAATAGCAGTTCCGGAGAAATAGATAAACATAGGATTCCGAAGGCCTCGTCCATGCGATTGAAATATCTTGTTTTCTCCATTGCCGATGTTGGTTCAACTTCCGTTTCCATGGTTATTCGAAATAAGCCTCTACTTTTGAGATGAAGTTGAATCTTTGGCTTCCATTCGAAATAATTATATGGAGTGAGAATTGCCAATTGTGGAAACTCAAATTTAGACTCCATTCTTTGTTGTTGCTTCAATCTTCTGAACCTGCAAATAAAATTTCTTGTGCACTGATTACAAATCCCTGTGCTCTGATACCATGTAAGATTTTTGAGATACACAGATCTAGATCTACAAAACAATAAACAAGCTTGAAAGAGAAGGAAGGAAGCGAGCAAGAATTGAGAAAAGAATGAAAATTGATTCTACAATATTAGTTTTTGGAATAAATACATAAAAGCAACTAAGTTAAGCTTAGTTGTACATGCAATAACTAAAGCTAACTAAAGCTAAGTGTGCTTTATCTTATGTTAATGTGTACATGTGCCACATGCAAGCAATAAGTTAACTGGAGCTAATCTAGGTGCATGTACACCAACACAGCTAGTCTAAGTGCATGTACACCAACAGACTTTAAAGTCCATGTTCTTCCCGCATTTTTTTTTATGACATGGCTCCGGATATAGTTCCCAAAAATCCTGCGTGATATGGATTTTAAAAGTAGAGCTTGCCCAAAATAGCTGAGATCAAGGATGCCCCATCCATCCATTTTCTTTGGTAGAGTAATGTAGAGCAGCTTCGATAAATGATACTTCTTCCGTTGCCAGACCAAATAAAATTGTGTTATCACAGGTTAGACCAGAGTAAAACGTCCTCCCATAGAAAGGCACTTGTTTTCCCAACCGGAAATTTTCATGAAGTATTTGTTGACTAGCCATTCCCAGTCCAAAATTCTGTACTTACAAGGTTTTAAATGAAAACCAAGATGTTAAAGACCAGAGGAAAAGAAATCAGAACAAATACCAAATAAGTTAGCAATATATGCGATGGTCTCAGAAATTTCGAGTGCATATATTATAACCAATTTGGTTTGATTCATTTTGAGTCCTGAAGTATTTCCAAATCTATAAAAAATTTGAAATAAATACAACAAGACAAACTTGTTAAGAAGCCCCATGATGAGCACATCATCCACAAAAAAGCTAGATATCTCCATGTTTCTGCCAATCTTGAGAGGAGAGAAGAGGCCCGTGGCCACTATGTCAGATATGTGCAGACTAAGCCCATCCAGTGTTAGAATGAATAAAAGAGGCGATAATGAACAACCTTGCCTCACGCCCGTACCAGCTCTAAAAAAAGAAGTTAGGTATGCATTGATAATAACTGCAAACTGGACGGAAGTGACACAAGCCATGATCCAGTTTATGGTAGGTGATTGTATACTGATATTGTGGAGAACTAGTCTCAGGTACCCCCGGTCCAAATAGTCAAAAGTTTTTCTTAGGTCGACTTTCATAATAGTTGCATCAAGGTTTTTTGATTGGATGGAATGTAAACATTCTTGTGCTGTAGCAACAACATCATATATTTTCCTATGTTTGAGGAAGCCATATTGTTGTGGAGAGATGAATTTGGACACATGGGCTTCAGTCGATTAGCAATGGATTTGGATATGATTTTGTAGACTAGGTTGTAAAGCGATATGGGCCAAAAATCAGAGAAGGTGTGCGGGGTTTTCTTTTTAGGAATGAGGGCGATATACATGGAGTTTAGATGAGGGTGGACAGAACCCAGATTTCGGGATTCTTCAACAAGGTTTACCACGTTAGACTGAAACAGATCATAGAAATGAGAAAAAATTCCCATAGTCCAACCATTAGGTCCCGAACATTTATCACCCTGGAAAGATAGAATGACCCCATGAATTTCTTTGGATGTAACCGGCTTGTAGAGCTCTCTATTAGCTTCCTCTCAAAACATCATTGGGTAGCGTGATACCCCCCATAATAAATCATCCGAGCCTTCTGATGGAATCTGGGCAAAGGTCGATTTGAAGAATGAAATAGCAGCCTCGCTTATCTCATATTGCGTTTGATATTTAGCATCATCCGAGTCAAAAATCTCCCAAATGGATTTTTTTTGACGAAGACAATTTGCAAATCTATGAATTTTTTTTGTGTTTCGATCCCCCTCCTTCAGCCATGTGACACGACTTTTCAGCGTCCATGTCGTCTCCTTTATAAGCAGGATTTGTGATATTCTTCTTTCAAGGAACTGAATTCTCGATCTGGTGTTTGGTTGGAGTATATGAGTAGACAGAGGAGGGCTTACAGAGTCCAGCTCTTGTTCAATATCATTGAGTTCGTTTCTGAGCTGATTGTTTTTTTCCCGTTCCCACTTTTTGTAGCAAGTCGAAGAGCTTTAAGTTTGTCCAAGAACAATCCCATATGTGATGTGGAATTGTTTGCCACAGAGAGCGAAGTACTTTTTACCAGATCGGCATAGGAAGGATCCTCTAACCAGATTCTGTTGAATTTGAAGGGAAGTCCTCTCCTCAAGTCTTGTTGTGGCCAATGGAGAATGATAGGGTGACGATCTAAAATATAGCCGTTGATAATTTCAGATGATACCAATTTGAGTCTTTCAATAAGCATATCATGTATGAGAAACCTGTCCAATATTTTTGAAATGTATGAGATCCACGATCTGCCATTATCCCATGTGGGGGCAATGTTCGATGGGTTGATATCAACCAGATTGTGATCCAAGATGATGGATTTTAGAGAGTTTGCCATGGGATCTCCGCGGCATTTGTGTCCCCAATAGTACAGTTTAAGTCCCCAACTAGAATGAGAGATGACAGATGTAGGAGGTCTGATTCCATCAACCGAAGCCAGAAATGTTTTCTATCTTGAAAAGGAGAATAGATATTGAGGATATGGATACGCCCCAAAAAGCCGCGAATGTTTCCAGCAAGAAAAATGTCGGAAAAACATGTGAATGTCTGTAGTCGGACACAGTTAGGGTCCTAGATGGAAATCTATCCCTGAGAGAGCCCAGATGCATCTATGGCAACCATGCGCCACGTCAAAAACATTCGATGAAAGTATCCAATCGAGTGGATAGCAGGGTGCATTGTTTCTTGTAGAAGAATAATGAATGGGTGGTATATAGTGAATAGTTCCTTCAAGGCCAGAAATTTGGGGGCCGCCCCAAGCCCCCGCATATTCAGGGAAAGAATAAAAGTCATTTGGGCCATTTGGCGGGTTTCCGTGCTCCAAGGGCCCGAGAAGAAGATTCAGAAATGGGGATGTTGATGAGGGAGGGTGCATCCGGTTGGCAGGCGACATGAGGAATACGGAGATGGCCACGGAAATGCCGACTGTCCCTAGGATTTTTTTCTCCGACCATAATCTTTCCGGTGGAAGTAGGGCTGATATCTGGTGATGTGGGATTCAAAGGTTTGTGGATTGTAAGGGACTAGAGGTGGAGGGCTTTTTTTGCAGCAGGAATTCTAATTCGCTATCCACCAAATTTGTGGGTGATGTAACCGAGGTGGTAGGGGAGGATAGATTAGGCTTGTAAGGGGTCAGGTTTGTGGGGGAAATATGGGGTGGGAATATAGCCTAGACATAACAGATATGTGTAGCTAGTAGGGGGTCATTTATGGTAGGCTGAGGTGGAGCATTTGGTGGCGGGAATGGAAAATCAAGATAGGAGATAGATTGTTCAATAGGGGCAGTGGCAGTGTGTAGGTACAAGTCATCAATTGGAGGGGAGGATGAAATGAGAATATGTGGAGATTTAATCTGATTTTTCATAGAATGATGATTGGTGGTTCCAAGAAGGGAGTTAGTCAGATTGCCTGAATGATGTGGAGGAATTTTCCCACGGAAGGGAGTCTTCGAGCCATTGTGTGACGAGTAGCCAGAACTCTGAAAAATATTCAGTTTCCAGTTGCTTTGTCGTGGCCAATTTATAGTTGTGGGGCGGGCACTCCATCGACGGGGGCAGCGTGCCAGCGGGTGACCTGTCTGGTGACAGTTCAAGCAATGGAAGGGTACTCCCTAATAGTCCAAACGTTGAGTAAGCATAGAATCATTCCAACATATTGAGATTTGGTCTGGAAATCCACCCCTATAATTTTTTTCAATGAGTATCCAAGCAACTTGCTTCTCGGGAGCCCCCAGACAATGGGGATCCACATATACAAATTTACCGATGGCGTCCCCAATGCCTTGTAGAGTCTTCAGCGACCAAAATTCTAGGAGGAGCCCTAGTAATTTAACCTAGATTAGATTATTCTATGGTGTTTCTCTTAAAGGGTTAAATCCGATGTACTAGGAGTACAATGCAAGGAAGTTGCGACCTTTTACCCAAGGAATGGCATGTATCTTCTCTAGGTATTCATGGCATAAGAAGTGAAAGCTATACCATCCGCTTAATAGTCTGACCACTGTAGGCATGTAATCTAGAAGAAAATGCCATTTAGAATGCAGCCAGATTCTCATGGCCAAATCATCCATCTCAGAAAAATGCCATTTCCCAACTAATGCACGATTTTGGAGGTTGGTGATTCTATTCGAGAGATCTTCAAATCCGAAAGCTAGATTAGGAGCTAGTTATGTTATTTTTATAGCATGGGCAGGGTCGCGAGGATGTCGTTTATTTCCCAAGTGTGCAAGAACATCCGGCGGAGTAGGCGCATGTAAGCCATGTGGCAGAGAAGATGTAGGGAGAGTGCAGAAGTCTGAGGCGAGGCATGTGGTCCCACCAATCGTCCTATCATCCACGAAGGTGGCATAAGGAAAGGGCCCATCATATGCCCAGTCGTCCACCAACGTGGCAAGAGAAGAGGACTTACCATATGTCCATTCAGACGTCAACGTTGTGTGGATGAGATCTCATGAATAGCATTGTCAAAGTTAGTCAGATCCATAAATGATGGGGGTCATAGAATAGATGAATACAACCTTGAGAGAGCAGACGCAGTTATGCTAGGTGTAAGGTGGTAGATGATAGGGGGTCAATTCTGTACAAGGAATGTATAATTTGGAGTTCCACCTGACATAATATGCACATCCCAATGCCTCAGAGAAGGTGGGAATGGGAATAATCTTTAAATGGTCACCATCATATAAGAAGTCTATTTTAGGAAGGATTATGGGGAATGGAGCATATGAATAAAGAAATAGAAAAGGTCAGAAGGGGAGATCCGAGGTCTGCGAAGATCAATATCACTTCTGACAAACATATATTTTTAGTGAGATCCAGTACATGTTAATACAGAGTGAGAGGTACTGGGACAGGACTTTTGAAATTTGCCAAATCTGGATGGAGCGCGAATGCCAGAAAGTATTCTGATGAGGGGATGCCAAGGATGGTTTCAGGAACAATGGCGGATTTTGTAGAATACAGCCTGTAGGCGTAGTGTGTTTGAGTTAGTATGATTGGGTAATGTTGATGTCATCACAGCAACAACAACAACAACATCCACAGAATGTCCACTAGCATGCACAAATTTAGAAACCCACAAAGTGGCATGGCCGAGAGATTATGGAAGAGTTTATTGAGTGGTGAAAAATGGTGTTATAGTTGGTCATATTGATACATTCTAAATCAACATTAAAGGATCTAGAGCAACACGAATTTGAGAGTTCACTCTAGATGAGCATGTGTGCGGCTAGGTGGGGGAAAAAATGTAGTTTGATGATATAGAAAAGAATCTAAACAACGATACAAGTAAGAACGAAGATGTGGGAAATTTCCAAGAGTGGGGAGTCCAGAAGGGGGAGTAGATATTTTAGCATTCTATGGAAAACTGGAAAAGGTGAGCAATATAGATAGAAACAACATGGAATGTAGAGTGAGAAATTTGCAGAGAATATGAATTGCACCTGAAAAAAGCAATGTAAAGTATAATCCTAGGTACCCATGTAATATTGACAGTCTGAATGAGGTCGCATTCGGAGGAAGTGCAGGATGTGGAATGATATGATTGTCATGCACCATTTGATGAGGTGGCCTGTGCTTTCCGAAAAAAAGCCGCCCCTGTAGAGGACACTGAATGCCCAGTGGCCAAGCCTTCAATATTGTGCCATGTTATTACGCTTCAAACTCCATAGCATATGTGCCTGGTGGACAAGCCTTCAATTACCATGTTGCCATTCTACCATGGCATCGTAGAGGATCATTCTAATTTCAAAGGTATAGTTGAACCGCTATCAAGCTATAGCTAATGAAAACATTGAATAATCCTAGCCCCATTCAATATGTAGAAAATATGATTCACCTTATGGATTTCCAAAAAAATTAAATAATCTAAGCCACATTTAATATGTACCATATATGATGCATCTTAATCAATCATTAACCAAAATCTGCAATTACGACTCGAGTTGATTACTACACATTTTAAAAGTGCAAAATCCACAATTACATGATTCAGTTAATCAAGAGATTGGACCATTGAAATTATTATATATATATATATATATATAATAAAAATATTCAATTATTTCACTTAATGTATTTTAAACATTTTATTCTTTAAGTTGTCAACTTCTATATTTTAGATATATTTAGGTTTATAGGCTTTCTTTTGAATCAGAGAAAAAGTCGGAAGAATACTCTAAAATGCTGAGTTACCCTAGTCATGGCTGTTTTGGAGATCTTGTCAAAGCATGCCAAGAACGAAGTATATTTGGAGCAAATACATGGATCCACACGAGAGTGGGCCGGTGACAATGGAGTAGATGAAGTGTTTAACTGCTGACGGAGAAAAATGTAATAGACAAACAGTAATTGTGATCTCAAGAACAAGCACAGGCCAGCACAAGTCCATGTAACATGTTACTGTACCTTAACACTACTCATTTATCAAAGACTGGTGGCCTCACCGCCTGTGGCATTCCCAACAGCATATCCATCTAATGAGAGTCGCTTTAGTTTCATAACTTCATAATTTAGTTATAGCATATGGTCCTTCAATGTAAAAGCTACCTGTAAAATTTCTCGGGATGTATCCACCATTGGGAATTGGATATGGAATACGTCCAACACATCTTCATCTCATTCCATATGATGCGTTGAACTCCTAAAATATGGGTATTTTAAAGAAACTATTCATTTGGAATGGAAAGGTAAACATTTTATTTTTAAGTAAAACTACCCTTTCCGAAGGATTTCCAAATGGGTAATTCCAAACCTCACGGAACAATATGAAGTAGGCTTGTGTAAACAATATTATCTCAAGAATTGATTTGAATTTATGTATATTTTTACAATTGATCAGCACAATTTTATGGTGCGAATTATAAAATGACTTAATGATACGACCGACTGGAAAGTTGTTTAATACAAATTCAAAAAGAATAAACAAATTGAAGTATTAATAAGTTTTTTAATATCAATTTTAAAAAGTTAATGGTAAATTTAAATAGTTTAACGATTTGAACTAATTATTTTATGATATGATAAAATGTACTATAAGGAAAAGATGCTATTATGAATATTATATAATTGAGTATGGAAATTTAAATTATTTTATCTTTTGGATTTTTAATTAATAATTAAAATTTTACATATTTTGATTGTTTCTTATGTTAATAATTAAAAGTGTTTTTAAGATTTGGGGAGTTTTTCTTGGTGAGAAACGTCGTACCAGTTGCTTATAAGAACGAGGTAAGCAACTGCGACAACATTGCTAATCAAGAATTCACATGCATTTCAAAATGCATCACTATTCACAAAACGCTACTGAAACATTAGACTAAGTTTTGCCTAAACAGATGATCATACTTAAAGGGAGTTGTCTCCAAGTTGCAAGCTTTTTGTCTTCTTTTTCATCTTGTCATTCAAATTCATATTCACTTAATCAGAGCCAACCTATGTATTTGACTATAAGCAATATGGGTTTGTTTTTCTACGGAGTGTACAACTTTAGGGACTTACAGAGCCTTGAACTTGCTTCTCACCACGCAACAACTCAACCTGCAACTGAGCATTATAATTCTGATATAATAGTCTCAATAACTTGAGTGAAGTTTTTGTTTGAATTTGGGTTGTAACCTACTAAGGGGAAAAAAAAGTCAACAACAGTGGCCATCACGAGTCACTTACTATTGTGCATAACACAAGTTCCAACGTTTTTTTTTTCTTTGGTTGAGATATAAAGCAACCAATTTTCCATCTAGCTTGAGTGTGTGATTGAAACCCTACATTTTGTACTCCTAGAACGTTATGTCGAGAGTCAAACATTGACTAATTATGTTGACACTCTGTCTAATCTATAGACTCACATGGTTCAACCCACTCCAACCACTCTCGAGTTGATGTGAAATTGAATTACCTGTGATTCAGGCAATACAACCTATCTTGAGATTTTAGTGTTTCTTGTAATATGAAAGATTTCATGATAGAAAATTAAATGTGTTCATTGACACAAAGTGGGAAAGTATATTTTCAGGGTTTATGCCTGTTTAACTTTTAATATGTGGTATTTATTTCATTTTAAGAAAGGAATGACACAAACCAACCCCTAGTTTTACCATGGGAATTCTATTTTGTCATTTTTGCACCACCAAGCTATGCCATTGTTAACTCACTTTGACACATTGATCTCAAGTATTTCATAGATACATAATTGAAGGGTTTCGTTGTGTTATGGTTATAGTTTCTCCATTCAAGTGCTTACATCATAATGTGACTTGAGAAACAAAATCCAACTTCAATCACACCAACAATTACTTACAATGTCATATGAGGTTGAAACAATTTCAACATAGTTCCGATCTAATTTGAATAATTCATTTCACTAGGCATTTTGTAACCAGATTGAACATGCTAGCTACACATTGCTTTGGAAAAAATCCCCAAAAGGAGGCTTTGATATTGGACCCGTTAGTTATCTCAAAATAGAAGGAGATGATGTCGTTTCCCTTCTTCCTCCTACCAATTATTCAACCAAGAAAATGGAGATAATATTATAGTCAACACATTAGCTCCTAGACTAAAAAGCATAGACATATTTTCCATTGAATTGGTTGACGATAGTCCATGGTCAAGGAATCTCATTGTTATAAGCAATATCATCATACATAAACACTTTTATATTATCGTCTTTCAATCCACCTTTCCTCAATATTAGGTATACATGACCAACATAGAACCTACAGAGAATGGCAACACGTGTAAGAAAAAAGAGGCCCTCTACACAACCGAAATAGATTTGCAGTGCGATCCATCAAATGCCATTCCTTACTTATTTTGCACAACGAAAGAATCATTATCCTTTTATACATTAAATTAATTAGACCTTATATCAATCTCAATCACAAAGGAAAAGAAAAAATATGATTTTTTTTTGTTATTTTAATTTTCAAATTCCTTAAGCTTCCAAGAATTGAGTGTCTATTCATGTAATACAGATTAGATGCTTGTCACCTTTGGTAGGGCAGATTTGGTAATATTATTCTTTTATCTATCTTTATATTGCTCTTTGGGTATTTCTCTAATGCGAACTTGTGGCCTTAGTAAATTATTTAGTGAACATCACCATTGAACATTTCTACATGAACATTTAATTGTTTGCAAAGATAAGATTTTGAAATTTTTTTGTAGAAATGTGACAAAGGTATTATTCTTTTTTGTGTAAAGATTAATTGAAAACAGAGGAAAACAAAAGAAAAAACAACCTAAAATACAAAATATAATATGACACTATTTGAAACCAAAGGAATTTTTTTTCAATTTAGATATGACACTTACTATTTGAAACCAAAGAAAAAGTTTTTTATTTTAGTAACCCTATCAGCCTCTCTTTGCACTTTTTGGGGCAATTGCTAGTTCTATATTTTAGGAAAAATAGTTGTCATATTTCTATATTTTAGGAAAAATAGATAGGTAAGGATTTTATCCTCCATAATCGCATTTATAATTTATTATTTTAATTAATTAATTAATTTATATAACTATTAAAAATAATATAATACTAGAAAAATAAATTTATAATGTTTAAATATTTTAGGATAATAAATATTTAATTTTTGATTTCAGGTTTATTTGATGCATATTATATTAAGAAGAGTTTTTCCGGTAGAAATCACATAGGAGAAAAAAAATTTGACGTGTTTCGAACCCACTAGTGTGGTTCATCGACGAGATGAAGATGCAAATCATGTCATAGGCTTAAATAGAGGGTGATGCCTAAAGATCATATAATGGCTATTTTATGAAAATTAATATTTTAATAATGATTATTAAGATCTTAATAATCAATTAAAATATTAAATTTCATAAACTAGTCATTATATGATCTTTTGGTCTCTACATCGCCCTCTAGTCACACTAGCTAGTTCGAAACACGTCGCAAAATTTTCCTCCTATGTGATTTCTACCGAAAATACTCTTCTTAAAATATTTTATTCCTTATGGTGGGTGTATAGACAAAGAGCCACACTTCCAAACTCGAGATGAGTGTGAGAGACATAAATGAAGAAGAGAAGTTTCTTTCCAAATGACATCCTACATGGTTTATCATATATAACACCTTGGTAGAAATATGAAAATGCTTGTGGTAGTGAGCAACACATCTGCAATCAATCATGTAGAACTTGGGAGTAGTACAACTGGTTTGGATCTAGACTTGCAGAGGAATTTGAAGAGTAATGACGAAAAAAATTGGAGATTGGAAGCAACATAATGCTAAGGGGTCATCGACTAAAGACAAACATACACTACTTGATGCCTGCTACATGCATATAATTTTTCAACCATGGGTAGTAGGAAAGTAGTGTGGTGCTACTAGTTTTGGAATGCTAATACATGGATGCTTTAAGGAACACAAAACTTGTGACCATTCTCGATTGGAAAATTTTCAAACAAAACAATTCCCTCAGTGTAACAACTTGCTATAGTTGCTACCTTTGAAAGTTTGGTCTAATCATCATTCTAATTTGGAATTATGCTTAAATTCTAGAAATTATCCTTCTACATTGAACTCGAATTTTGGATTTCTGTGTTTTTGGTCTTTTATCCCTTCATGGAAAAATTATTTTGGAAGGCTTACTTTTCTCTATACAATGAATTCCCATCCTCCCTTTGGTCCTCTTCTCCTCCTTCATCTTGACCTCCCTTCTCTATCTCCTCTCATACTTCCCTAGTTTCATTCCTTTGTGTTTACCTCTCATGTGCTTTCGATTCATAATCCTACCCTCCCTCCTATCTCTGTTTTCCTACTAAGTTTTTTAGGTACTCTATCCACTTCCCTTTCACTTGCTTTTCATTTGGATTTCCCTCTCTATCTTATGCATATCACTATGGCTAGGAAATGGCTATTTTCTCCTTTGTGCATCAATAAACAAGAGCATCTTGATATCTCCCCTCATTTAGAGTATAGTCCCTATTCAACCCACAAAAATTGAGCCCAAGTAGTCGCTCCACTATTTTAGTTGGATACTACTATAGGCTGAAGTTTAGGTGAGCCAATTATCTGCAACAAAACCTCTTTTATGTTAATGATATCAATATGGCCATTAGTATAGAGTTTATTTTCTTTGTTAGAAACAATTTCATTTGAACAAATTCTCATATAGTGAACACTATTATCAATATTAATTTTTTCAACTTATGCTACTGGTCAAATTTTATAAGTGGCAGAGAAATAACTAGTTATAATTATGTGTATCAATTTTTAAAAAGTAATATGAGTGGATTTTCTATATATATATAGATTACATTGGTCCAGTCTTCTAAGTGGCAGACAAATAACTAGTGATAATTATGTGTATTAGTTTTTTAAAAATAATATGAGTGGCTGGTCTCTTTATATATATATAATTTATTTTTAAATTTATTAATTGCATTTTTTTAAAGTTATGTTCATAGGTTAATTTTGAAATTAGAAATATTTAAAAATTGACTTAATCCAAGTATAAATATTTGATTACATATTATAAAGTATTATAATGTAGCATTGCATACATTATTAATTATAAAAATTGCATGTAAACATTGATAATTGTTGCAATTTGACCTAATGATGAACATCATGTTATGACATAACCCTTAATGAACATTGAAATGCAACAAAACCATTCACGATGTTATGCAACCAGCTCAGAAAATAGAAGAAAGAGATAGATCAATGACTTCAAAAGTAGCCTCTTCGAGGGGGCAACCTCCTTTACATTACATAAAATGAACAATTCTTGGATGATACAAATGAGAAGACCTCCTTTCTATATATAGGACTCTAAGGGACACAATATAATTAGAGCCGACATAGTAATAATAATCTAAGGGCACAACAATAACAATAGTGGGCTTCTATGGGGCACAATAATAACAATATGGGGACAACATGGGCACAACAATAACAATAAGAGATAGAATGGAAATAATAATAAGTGAATATGCTAGTAATATAGGGACCTAGCATGGCCCTCTCATTCAAAAAAGTGTTGTCCTCAACGCTTGAGTAGTTCTGGATGCTTTTGTATAAAATTCTCATCCTCCCATGTGGAATCTTCAGCGGGTAAGTTCTTCCACTTTATGATATACTCTGAAATTGATCAATTTCATAGCTGTCGAGTTCTTGTTTCTATGACTGCTTCAGGTTCTAATATGATTTTTCTTTCCTCGTCAAGTTCTCGAAATATTGTTTAAAGTAGGAGCTCCTATAACCTTCTTTAAGCATGAAACATGGAAAACTGGGTGCACTAGGGAAGATGCAGGAAGTTCCAATTTGTGTGCCATAGTACCAATCTTTTGCAACACCTTGTACAAACCATAATACTTTGTGATGAGCCCCAAAAATGGATAATTATGTGGGCTCATTCAGCATCCTAATTCGACTTAATCCACCATTCTCATTAGTTTATTGCATGTTTTTTTATTATATTTATGCTAATAGAGTGAATTGGGTTAGTCATTATGCCAACAAGTCTAATGGGTGCTTTGTGCAGATTTTTAGTCAATTTTGAGACAAAATCAAAGGTTTTAATGAGCACTTGGCAGCAAAATTCGTGGAAGAACAAGGGAGAGGATTTGTAGGAAGGTGTCCCCTTCATTTATGGGCCCTTACCTCGAATTCTCCACCATCAACTCAGAGTTCAAGGGCCACCAAATCAATTATCACAAGGGCAGCCGAGCAAGTGCTAGTAAAAGTGCTATTAACTACAAGTTTTGGCAGCCAAGTTCCTAAAGTTTAGGAGGGTTGTTGGGGTCCTCAATTTGTATAAATAAGAGGGCTTAGGGCCTCATTTCAATTAGTCACTTTGTAGGCAGAAGTTAGCTAGTTTGTAGTTCGATTTTAGTCAGTAGATTAGCTTTGCATTTCAGCACATTTTCAAGTTTTCCTTGTGGACAGTTTTTGATGTAACTATTATTTCTTGCTCAATAAAGATGAATCCAGCTTTGCACCAGCTCTAAATCTCTCTTAGGAGGCTGTAGCTCTTGGGGTTGGGCCCATCTCAAGTGCCCAGTACCTCCTCTATTTATCTTTATGTGTTTTTGCTGCATTCTTAGAATAAAATTTGCTATTTAGATTTAAATCTTGCTTTGTTATTTAGATTGCTTTTGATGGTTAAAGTAGTTTTTCATGTTCAGCTTTAGTTGATAGGTTAATCACAGGGAAGATCTTCAGGAAAAGGCCATCAAGCACCCCTGATTTCACCTCTCCCTCAGTGGGATCAGGAGCTGGGATCAAGGTGACCTTGCTGCCACCAAAAACACTATCTTTGCTTCGCCATGCAACCATTAGTGTTCGATTTTTATTTGAAAAAGTTGGTTACATGTTCAGATTCTTGATTTCTTCGTTTCATAGTTAGTATACATGGTTTCAATGCAAATAAAATTCTGTTCCATTTCTTTGATGTTATCTAGGTCAGATTAGGTCAAAGTAATTAGCTTCTTGATTTTCCAAGTCTTCATTTGTCTAATTCGAAAGATAATGTGCAGAGTGCCTGTAATACCTCTCCATCCACCTGTACTCCATCAATCCCGTCTGCTCCATCCCCTAACTTAGATTCTTTCCTCTCATTTGGTACGTTTTCACACTCTGCCCTAGTTCCTATACTCTCACACAACATTGTTTCTCTTATCTTTGAACCAACCCAATCGCCTTAGCCACTCTTCAGCCTCATTCACCAAGTCCTGGACATCCTCACACCCCTATCTCCCTCCATACCCACTCCTTCATCTTTATTCCTCCATCCATCCTCCAAAATCTCATTTATGAACATCCTGTAGAAAATTACAGAACATCTTGTAGAAAATTCCAGAACATCCTATAGAACCCTTGCAGACTTCCTATAGAAGCTCACGAACGCGGTTTCTTGATAGCCAAACTTTGTGAAACTCTCTGGAAGGGTGCTAGGGACCCCTTAGGCCCTCTTTGAACCTTCCCAACCTTCTGCAATCATTTCCTCTCACCAATCCACCTCTGCACAGTCAAAAACAGTTAAATCGCATGCCTCATAATTCTGCCAACTTACTCAAAAATACAAAAATATGTTCCTTTTCAGATTTCACTTCAAAAGTAGCTTAGTCACATGCATTTTACCTTTCTAAGAGTCAACAACATTCCTTTCTGTAGCTTTCATCATTTTTCTTGCACCAGTAGGGTTAACCGGTAAAACTAGGGTTTACTAGGGTTTGCTAGGGTTTGCATTTCCTTTCCACTTTCAGTTTTTTTTTGCAAGTAGATTAGCCTCCTTTGAGTTAGCTTTCATCCATCAGTTAAAAAGATTCTTCTAAGAGCTCATAGAAGTTTGCTTAAGCCCCTAGCGGACTTGTGCCAACTGATCAAGTGACAGCCGCGGCAAGAACTAGTACTTGTGCATACAGCACCGTCGCTTCCAGGTTTGTTACGAACTACCGGGTTGATAAAATTAAAGAAGGGAGTCTCAGGAGTTGCAGCATTATTGCTACAATACTGGGGCTCACCACTTTGGCGATAAGTTATTATGCTTTTTAGCTTTCTTGAGAGACATTTGTTTGTATGGTTGTAGCCGTAGAAATACCGAGTCACCTACATCAAAAATTCTTTCTCTGTGATGTTGATATGCCTATTGTTTCATTCTCTTTTGCGCCAAAGTAAGGTTATCCTTTAAGAGTTGGAGAACTTTTTATTGATGCTCAATGTGATCTTCCACTGCTTGAACCTTAAAATTTTCCCTTAAATATGATGTGATGGATGGTGGATGATATCCATAAAGTGCCATAAATGGGGTCATTTTTGCTACAATATGGAAGGAAGTGTTATACAACCATTCAACGAGAGGCAAGAATTTGACCCATTCTGTCTATTTATCAGATACAAAGAAATCAAGTTAACCTTCCAAACATTCTTTTACCATCTCATTTTTTCCATGAGATCAAGGATGATAAGATGAGCTATGAGCTAACTGAGTACCCAAACCATAAAATATTTCTGTCCAAAAATTTCCAGTGAAAATAGGATCTCTGTCACTTACAGTAATCTTTGGGTTTCCATGTAGCTTTTGAATTATTTCCATAAATTCAGTAGCAACTGTACTCACTTTAAATGGATGAGATAATGCACAAAAGTGTGCACACTTGGTAAGTCTATCAACTACCACTATGATGACACTCTTTCCTTCAGACTTGGGTAAACCTATGATAAAATCCATTGAAATCTCCTCCGAACGTTGACTTGGAATGGATAAAGGTTGTAATATACATGACGTATTAATTGTCTCAAATTTATTTTGTTGGCAAACCAAACATTCTGCCACAAACTTTTGAATATCATATTTAAGGCCATCCCAAAAAAATTCCTTCTTAACCCTGTGGTAAGTTTTTAAAAATCCTAAATTCCTTCCAAAAGGAGCTCTGTGCAATTCTAGAAGAATATTTTGTTTGAGTTGGGAATTCCTACAGAGGTATAAGCGATCTTTGTGCAATAACGAATCATTTTTACAGCTAAATGTATCAGATGTACTAGGATCTTGCTGCAAATTTTGAATGAGTGCCCACACTTCTTCGTCATTCTTCTATTCATCCCTTTCTTCGTTTATCCAATCTAGTTGGATAATAGACTTTCTTAAGAGTGCATCTGCAACAACATTTTGCTTCCCTTTTTTTAGATGATTTCAAAGTCATAACCCAACATCTTTGTGACCGATTTTTGTTTCTCTTATGAAGATAATCTTTGTTCTAAAAATTACTTAAGACTATCATGATCTGTTTTTACCTTGAAGTGTCTTTCCATTAGGTAAGGTCACTGTTTCTTAAGTGCATGTAGTATTTCCAATGTTTCCTTCTCATAAATAGCTTTGTGCAAATATTTTCCTTTGATTGGACGACTTTCAAAAGAAATGGGTATTTCTTATTGCACTAAAACAAGACCAATCCCATTTCCTGAGGCATCAAGTTCCACAATAAAGGTTTTTGTGATGTCTGGCATAGCTAAGACCGTTCTTGGCACATTTCCTCTTTAAGATGTTCAAAGGCCTTCATTGCTTCTAGATTTAAAAAAATGCATCTTTCTTTAGTAGTGTTGTCAGAGGTGATGTTATTCTCCCATAATTCTTAACAAACTTGTGATAATACCCTGTCAACCCGAGAAATCCTCTCAGATGCTTTATGGATGTGGATATTTTCCATTTCTTAATGGCTTTAATTTTCTATGGTCTACGTTAACACCTTCATGAGATACAATATGACCCAAATATTCCACCTCTTGTACTCCAAAGAAAAATTTGGAGGTTTTTGCATATAATTGTTTCTCTTGCAATAGTTTGAGCACTCTCTCAACATGTTAAACATGATCCTTCAAAGACTTGCTATAGATTAGTATATCATCAAAAAATACTAACACAAATTTTCTAAGGAAGGGTTTGAAATGGAATTCATGAAACCTTGAAATGTAGAAGGTGAATTGGTAAGGCCAAAAGGCATGACAAAAAAATCATAATGACCCTCATGAGTTCTAAATGTTGTTTTTGGAATGCCTTCAGTCTTTATTATGATTTGATGATATCCTAAACGAAGGTCTAACTTGGTGAAGTAACTTTCTCCATGCAATTCATCTAATAATTGATCAATGATAGGAATGTGAAATTTATCTTTAATAGTGATCTTTTTGAGCTCCATATAATCCGGACACATGCGTCATGATCCATCCTTCTTGTTCACAAATACTACTGGAGTAGAGAAAGAACTTCAAATGACTAGGTTGAATTATACCATCCTCTAGCATTTTTGTAACCATACGTTCAATTTCACTCTTTTGGGCATAGGGATATCTGTAAGGCCTGATGTTTGGAGGAACACTTCCTGGAATCAAATGAATAGCATCATCATGATCATGAATAGGAGGGAGGCCTTTAGGAGTCTCAAATATCCTCGAATGGTTGTCCAATACTTTTTGGAGATACGAAGAAATAGATGATTCCAATGTGGGAACCTCTAGTAAACATAATTTTGCAATTACGCCTTGTTGTTATTTCTTTATAAGTTTTGTCATGTTGTTAGAGTTGATTATATTTCCCATTTTCCATGTGATACCCCTTAATTCAAATTCCTTTCCTTCCAAAAAAAATTTCAAGAAAAATTCTTGAAAATTAAAAGCCATCATACCCAAAGATTGCAACCATTGTACTCCTAGTACAACATCAACACCACACATTGGAGGAAAGAATTGGACTATTCAACACATATTATCCCATGGATAGCTTGATATTATGGCACTTTCCAAAGAAATTTATAGTTCCTCCATTTGCAACCATCACTTAACACTCTCGTGTTGGATATAGGAAGCAATTTAATTCCTTGGTTATCTTACAATGAATAAAATTATGGGTACTTCCCGAATCAAGCAACACTATTACCTTTTTCTTCTTGATATGTCCTATTTTGATAGTTTGAGGATTGGCAACTGCTACCAATGCATTACAAGATATGGTTAGATTCATTTCTTCTTTCTCTAGAGTTTGTTCCTTGTGTGTATCATCTTCTTTTGATGTTTCTTGTTCCTTTTCTTCCTCCTCTTCACAATCTATGTAAAATAATTTCTTCTCAGCACACTTATGACCTTTAGTGTATTTTCTATCAAAACTATAAAAAAGTCCCTTTTCTCTTTTTCTTCAATTGTTGTGGTGTCAACCTTGTAGGTTGGGGAAGGCTAGGGGAAACAACACTTCCATCTTTATAGTTGTGAGTGGTAGGCTTCCCTATTGCCATGACTTTTCTTTCAATTTTTCTTGCCAACTTGAATGCCTTCTCCAATTAATCAGGTTCCCAAAGGAGAACCTCACGTTGGATGTTATCCTTTAAAGTCCCTATGAACACATCAATCATATTCTCCTCTGGAATATCTTTTACCCTTATATTCAATTTTTGAAAGTCCTTAATGTCCTCCGCCATTGAACCCTTTTGTTTGAGATTTATCAGTTGGCTAAAAAAGGTGTTGCTTTTTGTATCCTTGTAATGTGCTATCATTTCTTCCATAAAAATTGCCCAAGTGACAATTTTTTTTATGAGAGAAAATCCATCGATACGATAGAAACTGATTGGGTTCCAAATATAAAGTTTCAATGCATACCTTTTGTGTGTTTTTCAGATTATGGAGATCAAAGTATTGCTCCATATGTAGTACCCATGTTATGGGATCCTTACCATTAAAATTCCTCATATCGATATTTGGAACATGGTGGGTCTTCAATACAATGTTAGAGTCTATGAAATCATGACTAACATTTCTTTTATTCTCATCATGAGTTCCCTTTACTACCGTTTCGCCATTAGTAAGCATTTCTTGTAGTAACTTTGTCAATTCTATCTTCAAATCCTCCACGTTGCCTTTAAGTTTTGCTTCCATACCATACATTTTAGCTTCCATGCCATACATCTTAGCTTTCATTCCATTCTTTAAACCATCCAGCTTAGCTTCACTTACTTTTTGTGAGAGCTAAATTTGTTTCACTTGGTCTCGTAATTTTGATATATCATGTTGAATTTCTTCATGTTCTTCATGTGTCATAGTAGATATTTCAGGTTGCTTACGAGGTGTTTCCATTTTATTTCTTCAGGTTATCAATGAATACAAATTATGCTTCACAATTCCCTTTGAATCACTTCAAAATACTTTCTCAAACAAGACATGTAAATTTTAAAAAAAGCTACACACCTTTTGTTTCCGCTTTGTATGAGCGCGATCTTGAAATTACTGCAAATATGTAATTTTGGATCTCAAAGTTCTAAAATTTCAACCTCGAATATCCCTAGAAGTCCTTTTTCCAACCCCGCATGTATGATCACAATTGGATTCCTGAATAATGTTATGCCCAATCTCCCGTGATGACCTAATTATAATCTAGTTTCATAGAGTGAACTTGTATGATGTGCCACATGTCACTGTTTTGAGCTTACTCTCTGAAACTGATACTCAACAAACTACAATCCGTCCTTTTTCTATCACTTTTTACGAAATTTGAATTAGATTCTCATAGAGAAGGTTATGACGAGTTTCCCAAGGTGACTTGTTTGAGAGCTAATTAGGGAGCCTGCAAAAACCCTAAATTCCTTAGTTCATATCTCCGAAAATATAATGAGGCAAGATGTTAAATTTAGGCATCAGGTTCATCGCAATTACATCTCAAATGGGTTTAAATTTCCGATTCTAAAGATTAGTAGAAAAAAAGTTCTAGCAAAAGTTCCACGATGAGTTGTTTGGAGCAGCGAAACCCTAGAATCCAGAGCTCTGATACCAATTGTTATGCAACCAACTCACAAAATAGAAGAAAGATATAGATCAAAGACTTCAAAAGTAGCCTCTTCAAGGGGGAAACCTCCTTTGCATTACATAAAATGAACAATTCTTGGATGATACAAATGATAAGACCTCCTTTTATATATAGGAGTCTAAGGGGTCACAATATAATCAGATCCAACATAAAAATAAAAATGTAAGGGCACAAAAACAACAATAATGAGCTTCTATGGAGCACAATAATAAAAATATGGTGACAACATGGGCAAAAAAATAGCAGTAAGGGGTACAATGACGATAATAATAAAGGAATACACTAGTATTATAGGGACCTAAGAGAGGAACATAGTAATTTAATATACATTAATCGTGATAAATACCGCAATATGAAATATCTATTGTGGAATGTTATAATCCAACCTTTGCGAAACACCACATGTGACATAACCATCAAAGGTTGTAGTAAATCAACGTAAGTCAACCAAGAATAATGTCATACTCTCATATAACCATTGAAAATTTCATAATTCAACATAGTAATGTGGAATAAATTTTGAAGAACAATTAAATTCAACATAAGTCCAATGAGATGAACATCACAATGTGACATAAGCATTTTAAAATATCACAAAATTTGACATAAACCTTATGAACATTGCAATGTGACATTAAGGAATATAAGAATTCCTCATAAGTTGACTATTGAGATGAATATCAATGCATCATAACCATTTTGAAACATAACTCTTAAGGATTGTTGCAAGATGATGTAACCCTTGAGTAACATCACAATGTGACATAGCCAATAAGGAACATGAAAATTTGATATAAACTAATGAATATGAATGTCACAATGTAACATAGGCATTAGATAACATCACAATCAACCATAACCCTTGATGAACATTGAAAGTAACATAAGTCGTAATGGATGCCATAATTGAAAAAAATTATTGACGAGTGTAGTAATTAAAAATAAGGCAACATAGATTAACATAATTATTGTGACAACCATAATCAACCATGGGAAAATGTGATATGGGAATTTCAAAATCATATTTAACCCTTATATTCAAACTAGTCAACCATGGTTAACCAATGATAACCATAATAAATCATAGCGAAGTAAATATAACCATGGTCAACATAAGCCAACGATGATAATTAACACAACATAAAATAACTAATGAGAAATGTAAAAATCTAACATGACTCGTCAGGAACATTGCACTATGACGTTGTAATATACTAAAGATATATTACAATTTGAGTTATAATATAGTGATTGTTATGTAATAAATAACATTCACGTAATAATAGTCATAAACCAATTATTATTTCATGATTAATGTGTAGTCATGGCTTTTACTAAATATATGATATATCACCTAGCACATGTATTTATACATGTATATTGTACTTAGTGAATGATGGCTCAGATATAATTCTTATAATAAATAATTATTAATTAATATGTATTACTTGTCGAGTTTGTTGTCATTCATTACAATGCAGGAGTAGCTGCAACATGTACAAGATGGTGCCAAATGTAGATTTCATTGTTGATGTGAAACTTTGGAGGCCATTGATATGATGGGTTGACAAGAAGATGCAACTTAACCATGAAACCCTAGTTTGAGAAAAAACCCTAAATGATGGGATGAAACCCTAACCGCAAGGTTTCGATCCATTCATGCAGTTGATGATGATGTAGTTTTATATGACAATGATCTAGGGTCATGAATGTTGTTGATTAATGATACGTCTTGATGAAACCTTAGCTCTAGGGTTTGAGTTCCTTGGACGATGGAGACACATGACCTTTTATTGAAGTTTTGAAGCTGCATATCATCGAGTTTATATTGGAAACCTTTACAGATAGATTCACCTTGACTTGTTGATTCTTGTGGTATGTTGAGTGTTCTATGGGTCCTCCTGGTTTGTGAGACATTAGAGAAATTTTGAGGTCTAAAATGGGAATCCTAAGGAATATTATAAAATAATAGTGCAAATAATAAAATAAGATTAGATTACATCATCAAATTTTAGAGGGAAAAAGGAAAAAACTATTTTTTCAACTTGTATTTTCAACTTATATCCCTATGGTTTTACTAAAATTTTGAGTGTAAGAACTCATTGGATGTAGAATATAATTCCTCATCCAAGGAGTACCCATGTTGCATACTTTCAACGGATCCCGCTACACAAAAAATGAGAAATACATGAAAAAACATGATTCCATTCACGTTTTTGATTTATTTCTCATTTTCCATGTAGCACGGTCAATCAAAAGTACGCAACATGGGTAGTCCTTATATGATAAATTAAATTACTCATCGAATGAGTGCTCTTACTCAAAATTAGAGTAAAACCGTAGGGAGATAAGTTAAAAATACGAGTTGAAAATTAGTTTTTTTATTTTTTTATTTTCTAATCTTTATACTTTTTTACTCCAAAAAAGGTGAATCATCCCCCATGGTTGACATAATCACCTTGAATCCTATTGGTTCGTACAAAGTTGATTTTGGTTGTACAATTTTTTTTGAGGTCAATATGAGAATTCAAAATTTCACTAATGATATGTCGAATTGAAGTTGAAGTCTCAACCAATGGCCCTAAACATGTGGAATACCCTCCTTAAGAATGATGATGTGACAACGAGTATGATGACACAAAAATATATTATGTGTTCATGGGTTTAGAAGAATATCATCTTGGTTTAATTAAAAAAAGGGAATACTTTTAATTAAAGGAATTCCATAAATTCCTTTTCGACCATAAAGTTTATGGAGGGCTTTCAATTAAGCAATGGGTGTAATACACTTCCAAAGTAAATTTAAGATTAAACAGAATCAAAAGCGTCAAGAAATAATGAAATTCGAAGTTGAAATTTCAATATTCCCTCCAATTGTTGAGTTGATTGACCTATTCGAACCCTATAAAATGAAACTCGTTACATCCAATTAGGCATGCATACATTCTCAGGCCTATGGAGAAAATCATTTTTGTGACTAACAAAGTTCTGAAGTGATTTTCAATTCTCTAAGGCAAGGTGGGTTTGAGATTATCGAGTATAGTTCTCTTTTCAATTTCCCTGTGGCCTAGTGTAATCGTCTCAGATGATCGATGTTGGTGGTTTTGTGGGTTTTTTCCCTTCTTTTTATATGATATACATTGAATTATGATGAATGTATATATATATATATATATATATATATATATAGACACAGTTGAACATGTATTTTATTAAGTGTCTCATCCCTTGTAGTGAAAACGTAGCATGCTCTTAAGATTTCACTTTGTACCTACAAATTTATGGTAAGTAGATAGTTGAAAGGAGTTTTTACACATCCTTATCCTTACCTCTTCCATTAGCTAGGCTCACAACTCATTTTTCAACAATCTTACGAGGTGCATTATTTCCAAAGGTCACATCACCTTTCTTAATTAGTTTTTGTGAGAAAAAAATAGTTTTGTTTCCTAACATGTGCCTGGAAAAACCACGGTCCACATATCCATGGCTTCCTTCATTATGAGCATATACAACAATATTACAATTCTTTGTATTTTCATTTTCCTTTCAGTGTTTAGGTTGCTAGCTTGTTTTCTTGATAATTGGATTAGGCCTTTTATTTCTAGGTTTGCAATTAGTTGCTCTATGGCCAAAATTTTGACAGGCATCATATTGAATCAAATTGTTGAAAGGAGAGAACAAATTATTGTGCATGCGTCTCTTCATCCTTTGGTTGATAGACTGATTATTTGGCTGATATTTTTTTCTTCATGGCATGAGCTGTCTAAATGATAAATTCACCTAGAAATTCACTATCTTGCGCACATGATTTGTACAAGTAAAACAATAACCTGCAAATATGTCTTCATACCCAGGAGAAAATCAATTTTACAAGGTTGGATGAGCTCTTCTCTATGAATCCAACCTTCAAATATTTTACTTTTGCTTAATCATATTTCTCCTCTTATTTTGCACATGGGAACTTCACTGAAAAAGCAATGCCATATCATGTGCGTTCATATTGGGGGATAAAAAATGAGGAAAAAATGAAATAATATATTGAGCATATAATAGGGGGTAAAGGGCTTTTATATGTTGTATAGGAATACATGTATTATAAGGTATTGTTTATACAATACATTGGCCACACAGAGGCAAAAAATAAGTGGGCCAGAGAAATAGAGGTCCAAGAGTATTGTGGGAGCAAGAAAGAAAAATCTATGGTAATATTAGGTCAACAATAGCCTGATATTCAAACTTATGGCCCTGGTAGTAGTGACATTCTCCTTTATCTTTCATTTTCATCATTTTACTTGAATTTTTAACATTACCATGAAATGACTCAGGATGTTTTAGAGTGGTTCTAACCTCATTAGATTGCACATGGAGAAAGTAGAATTTTAGATCTCACTTAAAATCCAAAAAACTTATTTATTTTTTCTGGATTTCAGGATTGGGGGGACCACAATGTTTCCATTGGATTTTGTCATGTACTAGGGTATGAAATGTTCGGTGTGGAGCCTGATTATCTTCTTTATTTAGAGGTATCGCCACATTGGACCCCAGTTCGTAATGTGGCCGCAACGTCGCCCGTAAAATATACGTTGCAAGGGGGGTCCAGGGGGGAGGCCCCCCCTGGCGGGGGGATCGGGGGCGTTGCCCCCGAAGCTAAAAATAGATGTAAAATTTTCTTGTAAAATGTTGTAATTTTGTAGTCAATTTGAGTCGTTCATTAGGCGGAGATCTGATGGTAGAAGTTATGTTTAATTTAGGGCTTTTTCCCTAGAAGGCAACCCCTCACTATAAATGAGGGAAACGTATTACGTCTATGTAGATCTGTATTCTGAGTGAGAAAGAGATAGGAGATTGTGTGAGAGTGAAGAGAGAATTACAATGGATCTTTTGTAGGTTGTATCTCTTCAATTTGCTGGATAATATAAAAGGAATGACTGGTTGTTTCTCTGTGGACGTAGCCCAAATTGGGTGAACCACGTATATCTATGTCTCTCTTGTTTTATGTGTTTTCTGTGTTTGTATTTCTGCAATATATTTTATGTGTTCCATTGTTCTGTAATATATAATTTTCTAACATGAAACTCATATTTAATCAAGAGAACCAAGTTCTCTATGTGCCTTGATGATAGTGACATTGGTTGTCAAACTCCTCTGTCATGACCCTTCAAAAAATGTACCTTTCACTCAAATGAAATATTGACATAACATGCTACATTTTTTGTACCTTATGTTAATGCTTAGAGGGTGATATTAATGACAAAGATCCCAAGATAGAAAATGATTTTGATGATATGTAGGTATTTATTATAGTGTGATTTTTTTGGATGCTAGATGTCATCCAAAGTCTATTTGTTGATGTATTTTTGGTTAAGAGATGGATTGCACTAGGTGTTATTTTGGTTATGTGCACCCTTACATCCTATATAAATGAGAACTTGTAATTTGTGGACCTATCGTTGATGAAGGTTATAACTACTAGATGAATGATTTCATATGGTTTAATCCATGCTTTTATTTTTTATCACAAGTTCATCATTCTACAAGCTTTTGTTGACATATATGCATCATCATATATAAAATATATATTATATAAAATTCACTCCGAAAATCACTCCCAACTTGGGAGCTTTTGAAAATGTCACTACTCACTCCTGCTCCCACTCCCACTTCCTACTTCTAGTCTCACTTCCTGCTTGTTCCACCGCTCCCAAGTAGCCTTGCTCTAGAACATACATGCATCACATTACTACTACTTATATAATCTATGTCTAATGTGTGCGTTAAGATTTTTTACATGTTGCTACACTAGTGATCCTCTCAATGATGGGTCAGTAGATAATACAACATATATGGCATATATGTGATGAATAGGTTGATAGAAAGTGAATGAGACAATGATATATACTATTTATTGGTAGAGGGCACATGCATGCCATAGGAGATAGTGAAATAGACTATTGTTTGGAAGAGAGTGCATGCATGCTAAGGGAACACATGTCACAACTTCAATTAATTCTAGTTTAGATGTTGTTTCAAATTTAGCAATTTCAATTTTGGGTAGAGTTTTTCTATTATTAGAGCTTTTCTTTTGTTATTTTTATCATGCATGATATATTCTTACTAAGAGACTACAGATCCTTAGTCAATTAGAATATTTATGCATGAGAAATTCCCATATTAGGTAGAGGACACAGATCTCAAGGAAGGGATGCATGATTGCATGCTCTGATTCATTTTTTGATGGAGACACACTTACTTGGCACTCTTAGCATGCAACTATGGTGCACTAGGTGATCAGGTTAGGGATATGATTTGACAAAGTACAACCAAATATGATTTTTCATGTGTCCATATTCATTGTACTTTCTCTCCTCTTCTTTTCTATAAACAAGATGAAAGGCACACCATTGTTTTGGTTATCGAGGTTTTATTTTGAACTGTTGTAGTGTATCTTTTTCAGTATTCAATAGAAGATAGATGCAATTGAGAGTTAAAAACTATGTATTTTCCATTCAAATTTTCCACACATGTATTTGTAAATCAACCAACTTATATCTGCCTCTTTTTTATTAAAACTTTCAAGTTTTCAGCTACCTAGTATTTAGGTTATTCTTTCTAGGTGTAGAATCTACTTACCATTGTTAATGAAAATAAAGGGATATAAATATAAAGGGGTATAAAAAATGTTTATGAAAAAATGAATACCTACAATATCTAGTGAAAGTAGGGGATTTTTAAATTTGGAAGGTGTATTGGGTTAGTATTGGTAGGGGGTTAAATAAAGTGATTTTTAGAGTTATTTTCCAATATGTAATCAAATTAAGGGTATTATTTAGTATGCCACAAATGCACATGCTATGTTAGAGGTTAATTGAGTGAAGCCCCTGTGATTTTGCAACACTTGATTTGTCTTTGGCGAAATATTTTATTTTGTGCTCCCTTTATCTCTTGTCCATTGCATTGCATTAATTTTGGTTACTACATTGTCTATAATTTTTTCTGCTTGCACAAAGGTAATCACTGTCTTGCCCTTCACATCAGCTTTTGATCTTAACCCAACCTCAAATCCATGACCTACTCTATTATTGGAGACCCTTTATGCATCAAGGATCGCATTTAAACTTTCAATACCTTTTCCAAATTTCTCAATAAAGCTCAGTTGAGTTTTAGCTTTTTCAAGATCTTTTCTCAGAGAAACAATTTCTCGTTCAAGCCTTTCACATGTTTGATTTTTCTCACAAAGATGTTGATTTAGGATTTCTTGAATCTTCTTATCTTATTCAATTTGTAGGAGTAGAGGTTCAATAACTTTAGTTTTCTCCTTCATCAACAATTCTTTTTGTGTTTTATTTTTCTTCCTCGGCCTCTGAAATTCTTGAAGAGCACTGACCAACTCACCTTATAAGTCCACTTTGGCATCTTCTCCATCAAAATCAACATCCTATACTTCTAGATTATCTATAACCCTGAGCATAAATTCCTTTGAGCTTTCATATTCTTTGTCCTCATCTGATGATTGGCTGCCTTCAATTTCACAAGAGATGGAATTTTAGGTGTATAATATTTTCTTCATAGCCTTATTTTTAACCTTTTGCACTTTTATAAACTTCTCTCCAGGGTCATATTCATTATTCTTGTTTTTTGGACTCTTGGAAGCATAGTGACTTAATTTACCACAGTTAAAGAACTGAAAGTATCTTATCTTTGTACTCTATTGAGACTCTCTTGAGCTTCCTCACATTCTTAGCTTCCTCTTTGTTTAATTCACAACATTAATCATTATGTTCTTCCTTGGGCTTCTTATCTTATTGGAATGTTGACCTTTTTGTTGTTAGCTTTCCATTGGCAATTCTCATCTCATAGGCAAGAAGTGTGCTAAGTAGTTGGTCCAAAGTGAGAGTATTTACATTTGTCATCTCTTAAATGGCTGACAGCTTGGGATTAAATATATGAGGGAGAGATCTCAACCTTTTTTGAACTATTACTGGCTCTTTTAACTCTTTATCAAGACCTATTATAGTGTTCACAACCTCATCAACTCTAAGAAAGTACTTAGAAAAATGTACATCATCGTGCATCTTCAAATATTCGAATTTCATTCTAAAACATTGAAGTTTGGCTTAATTTATCTTGTTCTCACATTCATAGCAACTGCTCATCTTGTCCCAAATAGCTTTTGCAGTAGCGAAATCCATGACCTTGACTAGTTCTAATTAAGGTAGGCCAACTATTATAACATTCATAACTTTAGCACTACATGTAAACTCAATATTATGATCTCTACTAATCAAGGCTTGAGGCTTTTGATATTTTTCTTCCATTGCATCCCATACATTAGCACCAAGATATTGAATATAGATTTTCATCTTGACATTCTATAACACAGTTTGTTCCATTGAACATCGGTACCCTATTGGTGTATCCTCCTTCCTAGTTTGCCAATGTCCTTGATATTTCTTCCAATTGTTAAAATAATATTGTAGTAACCTGGTGCCTTTAACACCAATTTTAAGAAATCATGGAAATATGGAGGGGGGTTGAATCAATATTGAGGGATTTTTACAACTTTCTTTCACTTGTAAAGAATACTAGGACACCAATAATCACATCAACAACAATTCATATAAGCATCACAAGAATCAACATAAGAAGTACAAATAGAACACATATTCTTGAAACTTTCCTTCAGTTACTTTCACAAAGGCAAGCTTCAACTTGTTGTTACATAATTCTCTAACTATAACCAAAAGGAAGCCACTACTCCCTCGTTTATTAGCTACTACTGAAAGGGGCAACTACCCTAAGCTTATTAGTTACTAATGAAAGGAGCTACAACCTCTAACTTGAGAGGAAAACTTGCAAATATATTATCTTCCTTATAGATTCTTCAATTAATGAATTCCAAGACCTTTATACGAAGACCAAGTCCACTGTAGACTTGAAATTTTTGGTCCTCCTGCAGTTGTTGCAGCCACACATGTGAGCTTCTTTTACCATCCTAGGACTTCCTTAGACCTTCGCTTGAACTTATTTCCTTCTTTTCTTCAATATTGAACTTGTACATGAGAACCCTAGATTTACTTCAAAAACCCTAGCCTTCCTTCACATGCGTGAGCGAGAAATAGCCCAACACCAAGTCTTCTTTATCCTCTTCCTTCTTTGATGCCTTCTTCCTCTTCTTCCTTTTCTTGAATGAGTGAGAGATTAATGTGCTCCAAGGAGGTCAAGTTTCCTCCTTTATATAGGCTTTTCAAAGGTGTGCGTGGCTCCTCAAATTAGGTTGACTTGATATTGGAGGGTATTTTGACACTTCTAAAATAATTTTCTTTACAAGTTACAATGTTCCAGAAGGGGTCTTCAACCTATGACAATGACTATTTTGACTTGTTGACCTAGGACAAACCCTAAAAGCACTTAATGGGTGCTTGACCTATAAAATAAAAAACCTTGAGCATGAAACCCATACTCCAAAAATAATAATAATAAATTTTATTTCATTTTACAATTTGGAAGAAACAAAAGTACATTTCATATTTATGAAGACCGAACCTAGTTACACAATTTTCAACTCTCCCTCTTAACTCGCGAGGTATTCATAAATGGTACATGGCCATTCTCAATATGAAGAGATATCATAAGAAGAGTTAGATTTGTAACCCATCTGTTTAGCATCATAACAACCAAAATTGTTATATAGAAAGGCCTTGACTAACAACTCTATCTCTCCACAAGGTTAGAGCACAATTCTAATGAGACCATTGATCTATAAACACCATGATCATTGTCTCTCAAGGTACATACCCCACCTAGGTGTTCACAGAGTATGACCTTCCTTAGACTATTCTTATCTTGGATAGATAGTACTCAAAGAATATCAGTCCACGACTACTCTTATCTTGGATGCCCTACCTCATCCTAAAAGATTATCGGATGTTGGATGCTTACCCAATCCTCCACTCTATCTTCCCAAGTGAAGACAATAATGATGTGTCTATCTCTCCCTCTCAACTAGGGAGGATACATCAGCCAAACCAAGCTTTTTATCAAATACACGATCTTCTTATTAGGAAGAGATTTTGTCAATATGTCAGCTACCTGCTCATTAGTGGAGAAATATTATAGCTGTAACACACCATCTTGTACTAACTTCTGAATGTAATGATACTTTTTGTTGATATGCTTCATATTTTCATGAAACACTAGGTCTTCAAGAAATCGAATACAACTGGTGCTATCACAATGTATCACTATAGGGTGCATAAGTACTTCAAATATGTCAAATAACAGCTTCCTCAACCAGACCACTTCTCTACTTACTTCACAGGTTGCAATATACTCTGCCTCAAAACTACTCAAGGAAACTATATTTTGATTTATGCTCATCCATGAGATCATGAAGGATCCAAAACTAAAACATACTCATGTAGTTCTCCTTCCATCCTACTCACTGCCTCCCTAGTTGAAATTTGTATATCCAATCAAGTGGACATCGTTCCTCCTATTGTATTTCAAGAAGTAGTGGATAACTCCTTATAGATAGCTCAAAATATGTTTTGCTACTATCCAATGATCATACTTTGGCTGCACTTGGAATTGAATGAGAACATTTACTCCAAAGCATATGTCTATTTGAGTATTCACCAAGTACGTTTGGGAGCCAATCAATTGTCTGTACTCAGAAGGATCCATAGGGTTTGATTTAGAACTCCTTATTCTTTTCAAATTTGTTATCATTGGGGTTGTCATTGGTTTGCAATCCATAATGTCAAACCTCTTCAACATCTTGATCACATAATTTCCTTGACCTAGATAGATCTCATCGGGTCCTTGCCAAACTTCTATTCCAAATAATAGTGCATCGGCCCTAGATCCTTCATGTCAAATTATGCTGTTAGTTGCTTCTTACATTCTTTAATTCAACTTTTTGCACCTGTCAATATAAGGTCATTCATGACATACATAACAATTATTACTGACTCTTCCTTCACCACCTTAATATAAAGGTTTGGATTAGCAGAACTCTTTGTGAAGCCTAATATTTGAAGGTATACATCCATCTTAACATACCATGCCCTTGGTGCTTTCTTGAGGTCATATAATGCCTTCTTAAATCTGCACACATATTCCTTTATATATTTAACTTCAAATCCCAATGGTTGTTCTATATATACTTCCTCATCAATTGTTTCATTCAGGAATGTAGTCTTGATATCCATTTGGTGTATGCTCCATCTTGTCAATGTTGCTAAAGAGGCCAATGAACATATAGTGGTATACCTTGATGTTAGAGAAAATGTCTCTTCATAGTCGATGCCTTCTTGTTGAGAGAAGCCCCTAGCCACAAATCTTGCCTTATATTTATCAATACTTCCACATGTTTCATGTTCGATCTTGTAGATCCATTTGGAAGTTACCACATAAAATGTCTTCAGGCCTAGGTACGAACTCCCAAACTCCATTCTTCATTATAGATTGATATTCTTAAGTCATGGCTTCCTTCCATTCTTGGTGATTGGCAATTTCTTTGAAAGTTTATGGCTTTTCTTCTATAAGTTTTTTCATGTAGGTTGTGTACCCATAGTATCATTTGGGCTTCTTTCTCTCCCTGAATGTGCCCTGAGTTGTTCCATGACCTTACGCATCAAGTAGTGTAGACTTCAACCAGCTAGGTCTCTTTCTAGTTTCAGGGATAACCACAGGTTGTGTAGGTTCATTGGGACCTTCATCTTCATGATATGCTTCTTCTGCTTCCCTAATAACTTCTTCTTCAAATACTATAATTTCTTCATCATTAGAGTCCATAGGGAGATCCTTTGATTTATTGAATGTAATACTTTAATCAAATATCACATCTCGACTAAATTCTATTCAGTGTCCTTCCTTTATGTAGATCCTATAGGTATTAGAGGAGTTACTATAGCGAACAAATGTTCCCTTCATCCTAATGTATCCATATTCTTTATTTTGTCCTTAGGTATATGAATATAGGCAAGAGAACAAAAAATTCAGAGATGATCTACGACATGTTTCTTCCTAGTGAATACTTCTTCAAGAGTTCTGCTATTTAGTGGCCTGTGGGGACTTCAATTTTGTATATATACAATTGCCTTTGTAGATTCTCCCCACAAAAATTTCGGTAAGTATTGATCATGTAACATTGCTTTTACACTTTCTTCAATGGATCAATTCTTTCGTTTTGCAACTCCATTTTGTTTTGTATTATATGGGGATATTATCTCCCTCTTAATCCAAAAATCCTTACCGAAAGATATGGCTTCCTTGGATGTATATTCTCCTCCATTATCGGATCTTAATATCTTGATTCTTCTTTATGTAAGGTTTTGTACTTCAACTTTTTATTCTTGAAATTTTGTAAATACTTCATCCTTGGATTTCATTAAGTAAACTCAAGTCTTCCTTGAATGATCATCTATAAATGTGACATAATATAGATGACGTCCAAGTGATTGAGGAGTCATAGGACCAAAGACATTAAAATGAATAATATCCAAGATTTCTTTTGACCGTGAAGCACTGCTTCAAAATGGTCTCTTGTTGTTCTTACCAAATGCACACCCTGTGCATACTCCTTCGTGATCTTCTTGTAGTTCGGGGATTTAATCTACTATTGAACTTAGAGTTGGAAGGATTTTGAGATGAAGATGACCAAATATTCTATGCTAAAGCTCACATGGGTTGATTTCAATGTGAACGAGAGCTTGAGCAAGAGGAGATATCAACTGTAAAGTATTCCTTCACAAATGTCAATTGCTCTAGCATTTTCTATGCTTGATTTTTTACTCCATACTACGAATTTTCCATCACTGAAAGCCACTCTATCACCTTTATCTTCTAGAATTAAAATGGAGAGTAAATTCTTATCTAAACCTAGAACAAATAGGATGTTGTTGGGATCAATATTGCCTCCTTTCTCCAATTCTATCGAGGTTGATCCAATTCCTCTTACAAGGTATCTCTTATTATCTCCAAGTTCTATAGGGTAAGAAGATTTTCCTTTTTACAATGTATCTAGTTGCTTGTGATGACTAGTCATGTATTGAAGCACCACCATTGATCACCCAAATATTTGCATCCTGAAATGTGCGAGTGAGTGCCAAGAAGATCCCTTCATCCTTTGTATTTATCACTTTCTTCTTTGGAGTAAATAGAAGATTCAATACTTCCTTGATACCTTTATTTAGATGGCTTGCTAGCTTTGAACACTTCTTGAGAAACTTCTTCAATGTAGTAGAGATCTTGATAATGCCCTTAACCAACCTTAGTTATGATATCATGTTGAGAAATCTAAAGAGCAAGGTTTAGAGTGATTTCTTTTACTTTGATAAATTCTTATGATGTCATTTTAATTATCTTACTTATTAGATTCACTTAGTATTATTATGTTTGTGTATCATCGAACAACTACCAAAAGGAAGAAGAACAAGAACACAGAATATAGGTTGCAAGCCATGGCCAAAACCTCCCCAGTTGAGAGGAAAACATGCGAATATCTTCTCTTCCTTATAGACCCTTTAATTGATGAATTCCAAGACCTTTACACAAAGTCCAATACCCTCCAAGACCAAGTCCAACATTTCCGGATATTGTCCAAGTCAAACCCAGTCAAATCTCTTCCAATAGCACAACTTCAACCTCTAGTTGCAGAATTTCAACCTCCATTGTAGGCCTGAAATTTTCGACCCTCCTGTAGTTGTTGCTACCACAGATGTGAGCTTATTTTATCCTCATAAGACTTCCTTATACTTTCACTTGGATTTCTTGGACTTTTGGAGCTTGAGGATGGATTTTTGTGACCTTCACTTGACCTTCTTGCCTTCTCTTCTTCAAGGTCGAACTTGTAGAGGAGAACCCTAGACCTGCTATAGAAACCCTAGCCTTCCTTTGCACGTGTGAGAGAGAAATAGCACAAAACCAAATCTTCTTTTTCCTGTTCCTTCTTTGTTTCCTTCTTCCTATTCTTCCTTCGCTTAAATGTGTGAGAGATGAATGTGCTCCAAGGAGGTTGATTTTCCTCCTTTATATATGCTTCTCAAAGGTAGATGTGGCTCGTCAAATTAGGTCAACTTGCCGATTGCAAGGTCGACTTGATCTTAGAGGGTATTTTGACACTTTTAATTTTTTTTCTTTACAAGTTAAAATGTGCCCAAAGGGGTATTCAACTCATGAAAATAACTCTTTTGAATTTTTGACCTAGGGAAAACCCTAGAAGCACTTAATGGGTGCTTAACCTATAAAATAAAAGACCTTGAGCATGAAACCCATGCTCCAAAAATAATAATAATATTTTTTCTTTCATTTTACAATTTACAAGAATCAAAAGTACATTTCATATTTATGAAGATGAAACCTAGTTACACATTTTCAAAAGTTCCATGTTGAATAGGGGTCTCGCGCCTTGGTTGTTCATTGAATTTCTTTATTAAATTAAAAACAATTGAAATATTTCAGGGAACAAGGTTTGGAGAATTTCCTTTGTTGCGCACTTGCATTTGCTCCTGACTTTTGACTAGGCTGAAGGCACTCCTAAGTACCACATGGTCGAGGGTTGGAGGTTGAAGCTTATTTTTTTTGTGTGTAATCATGACTATCTCGTCTGCCAACTTTCCTAAAGGCCCGAATAGGTCAAGGTCAAGGCGTATCTAGGCCCGACTCAGAACCTTTCTGACTTGCAACCTTTACTAGTTTTACTATTTTAACCTTTTTAATTGCTAATTTTTTACCTACAATAACTTTTGATCCACGAAGATTTTTTAGACTTCAAAATAAAATCGGAAAGATCTTAAAGATATCTATCATTTGATTAGTTTCCAAGTGCACTTGAGATGATCCGTGATATTGAAAATGGCTCCAAATTCTCTGCTCCTTTATCCATCTACTTGCAACCATCTTTTCCTTCGCCATCAATTTTCCACCAATGAAAACTTATATCTAACACCAAGAGGGGTGTCAATGTCCTTGATCAGGAAGTTCGAGGGTTTGTATAATGTGAAGAAGAATATTGGGGAAGTTGCTTATGATCTTGATTTACCACCCATGCTACCATGTTGCATGCATCATAAGCATTCAATTTTCCACATCAGTAAGTTGATGAAAGGCCGATTAGTTATGGATGACCCTGAGAGAGCAACACCACCGCGTGGACTGGCTATGATCTGTGATCATTTGGATTTGGAGCTTGAGGATATTGTTACCTACATGACCATTGAATTTGGAAGAAATAGAAAGTGGGAGTACCTAGTACATTGGAAGAGTGCATTAGGCGAAGAAGGTTGGGAAATAAGAAAGTCATTATGGAGATGGGAGAAAGAGATTGAGCAGTTTGAGAACAGTCTTAGAGAACCAAAAATTGTTGAGGATGATAATGACTTAGGGTAGAGGACGATGTAATGCCCCCAGGCTATCCCGAACACACCCACCTTGTGAGATGAGTCACCATCACAAGTGAGCACTTCGAGTGCGAGTCTAGACATGTTAAGTTGAGAAGAGGCAGAGTTGCACATGAGACGAGCCGAAACGTGGTTTCAAGAGCGACACACAAGATGGGTTGAGATGTGGCAATCCACTGAAGATGAGTGACTAACTGAGGGCATGCGACCGAGAACGGGCATAGGGGGCTTCATTGGTGGATCAATATCATACCACATGCAATCATATTGGGGGAAATATATTGAGAAAAGAATGACATAATATATTGAGTATATAATAGGGGGTAAAGGGTTTTTATATGTTGTATATAACCAAATGAGGCTCAAAGTTAATGAAAAAATATAAAAGGGTATAAAAAATGTTAATAAAAAAATGGATACTTTCAATATCTAGTGAAAGTAGGTGTTTTCTAAATTGGGAAGGTGTATTGGGTTCATATTAGTAGGGTGTTCAATAAAGTGGCTTTTAGAGGTATTTTCCAATATGTAGTCAAATTAGTGATATTATTTAGTATGCCATGAACACACGTACTATATTAGAAGTTCATTGAGGGAAACCTGATGAGACAAGAGGACCAAGTTACGTGATGTAGAATCACATTAAATTGATAAAATTGGTGCATTGATTAGAGAGATATGGCATGCATAAATAATCTAAGAGGAGAATCGAGTGATGAGGAAACACATCGCTTGACATATCAAGAAGAGTTATTGCAGACTCGAAAGAGTAAGCATGAGATGGAGACGAGCTTGCTCTAGCTGAGCATGCTAATAGTTGGATGAAGACGAAGTTCGTGAGTGGTTTGTGAAGTCATTTTAGTTAGCAATAGTGGTTATTCGAGACACATGTTATTTTACTTTGTGTAGGGAAGCTCTGGGGCTATGACAGGACTTATTAAATGTTGTATTGATATTAAATGTTGTATTGGAAGTAAGCGAAGGTTGAAACTGAAAGTATTGTATTAATGTAAGAATTACATAATAGAAAGTTTTATGTAAAGAACGTTTTACATTACAAAAATTTCTAAAGGGATACTTGTGTTATCCATTTTTCAAAATTTGCAACTTAAAATGGATAATACACCAATCTTAATATATACCTATTCTTAGAAATTATCAAGAGCATTTAGTGTTTTAAAGATTTTGAAAATTGATGTTCACCGTATGACAATTTTATTATTCATTTTATTTATATAATATGAATAATTAAAATAATTATCAAATTTAAATAAAATTTGAGATTTAATATTTAAATTATAGCTATGTCACTCTGTAACAATTTAATAATATACTTTTATTTAAAAGTTAGATACTTATTTTTAGTAGTAATAGTTGATAGATATTAATTTATAATAAACATTAAAATACTTACTCATGATATATTTTATTTCAAATTGTTAAAAAAAACCTTACAAAAATTAATTAAATTATAATTTTATTTTAAATACTATTATTATTAATGATAAAAAATTATTACTAGAATTTTTTGTAAGTTTGTAGGACTACATCTTTATCATGTCCAACTTCTTACCCTATTAGCCGATAGCACAAGATTTGAACCTGATTTAAACCCAAGACTTCCTATTCAATGAGACTTCTACCAACAACTGAGCTATATAAAATTAAATAAATATCATTTTAAGAAAACATGTAACAAGATTTTTAACTTTGAAAGTTCACCTTCATTTTATCATGAAGATTTACCCTCATTTTATTACAAATATTCTTACTTGATAAATAATCTTTGTTATAATAAGATAGGTCAATATTATATTTATCAATACTACATACCCAAAAAATTATATAATATTTATTATTAAAATAATTTATTTTAATTAATAAATTTAATTAAAATAACAAATACAACCCAACTACCTTGGAAATATGTGAATTTTTAAAAAATATTTAAAAGAGTTTCGATCATAACGGTTACCTAATAATTAAGTTAATATTACAATTGTAAAACATATTTATTTTTCATTTCATATAGACATAATTACCAGGTCAATAACCCATACTCATAAGTCATCTAGAAAGCCAACCTCATGATCCATTTGACAACTAACCCGCATTTAATTGGTCATGCATTTGGCATCACAAGGTCAGATTCCTTGTGATTAGCAGGTTTCAACTTTATTGCGAGCGCAAGCGTATGCGTCTCTCATCCCTAGGCCGGATTAGGATTAGTTGTGAGTAGCAGGCATCACTTGATTGTGACCATTCGCCACAGATACCCTACAATTAATTCCACCAAAAACATACGAAATTTCGATATAGTTCGATTTGCACACGTGAATGCCTTGAATTCAGCCCAAAAGCGTGCTATTCTTTTCCGACAGCAGAGCGGATCTGTCGGTGGAGAGAGAAGAATCAATCCTAACACCTCCTCTATTAATCCCATCAACCACATCATCATCTACTTCACATTGCTTTAACCGCTATTTGATATTCGATATATTTGCAAATCTACACGAATTCAATTTTGTTTGTTTGTTTGTTTTTGTTTTTTTTCGGTAAATTGTAATGAGTAGTAAATTTTTAGTTATAATTTGGGATCTGAATTTTTTATTTTTTATTTTCAGAGATTATATATTATTTAAATTACTCAGGATACAGTTTGAATAGATTTAGTGGTTAAAAATACTTGTTTTTTCTCAAAAGATTATATGTTCAAAACTAGAGGAACTAGAGTATTTATGTTTTTTTTAGGCTTAACAGTCAAATCACTAAATGAAAATAGATCTCTTGTCCCACAAACAAAAAAAACTCCATACACTAATTTGATGTCTTGCTTAACTTTAACCTTAAAATTAAATAATAATAATAACTTTTATCTTATAAAAATAACCAACCCTCCCTTTTTAAAAATAAATAAAGTGAAACCGCTTATTCCAAACAAGGACCAACAGTTACCTCATATATATCCGCAGTATTTCCTTTACTGAAACAGGATTCTGCAGCTTCATCAGCGATCAATCGGCTCTCATTATCTTTATCCGTTGACCATGATAATGGACGAGTAGCAGTAGCATGTAACCATTCTGCTTATCTTTTGTGAGCTCTATCTAAATATTGTGCACATAAAGGTGGGAACCCTTTCTGTTTCTATTGAAAAAAGAGAAGCCTTTCTGTATATACAGAAAGATGGAGACTACGACCTGAAATAGCTATGTGCCGAAGTCAAATTAACATTGGATATGGAATCATATTTTCAGTTTTTAAGGTATAAATGTTCAAAATTTTTCAACATTTAAAAATTTCCCATCCAGAATTATTACTTGATTTAAATTCAAATTTAATAACTGTGCTTTAACTACTAAATTCCCCACCATTTCAACAAAGAATGATGGGCAACGGCCTTACCATAGGAGTTATTATAGTACTGGTGCTCTCACTGTTTCTAACTAGGACCATTTCAGATTTCTCACCTCCCCAAATCGACTTCAGATATCAAACAACTACGGGGTGGAGCCATTGATGTTGTTATAAAATAATTTGGCGAGGGATGGTCGCTGTCGTTAGAAACTGCGCAACGAACAAATCCCACCATCACCATCAGACAAGCCATTATTGCATTGCTATTTTCTATTAACTTCATTGTCTCATGCCAGAATTCACAATTTCGTAAATCAAATAATTTCAAATGTTGAGAGTGATACTGACCAACAGACCAAATGCTTTGATGAGGTGAGGCAAGCCATTATGGCAATTAGATTTTTCAAATAATTTCAAATGTTGAGAGTGATACTAAGCAAGGATAAATGCTTTGATAAGAAAATCCATTATGGCAATTATATTTTCTATTGCCTTCATTGTCTCATATACTAAAATCACAAATTCACAAATTTAATCAAATTATTTCACATATCTAAGGTTACTGCTTTCAAGAAAGTAGGCCAGGAGTCTTTAATCAATTTGATTGAGATAAAAAATTGATGGAATACGATTTTTATTTTAGTTTAAATAATGAAAATAAATTTTCATATTTAAAAAAAATAATAATAATTAAATTTTAAAATTTATTTATATATTTTAAATAAATAAAATTTAAATTTTATTAAAATTATATCACTTTATTTAAAACAAAGTGAAAACATTTAATAATGAATTGAGACTTTTTAAATCTTAAAAAAATAATAATGAGGAAATAACACGAAGAACCATGCACAATACTGGCACAACTTACCCAATTATATAGATTTCCAAAAAATTGAATAATCCAGGACACATTTAATTTGTACCCTATGATGCGCCTTAATAAATTATTAACCGAAATCTACAATTACACAACTCGAGTTGAATATTCAGCATTTAAATATATATATATATATATAAACCACGAATGTGATTTAATAGATTCTATTAGCTGAGTTGTCATATTTCTGTATTCTTGGAAAATTAAATAAGTCATAAGTTTATTCTTCATAATAGGATTTACCAACCTGAAAAATGTCATATTTTATCAGAGGTTTATATATATATATATTAAAAATTAAATAATTAAAATATATTAATATTAAATTAAAATTTTAAAAATAAAAATCATATTTTTTTTTATAGGTTTTTGGTTATAATCACATTAAAATTTATTTGTCAACACATTTGAATTAGTAAGTGTGGTTCATTGTTAAAGTAAGATGTAAAACCAGATCAAAGCAACAAGTTAAATAAAAAGATGGATTACTCAAATTGTTAGAAAAAAACAATTATTATTGACCAAAAGAAATGGCTACTCTTGTAGCATTTTTTGGTTTTGGTAAGTTAGTATCAATTAGTCAAAAAATGAAAATATATTTCAAAAAATGTTAACTTAGCATATGGACAAAAAAAATATTAAATAAAAAATGTTTGGGATATTTTATGAATAAGTCCATATCAAATAAAAATCAAGGCAAAAATAAAATGTTAGGTTAGAAAGAAAAGAAAAAAACAATAAACTGTGAAAGTGGTGCAAATCCATGCCATCACTGTTAGTCAAATTTATTTTTGCAAATAAAGGTTGTGGGTAGATTGTTTAAATGCCACACCTAGTTCATCTAATCCAATTGTACAATTTAATCATGATTGGATTTGATTTAAATTTTTGTCAATAAGTAGCAATAGGTAATAAATAAAATTGGTTGAACAGTTTAATCTAAGCCAATGGAGGAAATAAGGGATAGAGGTAGGTTAGTCATTAAAAGGAATATTGAGTTGCTAGCCTAAATGCACTCGGATGAATAAATCAAAATATTAGAAGTATAAAGGGTAGCTAGACATATGAGAAATAATTGGAGCATGCAAGGATTTTATCCTAAGTTGTAATATTAGATAATTTTTACATGCGATGTTGCATTTTGAATTAACTATGGATTCTAAGTACCAATGTATTTTGCGATACCATGACATCAAACTATCACAAATGTTGAAATCATGACTCCACCATCACTTCCGCCTCACATGTTAAATCCCTTCCACCTTACTTTTCATCCTGCATGCTCCCCTGACATTCAGTGGCCCACATCCCTCCTCGGCCCTCATTTGCCGTCCAAACTTTATCGACGAGGGGGTGGGGGAGTCCGAAGTGGGCAGTTTCCGAAACTGCCACCTTAAACTACCTTAGCCTCATTTTAGTCTTTTGGGACTTAAATTTCCGAAACAACTTACCACCTCAAGCTACTCCCGAACGCGGTTTACATGCGACCGTTTACCGCTGCTCCATGTCACCATCCACGTCCGCTCCACGTCATTTCTTCCGTCCAATAAACTGTCACCTATCCTTTGTTCATTCAATTCACCATCTCCCACAAATTTATGTCCCAATTACCCATTAATTAATCCCGTTGGATAATTAATGTAGATTTAACCATTCATTCAATAGCTCTACCCAATTTTTTCCATTAAAAGCCTTGTTTCTCCATGAAAATGGTTACACAGTACATTTCTATAACCAAATTGATCACTCACAGTTTGCCTCCTTATAGCTCAAAGACAAACCGACACTTAAGCAATTATTTTCCCCTGTTCAGAAGAAAGCCGACATCCAGGTCCGCTTGTCTCTTTTTCAATCATACTATTTTTACTGTAAGCACCTTGTTTCAGACCAATTTCTCTATTTCCATCATTTTTGACTCTGCAAATTTTTTCATAAAATGCCACGTAAGGGAAAAGAAGTTGCAGAAATCCCAAATCCTCTTGTACATCCACAGGTTGACTTCCACCATACCCCCTCGTCGACAGGGATTGTAAAATCATTGAGACTTCTTCTCAATTTGATTTACATGAAATTTATTGCTGGATGGAAGATCAATTAATTGATCAGACTAATGAAATAGGACTTTGGGACTCCCTCCTTCTCCACTACATTTTTTCTTAGATACATAGAGCACCTGAATTTGTCAGGAAATGCCATGAATCCTATGATCCCAGCCAAAGAGCAATCATTTCACCCACAGGAGAAATCCTCTATTTAATCAATGTTGAGTCCATTCAAACGATGTTGCAGGCCCCTACTATTGCACCAACCCATCCTTTTTCCCATGAAAGCCTGATAGAAGCCTATCAAAAACTAGATTTTACTAAAAGATCCCAGACTCATGAACTTTTCCTAGCCATTGATAGCCCTTTGCCTAAAAGAAACCCTCCTTATGACTCATCCACATTCCCTAATAGAAGCAAGGAAATCACCACTATTTTGTCCTCTCTACTTGGTTATAACTCTGATCAATATGTAAATGATGCCATCCTAGGTTTCTTATCTATCTTTTTTGTTGATTCCAAACCCACTTATTTATAATTTCAACAAATTTCTAGCTGAAGCAATACATGATAAATTTGTCTAGTTTAACACTGAAGAAGCATTCAAGTATGCTTCAGTACTTGTGTACCTTTTCATATATTTTCACGGAGACAAATTTCCATTTACCCTACATAAGCTAGATGAGGAAGACAACGAGCAATCAGTGATCTTTTGGACTACAATGGGAATGAAGGAGAAAGAAGAGTTTACCTATAAACAGTTCATAGAATTGTTTATTCATCCAGCTATCAGTCTTATGAGCAGTACTCCAGTACCAAGAATTAGTGATGAGATTGTCAAAGTATTGCAGCTGGTTGACCAAGCCACAATAGTAGATTGATGTCTTTACCAAAACTACATAGAAATCAATGTTTATGGTTGTGAGCTTCCACCCTACAAACTTGCCAAGTACATTCCCATCAGAATCGTTGCACTGGAATATATTAGGCAAAGGTTAAATGTAGACGAAGTACACGTTGTGGCAGCAAAGAAGAAATCTCAATTCAAGCTCAAAGCTCAGGTTGGTCCATTCATCTACAATACCAAATTAGCAGAATAAGAAGCAGATAGGTTGCTAAAGGAAATGAATTTTGGTCTCAGTTTCACTTGATCTTATGACCCAATGGGAGTGATTTCTCAACTCAGGGTGGAAAACAAGTTTACAACATATCACCACACAGCTAGACCAGAAATAGAAAAGTAAAAAAATCAGTTGGAGTGGATAGAGAACACCTTCCAAGATGCTAAAGAGCGAGAAATTTGCACTTCAAATGTGCAAACTCCATTTGCACTGGAAAAGACAGTTAAACGAGCAAGGGAAGAACAATCATCCCCTACAACTGAAGTATCAAGCCAGAGCTTTAGGATTGTGCATAGGAAAAAGAGACTTAGGATCTCTGTGACTATTGTGCAACACATGAGTCTCAGAAAACCACATTTGATGGAATTGGAGAGACTATGCTCTATACACAGTCTGGTGGACAATCTACCTAGTCCCCAACTCATTCCACTACTTCTCATAAACAATAAGCAATTTAGACCAGTGGAAGCATTTAGAAGGACAAGGAGGAGGACATCTTTCATATTTTTAATGAGATCAAAAAGAAGAATGAAGAGTTGAAGTTGAACACCTACACACAGTTCTGGAAGCATTCCTCCAACTCTCAGGCTAGACTTCTTTCAATCTTTGACTCCGAGAAGGGTAAAATGCAGACGGATTTTCTGCAGGCTCAGATTCCACAACCTAAGACTGCTGCACATTATCAGAAGCAGACCTCTTTTGAATTTAATGTAAAGGATGTACATCCAATTGATCAAATTGATATGCACAAACAAACCGGACATATGATTTCTTCTACTTTAACTCATACTGCTATGAGTTTGTCAAAATTGCAGGTTACCTTAGAAAACACACAGTCACAGCGCAAGTTGGACAAAGTCTCCTCAATGGAAAAGGACACAAAGATCAAATCTTTAGAACATTTGGTGCTGAAGATGGGATATGATCCCTCCATCATAAATGTTTTAGAAGAACTTGTGAAGAAGAAAAATTCCGAGCTTTCAGCATTAAGGAAACAACTCAAATTGCCAACTTCCGAGGACCCAATGGCTAAAGAGATTGAAGAAACTGAAACTCAGAAGTCTGACATGATAAATCTCATCATGGAAAAAAAATTGCAGATAAAACAGATGGAAGAGAAAATGGAGAAATTGGCCAAGGAGAAAGAGGAATTTGTCAAAAGAGCTCAAAGTCCAATGGATATAGTACCCCTTGCACCAAGCCTTGTAACCAGGGTTTCTAATTTAGGCATAACATCAAGTACAGGTGAAACAGAAAGAGTTGAACAACTTGTTGAACAAGAGAAATTAAGAAATTTCATAATGAACTCAAGGAGTTACAGCATATGAAAACAATTGTAGACACTTCACATGCAGTTGAGTTGCAGAGAGAAAAATCTTAGATTGAAACATTGTAGAGGGAACTTAAAGAATCTTAAATTGGAAATAAATTGGGTTTGGCAAGAGAAATTCTGTGGGAAGAAATTACTGAAGCAATTAAGGATATCTGGCCCTATATCAAGATAGTGTTTGATAAAAAATACCTCTTAGAGAAAGCTCAGGAAGCTGTTGAAACTATTTCTAAACAGCTTGAGGATATGCCAAAAATTGCTTATGATATAATCAAGTTCCTCAATTCTAAAGATAGCTATGAGCTTGAAGAATTATGGATAAATGACAGGACAATAACTATTATCGAAGTAAAGAAGATCATCATCAAGAAGAACCTCCTCCTTCAGTTGGAAGAAAAGTGCAGCAGTGCGAATATAATAGTTCAATGATTTTTCAGTAGGATTGAACCCTTGACCAGCAAGGGTTTGCCCTCTATGCTTGTAATTAATGAAAAATTAATGCCTATTGAGTATTATGTTCGAAATCTTATATAGGTAGGCAACAATGCATTTTCAGTGTCAAACATAAGAGGTGCAGCAACACCAAGAGTGGTGCTAAATGCACTTAGGGACACCTTCATTTTAGATGAAATTAGGCATATATTTCCAGCAAACCCACTTTCACAAAGTATACAGAGATGGATGAAATTTACAGAAGGGAAACTAAAATGTCTATCCCAGATAAGAAGCGCTGGGAAGTATTAATAATTTACTAGACTAGAGGGTGATAAAAAAGCATTCAACCTTTACACGAATAGTCATCACAAGTTCAACAGTTTTCAATTCTTTCAGCAACAATCATCAAACAACTCAACACCGAAATAGTGCCAGATCGGCTAGCAGTTTATATTCCTCATTTTGTAATTTTCTATTTTTGTAAAACAGCTTAAGATATTTTCTCAATTCTTAGATTGTATATATAACTCTCTTTCACGAGTTATTAAGGGTTGCACCCTTGAAGAAGCATTTCTAAGCATTGAATGTACTTGAATTTTCTAAATCATTAATACAAAAGCAAATGGATTCTGAATTCTGATTTACACAGCTTCATTTTTCTGTAATGTTTTCCAGTTTTATTTCACAATGTTTTCTTCTTGTTCTTATGTTTTACAAAGATAACCAGGTAGGAGTAATTGTATGTCAATTATTCTTATAAGCTTCTAAAGTGATCATCTATAAAGAGAATGAATTACATAAAATGTTTTTTATTAATTCTCTCTAAATCAAAATATCATCAACATCTGTTGTAATCTTAAGCATATTTGGTTAAACCTTCTAAACATAGTTTAAGGGTTTTCTTACTTATGATTATTTAATCTTCAATTTGAAGGCTGTGATAGTTATACCACCTCCCTATTTCTGTGCACAACCATGCAAGTTATATCACTGTGTGAATTTTAATATCAACCCTCTATTTAGATATTAATATTATTCAAAAGGTTAGGCATCAATGTTTTAAATATGTTTTCTACATTGGTCCTCCAAATTAAAACAAAACCCTCAAAACAATTATCTTAGATGTCCTGGCATGATAGCTGACCATTATCATCTAGAGATACAACAACTACTAGAAAAAAACAACTACTATTGACCAAAAGAAATGGATACAATTTACTTGGAAACAATTATATTTAACTCAACCAAGAATTAATTAATTAATCAGTTTGTTAGATGTATTTATTTTCATTTAAATTCGCATCTAACTCAATATATCTGATTGTAAATAATAAAAAATTATATGAACTAAGAGCTATAAACCTAGTAATTTATTATCCTCTTTTTCTTTACTAATAATAAACTCATAATATTATAGGTCTGATTTCCGGTAGGGTGATCGCCCCTTGTCGAGTCCCTCATGTCTCGCATTCTGATTTGACCTCTATTTTAAATAGCCCATCCCTTGGCATGATTGGTGCTGTCGAGCTCGGTTATACTCCTACGATGGATACCCATCCCCACAGAGGCAAAGCCATTCCAAGTGGATCCATTGATTCGATCATCAATCACCTTACTGACCCTGATACCACTCAATTAGTAGAGATTTGTCTTACTTCTACTTTTTTCTGTTTTGAAGGGGAATTCTATGAGTAGACATGTGGGGTTACCATGGGCTCCCCCCTGTTCCCAATTGTTGCTAATATTTTTATGGAAGACTTTGAATCCAAGGTTTTGGTATCAGCATGTCTCCTACCTAATCTATGGAAAAAAATTGTGGATGACACTGGTGTCATCCGGCCTCATCGTCAAGATGAGTTAGATCAGTTTTTCCAGCATCTCAAGAATAAATCTTCTCCATAAAGTTTACTATGGAGAAGGAAGTTGATAGGTTCTTTCCTTTCCTTGATGTTCTATTTTTGAAGAAGGATGATGGTTCTTTCTATTAGGTCCCTATAATATTAGTGATTCCCCATTACTATGTAATTGTATCCCTTATTATTATTGTTGTGCCCCTATTGTCCCCATATTGTTATTATTGTGCCCCATTGTTATAGACATTTTTGGGCACTGCAACCCCAAGCATAAAATTTCCATAAACCAAGGGCTCCTAAGTCCCTAAAAGTGTTGTTCTAACCCCTAAAGGAACCAGGTCAACTGATTACAGCTTCTCCCAGAAGTTCTCCATGAAAAACTACTCAGAACTGGTCAAAACAGGATCATTTCACCTGCTCCATAGGCAAAGTGCGTTGCATCTCACCTAAGTACAGTCAGTGGGTGTGTTGCATTTCAAAAAGCCCTTCTATGGGGTGCGATTGGTGAGAAGAGACAAATGGCAGTGTTAATCCGCGAGGTGGAGAGGCATGGAATCTTCCAGAAACTTCTCCTGTGACACTTGCCTCCCTGAATTCGACCAAGGATGAGTAAGAGATCATCAATCTCCAAGTGGAAGCAAGAACTATCAGAGGGAAGACACTAATCAAATCACAAGCTGACTCATCTCCCTTATAGATATCTATATATGGATCCCTCATCCCAGAGATCCAGAGGCTGGAATTTTGCATCTTGTAAGGAATTGTTGTTGGTTTCTTGAGGCAACATCATAGTGTTGAGTGATCTAAGCTTTGCATGAGGTGAAGAAGGGCTTACATGCTGAGAGGATGATGTTGGGTCAGAACAACTGGTTGTAACTCTCTTGGCTCTTTCTTGATTATCAATAAAGATATTCAAGTTTTCCTCCATACTCTTGTGTAGTCTATGTTTTGTGCATTTGTATGGTCAATTTACATCTGATTCTAGATTGTTTATGATAATAGATCCATGTTCTCGTATAGTGTTATGCTGCTTTGATTCTACAGGTACTCTGTGAAGCTGGGTATACAAGGAAGCGAGTAGCAAAGGACTATCAGAAGAGAGAGGAATCGAGCAAGGAACCAAGCGCAAGACAGAGGTTGGTCTCCTTTATTCTTCTCTCATATATTTTTCATAAAGGAAAACAAAAGTAGTTTTACTGTGTTTGTTTCTAAGGTAGCTACCACACCTTAGTGGGATTAGCAGTTCTGCATAGACACTTTTCCCTGTAACAAAATGGCGACTCCACTGGGGATCGACTAGGTTGTTTGTTTATCTACATTTTTTTACTTTATAAACTTACAGACGGAGCCTGAAGTTGAGCCAGGTAGCTTTCAAACTGCATTTGCTATGCAAATGCAAAGTAGATAAATGCCGCTTCAGTCAATCTCCGGGTTTTGTTTATGAATTAAACAAATGATTTACAAACTCTCCCTTGTGGTGGCTCTAGTAACCTCCTTAGATCTACCCCTGTTGTTGATTTACTAATTACCACTTGCTCGGCCAAAATCCCTGAACTGAACTGCGAACTGTGATTTAGAACCCAAGCAAAGTCTCGTCCCTGGCCCAATGCACTCTCTGTTCTGTGAATCTGAAATTCAACGCACTTCCCGAGTGTAGTAGGTGCGCTGCATTTCAAATTCACTGTGTTACAGGTGCGCTGATCAGACTAGGCATTGTTCCTAAATTTTGGTTTCTGTGTTCACTCTTTTCAGATCTATTCAAGAATTTTGCTGCCTATAGTCAGTACACCTCTGTTCGAAACCCTTTCCTTGCTATTATTCCGCCTCCATTGTGCAAAGAACTGTAAATGTTTTTGTGTATTTGTTGAGTCATTTTCAATTCTCCTTTGCAAAAAAGTAACGTAATTGTACTGTTGTTTCTTGATTTGAAAGTGTCGCAAGTGTCGTTTTCAGTCATAGAAGAGAGTCTAATTTCTCTTGATAGTCGATTACCCTGTTACTATTGTATTTGATCTGAATTATTAGTTTTTCTAGTGTCGAAAGCAAGTTTTCATTTCCAAATCGCAAAGTGTTGTCATTGTCTTCATTTTGATTTTGAAAAGAAACTTGTTAGTAATTGTCACTTTGAAAAGTAATTCAGATTTGCGCATTAGCTTTCTTTTTATCATTCACATATTAAGAAGGCCGAAAATAAATGCATGCATGTGCATTTGCATTTAGACTGTTTGATTGGTTTGATTTAGGACGGTGCATATAGTGTGTGCTCTTTGCTCTTTGTTGAAAGAATATTGTCTCTCTTTCCTTAGTAGCTAGGATTTTCATTGCACAAAGAAGATAAAAGACTGTTTATCATCTTAGATTGCATTTTAGGAATTGTGCATCTACATCATGCGGTGAACCTGAAAGGAAAATTTCTTAAGCAAGATCAACTATAAAATAAATTTAATGAATCTAACAATGCTTTGGAACCTAATGCACAACATCTAGAAGTCTAGGCTAGAGACGTATTCCGGTGTTGTAAAGCCTGGTAACTATTGTTCTCACTGTTGGTTGGGTGATTCCTCCACTTTGAGACGATAAGTGCCAGTACAGACTTGTGCTCCCACGTACCGTCGAGTATATTTTGGGAGACCACAATAGGCTTAATCCTTTATCCATAGGAAGCCGTGTCTACCGCCCTATCGATCGCAATGCACTGAACACAACATTCGGGAAGATTGACTGCCATACCGTAAAAAGTATTCTGCAATTTTGTGATTGATTTGGTAATCCCTCTGCCTAGATTTCCAGAGCAGTCCCTTTCGTTCCTTTTCAGACTCCTTAATGGAAAAGGTCCATCTGAGCACTTGTCACTTCAGGCTCATTAAAAATCGAAGGCGACTAGAGTCATCTTTTGTTTTTTCTCGACTCTTTAAAATTGAAAAAACAAGTTGTGTCAAAGCGTCTAAAATTTATTTTAAACAGAATAACGTCACTGTTCCCTCGTTGGTCTTAGAAGTTAGTCTCTCTTCATCGCCAGTTCTAGTAGAATCGCTTAAAATCTTTTGTATAGGCTAGATATGTTTGAACAACCATCGACATCCAAGACTGTGTCATCCGACGCAGCAGCGGCAGAGCCTCCTGCTGCTACTCCAACAATGTTCGCCGGTATACCATCTGTCCCGGCAAGTTATCAACAACAAGCCGGAGTCCAATCAGGGACTGTTTCGACGACATGGTCAATTCCTATTTCTTCATCCGGATTATCATCTAGTATGTCTTATGTTGAAACTCAACAAATTGATCCAATGTGTCTTCAAAGGCCAATCTACCCTTTAAGTACTGGATTGCCACCATATGGAGGGCAGTATGCCTTTTCATTGTTCCCTCCCAGAGAACAACCATATGGGAGTTTACAACAAAGTTCAGGTCAAACTAGAATTACATCCAGCGGTTGGGTACCAATACTGCCTCAACAACCAAGGGTTGTATATTCAATGCAACCAGACCACCCTGTGTCGAATATTCCCACTATACCTGCTATGGTGACTGCGTCACAAGTACAAGCCCTACCTGTTGTATGTCAACCCTAAGTTTCTCAGGTTGCAATACAACAGCCTCTTGTCTCAACGACTCAATCACAACCTCAGGTTAGTGCCTCCTTATCTGGAGCGGCTCAGAATCAAACAGGTACTATGACTCCTCATCTTGGTCAATCATCCAGTATTGGGAAACAGTAAATGGTCCAATAGCCATGGTTGGTTCAATCTCAACAACCACAATTCCAGCAATCATATCAAGGACCTAAGCAACAAGTCTTTGTAAGTAATGGGCAACCGCATTTCCAAAGCGGTTATCAACAACCATATTATAATGGTTATGCCCATCAACCTTGTCAAAGTTTCCAACATCAAATACATTATGCTGGTATGTAAAGACCCACTGCTCAGGTGATTCCATCTTATCCTAGGTATGCTTCACCTAGCCTGAATCAACAGTTTCCCTTTGTAGCAACTCTAGAATTACCAGATTTAAACCGGCTGACGAATGATCCAATTGCTTATGCCCCTTGGTGGCCGGCGATTCCGCATAAACTTCCGTCAGATATTCCTAAATGTAATGGAAATCCAGGTGAAGACCCGTCGAATCATGTGATGACCTTTCATCTGTGGTGTTCATCTAACACTCTAAACGATGATTCGATTAGGCTTCACCTTTTTCAGAGGATGTTAACTGGTCTAACAACAAAATGGTATATCAAGTTACCCAGAGCTATGTTTGACAACTTCAGTACCCTAGCCACAACCTTTTTAACCCATTTTCAGTTACCGATAAGGTACGAAACGGGAACGGAACTCCTTACCAATTTCAAACAAATGACAGCCACTCACATATTTGATCATATTCATGAGTGGCGACGTCATCGTAGAATGGTAAAAACGTATGTTCCTGATGAGCTTTTAGCTGAATGGTTTATTAAGTCATTATTACCTTCCATTACAGAAGATGTGGCGAAGGGAGGAGTCGAATTCAAGAGCAAATTATTGCTCATGCACAATATCTAGACTTGATCTATACTCAGTTTGGCACGCTCTACGATAAAATACCTGATTCTCCTAGACCGGAATTTTCCATTCCTCCCCCTCCTAAATCAAACAAAGACTCTCATGCTGGAAATGGCGTGATAGGTACGACAGGCATGAAATCGACAAAGGCTACATATAAGAAAGCCCGTAAGATTTCTGATCAAAATGCAAATGAATAACTACTTGCCTCGGAGGTGAATGCCGTGTCGACTGACAAGGGCAAACAACTGAAGCAACCAGGGGGCAAGAAGAAAAAGAAAGGGAGAAAAAAGAAGCAGGATGAGTCATCTCCTTAAAAACCTTCTGCAAACCCTTTTGGGCAAAGGAAACCCCTTGCGGGGTGTCAGATATGCGATGAGGATCATCGGACGAGAGATTGTCCACATAAAGCTGAAGTTACGAAACTCTTTAAGAGTTTAAAAACATCAGCAGTATTGACTGATCCGTTTCCAAACCCGGGAACCAAACTGGTTGCTAATCAAAATGCTTCCCGATCCCAAGTGCTTATGTTGTCTATCTCAAAGCAGCCAAATTGTTATAGACATTTTTGTGATTTACAGCATTGAGCATGAAATGTCCATAAACTAAGGGATCCAAAGTCCCTAAACATGTTGTTCCTACCCCTAGAGGAACAAGGCAAACTAACCATAGCAATTCACAGAAGTTCTCCACCTGAAAACACTCAAAAACAAGCCAATTCTGGATCATGTCAACTGCTCCACTGAGCATCTGCGTTGAATGTCAACTGCTACACTGGCTACCTGCGTTGAATGTCAACTCCAACACTAGCTACCTGCGCTGAGCGAGTTTGGACATGTGGCAGAGTCATTCCTCAAGGTGTCAATGCCCAGGAAGCTTCCAAAATGACACTTGCATCAAGGAATTCGATTGGTGATGAGTAAGAGGTTCCAAATCTCCAAGTGGAAGCAAGAACCTCCAAGTGGACTCAAGAACTGATAGAGGGAGAGGACACTAGTCAGATCTCAAGCTGACTCATCCTCTCTCCAAAACATCTATATATAGATCTCTCCTCCATGGGATCTAAAAAGGCTGGAATTTGGTTATTGCAAAGAATTGTTGTTGGTTTGTGGCTGGAAACATTGGGTGCTTAATGCTTTGAAGGGAGCTGAAGAAGGAATTCCATTCTGTTGGGAAGGAGATGCTGGATTGGAGCCCTATGGGTTGTATCTCTTCCTGAACCCTGTTACTTATCAATAAAGCTATCTTGATTCTTTCCTATATGCTGGTGTATTTTGTATGATTGCATTAGTGTATTTGATTTACTTCTAATCCTGAATCATTTATGAATATGTATATTTGCCTTTGTATTGTGTTCTTCTCTTGTCGCAAGTAGCTGTTCTCTTGTCACAGGTAGCTGTTCTCTTGTGATCTCGTGGGATTCAAGTAGCTGTTCTCTTGAGCAAGCGAGGAGACAAGTAGCTGTGGACACACAAAGAGAAGAGGATCTAGATCGAGGGACAACCGGAAGACAACGGTAAGTCTGCCGATCTCCCCTCTTTCACATTTCATAAAGGAAGAAATCATAATAGCTGTATTCGTTTGTTGCTAAGGCACTGTCACACCTTAGGTGGATAGGATCGTCCTGCATAGGCATTTTTCCCCACAACAATTTGGCGACTCCGCTGGGGATAACTTGTTTATTCAGTTCATTTGTGTTTCCGTCATTTGTTTACTTCATAGAGTTAACAACAACTATTGAACTGCATCTTTCCCGGATGCAAAGTAGAAAGTTGCTGCTTTGATCCAGTTGCTGGACTTGTCTATGATCTAAACTAGATCCACAAATGATTTGGTGATCCTTGTGATGGTCTTTAGTACCCTCTCAAAGCGTCCCTCTGTTTATACCTTGCTTGTGTTTCTGATTTGGCCTGAAACAGTTGATTTTTGAGCATTTTGTGACTCAGAACCCAGGGGAAACAAGAGTTTCTCCTTCAGCGCAACTGCTGTGAAGGCAGTCTGCATTTCAACGCAGGTCCCGAAGGGGCTACCTGTGCTGAATGTCAAACTGATAGTGTTAGACCTGCGCTGAACCAGTGTGGCCTTATGCAACTGGGGTTCTTTGTCCTCTGTTGCCCTGTTTTGATCTCTGTTTTTTGCAGCCTTTAACCAGCATAGGTGCCAGTCTGATAAACCCTTTTCTTTGCTTGAATTCCACCTCATTTTTGTACAAAGAGACTGTAATTGTTTTTATGTGTTTGTGGCGTCATTTACAGTTTTCCTTTGCATGAGTAAAGTAGTCATCCTGTAGCCTTTGATTCAGATCTGATTGAGAGTGATATTAGAAGAGAGTTCATTGGCTGTTTTCAGATTGATTATAGATTTAATTTTGCTTATTGGTTTGAATTTGTCTCTTTCAAAGTGTCAAAACAAGTCTTTATTTCGAAAGTCGCAAAGTGATTGTAATCTCTTCTACCCTTGTTGATTTCGAAGAAAGTGAACTTGTTTATATTGATCATCTTAAAAGCAAATTCAAAGTTGTGCAAAAAGCTTTCTTTGTAGGCATTTATACTAAGAAAGTGGAAAACAAACACCTGCATTGTGCATTTTGCATTTGATAGTTTGCATGTTGGATTTAGGGAAAGTGCATTAGAGTGTGCTGATTGCTCTTTGAGAAAAGATAGTGTTATTCTTTTCCCTTAGTAGCTAGGATTTTCAAAGTTGAAAGATTGTAAAGCTTGCTTATCATCTTAGACTGCATTTAGGAATTTGTATCATACATCTCGTGGTGAACCTTGAAAGGCAAACTTTAAAAAGATCAACCTAAAATAAACTGAATGAACCTAACAACGCTTTGTAACATAACGCACAACATAGAGGTCTAGGCTAGAGACGTGTTCCGGCGTCGTTAAGCCTAGTGACTGTCGATCTCGTGGAAGGTGGGTGATTCCTCCTGAGGGACGATAGCGCTAGTACGGATTGTGCTCCCACGTACCATCGCGTATATATTGGGAGACCCCTATAGGCATATATCTTTTATCCTTAGGAAGCCGTGTCGGCCGCCCTACTGATCGCAATGCAGTGAACACAGCATTCACGAAGATTGACCGCCCGTACCCTAAAAAGTATTCTGCGGTTTTACGAAAAGTTTGGCACACCCTCTGCCTAGAACTCCAGAGCAGTTTCTTTGGCCTTTTTCAGACTCTATAACAGAAAAAGTCCATCCGAGCATTTGTCACTTCGGGCTCGTTAAAACATCGAAGGAGACTAGAGTCATCTTTAGCTTTTTCTCGACTCTTTAAAATTGAAAAAGCAAGTTATGTCCAAGCGTCATTAAAATTTATTTTAAACGGAATAATCATCACCATTCCCTCGTTGATCTTCGAAGTTAGTCTACCTTCATCACAAAGTTCTTGTAGAATCGCTAGAAAATCTTTTGGATAGACTAGATATGTCTGAACAACCGTCGACATCCAGGACTGTGTCATCCGACACAGCAGCGACAGAGCCTCCTGCCGCTACTCCAACGATGTTCGCTGGTATACCATCTGTCCTGGCAAATTGTCAACAACAAGCTGGAGTCCAATCAGAGACTGTTTCGACGACATGGTTAGTTCCTATTTCTTCATCCGGATTATCATCTGGTATTTCTTATGTTGAAACTCAACGAATTGATCCAATGTGTCTTCAAAGGCCAATCTACTCTTTAAGTACTGGATTGCCACCATATGGAGGATAATATGCCTTTTCATTGTTCCCCCCCGGAGAACAACCATATGGGAGTTTACAACAAAATTCAGGTCAAACTGGAATTACATCCAGCGGATGGGTACCAATACTGCCTCAACAACCAAGGGTTGCATATTCAATGCAACCAGTCCACCCTGTGTCGAATGTTGCCACTATACCTGGTATGGTGATTGCGTCACAAGTACAAGCGCTACCTGTGGCATGTCAACCCCAAGTTTCTCAGGTTGCCATACAACAGCCCCTTGTCTCGACAACTCAATCGCAACCTCCGGTTAGTGCCTCCTTATCTGGAGCGACTCAGGCTCAAACAAGTACTATGACTCCTCATCTTGGTCAATCATCCAGTATTGGACAACAGCAAATGGTCCAACAACCAGAGCTGGTTCAAACTCATCAACCCCCATTCCAGCAATCATATCCAGGACTTGAGCAACAAGTCTTTGTAAGTAATGGACAATCGCATTTCCAAAGCGGTCATCAACAACCATATTATAATGGTTGTGCCCATCAACCTTGTCAAAGTTGCTAGCATCAAATACATTATACTGGTATGCAAAGACCCACTGCTCATGCGATTCCATCTTATCCTGGGTATGCTTCGCCTAACCTGAATCAACAGTTGCCCTTTGTAGCAACTCTAGAATTACTAGATCTAAACCAGCTGACGAATGATCCAATTGCTTATGCCCCTTGGTGGCCAGTGATTCCGCATAAACTTCCGTCAGATATTCCTAAATTTAATGGAAATCCGGGTGAAGACCCGTCGAATCATGTGATGACATTTCATCTATGGTGTTCATCAAACACACTGAATGATGATTCGATAAGGCTTCGCCTTTTTCAGAGGACGTTAACCGGTCCAGCGGCAAAATGGTATATTGAATTGCCTAGAGCTTCGTTCGACAACTTCAGTACCTTAGCCACAACCTTTTTAACCCATTCTCAATTACCGATAAGGTATGAAACGGGAACAGAACTCCTTACCAACTTCAAATAGACAACGGCCACTCACATATCTGATCATATACATGAGTGGCGACGTCGTCGCAGGATGGTAAAAACGTACGTTCCCGATCAGCTATTAGCTGAATGGTTTATAAAGTCTTTACTTCCTGCTATAACAGAAGATGTGGCAAAGGGGGGAGTCGTAACAGAGGAGCAAGTTATTGCTCGTGCACAATATCTAGACTTAGTTTATACTCAGTCTGGCACGCTCTACGACAAAATAACTGACGCCCCTAGACTGGAATTCTCAATTCCTCCTCCTCCTAAATCCAATAGTGACTCTCATGCCGCCGATGGCGTGATTGGCACGACAGACACGAAATCGACAAAGGCTACATCTACAAGGGCCCGTAAGATTTCCAGTCAAAATGCAAATGAGGAACTTCTTGCCTCGGAAGTAAATGCCACGTCGACCGACAAAGGCAAACAACTGAAGCAACCAGGGGGCAAGAAGAAAAAGAAAGGGAGAAAAAGGAAACCCCCTGCGGGGTGTCATATATGCGATGAGGATCATTGGACGAGAGATTGTCCACATATAGCTGAAGTTAAGAAACTCTTTAAGAGTTCAAAAACCTCAGCAGTATTGACTGATCCGTTTCCAAGCCCGGGTACCAAACTGGTTGTTAATCAAAATGCTTCCCGATCCCAAGTGCTTATGTTGTCTATCTCAAAGCAGCAAAATGATGCTTTGATATGGAATAAAGATTACAGGAATCCAAAGCTGTCGAACAACAAGGCTACTGAACAACCTAGTAGTTCGACAACAACTTTGACCAAAGTCGTGCCACCCACCATTCCTGAACAAATGATAAAGTCACCAAAGGGAGTAGTACACAAGTCGACATTTAATCCTCGTGCAAAAATAGCACAAAATTATAATATAATAGAGGACCTGGCCCAATCGTCGTCCGCTATGTCGACACTTGAGGTACCGCAAAATTGCCCCTCCCAAGAGCAAGCTTTATTATCAGCAATAGGTGGGATTGACCCAATGGATTCCAATCTTGTGGCCTTTAATCATAAAGGATATGACCCTCAGTTACCAGCTCAACTAGCTTTCCTTATTCAAGTGAAAGCCCTCAACAAAACTGTTCATCGAACAATTATTGATGAGGGGGCATCTACATGTATTATGTCGATGAGTTGATGGAAAACTTTAGGATCTCCAACCTTGTCGTGATCCTCGACAACATTAAAAGCATTTGATGGACGATCATACACTCCATACTGGATTTTACGTAACTTGCAAGTTGAACTAGGGGGCAAAACAATAGGAATTTATGTTGAAGTAATTGATGGAAACCTCGATTACAACATCCTACTGGGAAGGCCCTGGATATATGCCATGGCCGCAGTTGTGTCGACCTACTTCAGGAAGTTTGCATTTCCCTTTCAAGGAGGAATTACAGTCGTCGACCAACAAACTTTCCTCCCCGACAGTTCACAAGTTACGGGAAGCATTCCAATGATCCATGGAAGCAATCATTTGCTTCAAAATATTGGAGTAGGTCTCCTAAAAGACCCTACCTTAATGGGTACTTTTGCCCTACCGCCTACAAGTAATCTGGCGGAAGTGGCTACAGTGGAAACCTACAATATGAAATCTTCTATATCTAATGGATTCAGAAGATTCCTAAACATTTTGTCAGCGTGGATCATCACCCTAATAGAAATACTGTAAATATAGTGGGCTCTGAGGACGGTTCTTATCTCGTGTCAACCTCGTTAAAAAATGAAACAAGGAGTCATGAGGATAGTTCTTTTATTGTGTCAACCTCATTAAAAAATGAAAACAATCCCCTTTCCAAATCTCAAAGGTAAACCTTCATTCCAACCACCAAGTTGAATGCAATGAAGCTTGGGGGGCATGCACCTCGATTTGCGTTATTATGCTGGGGGCATGCAAGCTTATAACGAGCAGTTTTAGCATAAAGTTCATGCTCGTTAAAAAATAAACGCAAGATCCGAGCAGTTTTAGCACATAGTTCATGCTCGTTAAAAAATAAACATAAGATTGAGCAGTGTTTTGGCGCATTCAAGCTCTTTAAAAAATGAACCCATTACCGGTAAAATAACCATTGTGTATGTAACCTTATCTGCCATAAAAGCCATGGTCGTGTTTGCACCGTCACCTCCACTTTTCATTTGGCCGATCGTTCACCTCCATATGATTGTTTACCCATTTTGAGGAACAACTGCGAAGAGTGATTTCACCTAGCCATCCTTGTGACACTGCCGTGATTGGAAAATTCCAACCTATACCTGGAATCAGTTGCTATCCCTGTTTATCACTCGTTCCTCAAAAGACGAGTCTTCCTTAAACTCTATTCAATTGACTCGTAAAATATGAAAAGATTGCCGAGTTTTGGCCTTCCAGCTCGTTAAAGGACAGGAATAGCTATCCCTACTCTAGATTTTAATCTTTTTGGACCTGAGGGATTATTGCACAAAAAGGTCGAGCGCTTGTTTTATTCGGCTCGTTAAAGTTATCGAAAACTCATCCCTTCTGTATTGTTTTATACTTTTTCAGACTTAAGGGATTAGATGACGAAAAAGGAATTTTGGAGTTAACTTTATGTACCTTTTCAGACTCTCTAAAAATGAAAAGGACCGAGTTATCCTTGTCGTTAGACTCGTTAAATTTATTAAATAGCGACAAACTTGTCTTTACACGAGAACGAGTTTCACTATCGCTAAGCTCGTTAAAACATAGCGATGGGCTTGCCCGAAGGGCAGGTTATAGAACAAGCATATGTTATCCTCCTCAAGCTTGACAAAAATAAAGAGGTACTGGTCAGCAATGACTGGGGAAAAATTGGGAGAAAATCAAGAAAACTTTGATGGTAGCAGGTCGCTCTTGAACATGACACTTTTCCTCCGTATCACAATCGGGTTGGGTTGTTTCATTCACCGGTCACATCACCATGGTCTCGCCATACCATCCATATTTGGGGTAATGCTACCAATCCATCGCATCAGTGTCGCCATATGTTCAAGAGAAGTCGTTCAGAAAGAGTCAACCGAGTCCCATCCACTGCCATACATTATCCGTCATCCATTCATGACCGCCACCCTGAATCATATGTCACAGATCGTTTTCACCTCCATTAAAATCATTAGCTCCGTTCCGTTCCACTGATGTGGGATTCATTAAGGCCCTCTTTTGACGGATCGCTCCTTGTCGACATTAGCTCATTATCCAAGGAGTTGATCTAGGAACAACCCCTTCAGTACTTTGAAGCTTGCATGCCTCAATGGCAAGTTTCTCACTTTCGGCGACAGGTATACATCAATGACCTTCGACCAGAAGATTTTGCGTGGTGTTCGACGCCAAGTCCTTTATTCACACCACGCGAATTGTACTGCAGTACCTTGAGGGTCATTATCATTATCGGTGATTCCTCTTGTGCTTGTTAACGGTTTACATCATTGACCGATAATCAAGCGATGTCTTTCCATGTTCAACTTCAGCGCAATTCTCACATGGATCGACTTGTACTTAGAGTGAAGATCGAACGAGTTTGAAGACCCCGGATCTAGTTTCATCCATCCGGGCTGCGATATATATTCAGGAAAAATAAAGACATTTGACATGTACATCATTGCAGCAGATGATCATCCTACTCAAAGGATGATAATTTCGCCAAAATTATCAGTCTACCATCAGACGATCGTCTGTTCTATGTACAAAAATGAATTTATAAAGCTGAGCATGGGAATGCCCGCCTCAGCTAGATCATGAAAGTAGTATGAATCATAATGTATTGTATTGTATTTTATTACAGGTCTCCTCCCAGTAGATGGATGAACTTCGGACCCTCCTGGATAAAGCATTTCACCCGATAAATGGCCTCATACTTTAGGGGGCAACTGTTATAGACATTTTTGTGATTTACAGCATTGAGCATGAAATGTCCATAAACTAAGGGATCCAAAGTCCCTAAACATGTTGTTCCTACCCCTAGAGGAACAAGGCAAACTAACCATAGCAATTCACAGAAGTTCTCCACCTGAAAACACTCAAAAACAAGCCAATTCTGGATCATGTCAACTGCTCCACTGAGCATCTGCGCTGAATGTCAACTGCTACACTGGCTACCTTCGTTGAATGTCAACTCCAACACTAGCTACCTGCGCTGAGCGAGTTTGGACATGTGGCAGAGTCATTCCTCAAGGTGTCAATGCCCAGGAAGCTTCCAAAATGACACTTGCATCAAGGAATTCGATTGGTGATGAGTAAGAGGTTCCAAATCTCCAAGTGGAAGCAAGAACCTCCAAGTGGACTCAAGAACTGATAGAGGGAGAGGACACTAGTCAGATCTCAAGCTGACTCATCCTCTCTCCAAAACATCTATATATAGATCTCTCCTCCATGGGATCTAAAAAGGCTGGAATTTGGTTATTGCAAAGAATTGCTGTTGGTTTGTGGCTGGAAACATTGGGTGCTTAATGCTTTGAAGGGAGCTGAAGAAGGAATTCCATTCTGCTGGGAAGGAGATGCTGGATTGGAGCCCTATGGGTTGTATCTCTTCCTGAACCCTGTTACTTATCAATAAAGCTATCTTGATTCTTTCCTATATGCTGGTGTATTTTGTATGATTGCATTAGTGTATTTGATTTACTTCTAATCCTGAATCATTTATGAATATGTATATTTGCCTTTGTATTGTGTTCTTCTCTTGTCGCAAGTAGCTGTTCTCTTGTCACAGGTAGCTGTTCTCTTGTGATCTCGTGGGATTCAAGTAGCTGTTCTCTTGAGCAAGCGAGGAGACAAGTAGCTGTGGACACACAAAGAGAAGAGGATCTAGATCGAGGGACAATCGGAAGACAACGGTAAGTCTGCCGATCTCCCCTCTTTCACATTTCATAAAGGAAGAAATCATAATAGCTGTATTCGTTTGTTGCTAAGGCGCTGTCACACCTTAGGTGGATAGGATCGTCCTGCATAGGCATTTTTCCCCACAACAAATTGGCGACTCCGCTGGGGATAACTTGTTTATTCAGTTCATTTGTGTTTCCGTCATTTGTTTACTTCATAGAGTTAACAGCAACTATTGAACTGCATCTTTCCCCGATGCAAAGTAGAAAGTTGCTGCTTTGATCCAGTTGCTGGACTTGTCTATGATCTAAACTAGATCCACAAATGATTTGGTGATCCTTGTGATGGTCTTTAGTACCCTCTCAAAGCGTCCCTCTGTTTATACCTTGCTTGTGTTTTTGATTTGGCCTGAAACAGTTGATTTTTGAGCATTTTGTGACTTAGAACCCAGGGGAAACGAGAGTTTCTCCTTCAGCGCAACTACTGTGAAGGCAGTCTGCATTTCAACGCAGGTCCCGAAGGGGCTACCTGCGCTGAATGTCAAACTGACAGTGTTAGACCTGCGCTGAACCAGTGTGGCCTTATGCAACTGGGGTTCTTTGTCCTCTGTTGCCCTGTTTTGATCTCTGTTTTTTGCAGCCTTTAACCAGCATAGGTGCCAGTCTGATAAACCCTTTTCTTTGCTTGAATTCCACCTCATTTTTGTACAAAGAGACTGTAATTGTTTTTATGTGTTTGTGGCGTCATTTACAGTTTTCCTTTGCATGAGTAAAGTAGTGATCCTGTAGCCTTTGATTCAGATCTGATTGAGAGTGATATTAGAAGAGAGTTCATTGGCTGTTTTCAGATTGATTATAGATTTACTTTTGCTTATTGGTTTGAATTTGTCTCTTTCAAAGTGTCAAAACAAGTCTTTATTTCGAAAGTCGCAAAGTGATTGTAATCTCTTCTACCCTTGTTGATTTCGAAGAAAGTGAACTTGTTTATATTGATCATCTTAAAAGCAAATTCAAAGTTGTGCAAAAAGCTTTCTTTGTAGGCATTTATACTAAGAAAGTGGAAAACAAACACCTGCATTGTGCATTTTGCATTTGATAGTTTGCACGTTGGATTTAGGGAAAGTGCATTAGAGTGTGCTGATTGCTCTTTGAGAAAAGATAGTGTTATTCTTTTCCCTTAGTAGCTAGGATTTTCAAAGTTGAAAGATTGTAAAGCTTGCTTATCATCTTAGACTGCATTTAGGAATTTGTATCATACATCTCGTGGTGAACCTTGAAAGGCAAACTTTAAAAAGATCAACCTAAAATAAACTGAATGAACCTAACAACGCTTTGTAACATAACGCACAACATAGAGGTCTAGGCTAGAGACGTGTTCCAGCGTCGTTAAGCCTAGTGACTGTCGATCTCGTGGAAGGTGGATGATTCCTCCTGAGGGACGATAGCGCTAGTACGGATTGTGCTCCCACGTACCGTCGCATATATATTGGGAGACCCCTATAGGCATATATCTTTTATCCTTAGGAAGCCGTGTCGGCCGCCCTACTGATCGCAATGCAGTGAACACAGCATTCACGAAGATTGACCGCCCGTACCCTAAAAAGTATTCTGCGGTTTTACGAAAAGTTTGGCACACCCTCTGCCTAGAACTCCAGAGCAGTTTCTTTTGGCCTTTCTCAGACTCTATAACAGAAAAAGTCCATCCGAGCATTTGTCACTTCGGGCTCGTTAAAACATCGAAGGAGACTAGAGTCATCTTTAGCTTTTTCTCGACTCTTTAAAATTGAAAAAGCAAGTTATGTCCAAGCGTCGTTAAAATTTATTTTAAACGGAATAATCATCACCATTCCCTCGTTGATCTTTGAAGTTAGTCTACCTTCATCACAAAGTTCTTGTAGAATCGCTAGAAAATCTTTTGGATAGACTAGATATGTCTGAACAACCGTCGACATCCAGGACTGTGTCATCCGACACAGCAGCTACAGAGCCTCCTGCCGCTACTCCAACGATGTTCACTGGTATACCATCTGTCCCGGCAAATTGTCAACAACAAGCTGGAGTCCAATCAGAGACTGTTTCGACGACATGGTTAGTTCCTATTTCTTCATCCGGATTATCATCTGGTATTTCTTATGTTGAAACTCAACGAATTGATCCAATGTGTCTTCAAAGGCCAATCTACCCTTTAAGTACTGGATTGCCACCATATGGAGGATAGTATGCCTTTTCATTGTTCCCCCCCGGAGAACAACCATATGGGAGTTTACAACAAAATTTAGGTCAAACTGGAATTACATCCAGCGGATGGGTACCAATACTGCCTCAACAACCAAGGGTTGCATATTCAATGCAACCAGTCCACCCTGTGTCGAATGTTGCCACTATACCTGGTATGGTGATTGCGTCGCAAGTACAAGCGCTACCTGTGGCATGTCAACCCCAAGTTTCTCAGGTTGCCATACAATAGCCCCTTGTCTCGACAACTCAATCGCAACCTCTGGTTAGTGCCTCCTTATCTGGAGTGACTCAGGCTCAAACAAGTACTATGACTCCTCATCTTGGTCAATCATCCAGTATTGGACAACAGCAAATGGTCCAACAACCAGAGCTGGTTCAAACTCATCAACCCCCATTCCAGCAATCATATCCAGGACCTGAGCAACAAGACTTTGTAAGTAATGGACAATCGCATTTCCAAAGCGGTCATCAACAACCATATTATAATGGTTGTGCCCATCAACCTTGTCAAAGTTGCTAGCATCAAATACATTATACTGGTATGCAAAGACCCACTGCTCAGGCGATTCCATCTTATCCTGGGTATGCTTCGCCTAACCTGAATCAACAGTTGCCCTTTGTAGCAACTCTAGAATTACCAGATCTAAACTGGTTGACGAATGATCCAATTGCTTATGCCCCTTGGTGGCCAGTGATTCCGCATAAACTTCCGTCAGATATTCCTAAATTTAATGGAAATCCGGGTGAAGACCCGTCGAATCATGTGATGACATTTCATCTATGGTGTTCATCAAACACACTGAATGATGATTCGATAAGGCTTCGCCTTTTTCAGAGGACGTTAACCGGTCCAGCGGCAAAATGGTATATTGAATTGCCTAGAGCTTCGTTCGACAACTTCAGTACCTTAGCCACAACCTTTTTAACCCATTCTCAATTACCGATAAGGTATGAAACGGGAACAGAACTCCTTACCAACTTCAAACAGACAACGGCCACTCACATATCTGATCATATACATGAGTGGCGACGTCGTCGCAGGATGGTAAAAACGTACGTTCCCGATCAGCTATTAGCTGAATGGTTTATAAAGTCTTTACTTCCTGCTATAACAGAAGATGTGGCAAAGGGGGGAGTCGTAACAGAGGAGCAAGTTATTGCTCGTGCACAATATCTAGACTTAGTTTATACTCAGTCTGGCACGCTCTACGACAAAATACCTGACGCCCCTAGACTGGAATTCTCAATTCCTCCTCCTCCTAAATCCAATAGTGACTCTCATGCCGCCGATTGCGTGATTGGCACGACAGACACGAAATCGACAAAGGCTACATCTACAAGGGCCCGTAAGATTTCCAGTCAAAATGCAAATGAGGAACTTCTTGCCTCGGAAGTAAATGCCGCGTCGACCGACAAAGGCAAACAACTGAAGCAACCAGGGGGCAAGAAGAAAAAGAAAGGGAGAAAAAGGAAACCCCCTGCGGGGTGTCATATATGCGATGAGGATCATTGGACGAGAGATTGTCCACATATAGCTGAAGTTAAGAAACTCTTTAAGAGTTCAAAAACCTCAGCAGTATTGACTGATCCGTTTCCAAGCCCGGGTACCAAACTGGTTGCTAATCAAAATGCTTCCCGATCCCAAGTGCTTATGTTGTCTATCTCAAAGCAGCAAAATGATGCTTTGATGAGGAATAAAGATTACAGGAATCCAAAGCTGTCGAACAACAAGGCTACTGAACAACCTAGTAGTTCGACAACAACTTTGACCAAAGTCGTGCCACCCACCATTCCTGAACAAATGATAAAGTCACCAAATGGAGTAGTACACAAGTCGACATTTAATCCTCGTGCAAAAATAGCACAAAATTATAATATAATAGAGGACCTGGCCCTATCGTCGTCCGCTATGTCGACACTTGAGGTACCGCAAAATTGCCCCTCCCAAGAGCAAGCTTTATTATCAGCAATAGGTGGGATTGACCCAATGGATTCCAATCTTGTGGCCTTTAATCATAAAGGATATGACCCTCAGTTACCAGCTCAACTAGCTTTCCTTATTCAAGTGAAAGCCCTCAACAAAACTGTTCATCGAACAATTATTGATGAGGGGGCATCTACATGTATTATGTCGATGAGTTGCTGGAAAACTTTAGGATCTCCAACCTTGTCGCGATCCTCGACAACATTAAAAGCATTTGATGGATGATCATACACTCCATACGGGATTTTACGTAACTTGCAAGTTGAACTAGGGGGCAAAACAATAGGAATTTATGTTGAAGTAATTGATGGAAACCTCGATTACAACATCCTACTGGGAAGGCCCTGGATATATGCCATGGCCGCAGTTGTGTCGACCTACTTCAGGAAGATTGCATTTCCCTTTCAAGGAGGAATTACAGTCGTCGACCAACAAACTTTCCTCCTCGACAGTTCACAAGTTACGGGAAGCATTCCAATGATCCATGGAAGCAATCATTCGCTTCAAAATATTGGAGTAGGTCTCCTAAAAGACCCTACCTTAATGGGTACTTTTGCCCTACCGCCTGCAAGTAATCTGGCGGAAGTGGCTACAGTGGAAACCTACAATATGAAATCTTCTATATCTAATGGATTCGGAAGATTCCTAAACATTTTGTCAGCGTGGATCATCGCCCTAATAGAAATACTGTAAATATAGTGGGCTCTGAGGACGGTTCTTATCTCGTGTCAACCTCGTTAAAAAATGAAACAAGGAGTCATGAGGATAGTTCTTTTATTGTGTCAACCTCATTAAAAAATGAAAACAATCCCCTTTCTAAATCTCAAAGGTAAACCTTCATTCCAACCACCAAGTTGAATGCAATGAAGCTTGGGGGGCATGCACCTCGATTTGCGTTATTATGCTGGGGGCATGCAAGCTTATAACGAACAGTTTTAGCATAAAGTTCATGCTCGTTAAAAAATAAACGCAAGATCCGAGCAGTTTTAGCACATAGTTCATGCTCGTTAAAAAATAAACATAAGATTGAGCAGTGTTTTGGCGCATTCAAGCTCTTTAAAAAATGAACCCATTACCGGTCAAATAACCATTGTGTATGTAACCTTATCTGCCATAAAAGCCATGGTCGTGTTTGCACCGTCACCTCCACTTTTCATTTGGCCGATCATTCACCTCCATATGATTTCACCTAGCCATCCTTGTGACACTGCCGTGATTGGAAAATTCCAACCTGTACCTGGAATCAGTTGCTATCCCTGTTTATCACTCGTTCGTCAAAAGAAGAGTCTTCCTTAAGCTCTTTTCAATTGACTCGTAAAATATGAAAAGATTGCCGAGTTTTGGCCTTCCAGCTCGTTAAATGACAGGAAGAGCTATCCCTCCTCTAGATTTTAATCTTTTTGGACCTGAGGGATTATTGCACAAAAAGGTCGAGCGCTTGTTTTATTCGGCTCGTTAAAGTTATCGAAAACTCATCCCTTCTGTATTGTTTTATACTTTTTTCAGACTTAAGGGATTAGATGACGAAAAAGGAATTTTGGAGTTAACTTTATGTACCTTTTCAGACTCTCTAAAAATGAAAAGGACCGAGTTATCCTTGTCGTTAGACTCGTTAAAATTATTAAATAGCGACAAACTTGTCTTTAGACGAGAACGAGTTTCACTATCGCTAAGCTCGTTAAAACATAGCGATGGGCTTGCCCGAAGGGCAAGTTATAGAACAAGCATATTTTATCCTCCTCAAGCTTGACAAAAATAAAGAGGTACTGGTCAGCAATGACTGGGGAAAAATTGGGAGAAAATCAAGAAAACTTTGATGGTAGCAGGTCGCTCTTGAACATGACACTTTTCCTCCGTATCACAATCGGGTTGGGTTGTTTCATTCACCGGTCACATCACCATGGTCTCGCCATACCATCCATATTTGGGGTAATGCTACTAATCCATCACATCAGTGTCGCCATATGTTCAAGAGAAGTCGTTCAGAAAGAGTCAACCGGGTCCCATCCACTGCCATACATTATCCTTCATCCATTCATGACCGCCAGCCTGAATCATATGTCACAGATCGTTTTCACCTCCATTAAAATCATTAACTCCGTTCCGTGTCACTGATGTGGGATTCATTAAGGCCCTCTTTTGACGGATCGCTCCTTGTCGACATCAGCTCATTATCCAAGGAGTTGATCTAGGAACAACCCCTTCAGTACTTTGAAGCTTGCATGCCTCAATGGCAAGTTTCTCACTTCCGGCGATAGGTATACATCAATGACCTTCGACCAGAAGATTTTGCGTGGTGTTCGACGCCAAGTCCTTTATTCAAACCACACGAATTGTACTGCAGTACCTTGAGGGTCATTATCATTATCGGTGATTCCTCTTGTGCTTGTTAACGGTTTACATCATTGACCAGTAATCAAGCGATGTCTTTCCATGTTCGACTTCAGCGCAATTCTCACATGGATCGACTTGTACTTAGAGTGAAGATCGAACGAGTTTGAAGACCCCGGATCTAGTTTCATCCATCCGGGCTGCGATATATATTCAGGAAAAATAAAGACATTTGACATGTACATCATTGCAGCAGATGATCATCCTACTCAAAGGATGATAATTTCGCCAAAATTATCAGTCTACCATCAGACGATCGTCTGTTCTATGTACAAAAATGAATTTATAAAGCTGAGCATGGGAATGCCCGCCTCAGCTAGATCATGAAAGCAGTATGAATCATAATGTATTGTATTGTATTTTATTACAGGTCTCCTCCCAGCAGATGGATGAACTTCGGACCCTCCTGGATAAAGCATTTCACCCGATAAACGGCCTCATACTTTAGGGGGCAACTGTTATAGACATTTTTGTGATTTACAACATTGAGCATGAAATGTCCATAAACTAAGGGATCCAAAATCCCTAAACATGTTGTTCCTACCCCTAGAGGAACAAGGCAAACTAACCATAGCAATTCACAGAAGTTCTCCACCTGAAAACACTCAAAAACAAGCCAATTCTGGATCATGTCAACTGCTCCACTGAGCATCTGCGCTGAATGTCAACTGCTACACTGGCTACCTGCGTTGAATGTCAACTCCAACACTAGCTACCTGCGCTGAGCGAGTTTGGACATGTGGCAGAGTCATTCCTCAAGGTGTCAATGCCCAGGAAGCTTCCAAAATGACACTTGCATCAAGGAATTCGATTGGTGATGAGTAAGAGGTTCCAAATCTCCAAGTGGAAGCAAGAACCTCCAAGTGGACTCAAGAACTGATAGAGGGAGAGGACACTAGTCAGATCTCAAGTTGACTCATCCTCTCTCCAAAACATCTATATATAGATCTCTCCTCCATGGGATCTAAAAAGGCTGGAATTTGGTTATTGCAAAGAATTGCTGTTGGTTTGTGGCTGGAAACATTGGGTGCTTAATGCTTTGAAGGGAGCTGAAGAAGGAATTCCATTCTGCTGGGAAGGAGATGCTGGATTGGAGCCCTATGGGTTGTATCTCTTCCTGAACCCTGTTACTTATCAATAAAGCTATCTTGATTCTTTCCTATATGCTGGTGTATTTTGTATGATTGCATTAGTGTATTTGATTTACTTCTAATCCTGAATCATTTATGAATATGTATATTTGCCTTTGTATTGTGTTCTTCTCTTGTCGCAAGTAGCTGTTCTCTTGTCACAGGTAGCTGTTCTCTTGTGATCTCGTGGGATTCAAGTAGCTGTTCTCTTGAGCAAGCGAGGAGACAAGTAGCTGTGGACACACAAAGAGAAGAGGATCTAGATCGAGGGACAACCGGAAGACAACGGTAAGTCTGCCGATCTCCCCTCTTTCACATTTCATAAAGGAAGAAATCATAATAGCTGTATTCATTTGTTGCTAAGGCGCTGTCACACCTTAGGTGGATAGGATCGTCCTGCATAGGCATTTTTCCCCACAACCAAAATGATGCTTTGACAAGGAATAAAGATTACGGGAATCCACAACTGTCGAATAACAAGGCTAATGAACAACTAGTAGTTTGACAACAACTTAGACCGAAGTTGTGCCACCCACCATTCCTGAGCCAATGATAAAGCCACCAAAGGGATGAGTACACAAATCAACATTTAATCCTCGTGCCAAAGTAGCACAGAATTATAATATAGTAGAGGACCTGGCCCAATCGCCATCTGCTATGTCGACACTTGAAGTACCACAAATTTTCCTCTCCCAAAAGTAGGATCTATTATCAGTAATAGGTGGGATTGACCCAACGGATTCAAATCTTGTATCCTTTAATCACAAAGGATATGACCCTCAGTTACCAGCTCAACTAGCTTTCCTTATTCAAGTGAAAGCCCTCAACAAAATTGTCCATCGAACAATTGTTGATGAGGGGGCATCTACATGTATTATGTCGATGAGTTGCTGGAAAACTTTAAGCTCACCACCCTTGTCACGATCATCAACAATGTTAAAAGCATTTGATGGACGATCATACACTCCATACAGGATTTTAAGTAACTTGCAAGTTGAACTAGGGGGAAAAACAATAGAAATTGATGTTGAAGTAATCGACGGAAACCTCGATTACAACATCCTACTGGGAAGGCCCTGGATATATGCCATGGCCGCAGTTGTGTCAACCTATTTCAGGAAGATTTCATTTCCCTTCCAAGGAGGAATTACAATCGTCGACTAACAAACATTTCTCCCCAACATTTCACAAGTTATGGGAAGCATTCCAATGTTCCATGGAAGCAATCATTCGCTTCAAAATATTGGAGTAGGCCTCCTAAAAGACCCTGCCTTAATGGGTACTTTTTCCCTACCGCCTTCGAGTAATCTGGCAAAAGTGGAAACCTGCAATATGAAATCTTCTATATCTAATGGATTCGGAAGATTCCTGAACATTTTGTCAGCATGGATCATCGCCATTTTAGAAATATTGTAGCAATCAATTTTCTTTGCCTAGGGGGCAAACCCAAATCAACACTCATCGAGTGTTTGGATAGATAGGTCTAAGGAATATGGCACCTCTTCAGATCCTTGGTCGCATGTACATTCTACAGACGAAGGAATCATTCAATCAATGATGATAGGAGAGGCACCATGGGAAGATTACCACCATCGCTCCCATCTTCCAGATTACCACAAAGATTATTCCAGCAACCTTAATCATCCACCAATTTTTTATTTTCTATCAAATACTGTAAATACGGTGGATTTCAAGGATGGTTCTTATCTCGTGTCGACCTCGTTAAAAAATGAAACAAGGAGTCATGAGGATAGTTATTTTATTGTGTCAACCTCATTAAAAAATGAAACAAATCCCCTTCCAAATCTCAAAGGTAAACCTTCATTCCAACCACCGAGATGAATGCAATGAATCTTGGGGGGCATGCACCTCAATTTTCATTATTATGCTGGGGGCATGCAAACTTATCATGAGAAGTGTTACCGTAGGGTTCAAGCTCATTAAATAAACCTGCCACGAGCAGTGATACTGCAGGGTTCAAGCTCGCTAAAAAATAAACTCGCATCGAGCAGTTTTAACGCGGACTTCATGCTCGTTAAAAAATAAACATAAGAAATGAGCAAATGTTTCCCCCAGAGTTTAAGCTCAATAAAAAATGAACCAATTTCTGGTAAATAACCGTCGTGAATTCAGTGCTTTAGCCTTTTAAGCCTTGGTCGTGTTCTCATCATCACCTCCACTCTGTATTGGCCGATCATTCACCTCCATTTGATTGTTTACCCCTTTTGAGGAATAGCTGCGAAGAGTGATCTTGTTAGCCATCCTTGTAATACTGCTATGATTGGAAAATTCCAAACCTTACCTGGAATCAGCTGCTACTCAAATTTATCACTCGTTCCTCAAAGACAAGTCTCCTTTAAGCTCTTTTCAACTGACTCGTAAAATATGAAAATATTGCCGAGCCATTGGCCTCTCCAGCTCGTTAAAGGGACCGGAAGTGCTATCCCTCCTTTAGATTTTAATATTTTTGGACCTGAGGGATTATTACACAAAAATATCGAGCGCTTGTTTTGTTCGGCTCGTTAAAAGTATCGAAAATTCATCGCTTCTGTATTGTTTAATACTTTTTCGGACTTAAGGGATCTGATGATGAAAAAGGATTTTGGAGTTTCCTTTATGTCCTTTTTCAGACTCCCTAAAATTGAAAAGGACCGAGTTATCTTTGTCGTTAAACTCATTAAAACCTAATAGCGACAAACATGTCCATAGCAGACAAGAACGAGTTTCACTATCGCTAGGCTCGTTAAAACATAGCGATGGGTTTGCCCGAAGGGAAAATTATAGAACAAGCATATGTTATCCTCCTCAAGCTTGAAAAAAATAAAGAGGTACTGGTCAGCAATGACTGGGGAAAAATTGGGAAGAAAACTTGAAGAAACTTTGTTGGTAGCAAGTCGCTCTTGAACATGACACTTTCACTCCGCATCCAAGTCGGGTTGGGTTGTTTCATTCACCGGTCACATCACCATGGTCCCATCACACCATCCACATTTTGGGTTAATGCTACCAGTCCATCACATCAATGTCGTCGATATGTTCAAGAGAAGTCACTCAGAGAATTCACTTGTGTCTCACCCGCTGCAATACATTTACACTCCATTCTTTCATGACCGCCACCCTGAACCTTATATCACCAGATTGTTTTCACCTCCATTAAAATCATTTGCTTCGTTCCGTGTCATTGATGTGGGATTCATTAAGGCCCTCCTATGACGGATCACTTCTTGTCAACATCAGCTCATTATCCAAGAAGTCGATCTAGGAACACCCCTTTCAGTACTTTGAAGCTTGCATGCCTCAATGGCAAGTTTCTCACTTCCGGTGATAGGTTTACATCAATGGCCTTCAACCGAAAGATTTTGCGTTGTGTTCGACGCCAAGTCCTTTATTCACACCACGTGAATTTTACTGCAGTACCTTGAGGGTCATTATCATTATCGGTGATTCCTCTCGCACCTATTAACAGCTTATATCATTGGCTGGTAATCAGGCGATGTCTTTCCATGTTCGACTCCAAAACATCTCTCACATGGATCGACTTGTACTTTGAGTAAAGATCGAACGAGATTGAAGACCCTGGATCTAGTTTCATCCATTCAGGGCTGCGATATATATTCAGGAAAATAAAGACATCAAATGTACATCATTGCTGCACAGATAATCATCCAATCTATGGGGTGATGACACAGTCTACGCTCAAACGATTGTTTGTCCTATGTACATGAAAATGAATTTATAAAGCTGAGCATGGAAATGCCCGCCTCAGCTAGATCATGAAGATATTATGAAGATAATGTATTGTATTGTATCTTATTACAGGTCTCCTCCCAGCTTGAAAGAACTTTGGATCCTCATGATAAAGCATTTCACCCGACATCAAAAAGATTAACGACCTCACGCTTTAGGGGGCAATTGTTATAGACATTTTTTGGCACTGCAACCCCAAGCATAAAATGTCCATAAACCAAGGGCTCCTAAGTCCCTAAAAGTTTTGTTCCAACTCCTAAAGGAACAAGGTCAACTGATTACAGCTTCTCCCAGAAGTTCTGCATGAAAAACTACTCAAAACTGGTCAAAACGGGATCATTTCACCTTCTCCATAGGCAAAGTGCAATGCATCTCACCTAAGTACAGTCAGTGGGTGTGTTTCATTTCAAAAAGCCCTTCTATGGGGTGCGATGGGCGAGAAGAGACAAATGGCAGTGTCAATCCGCGAGGTGGAGAGGCATGGAATCTTCCAGAAACTTCTCCTGTGACACTTGCCTCTCTGAATTCGACCAAGGATGAGTAAGAGATCATCAATCTCCAAGTGGAAGCAAGAACTATTATAGGGAAGACACTAATCAAATCACAAGGTGACTCATCTCCCTTACAGATATCTATATATGGATCCCTCATCCCAGAGATCCAGAGGCTGGAATTTTGCATCTTGTAAGGAATTGTTGTTGGTTTCTTGAGGCAACATCATAGTGTTGGGTGATCTAAGCTTTGCATGAGGTGAAGAAGGGCTTACTTGCTGAGAGGATGATACTGGGTCAGAACAACTGGTTGTAACTCTCTTGGCTCTTTCTTGATTATCAATAAAGCTATTCAAGTTTTCCTCCATACTCTTGTGTAATCTATGTTTTGTGCATTTGTATGGTAAATTTACATCTCTTCCTAGATTGTATATGATAATATATCCATGTTCTCATATAGTGTTATGCTGCTTTGATTCTACAGGTACTCTATGAAGCTGGGTATACAAGGAAGCGAGTAGCAAAGGACTATCAGAAGAGAGAGGAATCGAGTAAGGAACCAAGCGCAAGACAGAGGTTGGTCTCCTTTATTCTTCTGTCATCTACTTTTAATAAAGGAAAACGAAAGTAGTTTTACTTTGTTTGTTTCTAAGGTAGCTACCACACCTTAGTGGGATTAGCAGTTCCGCATAGACACTTTTCCCTGTAACACCCATAGAATCCCTCTATTGTTATTTTTGTGCCTTTATATTATAATTGTTAGGTCAGCTTGGTTATCTTGTGACCCTTTAGACTCCTATATATAGAAAGGAGGTTTTGTCATTTGAATCATCTAAGAATTGTTCATTTGTGTAATGTAAGGGAGGTTTCCCCCTCGAAGAGGCTTACTTATGATCTATCTTTTCTATATTTTTGTGAGCTGGTTTCATAACATTTGGTATCAGAGTTTTGGATTCTAGGGTTTCGCTATTCCAAACAGTTCATCGTGGAATTTTACCTATAACATTTTTTTTGCGATGTTTCAGAAACTACAACAAAAACCCATTTGATTTGAAATCATTCTGAACTTTGGGTCCGAATTTCAGATTTTTCTTGCTATATGTGCAGAGATATGATATGAGGAAGTTAGGGTTTTTGCAGACTCCTAAATTACATTACAAACAGGTGACTTGGGGAAAATCACTATAACTTTTGTTTTTAGCATCAAGAATTTTCCAAAAGACGATGGCCTGTAGTTTTCTGTGTATCAGTTTCAGGTACTAAGGTCGAAACAGTGACACATGGCACGCCATACAAGTTTGCTCTACTCAACTAGTCTATAATCATGTCACTGTGGGAGATTTGGTATAACTATTCCTTGGAGAATCCAATATTAATCAAACTCACAAGGTTAGAAAGAATTCTCCAAGGGCTACCACAGGATGCGATCTTAGATATTCGAGATCCGCAGTTACAGAGATACAACAGATTGAATATCGAGCTCTTACAAAGTGAAAAAAAAAAAGTTTGTAGTTTAATTGGTTTGAAAAATTGGTTTGACGGAATTCAAAGGGAATAGTGAAGAATTATTAGTATTAATTAATGCCCTAAAGAAAGAAATTGGAAACACCTAGTAAGCAACCTAAAAGCTCTAGCATGACTCATGAAGAAGAGGAAGAAATGCAACATGATATATCAAAATTACAAGACCAAGTACAATGAATTTCACTCTCACTAAAGGTAGATGAAGCTAAGATGAATGGCATGGAAGCTAATATGAATGGCATGCAAGTTAAGATGAATGGCGTGGAAGCTAAGATGGATGGCATGGATGCTAAGATGAATGGCATGGAAGATAAGATGAGAGAATTGAAGATAAATTTGAATAAGTTGCTACAAGAAATGGTCACTAATGGTGAAAGGGTAGTAAAGGAAACTCATGAAGAGAACAAAATAAATGTTAATCTTGATTTCATACACTCTAATGTTGGATTGAAGACCCACCATGTTCCAAAAATTGATATGAAGAAGTTTGATGGCAAGGATCGCGGAACATGGATACTACAAATGGAGCAATTTTTCGATCTCCATAATGTGCAAAACACACAAAAGGTACATATTTCAACTTTATATTTGGAACCAAAACAGTTCATATGGTATCGATGGCTTTTCTCTCGTAAACAAATTGTCACTTGGGAAATTTTTACAGAAGAAATGATAGCACATTATGAGGATACAAAAAGAAACGCCTTTTTTAGCCAATTGATAAATCTCAAACAAAAGGGTTCAATGATGGAGCATATTGAGGACTTCCTAAAATTGAACATAAGGGAAAAATATATTCCAGAGGAGCATAAGATTGATGTGTTCATAGGGAATTTAAATGATAATATCCAACAGGAGGTTCACCTTTGGGAACCTAATTCATTGGAGAAGGCATTCAGGTTAGCAAGAAAAATGGAAAGAAAAATTATGGCAACCAGGAAGCCTACCACTCACAACTATAAAGATGGAAGTGTTGTGGCCCCTAGCCTTCCACAACTTACAAGGTTGACACCACAAAAATTGGAAGAAAAAAGAGCAAAAGGGCTTTGTTAAAGCTGTGATAGAAAATACACTAAAGGTCATAATTGTGCTAAGAAGAAATTATTCTACATAGATTGTGAAGAGGAGGAAGAAAAAGAAGAGGATATAGTCTAGGAACAAACCCTAGATAAAGAAGATATGAATCTAACCATATCTTGTAATGCATTGGTTGGAATTACCACTCCTCAAACTATGAAGATATAAGGACATATCAAGAAGAAAAAGGTAATAGTGTTGATTGATTCAGGAAGCACCCATAATTTTATTCATTGTAAGATAGCAAAGGAATTAGATTGCTTCCCGTTATCCAGCACCAAAATGTCAAGTGATGGTTGCAAGTGGAGGAACCATAAATTGCCCTGGAAAGTGCCATAATATCAAGCTATCAATGGGAGAATATGTATTGAATAGCCCAATGCTTTCGAGCTGATGTTGTACTAGGAGTCCAATGGCTACAATACTTGGGTACAATAGCTTTTAATATTCAAGAAATTTTCATGAAATTTTCTGTGGAAGGAAAGGAAGTTGAATTAAGGGGTATTACAAGGAAACCAATAAAGATAATCAGCTCTAATGGTATGAAAAAGCTTCTAAAGAAGGAGCAACGAGGTGTAATTGCACAATTATGTTTGCTAGAGGTTCCCACATCGAAATCATCTATTTCTCCAGATCTCCAAAAAGTCTTGGACAATCATTCTAAGGCATTTGAGACTCCCAAAGGTCTCCCACCTATTCGTGATAATGATCATGCTATTCATTTGATTTTAGGAAGTGTTCCTCCAAACATCAGGCCATACAGATATCCCTATGCCCAAAAGAGTGAAATTGAGCGTATGGTTGCAGAAATGTTAGAGGCTGGTATAATTAAACCTAGTCAAAGTTCTTTCTCTGCTCTAGTAGTATTGGTTCACAAGAAGGATGGATCATGGCGCATCTATCCGGATTATAGGGAGCTCAACAAGCTAACTATTAAAGATAAATTTCACATTCCTGTCATTGATGAATTATTGGATGAATTGCATGGATCAATTTACTTCACCAAGTTGGATCTTCGTTCAGGGTATCATCAAATCAGAATGAAGACTGAAGACATTCTGAAAACAACATTTAGAACTCATGAGGGTCATTATGAAATTTTGGTCATGTTTTTTGGCCTTACCAATTCACCTTCCATATTTCAAGGTTTGACGAATTCCATTTTGAAACCCTTCCTTAGAAAATTTGTGTTAGTATTTTTTTATGATATACTATCTACAACAAGTCTTGGAAGGATCATGTTGAACATGTTGACAGGGTGCTCAAACTATTGGAGGAGAAATAATTATATGCAAACAGCTCCAAATGTTTCTTTGGAGTACAAGAGGTGGAATATCTGGGTAATATTGTATCTCATGAATGTGTTAAGGTAGACCCTAGAAAAATTAAAGCCATTATGGAATGGAAAATCCCCACATGGATAAAGCATCTGCGAGGATTTCTTGGGTTGATAGGGTATTATCACAAGTTTGTTAAGAATTATGGGAGAATAGTAGCACCTATAACAACATTATTAAAGAAAGATGCATTTTCATGGACTCTAGAAGCAACAAAGGCCTTCGAACATCTTAAAGAGGAAATGTGCCAAGCACCTGTTTTAGCTACGCTGGAGTTCACAAAACCTTTATTGTGGAATGTGATGCTTCAGGAAATGGAATTGGTGCTGTTTTAATGCAAGATGAAAGACCCATTGCTTTGGAAAGTCATCCAATCAAGGGAAAGTATTTACACAAATCTATTTATGAGAAGGAAATGTTGGCAATACTACATGCACTTAAGAAATGGTGACCCTACCTAATGGGAAGACACTTCAAGGTAAAAACGGATCATGAAAGTCTTAAATACTTTTTAGAACAAAGATTATGCTTTGAAGAGCAACAAAAATGGGTCACAAAGATGTTGGGTTATGACTTTGAAATCATCTACATAAAAGGGAAGCAAAATGTTGTGGAAGATTCACTCTCAAGAAAGGATGAGAATGTGGAAGCATTGTTGTGTGCCATTTCTATTATCCAACCAGATTGGATAAACGAAGCAAGGGAGGAATGGAAGAATGATGAAGAACTGTGGGCACTCATTTGAAAGTTACAACAAGATTCCAGTACATCTGATATATTTAGCTGGAAAAATGATTCATTATGGTACAAAGATCGCTTATACCTATGTAAGAATTCCCAACTCAAACAAAATATTCTTATGGAATTGCACACTTCTCCCTTAGGAGGGCACTCAAGATTTTTAAAAAATTACCATATGGTTAAGAAAGAATTTTTTTGGGATGGACTTAAATTGGATATTCAAAAGTTTGTGGCGGAATATTTGGTTTTCCAACAAAATGAAGTTGAAACAATTAATACTCTAGGTCTATTACTACCTTGATCCATTCCAAGCCAACGTTGGGAGGAGGTTTCAATAGATTTTATAACAGGTTTACCCAAGTCCGAAGGAAAGAGCGTCATCATGGTGGTAGTTGACAGACTTACCTAGTATACACACTTTTGTGCATTATCACATCCATTTAAAGCCAATACAATTTCTACTGCATTTATGGAAACAATTCAAAAGCTACATGGAAAACCAAAGATTATTGTAAGCGACAAAGATCCAATTTTCACTAGAAATTTTTGGACATAACTATTTTCTTGTCTCGGTATTCAGTTAGCTCATAGCTCATCTTATCATCCTCAATCTAATGGGAAAAATAAGATAGTAAACAAATGTTTGGAAGGATATCTTCATTGCTTTGTATCTGATAAACAGACATAATGGGTCAAATGGTTGCCTCTGGCTAAATGGTGGTATAACACTTACTTCCATACTGCAGCAAAAATGACCCCATTTATGGCACTTTATGGATATCATCCACCATCCATCACATCATATTTAAGAGAAAATTATAAGGTTGAAGTAGTGGAGCATCACATCAAGCATCACAACAAGTTATCCAACTCTTAAAGGATAACCTCACGTTGGTGCAGAATAGAATGAAACAATAGGAAGATCAACATTGCAGCGAAAGAAGTTTTGATGTAGGTGACTGGGTATTCCTACGACTACAACGATATAAACAAATGTCCCTCAGGCAAGCTAAGAGGGATAATAAATTATCACCAAAGTATTATGGTTTGTACAAGGTGTTGCAAAAGATTGGTACTATGTCATACAAATTGGATCTTCCTATAGCTTCTTGACTGCACCCACTTTTCCATGTTTCATGTTTAAAGAAGGTTATAGGTGACAAGCTCCTAGTTCAAACAATATTTCTAGAACTTGACAAGGAAGGAAAAATTATATTAGAATTGGAAGCAGTCACAGAAACAAGAACTCGACAGCTACGAAATCGATCAATTTCGAAATATCTCATCAAGTGGAAGAACTTATCCGTTGAAGATTCCACATGGGAGGATGAGAATTTTATACAAAAGCATCCAAAACTACTCAAGCATTGAGGACAACACTTTTTTGAAGGAGAGTGTTATAGACATTTTTGTGCCTTATAGCATGAAGCATGAAATGTCAATAATCTGAGGGATCCTAAGTCCCTAAACATGTTGTTCCTGCCCCTAGAGGAACAAGGTCAGCAAACCACGGCACTAAATATCAGTTCTCCACCTGAAAACACTCAAAAACAAGCTAATTCTGGATCATGTCAACTGCTCCACTGAGCATCTGCGCTGAATGTCAACTGCTCCACTGTGTACCTGCGCTGAATGTCAACTGCAAGGAAGGCTACCTGCGCTGGGCGAGTTGGGACAAGTGGCACAGTCATTCTTCAAGGTGTCAATGCCCAGGAAGCTTCCAAAATGACACTTGGATCAGGGAATTCGACTGGTGATGAGTAAGAGGGTCTAGATCTCCAAGTGGAAGCAAGAACCTCCAAGTGGACTCAAGAACTGAAGAATAACTGAAGTGGGAGAGGACACTAGTCAGCTTCATGCCAGCTACAAGCTGACTCATCCTTTCTCCAAATCTCCTATATATAGAGCTCTCTCATGAGGTCTATGGGGGCTGGAATCTTGTGAATGTAAGGAAGTGCTGTTGGTTTGAGTATAGAACTATTGGGTGATTTGCTTTGAAGGAGGTGAAGAGGAGATTTCTTTCTGCTGGGAGGTGATGCTGGATTGGGCCTCTTATGGTTGTATCACTTCCTGAACTTTACTTCTTCCATTAATAAAGCATTTGAGGTTCTTCTATATGCATGTGTCTCAATGTTGTATTGTTATACTTGTGTATTTGATTTATTCTAATCCTTGAATCAATTATGAATGTATGCTTCTTGTAGTTTCCCTCTCTTGTTATTTTGCAGGATCTTGGTGTAGCTGGGCCAGTGAAAGAGCAAGGAGCTGGGAGCAAGCAACAAAGAGAGAAGATTGGATCAATCATTAGCGGAAGACAACGGTTAGTGGATCTCTTTCTCCCCCCTCTTACATCTCATAAAGAAGTAATCTCGAATAGCTTTGCTTTGATTGTTGCTGAGGTACTATCACCCTTAGAGTGGGATAGGGTCATTCCGTATTGGATACTTTTCCCAACAACAAATTGGCGACTCCGCTGGGGATCGTATCTTGTTGGTTGTTTGTGTTGTTGCTATTCATTTCATAAACACAGGGAGTACCGAATCGAACTGCATTTGGATCTTTCAAATGCAAAGTAGAGGGCAGCTACTCTAGCTCAGTTTCTGGGCATGTTTATGATTTGAAGAGCTGATCCACAAGGACTCTAAATAGCTCTTAGTGATAGATTTTCATCCCTTAGTGTGTACTTTACTGATAGCTTCTGATTTGGCCAAAAACTGTGAATTTTTGAGCAATCTGTGACCCGGAAACTAAGAAAAATGAAAGTTTATCTCTTCAGTGCAGGCACTGTGAAGGCAGTTTGCATTTTAGCGCAGTTCCCGAAGGGGCTACCTGCACTGAAGGTCAAACTGCCAGTGTACTACCTGTGCTGAACCAGTTTTGCCTAGTGCTACTGGGGTTCCCTCCTGTTTATTGCCCTGTTTTCATCTTTGTTTTTGCAGCCTGTTACCAGTCAATGTACCTATCTGAAACCAACTTTCCTTGCCACTATTCCGCTTCGGTTGTGTAAAGAAACTGTGTTTTTTCTTTGTGTATTTCTTATATCATTTGCAGTTTCCCATAACGAAAGTGAACTAGTCGTGCTGTGGCCTCTTAGATCTAGACCTGTGATAAGTGTCGTTTTGATCTTAAGAGTTAGTTTGTTTGCTGTTCATAGCTGATTGAGCTTTTGCTTTCGTCATATGGTTTGAATTTATATATTTCTAGTGTCGAAACAAGTAAATCTTAAGGTGTCTTTTGATTTTGGACAAGCTTGTTTGCTTTCACTTGAAATTGAATTCAAAGTTATACAACAACTTTCTTTTTGTATTGCACCAACATTAAGAAAGAGAAAAGAAATACCTGCATTGTGCATGTGCATTTTGACAGCTTGTATGTTGATTTAGGGAAAAGTGCATTAGTGTGTGCTCTATGATCTGTGTGAAAAGATGATGTCTTTCTTTTCCCTCATTAGTTAAGATTTTCAAAGTTGAAAGATTGAAAAGCTTGCTTATCATCTTAGACTGCATTTAGGAGTGTTATCATACATCTCGTGGTGATCCATAAAGGAAAACTACTAAACAAGATCAACCTTAAAATAAATTGAATTTACATAACAACGCATTGAAACATAACACAAACACATAGAGGTCTAAGCTAGAGACGTGTTCCGGCGTCGTTAAACGTGATATCTTAGCGTTGAGTGGTTGGGTGATTCCTCCATGGTGAAGCGATAAGTATCAATACAGACTTGTGCTCCCACGTACCGTCGCGTATATATTGGGAGACCCCTATAGGAACAAAGCCTTTATCCATAGGAAACCGTGTCGGCCGCCCTATTGATCGCAATGCAGTGAACACAGCATTCACGAAGATCGACCACTCGTACCGTAAAACGTATTCTGTGGTTTTGCGAAAGGTTTGGCACACCCTCTGCCTAGATCTCCGGAGCAGTTTCTTTTGGCCTTTTTCAAACTCTATAACTGAAAAAGTCCATCCGAGCATTTGTCACTTCGGGCTCGTTAAAACATCGAAGGAGACTAGAGTCATCTTTAGCTTTTTCTCGACTCTTTAAAAGTGAAAAAGCAAGTTGTGTCTAAGCGTCGTTAAAAATTATTTTAAACGGGATAATCATCACCATTCCCTTGTTGATCTTCGAAGTTAGTCTTTTGGCATCGTAAGTTCTTGTAGAATCGCTAAGAAATCTTTTGGATAGACTAGATATGTTTGAACGACCGTCGACATCTAAGACTGTGTCGCCCGACACAGCAGCAGCAGAGCCTTCTGCTGCTACTCCGACGATGTTCGCTGGTATACCATCTGTCCCGGCAAATTGTCAACATCAAGCTGGAGTCCAATCAGGGATGACGACATGGTTAGTTCCTATTTCTTCATCCGGATTATCATCTGGTATTTCTTATGTTGAAACTCAGCAAATTGATCCAATGTGTCTTCAAAGGCCAATTTACCCTTTAAGTACTGGATTTCCACCATATGGAGGGCAGTATGCTCTTTCATTGTTCCCTCCCAGAGAACAACCATATGGGAGTTTACAACAAAGTTCAGGTCAAACTGGAATTACATCCAGCGGTTGGGTACCAATACTGCCTCAACAACCAGGGGTTGTATATTCAATTCAACCAGTACACCCTGTGTCGAATATTCCTACCATACCTGCTATAGTGAATGTGTCGCAAGTACAAGCTCCACCTGTTGTATGTCAACCCCAAGTTTCTCAGGTTGCAATACAACAACCTCTTGTCTCAATGACTCAATCACAATCTCAGGGTAGTGCCTCCTTATCTGGAGCGACTCAGGCTCAAACAAGTACTGTGACTCCTCATCCTGGTCAATCATCCAGTATTGGTCAACAACAAATGGTCCAACAACTAGAGCTGGTTCAATCTCAACAACCGCCATTCCAGCAATCATATCAAGGACCTGAGAAACAAGTCTTTGTAAGTAGTGGGCAACCATACTATAATGGTTATGCCCATCAACCTTGTCAAAGTTGCCAGCATTATGCTGGTCTGCAAAGACCCATTGCTCAGGCGATCCCATCTTATCCTGGGTATGCTTCGCCTAACCTGAATCAACAGTTACCCTTTGTAGCAACTCTAGAATTACCAGATCTAAACCGGTTGACGAATGATCCAATTGCTTATGCCCCTTGGTGGCCAGCGATTCCACATAAACTTCCGTTAGATATTCCTAAATTTAATGGAAATCCGGGTGAAGACCCGTCGAATCATGTGATGACATTCCATCTGTGGTGTTCATCGAACACCCTGAATGATGATTCGATAAGACTTCGCCTCTTTCAGAGGACGTTAACGGGTCCAGCGGCAAAATGGTACATTGAATTGCCTAGAGCTTCGTTCGACAACTTCAGTACCTTAGCCACAACCTTTTTAACCCATTTTCAATTACCGATAAGGTATGAAACGGGAACAGAACTCCTTACCAACTTCAAGTAGATGACTGCCACCCACATATCTGATCATATACATGAGTGGCAACGTCGTCGTAGGATGGTAAAAACATACGTTCCCGATCAGCTATTAGCTGAATGGTTTATCAAGTCATTACTTCCTGCCATCACGGAAGATGTGGCAAAGGGGGGGGTCGTAACGGAAGAGCAGGTTATTGCTCGTGCGCAATATCTGGACTTGGTCTATACTCAGTCCGGCACGCTCTACGACAAAATACCTGACGCCCCTAAACCGGAATTCTCAATTCCTCCTCCTCCTAAATCAAACAATGACTCTCACGCCGGCGATGGCGTGATTGGCAAGCACAAAATTTATAGTCAAAGTGAAAATGAAGAACTTCTTGCCTCAGAAGTAAATGCCATGTCGATCGACAAGGGCAAACAACTGAAGCAACCAGGGGGCAAGAAGAAAAAGAAAGGGAGAAAAAGGAAACCCCCAGCAGGGTGTCATATATGCGATGAGGATCATTGGACGAAAGATTGTCCACATATAGCTGAAGTTAAGAAACTCTTTAAGAGTTCAAAAACCCCAGCAGTTTTGACTGATCCGTTTCCTAATCCAGGTCAAAATCTGGTTGTTAATCAAAATGCTTCCCGATCCCAAGTGCTTATGTTGTCTACCTCAAAGCAACAGAATGATGCTTTGACAAGGAATAAAGATTACGGGAATCCAAAGCTGTCGAACAACAAGGTTAATGAACGACCTAGTAGTTCAACAACAACTTTGACCGAAGTTATGCCATCCATCATTCCTGAGCCAATGATAAAGTCGCCAAAGGGAGTAGTACACAAATCGACATTTAATCCTCGTGCCAAAGGAGCACAGAATTATAATATAGTAGAGGACCTGGCCCAATCGCCGTCCACTATGTCAACACTTGAGGTATCACAAAATTGCCCCTCCCAAGAGCAAGCTTTATTATCAGCAATAGGTGGGATTGGCCCAATGGATTCCAATCTTGTGGCCTTTGATCATAAAGGATATGACCCTCAGTTACCAGCTCAACTAGATTTCCTTATTCAAGTGAAAGCCCTCAACAAAACTGTTCATCGAACAATTATTGATGAGGGGGCATCTACATGTCTTATGTCGATGAGTTGCTGGAAAAATTTAGGCTCCCCACCCTTGTTGAAATCATCAACGATGTTAAAAGCATTTGATGGAGGATCATACACTCCATACGAAATTTTAAGTAACTTGCAAGTTGAACTAGGGGGCAAAATAGTAGGAATTGATGTTGAAGTAATTGATGGAAACCTCGATTACAATATCCTACTGGGAAGGCCCTAGATATATGCCATGGCCGCAGTTGTGTCGACCTACTTCAGGAAGATTGCATTTCCCTTTCAAGGAGGAATTACAGTCGTCGACCAACAAAATTTCCTCCCCGATAGTTCACAAGTTACAGGAAGCATTCCAATGATCCATGGAAGCAATCATTCGCTTCAAAATATTGGAGTAGGTCTCCTAAAATACCCTGCCTTAATGGGTACTTTTTCCCTACCGCCTGCAAGTAATCTGGCGGAAGTGGCCACAGTGGAAACCTACAATATGAAATCTTCTATATCTAATGGATTCGGAAGATTCCTAAACATTTTGTCAGCGTGTATCATCGCCCTAATAGAAATACTGTAAATGCAGTGGGCTCCGAGGACGGTTCTTATCTCATGTCAACCTCGTTAAAAAATGAAACAAGGAGTCAGAGGACGGTTCTTATCTTGTGTCAACCTCATTAAAAAAATGAAACAAATCCCCTTTCTCAAAGGTAAACCTTCATTCCAACCACCAAGTTGAATGTAATGAAGCATGGGGGGCATGCACCTCGATTTGCATTATGCTGGGGGCATGCAAAAGAATCGAGCAGTTTTAACACAAAGTTCATGCTCGTTAAAAAATAAATGCATCCCGGTAAATAACCACTGTGATCGTAAATTTATCAGCCATAAAAGCCTTGGTCGTGTTTGCACCTGCCACCTCCACCATCATTTGGCCGATCGTTCACCTCCATATGATTGTTTACCCATTTTGAGGAACAGTTGCGAAGAGTGATTTCACCTAGCCATCCTTGTGACACTGCCGTGATTGGAAAATTCCAACCTGTACCTGGAATCTGCTGCTATCCCTGTTTATCACTCATTCCTCAAAAGACGAGTCTTCTTTGAGCTCTTTTCAACTGACTCGTAAAATATGAAAAGTTTGCCGAGTTTTGGCCTTCCAGCTCGTTAAAGTGACCGGAAGAGCTATCCCTCCTCTAGATTTTAATCTTTTTGGACCTGAGGGATTATTACACAAAAAGGTCGAGCGCTTGTTTTATTCGGCTCGTTAAAGTAATCGAAAACTCAGCCCTTCTGTATTGTTTTATACTTTTTCGGACTTAAGGGATTAGATGACGAAAAAGGAATTTTGGAGTTAACTTTCTGTACCTTTTCAGACTCTCTAAAAATGAAAAGGACCGAGTTTTCCTTGTCGTTAGACTCGTTAAAATGATTAAATAGCGACAAACTTGTCTTTAGACGAGAACGAGTTTCCCTATCGCTAAGCTCGTTAAAACATAGCGATGGGCTTGCCCGAAGGGCAGGTTATAGAACAAGCATATGTTATCCTCCTCAAGCTTGACAAAAATAAAGAGGTACTGGTCAGAAATGACTGGGGAAAAATTGGGAGAACCTCAAAGCTTTAATGGTAGCAAGTCGCTCTTGAACATCACAGTTTTCCTCTGTATCACATCAGGTTGGGTTGTTTCATTCGCCGGTCTCATCACCATGGTCTTCGCCAAACCATCCACATTTGGGGTAATGCTATCGATCCATCGCATCAGTGTCGTTATATGTTCAAGAGATGTTGTTCAGAAAGAGTCAACCGTGTCCCATCCACTGCCATACATTATCCTTCATCCACCCATGATCGCCACCCTGAATCATATTTCACAGATTGTTTTCACCTCCACTAAAATCATTAGCTCCGTTCCGTGTCAATGATGTGGGATTCATTAAGGCCCTCCTTTGACGGATCGCTTCTTGTCTACTTCAGCTCATTATCCAAGAAGTAGATCTAGGAACACCCCCCTCAGTACTTTGAAGCTTGCATGCCTCAATGGCAAGTTTCTCACTTCCGGCGACAGGTATACATCAATGACCTTCGACCAGAAGATTTTGCGTGGTGTTCGACGCCAAGTCCTTTATTCACACCACGTGAATTGTACTGCAGTACCTTGAGGGTCATTATCATTATCGGTGATTCCTCTCGTGCTTGTTAACGGTTTACATTATTGACCGGTAATCAAGCGATGTCTTTCCATGTTCGACTTCAGCGCAATTCTCACATGGATCGACTTGTACTTAGAGTGAAGATCGAACGAGTTTGAAGACCCCGGATCTAGTTTCATCCATCCGGGCTGCGATATATATTCAGGAAATATAAAAACATTTGACATGTACATCATTGTAGCAGATGATCATCCTACTCAAAGGATGATAATTTCAGCAGAGAATTATCAGTCTACCATCAGACGAACGTATGTTATATGTACCAAAATGAATTTATAAAGCTGAGCATGGGAATGCCCGCCTCAGCTAGATCATGAAAGCAGAATGAAAAATAATGTATTGTATTGTATTTTATTACAGGTCACCTCTCAGCGATTGAATGAACTTCGGATCCTCCTGATAAAGCATTTCACCCGATAAACGACCTCATACTTTAGGGGGCAACTGTTATAGACATTTTTGTGCCTTACAGCATGAAGCATGAAATGTCAATAATCTGAGGGATCCTAAGTCCCTAAACATGTTTTTCCTGCCCCTAGAGGAACAAGGTCAGCAAACCACAACACTAAATATCAGTTCTCCACCTGAAAACACTCAAAAACAAGCTAATTCTGGATCATGTCAACTGCTCCACTGAGCATCTGCGCTGAATGTCAACTGCTCCACTGTGTACCTGCGCTGAATGTCAACTGCAAGGAAGGCTACCTGCACTGGGTGAGTTGGGACAAGTGGCACAGTCATTCTTCAAGGTGTCAATGCCCAAGAAGCTTCCAAAATGACACTTGGATCAGGGAATTCGACTGGTGATGAGTAAGAGGGTCTAGATCTCCAAGTGGAAGCAAGAACCTCCAAGTGGACTCAAGAACTGAAGAATAACTGAAGTGGGAGAGGACACTAGTCAGATTCATGCCAGCTACAAGCTGACTCATCCTTTCTCCAAATCTCCTATATATAGAGCTCTCTCATGAGGTCTATGGGGGCTGGAATCTTGTGAATGTAAGGAAGTGCTGTTGGTTTGAGTATAGAACTATTGGGTGATTTGCTTTGAAGGAGGTGAAGAGGAGATTTCTTTCTGCTGGGAGGTGATTCTGGATTGGGCCTCTTATGGTTGTATCACTTCCTGAACTTTACTTCTTCCATTAATAAAGCATTTGAGGTTCTTCTATATGCATGTGTCTCAATGGTGTATTGTTATACTTGTGTATTTGATTTATTCTAATCCTTGAATCAATTATGAATGTATGCTTCTTGTAGTTTCCCTCTCTTGTTATTTTGCAGGATCTTGGTGTAGCTGGGCCAGTGAAAGAGCAAGGAGCTGGGAGCAAGCAATAAAGAGAGAAGATTGGATCAATCATTAGCGGAAGACAACGGTTAGTGGATCTCTTTCTCCCCCCTCTTACATCTCATAAAGAAGTAATCTCGAATAGCTTTGCTTTGATTGTTGCTGAGGTACTATCACCCTTAGAGTGGGATAGGGTCATTTCGTATTGGATACTTTTCCCAACAACAAATTGGCGACTCCACTGGGGATCGTATCTTGTTGGTTGTTTGTGTTGTTGCTATTCATTTCATAAACACAGGGAGTACCGAATCGAACTGCATTTGGATCTTTCAAATGCAAAGTAGAGGGCAGCTACTCTAGCTCAGTTTCTGGGCATGTTTATGATTTGAAGAGCTGATCCACAAGGACTCTAAATAGCTCTTAGTGATAGCTTTTCATCCTCCTTTTCATCCCTTAGTGTGTACTTTACTGATAGCTTCTGATTTGGCCAAAAACTGTGAATTTTTGAGCAATCTGTGACCCGGAAACTAAGAAAAATGAAAGTTTATCTCTTCAGTGCAGGCACTGTGAAGGCAGTCTGCATTTCAGCGCAGTTCCCGAAGGGGCTACCTGCACTGAAGGTCAAACTGCCAGTGTACTGCCTGTGCTGAACCAGTTTTGCCTAGTGCTACTGGGGTTCCCTCCTGTTTATTGCCCTGTTTTCATCTTTGTTTTTGCAGCCTGTTACCAGTCAATGTACCTATCTGAAACCAACTTTCCTTGCCACTATTCCGCTTCGGTTGTGTAAAGAAACTGTGTTTTTTCTTTGTGTATTTCTTATATCATTTGCAGTTTCCCATAACGAAAGTGAACTAGTCTTGCTGTGGCCTCTTAGATCTAGACCTGTGATAAGTGTCGTTTTGATCTTAAGAGTTAGTTTGTTTGCTGTTCATAGCTGATTGAGCTTTTGCTTTCGTCATATGGTTTGAATTTATATATTTCTAGTGTCGAAACAAGTAAATCTTAAGGTGTCTTTTGATTTTGGACAAGCTTGTTTGCTTTCACTTGAAATTGAATTCAAAGTTATACAACAGCTTTCTTTTTGTATTGCACCAACATTAAGAAAGAGAAAAGAAATACCTGCATTGTGCATGTGCATTTTGACAGCTTGTATGTTGATTTAGGGAAAAGTGCATTAGTGTGTGCTCTATGATCTGTGTGAAAAGATGATGTCTTTCTTTTCCCTCATTAGTTAAGATTTTCAAAGTTGAAAGATTGAAAAGCTTGCTTATCATCTTAGACTGCATTTAGGAGTGTTATCATACATCTCGTGGTGATCCATAAAGGAAAACTACTAAACAAGATCAACCTTAAAATAAATTTAATTTACATAACAACGCATTGAAACATAACGCAAACACATAGAGGTCTAAGCTAGAGACGTGTTCCGGCGTCGTTAAACGTGATATCTTAGCGTTGAGTGGTTGGGTGATTCCTCCATGGTGAAGCGATAAGTATCAATACAGACTTGTGCTCCCACGTACCGTCGCGTATATATTGGGAGACCCCTATAGGAACAAAGCCTTTATCCATAGGAAACCATGTCGGCCGCCCTATTGATCGCAATGCAGTGAACACAACATTCACGAAGATCGACCACTCGTACCGTAAAACGTATTCTGTGGTTTTGCGAAAGGTTTGGCACACCCTCTGCCTAGATCTCCGGAGCAGTTTCTTTTGGCCTTTTTCAAACTCTATAACTGAAAAAGTCCATCCGAGCATTTGTCACTTCAGGCTCGTTAAAACATTGAAGGAGACTAGAGTCATCTTTAGCTTTTTCTCGACTCTTTAAAAGTGAAAAAGCAAGTTGTGTCTAAGCGTCGTTAAAAATTATTTTAAACGGGATAATCATCACCATTCCCTTGTTGATCTTCGAAGTTAGTCTTTTGGCATCGTAAGTTCTTGTAGAATCGCTAAGAAATCTTTTGGATAGACTAGATATGTCTGAACGACCATCGACATCTAAGACTGTGTCGCCCGACACAGCAGCAGCAGAGCCTTCTGCTGCTACTCCGACGATGTTCGCTGGTATACCATCTGTCCCGGCAAATTGTCAACATCAAGCTGGAGTCCAATCAGGGATGACGACATGGTTAGTTCCTATTTCTTCATCCGGATTATCATCTGGTATTTCTTATGTTGAAACTCAGCAAATTGATCCAATGTGTCTTCAAAGGCCAATTTACCCTTTAAGTACTGGATTTCCACCATATGGAGGGCAGTATGCTCTTTCATTGTTCCCTCCCAGAGAACAACCATATGGGAGTTTACAACAAAGTTCAGGTCAAACTGGAATTACATCCAGCGGTTGGGTACCAATACTGCCTCAACAACCAGGGGTTGTATATTCAATGCAACCAGTACACCTTGTGTCGAATATTCCTACCATACCTGCTATAGTGAATGTGTCGCAAGTACAAGCTCCACCTGTTGTATGTCAACCCCAAGTTTCTCAGGTTGCAATACAACAACCTCTTGTCTCAATGACTCAATCACAATCTCAGGGTAGTGCCTCCTTATCTGGAGCGACTCAGGCTCAAACAAGTACTGTGACTCCTCATCCTGGTCAATCATCCAGTATTGGTCAACAACAAATGGTCCAACAACTAGAGCTGGTTCAATCTCAACAACTGCCATTCCAGCAATCATATCAAGGACCTGAGCAACAAGTCTTTGTAAGTAGTGGGCAACCATACTATAATGGTTATGCCCATCAACCTTGTCAAAGTTGCCAGCATTATGCTGGTCTGCAAAGACCCATTGCTCAGGCGATCCCATCTTATCTTGGGTATGCTTCGCCTAACCTGAATCAACAGTTACCCTTTGTAGCAACTCTAGAATTACCAGATCTAAACCTGCTGACGAATGATCCAATTGCTTATGCCCCTTGGTGGCCAGCGATTCCACATAAACTTCCGTTAGATATTCCTAAATTTAATGGAAATCCGGGTGAAGACCCGTTGAATCATGTGATGACATTCCATCTGTGGTGTTCATCGAACAACCTGAATGATGATTCGATAAGACTTCGCCTCTTTCAGAGGACGTTAACGGGTCCAGCGGCAAAATGGTACATTGAATTGCCTAGAGCTTCGTTCGACAACTTCAGTACTTTAGCCACAACCTTTTTAACCCATTTTCAATTACCGATAAGGTATGAAACGGGAACAGAACTCCTTACCAACTTCAAGTAGATGACTGCCACCCACATATCTGATCATATACATGAGTGGCGACGTCGTCGTAGGATGGTAAAAACATACGTTCCCGATCAGCTATTAGCTGAATGGTTTATCAAGTCATTACTTCCTACCATCACGGAAGATGTGGCAAAGGGGGGGGTCGTAACGGAAGAGCAGGTTATCGCTCGTGCGCAATATCTGGACTTGGTCTATACTCAGTCCGACACGCTCTACGACAAAATACCTGACGCCCCTAAACCGGAATTCTCAATTCCTCCTCCTCCTAAATCAAACAATGACTCTCACGCTGGCGATGGCGTGATTGGCAAGCACAAAATTTATAGTCAAAATGCAAATGAAGAACTTCTTGCCTCAGAAGTAAATTCCATGTCGATCGACAAGGGCAAACAACTGAAGCAACGAGGGGGCAAGAAGAAAAAGAAAGGGAGAAAAAGGAAACCCCCAGCAGGGTGTCATATATGCGATGAGGATCATTGGTCGAAAGATTGTCCACATATAGCTGAAGTTAAGAAACTCTTTAAGAGTTCAAAAACCCCAGCAGTTTTGACTGATCCGTTTCCTAATCCAGGTCAAAATCTGGTTGTTAATCAAAATGCTTCCCGATCCCAAGTGCTTATGTTGTCTACCTCAAAGCAACAGAATGATGCTTTGACAAGGAATAAAGATTACGGGAATCCAAAGCTGTCGAACAACAAGGTTAATGAACGACCTAGTAGTTCAACAACAACTTTGACCGAAGTTATGCCATCCATCGTTCCTGAGCCAATGATAAAGTCGCCAAAGGGAGTAGTACACAAATCGACATTTAATCCTCGTGCCAAAGGAGCACAGAATTATAATATAGTAGAGGACCTGGCCCAATCGCCGTCCACTATGTCAACACTTGAGGTATCACAAAATTGCCCCTCCCAAGAGCAAGCTTTATTATCAGCAATAGGTGGGATTGGCCCAATGGATTCCAATCTTGTGGCCTTTGATCATAAAGGATATGACCCTCAGTTACCAGCTCAACTAGATTTCCTTATTCAAGTGAAAGCCCTCAACAAAACTGTTCATCGAACAATTATTGATGAGGGGGCATCTACATGTCTTATGTCGATGAGTTGCTGGAAAAATTTAGGCTCCCCACCCTTGTCGAAATCATCAACGATGTTAAAAGCATTTGATGGAGGATCATACACTCCATACGGAATTTTAAGTAACTTGCAAGTTGAACTAGGGGGCAAAACAGTAGGAATTGATGTTGAAGTAATTGATGGAAACCTCGATTACAATATCCTACTGGGAAGGCCCTAGATATATGCCATGGCCGCAGTTGTGTCGACCTACTTCAGGAAGATTGCATTTCCCTTTCAAGGAGGAATTACAGTCGTCGACCAACAAAATTTCCTCCCCGATAGTTCACAAGTTACAGGAAGCATTCCAATGATCCATGGAAGCAATCATTCGCTTCAAAATATTGGAGTAGGTCTCCTAAAATACCCTGCCTTAATGGGTACTTTTTCCCTACCGCCTGCAAGTAATCTGGCGGAAGTGGCCACAGTGGAAACCTACAATATGAAATCTTCTATATCTAATGGATTCGAAATATTCCTAAACATTTTGTCAGCGTGTATCATCGCCCTAATAGAAATACTGTAAATGCAGTGGGCTCCGAGGACGGTTCTTATCTCGTGTCAACCTCGTTAAAAAATGAAACAAGGAGTCAGAGGACGGTTCTTATCTTGTGTCAACCTCATTAAAAAAATGAAACAAATCCCCTTTCTCAAAGGTAAACCTTCATTCCAACCACCAAGTTGAATGTAATGAAGCTTGGGGGGCATGCACCTCAATTTGCATTATTATGCTGGGGGCATGCAAAAGAATCGAGCAGTTTTAGCACAAAGTTCATGCTCGTTAAAAAATAAACGCATCCCGGTAAATAACCACTGTGATCGTAAATTTATCAGCCATAAAAGCCTTGGTCGTGTTTGCACCTGCCACCTCCACCATCATTTGGCCGATCGTTCACCTCCATATGATTGTTTACCCATTTTGAGGAACAGTTGCGAAGAGTGATTTCACCTAGCCATCCTTGTGACACTGCCGTGATTGGAAAATTCCAACCTGTACCTGGAATCTGCTGCTATCCCTGTTTATCACTCATTCCTCAAAAGACGAGTCTTCTTTGAGCTCTTTTCAACTGACTCGTAAAATATGAAAAGTTTGCCGAGTTTTGGCCTTCCAGCTCGTTAAAGTGACCGGAAGAGCTATCCCTCCTCTAGATTTTAATCTTTTTGGACCTGAGGGATTATTACACAAAAAGGTCGAGCGCTTGTTTTATTCGGCTCGTTAAAGTAATCGAAAACTCAGCCCTTCTGTATTGTTTTATACTTTTTCGGACTTAAGGGATTAGATGACAAAAAAGGAATTTTGGAGTTAACTTTCTGTACCTTTTCAGACTCTCTAAAAATGAAAAGGACCGAGTTTTCCTTGTCGTTAGACTCGTTAAAATGATTAAATAGCGACAAACTTGTCTTTAGACGAGAACGAGTTTCCCTATCGCTAAGCTCGTTAAAACATAGCGATGGGCTTGCCCGAAGGGCAGGTTATAGAACAAGCATATGTTATCCTCCTCAAGCTTGACAAAAATAAAGAGGTACTGGTCAGAAATGACTGGGGAAAAATTGGGAGAACCTCAAAGCTTTAATGGTAGCAAGTCGCTCTTGAACATGACACTTTTCCTCCGTATCACATCGGGTTGGGTTGTTTCATTCGCCGGTCTCATCACCATGGTCTTCGCCAAACCATCCACATTTGGGGTAATGCTACCGATCCATCGCATCAGTGTCGTTATATGTTCAAGAGATGTTGTTCAGAAAGAGTCAACCGTGTCCCATCCACTGCCATACATTATCCTTCATCCACCCATGATCGCCACCCTGAATCATATTTCACAGATTGTTTTCACCTCCACTAAAATCATTAGCTCCGTTCCGTGTCAATGATGTGGGATTCATTAAGGCCCTCCTTTGACGGATCGCTTCTTGTCTACTTCAGCTCATTATCCAAGAAGTAGATCTAGGAACACCCCCCTCAGTACTTTGAAGCTTGCATGCCTCAATGGCAAGTTTCTCACTTCCGGCGACAGGTATACATCAATGACCTTCGACCAGAAGATTTTGCGTGGTGTTCGACGCCAAGTCCTTTATTCACACCACGTGAATTGTACTGCAGTACCTTGAGGGTCATTATCATTATCGGTGATTCCTCTCGCGCTTGTTAACGGTTTACATTATTGACCGGTAATCAAGCGATGTCTTTCCATGTTCGACTTCAGCGCAATTCTCACATGGATCGACTTGTACTTAGAGTGAAGATCGAACGAGTTTGAAGACCCCGGATCTAGTTTCATCCATCCGGGCTGCGATATATATTCAGGAAATATAAAAACATTTGACATGTACATCATTGCAGCAGATGATCATCCTACTCAAAGGATGATAATTTCAGCAGAGAATTATCAGTCTACCATCAGACGATCGTCTGTTATATGTACCAAAATGAATTTATAAAGCTGAGCATGGGAATGCCCGCCTCAGCTAGATCATGAAAGCAGAATGAAAAATAATGTATTGTATTGTATTTTATTACAGGTCACCTCTCAGCGATTGAATGAACTTCGGATCCTCCTGATAAAGCATTTCACCCGATAAACGACCTCATACTTTAGGGGGCAACTGTTATAGACATTTTTGTGCCTTACAGCATGAAGCATGAAATGTCAATAATCTGAGGGATCCTAAGTCCCTAAACATGTTGTTCCTGCCCCTAGAGGAACAAGGTCAGCAAACCACAACACTAAATATCAGTTCTCCACCTGAAAACACTCAAAAACAAGCTAATTCTGGATCATGTCAACTGCTCCACTGAGCATCTGCGCTGAAAGTCAACTGCTCCACTGTGTACCTGCGCTGAATGTCAACTGCAAGGAAGGCTACCTGCGCTGGGTGAGTTGGGACAAGTGGCACAGTCATTCTTCAAGGTGTCAATGCCCAGGAAGCTTCCAAAATGACACTTGGATCAGGGAATTCAACTGGTGATGAGTAAGAGGGTCTAGATCTCCAAGTGGAAGCAAGAACCTCCAAGTGGACTCAAGAACTGAAGAATAACTGAAGTGGGAGAGGACACTAGTCAGCTTCATGCCAGCTACAAGCTGACTCATCCTTTCTCCAAATCTCCTATATATAGAGCTCTCTCATGAGGTCTATGGGGGCTGGAATCTTGTGAATGTAAGGAAGTGCTGTTGGTTTGAGTATAGAACTATTGGGTGATTTGCTTTGAAGGAGGTGAAGAGGAGATTTCTTTCTGCTGGGAGGTGATGCTGGATTGGGCCTCTTATGGTTGTATCACTTCCTGAACTTTACTTCTTCCATTAATAAAGCATTTGAGGTTCTTCTATATGCATGTGTCTCAATGGTGTATTGTTATACTTGTGTATTTGATTTATTCTAATCCTTGAATCAATTATGAATGTATGCTTCTTGTAGTTTCCCTCTCTTGTTATTTTGCAGGATCTTGGTGTAGCTGGGCCAGTGAAAGAGCAAGGAGCTGGGAGCAAGCAGCAAAGAGAGAAGATTGGATCAATCATTAGCGGAAGACAACGGTTAGTGGATCTCTTTCTCCCCCCTCTTACATCTCATAAAGAAGTAATCTCGAATAGCTTTGCTTTGATTGTTGCTGAGGTACTATCACCCTTAGAGTGGGATAGGGTCATTCCGTATTGGATACTTTTCCCAACAACAGAGAGGGGCATGTTAGGTCCCTATAATATTAGTGATTCCCCCACTACTATTGTTGTTGTATCCCTTATTATTATTGTTGTGCCCCTATTGTACCCATATTGTTATTATTGTGCCCCATAGAATCCCTCTATTGTTATTTTTGTGCCCCATAGAATCCCTCTATTGTTTTTTTTGTGCCTTTATATTATTATTGTTAGGTGAGCTTGGTTATCTTGTGACCCCTTAGACTCCTATATATAGAAAGGAGGTTTTTTCATTTGAATCATCTAAGAATTTTTCATTTGTGTAATGTAAAGGAGGTTGCCCCCTTGAAGAGGCTTATTTCTAAGGTGTTGATCTATGTTTTCTATCTTTTTGTGAGCTGGTTTCATAACACTTTCTCCCACGAGGTGTTTCAGAAGAAAACTCATACTAAGTAGTATCTTCATGCCAACTCTCATCATTTCCCTGCTCAAAAGTTGGGTGTCCTCAACACGCTTGCTACCCATGTGTTGAGAATCTCTTATGAAAATAACCTTGATAAAGAGAAAGCCCATCTTCTTAACGTTTTTGTTAATAATCGATATAGTAGGCACCAAGGTCTGAAAGATTTCCTTAAAGCTAGTAGAGGTCCCAAGGTTGAGAAACACCCTAAAGATTGAATCTCAAGGGTGCATCTCCCTTTCATCCAAGGGAGCACTGACAATATTGTGAGAATACTTAGGAAGAATAATGTTTCCTCAACCTTTAGAACCCATTAACACCATTCATAGCTCCCTAAGATCTGTAAAAGACCCTGTTGACCCCAAGGATACGAAAGGTGTTTATGTTATTCCTTTTTCTTGTGGGACCCCCTATGTTGGTGAAACTGGAAGGTCTATTAATCAAAGGATTCATGAGCACATAGTAGACATCAAGCATGAGAGGATCCGATATTCAACATTAGCAGAGCACGCTAAGAATACTAAGCAGCATATTTGTATTGAGGAGGCCAAGCTAATTTCTAAAATTGCTCATTTTCATCACTGTAAGTTTAGGTAGGCCATAGAAATTGAAAGGAGGCCGAACAATCTCAATAAGGATGATGGTTGGAAGATTAGTAGTTGTTGGATCCCTGTCCTTTCCTCTTAGGCCCCCTCATTTTCCCCCCTCTTCATCCATTTTTTGTTTTCTTTTCTAGTTTTTTCCCCTCGTCTGCTCGATTGTTTGGATTTCCCCTTCTATTGGTTTGTTGTTTTTTGTTTGGTACTCATTATCTTTTCATTAATTTATTAATATTTTATTCATATAAATTTACTTATATTTCATTTGGTTTTTATTGAAAATAAGAGGATAATAAAACCTCCCTTATTATTTATTTAATCTCTTAGTTTAAGTTCTAAATTTTTTTATTATTTTTTACTTAGTTTTTTGATATATAAATAAATAAGTTTGAAATTATAAGCATTTATTTTAAATAACAAATCAACTAATTAATTTTTTAATTGACAAACATTTAGGTTTAATCCTTATTGATCCCATAATATATTTCTTTCATTTAAATGTAAATAAATGATTTGAATAAACGAATTAACTAATTTATTTATTAACTAATAAACCTTTATTTATAAATTTATCTATTTTATCCCATAATACCCCATAGGTTAGTATTAATACGAATTTATATATATTTTATTTATTTTTAAAAGAAAATTCTACATATTTGGTCAATTTTAAATAGACCTAGCAATCAAATTAACTAATTAGTTATTTAATGAATAGACAATTTATTTGTTCCTATAATATTATGGGTTTATTATTGGTAAAGAAAAATAGGATAATAAATTACTAGGTTTATAGCTCTTAGTTCATAATTTTTTTAATTATTTACAATTAGATATATTTAGTTACATATGAATTTAAATGAAAATAAATATATCTAACAAATTAACTAATTAATTAATGAATTAACTAAAATTTCCCTAACTCTTGGTCTAGTCAAATATAGATGTTTCCGAGTCAATTGTAGCCATTTCCTTTGGTCAATAGTAGCTGTTTCTTTCTAGCTGCTTGAATGATCAGTCTCTCTATTTAACTTCTTTCCTTGATCTAGTTCTTCATCTTGTCTTGATGATGAACCAAACTTGTTGGTTCAAAAGACATCGACAAATGAATTTTAATGTGATTATTGCCAAAAACGTGTCTCAAAATTTTGATATGGATTACAGAAGCCTCAATCCAATAATTGTATAACTATAAAAATTAATATAATAAGTAAACAAGCAAATTTATAATTTGTAGATATTTTATAATAATAAATATTTAATTCTTTACAGTGGGTGTATGTACAAAGAGTCAATTTCTACAAATTGGGATGAGTGTTGCAGACATATATGAAGAAGAGAAGTTACTTTCTAATGGCATCCTACATGGTTTATCGTATATAACACACTAGTAGAAATGTGAAAATTTTTGTGATAGCTTGCAACACATTTGCAATCGATCATGTCTAACTTGGTAGTACTACAACCGGTTTGGATCTCAATTTGCAGAGGAATTTCGAGAGTAATGATAGAAAGAATGGGAGATTGGAAAGAACATAATGCTAACGGGTCGTTGACTAAAAAAAAACATACATTTCTTGATGCCTGCTACATGCATATAATTTTTCAACCATGGGTAGTATGAAGCCAGTGTGGTGCTATTAGTTCTCGAAGGTTGATACATGGAGGCACCAAGGAATGTAGAGCTTGTGATCATTCTAGATTGTAATTTTTTTCAAATGAAGAAATTCCCTCAGTGTAACAACTTGCTATAGTCACTGGCTTTGAAAGTTTGGTCTAATCATCATCCTAATTTAGAATTATGCTTCAATTATAGAAATTATCCTTACTATATTGAACTCAGATTTTGGATTTGTGGGTTTTTGATTTTTTATCCCTTCATGGAAAAATGATTTTGGAAGGCTTATTTGTCACTCTACAATGAATTCCCATCCTCCCTCTGGTCATCTTCTCCTCCTTTTTCTTGACCTCCCTTCTCTGTCTCATCCCATGCTTCCCCAGTTTCATCCCTTTGTGTTTACCTCTCTTGTCCTTTCGATTCCTAATCCTACCCTTCCCCCTATATCTATTTTCCTACATAGTTTTCTTGATACTCTATTGTTATAGACATTTTTGTGCCTTACAACTCCAAGCATGAAATGTCCATAAACCAAGGGCTCCTAAGTCCTTAAAAGTGTTGTTCTAACCCCTAAAGGAACAAGGTCAACAAATTACAGCTTCTCCCAGAAGTTCTCCACCAGAAACTGCTCAGAATAAGTCAAAACAGGATCATTTCAGTTGCTCCACTGTCTAGGTGCGTTGCATTGCACCTAAATACACTGGCTAGGTGCGTTGCAACGCACCCAAATGCACTATGAGCGTGCCTTGGGTGAGAAATGACAAATGGCAGTGTCATTCCGCGAGGTGGAGAGACAATGGAAGCTTCCAGAATCTTCTCCTATGACACTTGCCTCACTGAATTCGACCAAGGATGAGTAAGAGGCCTTCAGTCTCCAAGTGGAAGCAAGAACTGACAGAGAGAAGACACTAATCAAATCACAAGCTGACTCATCCTCCTTACACATATCTATATATGGATCCCTCATCCCAGAGATCCAGAGGCTGGAATTTTGCACATTGTAAGGAATTGTTGTTGGTTTTGAGACAAACATCAGAGTATTGGGTGATCTATGCTTTGTTGGAGGTGAAGAGGGGCTTCTTTGCTGGGAGGTTGATGCTGGGTCAGGAACCATCGATTGTAACTCCTCCTGGATCTTTTCTTGTTTATCAATAAAAACTATTTGAGTTTTTCCTCCATGCTTGTGTATCATTGATGCTTGTCACATTTGTATGGTTAACTTAAATCTGATCCTAAGTTGTTTATGAATATAGATCCATGTCTTTGTATGGTGTTCTTCTTCTGTGATCTTACAGGAACTTGGTGAAGCTGGGCAAGTAAGGGAGCAGGTAGCTGGAAGATGTCAAAGAAGAGAGAGATTGGATCAAAGGATTAGCTCAAGACACAGGTTGGTTCTTCCTATTCCTCTCTATCTATAGTTCATAAATGAAATACAAAAGTAGTTTTTCTCTGTTTGTTTCTAAGGCAGCTGTCACACCTTAGTGGGATAGAGCAGTTCTAAATAGACACTTTTCTCGGTAACAAAATGGCGACTCTGCTGGGGAATGTCTAATTAGTTTGTTTGTGTATCTCTTTGTTGTTTGTTTCATGAACTTATAAGTAGCATTCGAACTGCATTTGCCATAACAAATGCAAAGTAGACATCTGCTGCTTCAATCCATTCACTGGATTTGTTTATGATTTGAACAACTGATTCACAAACGATCTGATTTCCCTTGTGATAGGTCTTAGACCTTCCTTAGATCTACCCCTGATTGTGCATTACTGATTGCTTTTACTCGGCCAAAAACCAAAGACTGAACTGCAAACTGTGACCCAGAACTCGGACAGATTCTCGTTTCTGGCCCAACACAGGTACTGTTAAGAGATCATGCATTTCAACGCACTTCCCGAAAGGGCAACCTGCGCTGCAATGCAGTTTCTCTGTGTTACAGGTGCGCTGATCAGATTAGACCTGTGCAGCTGAGGTTCTTGTGCTTCATTCTCTCCAGTTCTATCTCTGAATTTTGCTGCCTGTGATCAGTATATGTCTGTTTAAAACCCCTTTTCCTTGCTGTTATTCCGCCTCCTTTGTACAAAAGAACTGTAGATGTTTTTGTGTGTTTGTTGAGTCGTTTACAGTTTTCCATTGCAAAAGTAAAATAGTCGTACTGTCGTCCTTTGATTTAGATCTGTCGCAAGTGTCGATTTCGATCATAGGAGAAAGTTTGATTGCTGTTGATGGTCGATTATACTTTTACTATTGCCTTTGGTCTGAATTTGTGATTTTCTAAATGTCAAAAACGAGTATTCATTTCAAAATCGTAAAGTGTCGTAATCGTCTCTATCTTTTGATTTCGAAAAGAAGCTTGTTTGTGTTTGTCGCTTGAAAGCAAATTCAGATTTGTACATCAACTTTCTTTTTAGCATCAATACTAAGGAAGTCGAAAACAAACACATGCATGTGCAATTTCATATAGACAGTCTATTTGGATTGATTTAGGAAAGTGCATTTATAGTGTGCTCTTTGCTCTTTGTGAAAAGATTGTGTCTTTCTTTTCCTCTAGTAGCTAGGATTTTCATTACGCAAAAGAGATAAAAGTTTTTTTATCATATTTTAGATTGCATTTTAGGAATTACATCTACATCTCGTGGTGAACCCAAAAGGAAAACTTCATAAGCAAGATCAACTTAAAATAAATTCAATGAATCTAACAATGCTTTGGAACTTAACGCACAACATTTAGAGGTCTAGGCTAGAGACGTATTCCGGCGTCGTAAAGCCTGGTAATTGTTGTCCTCATTGATGGTTGGGTGATTCCTCCACTTTGAGACGATAAGTGCCAGTACGGACTTGTGCTCCCACGTACCGTGGAGTATATTTTGGGAGACCCCTATAAGCTTAAATCCTTTATCCATAGGAAGCCGTGTCTGCCGCCCTATCGATCGCAATGCACTGAACACAACATTCGGGAAGATTGACTGCCGTACCGTAAAAAGTATTCTGCTGTTTTGCGATTGGTTTGGTACTCCCTCTACCTAGACCTCCAGAGTAGTCCCTTTCGTTCCTTTTCAGACTCCTTAACGGAAAAGGTCCATCTGAGCGCTTGTCACTTCAGGCTCATTAAAAATCGAAGGAGACTACAGTCATCTTTTGTTTTTTCTCGACTCTTAAAAACTGAAAAAACAAGTTGTGTCAAAGCGTCTAAAATTCATTTAATTCGGAAACATACCTTCCCTTTATTTTAGTTGATCGAGTAATCCGCAATCGTGGAAGAAAGTCAATTGAAACCCCGTCGTTCGCGGAGGCTTACGAGTCAACTGTCTTTATCTCTGGAATGGAAACCAGTACAGACAAAGAGAACTCATTTAACCGGTTCCAAATCTCCTATCAAAGTTAGAACAAGTGTTCCAACGACATCAGAGACTCCGGTTACTCCAATCATTTCTGGAATCCCTGCCTCTACAGAAGAAGTTCAACAGCCACAAAAGGACAATGATACTGATCCTAGTTTGAAGATAAATACTTGTGTTACCGAACCAGTTCCATCTACAACCGGTTCGGAGAGTTTTACTCTTCAAACATCTGTCGCTGCTGATTTCACACCTTCTTCGGCACCAGAAATATTTTACGGACCTAACGGTCTTCCCCTTCCACCTGGTCTGATTGCAATAGAAGAAATTGTAGAAGATCCTCAAACAAGTACTCCAACGCACTTTGGAGTCGGGATCACTCTATATCCTTCTTCATCAGAAGTTAGTCTACCACCAACGGAAGCTCCTGTAGAATCGCTAGGTAATATTTTGGATAGAATACAAATGTCTGAGCAACCATCAACATCTAGGACTGTGTCATCTGACATAGCGACAGCAGAACTCCCTGCTATCACTTCGACAATGTTCGTCGGTACACCATCTGTCCCGACTAGCTCTCTCCAGCTAGAAGGTTCCCACTCAGGGGCTATTTCGATAGTATGGTCCGTTCCTGTTTGTTCATCCGGAATAATATCCGGAAACTCTTATGTTGAGTCTCAACAAATTGATCCATTTGGAGGTCAATTTGGGCATTCCGGTCCCAAGGGAAAACAATTCCCTTGAGTTCTGGATTACCACCGTATGGGGGGCAGTATGCCCTTTCATTCTCCCCTCCGGGAGGATATCCATACGGGAGTTCACAACAACATTCAGGTTACACTGGAATTACCTCAAGTGGTTGGGTACCTATACTACCTCAACAACCAAGAGTTGTGTATTCGATGCAACAATGCGTACCTATGTCGAATATCCTGACTACGCCAGCTATTGTGACGGTGTCGCAAGTTCAAACGCTGCCTGTTGTATGCCAACCTCAGGTTTCTCAGGTTGTAATGCAACAACCCCTTGACCCTGCGACTCAACCACAATCGCCAACTAGTGGATCAACGCAGGTTCAGACGGGTACAATTACCCCTCACCTTGGTCAAACGGTTAGTATCGTGTAACAGCACATGGCTTCACAACCATGGCTGGTGCAATACCAACCAACCACAATTCCAACAAGTATACCAAGGTTCTGAGCAGCAAATCTTTGCGAACAGTGGACAGCCGTACATTCAAAACGGTCAAAATCAACCATTTTACAATGTTCATGTCCACCAACCTTACCAAACATACCAGCATCAAATGCATTATGCCGGTATGCAAAGACCAACTGCTCAGGCAATCCCATCTTATCCTGGGTATGCTTCACCTAACCTGAATCAACAGTTACCCTTTGTGGCAACCTTAGAGTTACCTGATTTAAATCGGTTAAAAAACGATCCAATTGCTTACGCCCCTTGGTGGCCAGCGATTCCGCATAAACTTCCATCAGATATTCCTAAATTTAATGGAAATCCGAGTGAAGATCCATCGAATCACGTGATGACCTTTCATCTATGGTGTTCATCAAACACCCTAAATGATGATTCGATAAGACTTCGCCTCTTTCAGAGGACATTAACGGGTCTGGCGGCAAAATGGTACATTGAATTGCCTAGAGCTTTGTTTGACAACTTCAGTACCTTAGCCACAACCTTCTTAACCCATTTTCAATTACCAATAAGGTACAAAACAGGAACAAAACTTACCAACTTCAAACAGACAACGGCCACTCACATTTCTGATCATATACATGAGTGGCGACGTTGTCGTAGGATGGTAAAAACGTACATCCCCAATCAGCTCTTAGCTGAATGGTTTATCAAGTCATTACTGCCTTCCATCACGGAAGATGTGGCAAATGGGGGAGTCGTAACAGAAGAGCAAGTTATCGCTCGTGCACAATATCTAGACTTGATTTACACTCAGTCCGACACGCTCTACGACAAAATACCTGACGCCCCTAGACCGGAATTCTCAATTCCTCCTCCTCCTAAATCAAACAATGACTCTCATGCCAGCGATGGTGTGATTGGCACGACAGACACGAAATCGACAAAGGCTACATCCAAAAAGGCCTATAAGATTTCAGGTCAAAATGCAAAAGACGAACTTCTTGCTTCGGAAGTAAATGCCATATCGACAGATAAAGGCAAAGAAACCAAACAACGAGGAAGCAAGAAGAAAGGCAAAGGGAAGAAGAAGAAATAGGAGGAATCATCACCTGAAAAATCTTCTTCAAACCCTCCTAGAAATAGGAAACCAAAAATTCCATGCTTTATATGCGATGAGGATCATTGGACCTCAGATTGTCCACACAGAGCTGAGCTTAAAAAATTCTTCAAGAATTCAAAAACCTCCGCAGTGTTAACTGATCCATTTCCAAATCCAGGAACAAATCTGGTTGAGAGTGGAAATGCTTCCCCATCTCAAGTGCTAATGTTGTCGGTTTCAAAACAGCAAAATGATGCTTTGATATCGATAAGGAATAAGGATTATGGGAATCTGCCGCTGTCGAACAACAAGGATAAAGATCAACCAAGTAGTTCGACAACAACTTCGACAGAAGCTGTGCCACCCACCATTCCTGAATTAACGATAAAACCGCCAAAGGGAGTAGTACACAAGTCGACATTTAATCCCTGCGCTAGAGCAACACAGCATTATAACATAGTGGAAGATTTGGCCCAATCGCCATCCGCTATGTCGACTCTTGAAGTACTACAAAATTGCCCATCCCAAAGGCAAGCTTTATTATCGGCCATTGGTGGGATTGACCCAAAGGATTCCAATCTTGTATCCTTCGATCATAAAGGATACGATCCTCAATTACCATCTCAACTAGCTTTCCTTGTTCAAGTGAAAGCCCTCAACAAAACTGTTCATCGAACGATTATTGATGAGGGGGCATCTACATGCATTATGTCGATGAGTTGCTGGAAAACTTTAGGATCTCCAACCTTGTTGCGATCTTCGACGACATTAAAAGCATTCGACGGAAGGACATATACCCCATATGGTATCTTAAGTAACTTGAAAGTTGAACTAGGAGGGAAAACAATAGAAATAGATGTTGAAGTCATCGATGGGAATCTTGATTACAACATCCTACTAGGAAGACCATGGATATATGCCATGGCAGCTATTGCGTTGACCTATTTTAGAAAGATTGCATTTCCCTTTCAAGCAGGGATTACAATTGTCGATCAACAAAACTTCCTCCCCAATGGTTCTCAAGTTACTGGAAGCATTCCCATGATCCACGGAAGCCCCCATTCACTTCAGAATATCGAAGTAGGCCTACTAAAGGATCCTATACTAATGGGAACTTTCGCTCTTCCACCTCCAATCAATCTGGCGGAAGTAGCAACGATAGGAACCTGCAACATGATATCTTCTAAAAAGATCTCAGAAAACGATATCGACATGGATCATGCAGTGGCTTTGCCCCCAAGCCCAACAGAAATATTATAGCAATCAATGTTCCTAGCATGGGAGGCAAACCCAAATCAACGCTCATCAAGCGTTTGGATAGATAGGTCTAGAGAATATGGTACTCCTTCAGATCCTTGGTCGCGAGTGCATGTCACCGACGAAGGAATTGTCCAATCTATGGTAATTGAAGGATCACCATGGAATGATTCCCACCATCGTTCTCTTCTTCTGGATTGTGGAAAAGATACTCAAAATGACCTTTATCATCCTTCAGTCTTTGATTTTCTGTCAAATACTATAAATATGGTGGATTATGAGGATAGTTCTTTTACTGTGTCAACCTCACTAAAAAATGAAACAAATCCCCTTTCCAAATCTCAAAGGTAAACCTTCATTCCAACCACCAAGTTGAATGCAATGAAGCTTGGGGGGCATGCACCTCGATTTGCGTCATTATGCTGGGGGCATGCAAAATTATCACGAGCAGTGTTACTACTAGGTTCAAGCTCGTTAAAAAATAAACCCGCATCGAGCAGTTTTAACACATAGTTCAAGCTCGTTAAAAAATAAACATAAGACATGAGCAAATGTTTCCACCCGCGTTTAAGCTCATTAAAAAATGAACTATTCCCCAGTAAATAACCACCGTGAATGTAGTACTTCAGCCATTAAAGCCTTGGTCATGTTTGCATCGTCACCTCCACTTTTTCATTGGCCGATCATTCACCTCCACTTGATTGTTTACCGTCAGCTGTGAAGAGTGATTTCACTAGCCATCCTTGTGACACTGCCGTGATTGGAAAATTCCAAACTTTACCTGGAATTAGCTGCTACCCGTTTTATCACTCGTTCCTCAAAAAGATGAGTCTTCTTTAAGCTCTTTTCAACTGACTCGTAAAATATGAAAAGATTGCCGAGTCCTTGGCCTTCCAGCTCGTTAAAGGGACAGGAAGTGTTATCCCTCCTCTAGATTTTAATCTTTTTGGACCCGAGGGATTATTGCACAAAAAGATTGAGCACTTGTTTGGTTCGGCTCGTTAAAACTATCGAAAATTCATCCCTTCTGTATTGTTTTATACTTTTTCGGACTTAAGGGATTAGATGACGAAAAAGGAATTTTGGAGTTACCTTTACGTACATTTTCAGGCTCTGTAAAATTGAAAAGGATCGAGTTATCTTTGTCGTTAAACTTGTTAAAAAGATTAATAGCGACAAACTTGTCTTTAGACGAGAACGAGTTTCACTATCGCTAGGCTCGTTAAAACATAGCGATGGGTTTGCCCGAAGGGCAAATTATAGAACAAGCATATGTTATCCTCCTCAAGCTTGACAAAAATAAAGAGGTACTGGTCAGTAATGACTGGGGAAAAATTGGGAAGAAAACTCAAAGAATCTTTATTGGTAGCAAGTCGCTCTTGAACATGACACTTCCACTCCGTGTCTGAGTCGGGTTGGGTTGTTTCATTCACCAGTCACATTGCCATGGTCACACCATACCATCCACATTTGGGGTTAATGCTACCAATCCATCACATCAGTGTCGCCGACATGTTCAAGAAAAGTCATCCAGAGAAGCCACCTGTGTCCCACCCACTACCATACAATATACTCCATTCTTTCATGACCGCCGCCCTGAACCGTATATCATCAGATCGTTTTCACCTCCATCAAAATCATTTGCTCCATTCCGCGTCATTGATGTGGGATTCATTAAGTCCCTCCTTTGACGGATCAATTCTTGTCGACATTAGCTCATTATCCAAGAAGTTGGTCTAGGAACACCCCATTCAGTACTTTGAAGCTTGCATGCCTTAATGGAAAGTTTCTCACTTCCGGCAATAGGTTTACATCAATGGCCTTCGACCGAAAGATTTTGCGTGGTGTTCGATGCCAAGTCCTTTATTCACACCACGTGAATTGTACTACAGTACCTTGAGGATCATTATCATTATCGGTGATTCCTCTCGCGCTTGTTAACAGTTTACATCATTGACTGGTAATCAAGCGATGTCTTTCCATGTTCGACTCAGAACATTTCTCACATGGATCGACTTGTAGTTAGAGTGAAGATCAGACGAGATTGAAGACCCCGGATCTAGTTTCATCCATCCGAGCTGCGATATATATTCAGGGAAATAAAGACATTAAATGTATAGCATTGCAGCACAGATAATCATCCTACCAAAAGGATGATGGCTCTATCAGAATCATCAGTCTACAATCAGACGATTGTCTATCCTATGTACATGAAAATGAATTTATAAAGCTGAGCATGGGAATGCCCACCTCAGCTAGATCATGAAAAACAGTATGAAGATAATGTATTGTATTGTATCTTATTACAGGTCTCCTCCCAGCATTGAAAGAACTTCGGATCCTCATAATAAAGCATTTCACCCGACACCAAAAGGTTAACGGCCTCATACTTTAGGGGGAAACTGTTATAGACATTTTTGTGCCTTACAACTCCAAGCATGAAATTTCCATAAACCAAGCGCTCCTAAGTCCCTAAAAGTGTTGTTCTAACCCCTAAAGGAACAAGGTCAACAAATTACAGCTTCTCCCAGAAGTTCTCCACCAGAAACTGTTCAGAATAAGTCAAAACAGGATCATTTCAGCTGCTCCACTGGCTAGGTGCGTTGCATTGCACCTAAATACACTGGCTAGGTGCGTTGCAACGCACCCAAATGCACTATGAGGGTGCGTTGGGCGAGAAATGACAAATGGCAGTGTCATTCCGCGAGGTGGAGAGACAATGGAAGCTTCCAAAATCTTCTCCTATGACACTTGCCTCACTGAATTCGACCAAGGATGAGTAAGAGGCCTTCAGTCTCCAAGTGGAAGCAAGAACTGACAGAGAGAAGACACTAATCAAATCACAAGATGACTCATCATCCTTACACATATCTATATATGGATCCCTCATCCCAGAGATCCAGAGGCTGGAATTTTGCACATTGTAAGGAATTGCTGTTGGTTTTGAGACAAACATCAGAGTATTGGTTGATCTATGCTTTGTTGGAGGTGAAGAGGGGCTTCTTTGCTGGGAGGTTGATGCTGGGTCAGGAACCATCGGTTGTAACTCCTCCTGGATCTTTTCTTGTTTATTAATAAAAACTATTTGAGTTTTTCCTCCATGATTGTGTATCATTGATGCTTGTCACATTTGTATGGTTAATTTAAATCTGATCCTAAGTTGTTTATGAATATAGATCCATGTCTTTGTATAGTGTTCTTCTTCTGTGATCTTACAGGTACTTGGTGAAGCTGGGCAAGTAAGGGAGCAGGTAGTTGGAAGTTGTCAAAGAAGAGAGAGATTGGATCAAAGGATTAGCGCAAGACACAGGTTGGTTCTTCCTATTCCTCTCTATCTATAGTTCATAAAGGAAATACAAAAGTAGTTTTTCTCTGTTTGTTTCTAAGGCAGTTGTCACACCTTAGTGGGATAGAGCAGTTCTAAATAGACACTTTTCCCGGTAACATCTATCCACTTCCCTTTCACTTTATTTTCACTTGGATCCCAATATATGTCTTAAGCATATCACTAGGCTATAAAATGACTTTCTCCTTCTTTGTGCAATGATAGACAAGGGCATCCTGGTCACTTCCCTCATTCAAAATATAGTCCCTATTGCACCCACCAAAATTGAGCCTAAGTAGTAGCTTGGGTAGAAATGGAATCCTACAAGGACATAATCCTTACAGTAGTTCAGAGACATCTTAGGTTTAGAAGAGTAGGCTAGTAAATTAAGGCATTACATTCCTGATAGACATGTTGAGCAAGAAACCAGTGATTGGATTCCATGTGTGGAGAATTCCACTGGAGCAAAGACTATCTCTTACATGCAATCTGTTTATCTCTATTTGCACATAAGAATTCTAATGGACAAATTATTAATTGACAAAGAATATATACAAAAAGGAATAATTAGATGCATGATAGAGTTGTTGCGAAAATTCAATATGCTCAATAGAAAGGTCATAATCCATGCCAAGGGTTGATAAATATTGACTTTTCCTTCTGTAACAATGATAGTGAGCCACAACCACTAGTTTAGGTGGATACTACTACAATATGAAGTTTAGGTGAGCTAATTACCTGAAACAAAACTTGTTTTATGTTAATTATATAAATATTTCCATTAGTATAGATTTTATTTTCTTTGTTAGAAACAATTTCAGTTTAACAAATTCTCATATAGTGAACAATATTAGCAATCTTAAAATTTTTAACTTATGCTACTTGTCCAGTTTTCTTAGTGGAGAACCAATAACTAGTGATAATTGTGTGCATCATTTTTTTAATGTAGTTTGAGTGGCTTGTATATATATATATATATATATATATATATATATATATATATATATATATATATATATATATATATATATATATATATATATATATACATATATTAAATTATTAATCACTTTTTTTAAGGTTATGTTCATGTGTTAATTTTGAAATTAGAAATTAAAAATTGAATTATTCCAAGTATAAATATTTGATTAAATATTATAAAGTATTATAATGTGACATTGCATACATTAAAAATTATAAGAATTTCATGTAAACATTGACAAATGTGGCAATCTAACATAAAGATGAACATCATGTTACAACATAACCCTTAATGAACATTGAAATGCAACATAACCAGTGAGGAACATAGTAATTTAATATAAGTTAACCATGATAAATACCACAATATGAAACATCTATTAAGGAATGTCATAATCCAACCATTGAAAAACACCACTTGTGACATAACGATCAAAGATTGTATTAAATCGATGTAAGTCAACTAAGATGAATGGCATGCTATCATATAACCATCGAGTAATGCCATAATTCAACATAGTAATGTGAAATAAATTTTGAAGAACAATTAAATTCAACATAAGTTCATTAAGATGAACATCACAATGTGACAAACATTTATGAATATCACAAATTTGGACATAAACCTTATGAACATTTCAATGTGACATTAAGGAATATAACAATTCCTCATAAGTTGACTGAGATGAATATTAATGCATCATAACCATTCTAAAACATAACCCTTGATGATTGTTGCAAGGTGGCATAACCCTTGAGGAATGTCACAATGTGACATAATGAATAAGGAACATGGAAATTTGACATAAACCAATGAATATGAATGTCATAATGTAACATAGGTGTTAGATAACATCACAATCAAACATAACCCTTGATGAACATTGAAAGTTACATATATCACAATGGATGCCACAATTGAAAAAAATCATTAAGGAGTGTAGTAATTCAACATACATCAACATAGATTAAGATAATTGTTGTGACATAACCATAATCAACAATGGGAAACCGTGGTAAGCCAATTTTAAAGTCATGTTCAACCCTTATATTCAAACTAATCAACCATGGTAAACATCAGCCAACCATGATAATTATCACAACATGAAATAACTATTGAGAAATGTCACAATCTAACACAACTCAAGAAAAATGCACTATGAAATTCTAATATACCTAGGGTATATTACAATTAGGGTTATAATATAGTGATTATTATGTAATAAATAACATTCATGTAATAATAATCATAAACCAATTATTATGTCATGATTAATGTGTAGTAATGCCTTTTGCTAAATATATGACTAATCACCTAGCACATGTATTTATACATGTCTATTGTACTTAGTGAATGATGGCTTAGATATAATTCTTATAATAAATAACTATTAATTAATATGTATTACTTTGTATATTTCATGATGTTCTCATGAAGTGGATTACCATGTTCATTTCAATTGGTATTAGTATGGTTATCCCATTCAATCCTTGACAAAATTATTTTTCTAGTACTGTTATGAGACTAGTGGTCCATCACTGAAGAAATCATTAAGAAAATAATCACTCTATGACCCACACCCCATTCAAAAGGAAGAAGGAAAAAAAGAAAAAGAAGAAGAACAAAAAATAAAAGGTTATGCAAATAATTTCCAATCTCATGGAAAAATATTCGATATATTAATAAGGATTTAGGAATTTTTAAGGATGTAAATTTATTTTAAAGCATAGAAACCACAAAAAAAACTTACTAGACCCTAATATGCAAACTATATCATGTTTGGTGATATTTTGTGATAATTATTAAAATTTTAAATGACCTTATATAGTCTCTATATTTTTTGTAGAATTTCCTATAGATTCAAAATCTCATGTAATCTACTAAAAAAAGAGACAAGAATTTACTTCTACATTCAACTATTGCAAGCCAATAGATCGATGAAAACAATAATCAACAAGAGGAAGAATATCAATCACACATAACACAATAAGTTTTTCTTGGGAAAGCGATTGCTCAAAACCCCACCTATCTGTATTGCATTAATCAGAAATATGAGTGAAGATGCAAAGCTTGTTGTCACGAGAACAATTCTGCACAAGTATGCTCAACTCTCTGCCTCAAAAGCCTGCTCTTAGCCAACACTTCGCCAATTTCAAGTACCTGCCAAGACCCTACTTCCTTTCATAATTCATAGCGTGAATAGCCTGTATTAATGGGAATCTAGTGCTTCCAAAACTGTGCAATCCAATCTAGGTCCTCTTCTTGATTGCATGCATGATCTATACAGCTCAGTAAATCATGCAACTCATAGTACACTATCCCTGCACTCTAGTCTCAACTGGGCCTTTCTTAGAACTGACATGCATGAGTTTCTGTTGAGAGAATCTTCAGTTATATGGAGTAGCACTTGTGGATGTAGGAGTGAATTAACTAATTACTAATCCTTTACTAGTTCAACAAATAGTTAGAACTATTTTAACTGTCTATAACTCTATAAAATAAGTTATCTAATTACAAATCAATCTAAACTCATACTGGACCCCTAAAATTTAGGGAGAACAATTACATGACTTCCAAAAGACTTCCAAGTCAAAATTGCTAAGCTAATTAATCCAATTAAACTTAATTAACTATTTACAAGTTGCTATGAGAATACAATTCTATTTTAATTCTCAATTTAAATTCAAGAACAAATTTAAACTAGAATTTCTTGTTTCCATTTCTCAATGCTCCCTCTCAACAAGAAAGGTATTATCTTCTACCCTGATCATGTCTCTGTGAAACTTGAATTTACATCTTGACAATGCCTTTGTCAAAATGTCAACATATTTCTCCTCCTTGGGAATGTACTCTAACAATATGATCCACCTCAATACACAATCGCGTAGATGATGGACGTATCATGAAAAAATGGATTTTCAAAGAGTTTGATACAACTCTGATAATCACAGTAAATCATTGTCAGATCCATATACTGACTAAATAGACCAACCAAGTTATTCCTCATCCAGTTGGCCTCACATGTTGCCTAACTTGTAGCCATGTACTCTACCTCTTCCGAATTGAGTGCAACTGATCTTTGTTTCCTGATGTACCAAGAAACTGTTGCTGACCCAATACTGAAAATCCCTCCTCATGTGATTTTTCGATCGGATGGAATCCCTACCCAGTTTGCATCTGTGAAGCCTTGGAGCTTCACTCCCTTTGTCTATCTGTACCATAATTCATACTGAGTAGTGCCCCTGAGGTATCTCAATACATGCTTTTCCACCTTCCAATACAACTTGGTAGGCCTAACCATCACTTGACTCAGCCTGTTAACTACATAGTATAAATCTGGTCACATGTTCACCAAGTACATGAGTGAACCCACAAGATGCCTATAAACAATAGTTTCCATTACCTCTCCCAAATTAGCACCCTCCTTCCTCCAGTTACCATCCAGATGAGTCTCCATAGGCTTGCAGCTCTCCATGTGGAACCTCCTCAGTATCTTGTTGGCATACTTTCCTTGAGACACAAATAAATCCCCATCACCTTGCCATACTTCCATGCCTATAAAGTAATGCATGAGCCCCAAGTCCTTCATTTCAAACTCTCTTACAATGTCCTCCTTGGAAGATTTGATCAGATGATCATCACCTATTAGTATGAGGTCATCAACATAAAGTACAATGATCAACAGTTTACCTTCCATCACTATGTGGTACAGGTTCACATCCGCTTCACTCTTTATGAAGACCAACCTAGTGAAGTATCTATCTAACTTGGTATACCAAGCACAAGGTGCTTGCTTCATCCCATACAATGCTCTCTTGCACCTTCAAAAATGCGAGTCATGGTTAAAGGTTTCAAAACCTTCAGGCTGCTCTATGTACACCTCTTCCTCAATCATGCCATTAAGGAATGTTGCCTTCATATCCATTTGATGTATCTTCCAACCCATCTACACTAATAGTTCCAATATAGATTTGATCGACAAGTACTTGCAACAGTAGCAAAGGTCACATCATAGTCCATCCCCTCTACTTGTGAAGAGTCACGGGCCAGTAATATAACCTTATGCTCCTCCACACTACCATTTGTAGCTTGCTTTACCTTGTAAAGCCAATGGGAGCTCACCACAGACTTATCCTCCGGTCTCGAGATCATATCCCAAACACTGTTACGAACTGTGGAGTCATACTCCTCCACCATGTCATCAACCCATATTAGCTGCTAACCTGCTTCCTCAAAGGAAGATGGCTCTGTCACAACAAATCTGCTCATTATAGCCATGTATCTAGTGTATATTTCAGGTGACCTCTTCTATTTGCGCTCTGATGTGGGTGATCCCACATTCTCTCTGGCATCTGATATCAATCTATCTGCCTCTCTGGTGCATTTTCTCCCATCTCTGGAAGACTATTCCTAAGTGGATGTCTTCACTCCGGGATTCTCTTCGTGTGGCTGCTCTACATCAATCTAGGGCTCCTCCTCCTTAGGAGATAAAATATCCTCAACCGCATGTAGCTGAAGCTCCCTTTCAAGGCAACACTGCTTGGCCTTCTCCTCATCAAATCTGAGATCTCTGCAGACCATTGTCATCCTGCTGGTTGGAAAGTACACCCGATAGTTGTGGGGTGTATCAGTGTACCCAACAAATATCCCTAACTCTGTTGTTTGATCCAACTTCATCCTTGCATCTTTTGTCACATGGAAATATACCGATGAACCAAATATCCTGAAGTGATCAACATGTGGCCTCTTACATGAATAAGCCTCCTTTGTTGTCTTCATCCCAAGTATCTGATGCAGGCTATTGTTCTGAACATAAACCTCTATATTGCATTCCTCAACCCACAAGTGTAGTGGGAGAATCTAATCATGCAACATCGCCCTCACTACCCCTACTATGCTTCTCCTCTTCCTCTCGACCACCCTATTCTGCTGAGGGTTATGGGGTGTCGTCAACTCTCGTTTAATCACTTCTGCTGCACATAAGTTCTTAAACTTGTTTGAGACATACTCACCAAAGTTATAACTCGATAGAGCTTTAACCTTCTTTCCCGACTCTTTCTCCACCAATTATTTAAACTCAAAAAACTTTGTGAAGATTTGATCCTTTTTCTACATGAAAAATACCTAGCATTTTCAAGAAAAGTCATCAACAAATATAACATAGTACATGTGTTTGGTCGTGGATGTTGTCAATAGTGGTCTATAAACATCTAAATGGACTTGCTCTAGAATAGCCTCTACTCGACTGTCTCTGTCGTGAAAGGAAGACTTGGTGTATTTACCCAAAGTACACCCCTTGCATGTATCAACTTGCTCTAGTGTACCTTTGGGAAAATCTATGGAGATCTGTTGCATGATCTTCAAAGCCCCATGATGCAAGTGACCCAATCGCATGTGCCATATCTAACCAATGTCTTGGCTTTTCACGATCTCTTCTTTCGTACTCAAATCAAAAAAATCCCCTACCTCCACCTTATAGAGATTCTTCACCGAATCCCTATCTTCCTTACTTGGCCCATGGCTATGTGTTGAAGGAACACCTTTCCTTCCTATAAGATCACATCATATCCTCTATCCTCAAGAATGGCGATGGATACCAAGTTCTTCATTAGCCTTGGCACATACATAACATTATCCAAGTTGAGTGGAGCCCCATGCTCCCTTTGGAAAGTAATTGTGCCCAATATAGTATCACTATACCTCCCATCATCACCCATCTCGATAGATCTTTCTCCTCTAGGTCACTAAATAACTCCTTGTCACCAATCATGTGGAATAAGTACCATACACATCCCATCATTGATGACACCATGCATGCAATGAGGGAAAATTCCAATTCAAATTGAGAGGCCAAAGCCTCACCCACCACTCCTACTGAGGACTTCTTGAGCAGAAAATTTGTAGCAAAGTGTCCCAGCTCATGACAATGAAAGCATTTCACTTTCGCCGTGTATTTCTTCTTACCTCCATGACAAGAATCTGATTTGAAATGGGAAGCTTTCCCTTTCATGTTCTTTGCCTTAATCACTGAGGCACAATTCTCTTCATCATCAGTCTTTGATGAAGAGCCATCCCTGATGTTCCTCCTGATCTCCTACTGTACCAAATACAACCACAGTCATTTTGAACTAGTAGCTTCTCCGGACCAATGACAGAGTCCTGATAACTATGTCAACTCTTTGGGAGTCCCAGAAGGGAAAGACTCACCAAATCATCCTTGACAACCGTGATTCCAACACTTCCAAGTTCATCATGACATTGAGTGAACTTGTTCAAGTATTTTGGAATAGTCTCGCCTTTCTCCATTTTGATTTTTCGCAGTTTGTCGTTCAATGCCAATTTCCTTTGGTCACTGTTGTTTTGATAAAATTCCATTAATGCTTTCCACATAGCATATAGAGTTTCCTTGCAATGGACTTGAGACAATGTGGTCTCAAACTCCCTTAATAATTATCCATCTCGCCTTTGCCACACACTTCCTCCATTCGACCAAGTGTTGTGCATCTGATGTCGCTAGATTAGGAATGTCTTGATCAAGAAATTTTTTGAGGCCATTATCCTCCAGGATTACCTCCATGCTGTCCTTCCAGGCTCTATAATTTTAGTTTCCATCCAATGCATACTCGAGCCTCAAACGATAGAAAGCCATTGCTGATCCTGAAGTATGAATTTCCAAATTTTAGTTTCACTTGTAACACCAATCTCAAATCTCCTCTAGTATATTGAATTCAACTCCGATAATATGTAGATTTTCCTATAGATTCACAAGCTCATGTAATTTACTAAAATAAGAGACAAGAATATACTTCTACTTTCAAGCAGCAGAAGCTAATAGATCGATCAAAACAATAATAAACAATAGGAAGAATATCAATCACACATAACACAATAATTTTTTCTGGGGAAAGCCACTGCTCAAAACCCTACCTATCTATATTGAATTAATTAGAAATATGAGTGAAGATAGAAAGCTTGTTCTCACTAGAACAATTCTGCACAAGTATGCTCAACTCTTTACCTCACAAGCCCGCTCTTAGCCAACACTTAACCAATTTCCACTGCCTGCCAAGCTCATATTTCCTTATGCAATTCCTAAAATGAATAGCCCATATTAATGGGAATCAAGTGCTTCCAAAACTGCACAGTCTAATCTAGGTTCTCTTCCTAATTTCATGCATGATCTATACAACTCAGTAAATATTACAATTGACAGTACACTGTCCCTACACTCTAGCCTCAACTGGGTCTTTCTCAGAATTAACATGCATGAGTTTCCGATGAGGGAATCTTTAGTTAACTAGAGTAGCACCTATGAATGCACCAGTACATTAATTGACTACTAATCCTCTACTAGTTCAACAAACAATTAGAACTAGTTTAACTATCTATAACTCAATAAACGGATTTATCTAATTACAAGTCAATCTAAACTCATACTGGACCCCTAAAATTTAGTGAGAAAACTTACATGACTTCCAAAAGACTTTTGACTCGAAATTACTGAGCAAATTAAGCCAATTAAACTTAGTTAACTATTTACAAGTTGCTATGAGAATAGAATTCTATTTTAATTCTCATTTTAAATTCAAGGACAATTTTAAATTGAAATTTCTTGTTGCCATTTCTCAACAAATTTTAGTTATTTTTAAGAAAAATATTTTTCATCTATAAAATTTGGGTAAACCATTTTTATAAAAAAAGGAAATTAATGACTATTTTTTGGAAAAATCATAGCAACTTAGCCCATCGGTGAAATTAGCCTCAAAAATTTTCGATGAGAAGGATTTCTAAGTATTTTTAATAGTACACATGACAAGGTATAGGTCAAACAAATATTATATATTTATGTTTAGTATGCAACACACCACTTAAGTATTTTTGGAAATTTAGGGTGCCATTATCATTTTTCAAATTTTGAACATTGTCATGCTTCTTTTCTTTAGGAAGCATATTTATTATTCTTTTATTTACTAGATTTCTTAGATTCACTTCTATTTTCTTACTTATGAACTTCAAAAATCATGGAAATCAGCAAAAATCCCATTCCTTGCTTAAGCACGAAGAAAATAATAAAAAGTTGACTAAATGAACCAAATCACATTTTTCTTCTCCAAAGTGCAAACAATGCCATCAACGATCGCTAAAGCCCAATAGGTGCAATTTAAAAACCTTAAATAATTCCACCAATTTTTGATGAACCATGAATGTTCAATGAAATCCTTTTGGTGTTGTAAGGAAAAAATATGAAGATTAAATCACTCTTCAATGAAACTGTCAACATTTGGCAAAATCCTTTGAGTGCCAAATTTGAACAAAAAAATTTCCATTGACATCAAGGGAACTTCTACCAAAGTGCTAAAGGATATCCTGACCATTTATTTCATCAAAATGCATTAAATTTTATCTATTGATGTTTCCACATGGACTATGATTATGTCATCTCTCCATGCATTCCACATCATCAACCACATAAAACTTTTCTTATTGAATTTGCACACATCAACATCCACACCCTCTTTCCATACACTCCATTCCATCATCTATAAAATAAAGGGGTTTTAAACCCAAATATTTTTCAATTGTCATTGAAGCCATCAATATTTGACATAATTTTTTGGGTGCTACATTGAAAAACCACAAAAAATTCACTAATCATCAATGAATTCATCAATGTTTGGAAAATTCATCTGAGCATCAAAATTTACATAGATAACAGCCCCAAGTTTACTTTCCATGTAAATAAAATAAGACCAAGGCCATGGGACTTGTATTATAAGTTGAATGGTGGGAAAAATATTATAGTGGGCATGACTTGTAGATTATTAATGGTTATGGAAAATTTCAAAGGAAAAGAGGCAATAAATGAAATTTAATTAAGGGAATAAAGGAAAATAGGAGAAAAGGAAGATGAAGAGACACAAATATGCATGCAATGGAAATTAGAGAGAAATAGAGGAAATGAAGAAAAAAGAAAAAGGAAGGGAAGATAAAAAGACATCAATGATAAAAAGGCATTAGAGAAATAATTCACAACTTTTGTTAGTTTATCTTTTGGCTCTCTTATTCCATAATCTTATAGTCTTGCACACTTAGAGAATTCTTGGAGCATCCTTGCATTCACTTGGACATGGAGAGAAGAATGAAAAGGACAAGAAAAGGAGTTGTGAGCAAGAGAGAGAAGGTTGGATTAACAACTACAATTTGAGTTCATTGCAGGTAACAGGTTGCATGTAGGATTTCCTTGTTAAGATAGGATGCATTGTATATGCATATCACTTTTTGGTTATTTTTTGTATTCATTGGCATGGTATTTGTCTAAATTGACAGTGGTTTCAACCTTCCCTTTCCATTTCCTAGATATACATGATGTAGTGGGTTCTCTCTTTGATTAGCTTTGGATAGTCGGTAGACTTGGATCTTGGTTGAGGTGGTCTCGGGAAAATCCCCAAGGGTCAAGGCTGGTGATGGGGTTTCTCTTGGAACTCTTTATGGATGGGTGGAGATAGGAAAATTCCTCTAGAGTTGGGAAGGAAGTTGAAGACATCCATGTTTGTTTTGATGTTAGTTGTTTCTGGACTGGTTTAGGTGAAATCATTGAGGTTGAGGTGGTTTGGCCTATGGAAGACCTGGTTGGCTCTATTTTGGTTTAAATCATATGATCCCACATTCATAATTGGAATATGGCACGGGATTGATTGGATGAAAGAGTGATTTGGTTTAGCCCAATCTATGGTTGGGTGGTATGTGGAAGTCCCTGACTTGGTTGGATTTTGTATATGTTAATATAAGCTATTTTGTTATTATGATTGATGAGCACTAGTACTGGCTATTATGTGAAGGATGAAACCATAAGTATTGTATTTTTGTAATAATTGCATAACATAAAATGGGGATAACTATGGGGTTTCCCCCGTGCATATGAAATATGTTGTCTGCTTCTCTCACACTTGTTTACAGTTTATGTTGATGTTTTTATGATATGTTGATGACACACCATTACGATGAACCTTGCAAGTGTCAAACACACAAGGGAATTGAAAATCCTCGACTGAAGTGAATGCCGTGAGCATGTGATATATGGTATTAGAGCTTGTCACTAGGATGATGGTTTCAAGAATATGAGGAAGTGCAACAATGTGAGGAAAGTATGTGAACATCAAGGTATTCTTGCAATTTCTACTTTTCCTATGAGTAATGGTGTTCTAGGGAGATAGAATGACCGATTGCATAGGTTGTGTTTTGTGACTTGGATATCCATGGGAAGTTTTTCCAAGCACTTGTGGATACAGAGGATATACATAAATTCTTGAGAGTTGGTCTAGAAAGAGAGATTGGATTGAGAGTATCTTCTAGTGGAGAAAAGTATAGGTAATGAACTCTAGAGCTCGAGTAGTGAGTGGATTGGTGGTTGATGTGCCAGTTCATGTTGAGGATTCTAATGGATCTCTTAACTTCACAATCATGGATATGGATGACTTCGATGTGATATTGGGATAGGATTTTATCCATGGACATAAAGGAGCGATGGCACCTTGGATTAATGATTTGTTCATATGTGGAGATGCATGTGTGCATGTTTTACATGCTTCACCGAAGAGGAAGTATGAAAGAGTGCAATTGGTGTCAACATTGACTATGAAGAGGGTAGCATGGGGATCTAATATAGAGATATATATGGTAGTTATTAGAGAGAATAGAGAAGACGAGGGAATGGGAACCCCTATTCCACCTAATATTTTTGATTTTATGGGTGCATATTACTCCCACCATGATGTGTAGTTTACCACTGTATTGATCTTGTGCTAGGTATGGAATCACCAACATGAGCTCCTTACTGATTGTCTGATCCAAAGTTGGAGGAGTTGAAGCATCGACTAAAGAAGTTTGTTGAGGAAACTCCATTCATACTTCACAGTCCCCTTATGGTGCTCTGATGCTTTTTTCATAAGAACAAGTACACAAATGAGTTCAAGATGTGTTTTTATTATAGAGCTTTGAACAAGAAAACTATCAAGAACCAATATCCACTTCCACTTGTAGCAGATTCCTTTAATAAGTTGGTGAAGAAAAAGATTTTCTTGAAGCTTGACTTGAGGCATGGGTATTATCAAGTTCATAGTACAAAGGGTGATGAGAAAAATACAACTATGGTGACAATATATGTGATTTTTTAGGTCTTGGAGATTCCATTTGGGCTATTTAATTCCCCTATTAGATTTTGCACATTGATGATTCATATGCTTCTTCCATTTCTAGATTTGTTCATGGTTCTACACATTGACGATATTGTGGTGTACAATGACAATATGGAGGAACATAGGAAGCACTTGGTGTATGTATTTAAGGCATTATGACAAAAATAGATGTACTTGAAGAACTCTAAGTGTATGTTTGATCAAACAAATATACCATTCCTTGGACATTGGATATGATGGGGATGTATTCAAATGGATCCAGAGAAGGTTTTTATTATTGAAGATTGGGAGGATCCTAATGACATTCATGGCGTGAGGTTCTTTCTAGGGATGGTGAACTACCATAGGAAATTTTGGAGGACTACTCCAAGATTAAAACACCATTGACTGAGTTGTTGTTGGCCGGATAAATCGTTCTTGCAGACAAGACTGATCTCCCTAGTATCAACAAATATCTAGCAACAAGCAGGACAAGCAAATCTACCTTTCTCTAAATATATTGCGATTCATTAATAAAAACTAAGAGGTGTTTTAGACCCTACCTTAAGTCCAACACTAGTTTGTGGCAGCCACGCTTCGACCGTTCGAAAGAGTTTCCTTTTGAGAACCTGCAATCACAATCAACCACACATCAAATAACACCTGCATAGCTAATATAATAAATCATATTCATCATGGTGATCAAGGAATACATGAAATAAACCATAAAACACAGCTTATTGAGAGAAATAAACTTGATTGTATTAACTTTGAAAATAGAAGAACTTACCTTTGGTGCCTTGATGTAGTACAAGCTCCTCCCAGGGTCCGAAATAGGAATCTCCTCTACTTTGAAAAGCCTCACACTCTTCCAAATGAGATCAACAAGGCATGTAATCTTTCCTCACTTAAGCTCAATTAGGAAGACTAAGTTCCAGTAGCATTTCACCTCAAAAATCTTTAGCTTTCAACCTCCTCAGTAACCAACCCAATGCTTCATTTTATTGTGCAAAGGAAGGAGGTTACAGGTCCACCTATGAAGGGATAGAGTCCTCCTTCAAAGGGATAAGCGCCTCACATCAAGGGGTTAGCTCCTTAAGGTATGGGATGCATGAACCTTAAAGGAGCGAACTTGCCACCTCAAGATTCCTTCTAGAAGCTTCCAGAAATGACTCAAAGTGAGTTTTTAAAAATGTACTTGCAACGTTTTGACTTTTACAGGGGTCCGCACCCATTACACAGAGACAGAGTGGTCAGGTACGCAGGGGACATGACCAGTAGGTGCGGGACCGCAGGTAATGCTAAGAGAAAGTGTGGAACTAGAGTTTTAGAGACTTTTAAGGGCTTTCTCTTATTTTCAAGGCTTAGCATGAAGAACTGAGGTTTAAGACTTGCAAAGGAGAAAAGTATGAGTGGTGATAGACTCACACTGATTGCATAATGTCATGGTGACAATATTTTGTGCAACAGTTGTTGAAGAAAGTCAAGTCATGGAGATGGACCAAGAAGTGAGGTGAGGCATTTGAAGAGTTATAATGCAGGATGGTGACAACTCAATTATTGAAGTTGCTAGATTGTGAGTGATATTTTAAGGTACATATAGATTCTTAAAATATTTACATTGGATTTGTGCTCATTTAGGATGGACATCTGGTAGCCTACCAGAGTGAGAATCTACAAGACAAAGAGAGGAGGTACCCCATCTATGAGAAAGAGATGACAATGATCATCCATTATCTTCAGGTGTGGAGGAATAGTTTGATTGGGAGGGAATTTGTGGTCAAGGTAGATAACATTACAATGAGTTACTTTGCATCTCAAACTATATTGTCAGAGAAGCAGGTTCATTGGTAGCATTTTTTTGTTGGATGCTTGGCATTGTTAAGGTAGCTGGTGGCATCTACTATGTTAGAATTGAGGTCAACTAGGTCAGAATTGATGTCAACCAACCTAGTAGTGATGGAAACTAGACTAGAATTGATGTGCACGGTGTTAGCTACCTATATCAATAGGTTTCATATTTCATGATTGGCAATGAAAAAGGTCCAAATATGCTCTGCTTTGATGAGGCAAAGATCACATATTTCAAAGAGAATACAATCTGTGCTTATAGCTTGATGTGGACTCAATTTTTATGGATGGTCTAACAGCCTAATCTGGATCATGCCATGTTTTAAATTTTCAGTTGTAGAATAGAGAAAGAAGTCTGTCCAAACTGTTTAATCTTGGCAGGCAAGTAGCTTAGGTAGAGAAGTAAGGCTCCCAACTGCTTAATCTGGGGCCTTGGAAGAAATAAGGGTAGCAGTAGATAGAAAATCAAAAGGAAAAAAGCCAGAGAAAAGAAAAGGCAAATAAGGGTCTGCAAGTCCAAGTGCACCCTCCAAGAAGAAACAAAAAATGCTAGGCAAATAGAAGGGTAGGCAGATGAGGTTGCAGAAGTGTCATTCCTTACAATTGGAGGTGTGCTAACCTATTTCACAAAGCAGAATCAATGGATTGAGAAGTCCTTCTTCTCTATCAGGTTGCAACAAAGAAAAGAAGCATGTCTAACTTCCCACTTATCCCCTTTTTCATTCATTACTAACATCCAATCATCAGTTGAGATTCATGGAAGAATTGGTGGTTTTATGGTGGTTCTTGGTCCTTTAAAAGCCACATTTCTTGTCTAAAACTCTTTTCATTTTGCTCTACTCCCTAAGCTAAGTTATTTTCAGACAAACTTAGTGGTATCTCCCCTCATCCACCCTTTTTCATCCATATTAACCCTAACTCTATTATATAATTCCCCTATGTTACCCTTTCCCTAGTATTATAACACCATGGTGTATAAACCCCAAACATTGTATAAATATTCCTCCCCTTGGCATTATAGCCATATTTTCTCTGTCAGGGATCAAAATGACATCTGGTCACTTTGATAAACCTAAGTCTAACCCCCTCCCCTCTTCTGAATCCATTTGGCCCATTAAAACCTTCATTTGCCAAGAAAACCTTATAAAAAACCCTTTCTACCTATAACCCGCTTCATTCGCAAATAACACACCAAAAACCCACTTTTTGCACTTATCCAAAGTATCGGCGCATATTATTTTATTTTCAAAATACGATTGAAAAATATTACAAACCACCGCATCCCAGAGGTGTCCGCCGAGCACAAATCCCGAAAGAAGTATTATTTTAATCCCGCCTCCCTTCCGTATTGACCGATCACTTCACTGACCCGTCAACCGTCCGATCGAGCGCTTTTGATCGGACGGCCATTATACATATCGGGTTGGGCCCGACGTTCGACAGTTAGCGCCCGAGAAACTGTCAGAGGGTGACGTCAGGCCTCTGCCACGCATCGCCCTCACAATTTCTCGGGTTGCCCTCTGACAAAACCATCGACGTATGGTAGGCGGTCTGAGAAAACCATTACCGCTTTTTCGTTTACCACCAGTTTTGCCATGCCCGCGTCATCACCGCGTCAGGACCACGTCACTGCCACCCCGCCGCCGCATCAGCTCCTTCGTCCGCCCCCACACTGATATGTCTGCCACCTCACTATCCCCGTGGACCAATCATAGCTCGCCACATCACCCGATGACGTCAAGCTGACGTCATCCGACCTTGACCCCACCTAATGACGTCATGCTGACATCATCCAAAAAGTGCGCCAATATGCCAAAAAATCTATATTTTGGCCAATTTTCGCGTTCTTTCATACTTTTGCCAATTTGCTGTGGTTTTCTCTGCATGGTTTTTTCACGTCCAAACTTGCATCACCTTGCTGAAATCGATTTGGAGACCTCCGGCGCGCCATTTCTACATACATTAGTGACCGTTGCTCGCTGATTACCAGGTATTTACCCTTGTAAATCCTTCATACACCTAATTTGTCTGTGAATTCCCTCAAAAAGCTTAAAAGACACCAAAACTTATAAATTGCCGGTAAAATTCCTGTGTCTAGCCCCCATTCGCAACTGTGAGGTCGAAAAGCACCAGCTGAGCCTTGTTTGCCCACATTTTCATAAGAAACTGTACTCTGTTCGCGCAATCGCGAACCAGTCACTCAAACTGTACATACCTGCTAAAAGAGACAGATTGAGACCAGACATTGGTCTTATTTACACTTCAAAGCAATATTTCAATTGCTGCAGCTGTTCATTTGCCCTCTATTCCTTGAAATTCACACTTCCATTGTAAAGAAACTCCTCCGGGTTGCTCTGATCATTCAGAACCAGTTTACATACAAATCTGAAGCCTTATTAGCTATGGAGACACCAATAGCCCTGAATATCCAGCCTCTGAATGCCCCTCAAAGGGAGATAGCATGGAAAGCCCTGGGAGATGTAGATTATCATATGTTAGATTGGTTTCCAATGGGTTCCAAGTTCAATATTCACATGCTAAATGAATTGAAAGCTCAACACCTTAATGGAGCTGATATTTTAGGGATTTGGGACTCAAATTTGCCCATCTACAACCTCCCTCAAGTCAATGCCCTTCCAGACTTGATCCACAAATGCCAGGAATGCTATGATCCTTGCCAGAGAGCTGTTCTCAGTCCTACAGGCTCAGTTTTGTTCTTTATCACCCCAGAAACCATAAATGAGATGCTGCATTTCCATACTGCAAGGCCATTAACCCCTCTTTCCATGTTGGATTTAATAAAGAAGGGGAGTAATCTGTCAAGTGCCCAGATTACCAAAATTAACCAGTTATTTGTACAGCCAAGCTCTGAAACTATAAGGACTCCTCCTATTGGATATCACTACCTGAATGACCTGGGCAGAATGCTAGTGGATTTGATCAGCTATGTCCTGGGATACAAGGGAATTGAGGATGTTGATGACACTATAATGGCAATGCTGTCCATGTTTTCTCCTGGAAAGCCTCCAGCTGTACACTATGACTATGCCACCTATATTGCAGAAAAGATCCATGAACAGCTAATGAATCTACCAAGGGAAAGGGTGTTCAGATACACCTCATACATCTTCCACCTGTTCTTGTTTTATCAGCCAGACAGTTTCTCCGTTCCCCTCAAGAAACTTAATGCCCAGGGAAATCCAAGGTCAGTTGTGTTTTGGACTTCAGTTTTCCATAACGTTTCTCAATCACCATACACATACTGTGAATTTATAGACCTGTTCATTCACCCAGCTATGACATTGCTGTATGGTGTCCCTCCTCCAAGGTTAACCGATGACATGCAGAGAATTCTCCATCTCTCCAAATCCTACAACATTGGTGATTGGTATTTTTACCAACACCAGACATTGATCAGAGTATATGGCTGTGAATTGGACCCTTACAGGCTACCAAGATATGTCCCTATGAGACTGTTTGCCCTAGAATACTTCAGGCAGTTTGGAAATGCTGACTACATCCATTTCCAAAGCAAAAACAAGAAGGTACAACTGAAGGTAAGGAGCCAGCTAGGCCCTTTTTTGTACAACAAAAGAGAGGAGGGATGGAAGGAGGCAGATATGATCCTAGCAGGCCTCAAATTGCAAACCAGTTTCAAATGGTCACCTTATGACCGTAATCATTTTATTTCCCTCAGGAGGATAAAACACAAATTGGGTAACTATTCACATGTTAGGCTGCCTCATATTGAAAAGTATGCAAATTATTTAAGCTGGAAAGAGGGCACTCTAGAAGAGCCAATCTCTAGAGAGCAGATACTAGAGAGAGAGGCTAGGAATATGCAAAAAGAGGCTGACTTGGAAACTTGTGGACAGGTTTCCTTATCATATCAAAGGCAACTTGGAGCAGCCGCCTCTTCCTCAACAACACATCAGCAAGCTGCCATGGACACTCAACAGACATGCAGCAAAGGCAAAGGAAAGCAAGTGGAACAAGAGCAACCACCTCCCATGACTGAAGACCAAACAGATAAAGAGATGGAACAACAAGAAGAAGTGCAGCAGCATGTAGAGCAACAGCAACAACAGGAATCACAGCAAAGAGTAGGGCAGCATGACAAAGAGCAACCCACACAGCAAGAAGGGGCAGTTGAGGCCCCAATTCTCACTGAGCAGCAGGCTCAAAACATAGTACCTCCTAGGCAAGAAGCAGTTAATGAAACCTCAGTCCTCCAAACTCCACAAAAGGAGGATGTAAGCAGGAAAAGGGATAGAGAGACTCCCTTGACTACATCAATAAGTCATGGTGAGAAGAGGCACAGGATGAACCCCCTTTCAGAGGAAGAGATGCCTATAGGGCAATCTTTGGGTATGGGCTCGCCCAGTTTGGAGGCATCTGCAAGTTCCTTCCAACAGGAACAAGAGAGGACAGTGGGAGGAGAAGTCAGCTCCTCTAGCCAGCATAGAGAGGGTGAACTGAGCATTAAATAGCAGTTCATTGAAATAAAGAAAAGGAATGAGCCCATAAAAATACAGCTGTATAACCATTTGTTGAAAATGGCTCCCACCAACCAACAACGACTAATGTCTGCATATGATGTCCAGGAGGGCAAGATGATCATGAGTCACCTCATACCAACTACATTGTAGCCACAGTCCCCTTCAGATTACTTGAGGACCAATCTTGAGGTCCTGGCCAAGGACATCCACCCAATGGATAAAATTGAGTTGCACAAACAAACAGGTGAGATGGTCTATGCTTCCTTGGCAGACAAGACATTGGATAACTACAGGCTAGAAAATAGCCTTAATAATACAGCTGCCCAACTTGAGTTGGAAAAGGCATCCTCTCAAGCAAAGGACAACAGAATAAGATCCTTAGAAGATATAATTATTGAGATTGGGCATGATCCCAAAGATATCAAGGGCATACAAGAAATATTAAAATTGAGGGATGCAGATATGGCAGCTTTGAGGAGAAAGATCAAACTCCCAGCCACAATTCACCCTCAAACAGATGAAGTAGCTCAACAAAGGCATGATCAAGATGCCACAGCTTTGTTGGTGTCTCTCTATAAGCAGCTTATCCAGACACAAGAAAAGCTGGGAGAATCAGAGGCTGCACAGGCAGCATTACAAGCAACCCTGAAACAAAGAGAAGAAGGTCGGACCTCCCAGCCTCCTCCTCAAATCATTAACCTTGAGGAAGCTGCTCCAACTACTATTCCTCCTCCTCAATAGACTGAACAAGCAGCACCATCTACTTCAGCACCACCAACAACAGAGCAGGCCCCTAGCTTGGATATGCAAAAGCTAAGAAATGAGATTCAGGCCCTGGAAGCTCAAATGACAGAGCTGAATGAGACTAGGGAGAAATTGGCCAAAGTAAATGATAGATATGACAAATCCAAGCAGTCTGTGGCAGAAAAGGGCAGGGAGATAAAAGCCCTCAAAGACAGGATCGAAGAGCTAGAGAATGAGCTCAAATTAGATAAGGTTGTGGCTGAGCTTAAAATAGTGCTGTGGGCTAATATTGGCCAATCTATTAATGACCAATTGCAGTATATTGAAACAATCCATGAGCAGTTATATCTCATTCCAAAAGCACAGACTGAAATTCAGAGGTTAAGGGCTGCTCTAAGCAACATGCCTGAAGTGGCCACCAGGATGATTAATGTGCTTAACAATAGAACAAGTACTCAGTTGGCTACCATGGGAATTTCAAACAGAACTGAGACCATTCAGTTAATCAAGAGGGTTCTTACACTGAGAAACTTGGTGCAGACATTAGAGAGAAGAACCCAGGATATGCAGACTGAGGTAAACAGGTTTATGGAGAAATTTAAAGTATTAGAAAACAGAGGGCTCCCTAGCTTGCTGAACAGCGCAGGGAGACTGTTCACACATGAGCAGTATGCCAAAAGGGTTAATGCATTTGCCACAAGTCAGATCAATGAGAAGCCCATCACCTTAGAGGAAACAGGGCCAGCCATAGGACAGACTCTTTACAACAGAGTAGAAAGTTTATTTTTTATAATGAATGAAATTACACACCTCTTTGAAGTGCCTCCCAATTTTTATAAATATACAGAAGCAGAGGAGACTATGGATGCAATTCTCAGGCATCAACTACCTACACAAGAATGGTGGACTAAGGCAATACAGATGATTTTATAAATAGGAAGGCATTCAGTAAATTTTGTTCATGGAAAATGCAAATTGTCATACACAGGACAGTTTAAAAGAGTCAGCATGCGTTAAAGATTAAAGCTGAGCCAACTCAGCAGAATTTACGGCCAACAAAGCAAGGTGAGAAGCTACAGGTGTCCAGGCCGAGAAGCTACAGTAGAGCAGCTCCAAAAGCGCATTTCTCAGCATTAATGCAGATCACTCCAACCGACTCAGTGGCCTCCAAAGGCCAAAATATCTTCTGACAGGCATAAAGATGCATTTACTTTGTATTCAATGATGTAATAACTTTCTTATCTAAATATCTTGAAAAGTTGGTGAACATATTCATTTCTGAGATAACTTAGCACTCAGATATTTTGTACAACCGATTGTATATATTTGCCCCTCGCACAAGCTTGCAGGGGTTGTTGTTGATTTCTCTTGAAGAAGTTCTTATGCTGTAATCTTTTCAGAGTTTAATAAACAAAGTGATGGAATTTCTCAAAGTTCTGGAGTGTTGAATGCGTTCTGGTGTTTGTTGAAAACTGCAGGATTCCTGTGTACCTCACAATACAATAAGTTTTTCTGTAACTCTCTTTGTTATGTGTTTCAATCTGTTACAATCCATATATGTTTCTAATTTCTAAGTATTTAGCAACAAAGAAAAAGAATAACCTTCAGGATTTATTCATGCAATACCCTGAGTTCAATCTATGTTGTTAATGAATGTTTTCTTCAGCTATAATCTTGATAAGTGTAATTCTTAATTGCTGCACTTTCAGAATATATCTTTCACAGTGACCTTTGTTTCAGGAATTCAAGTTTGCTCCTGAGCAACATGTTTCACTTTCACATCACCAGCTTAATGGAGAATTCTTAATTGCTTTCTGTTGGCTGACCATACATCACCACTTAAGTTTAAATTTTGTTTGTTTGAGGTACCCAATAGGCCCTGCAGTCTGAACATCATCCCTCCAGCATTTCAAAACAGTTCACAACTCTAGACTCCATTGCCCAATGATATACTACTGTCTGAACACTACATCTTAAGCACTGAAAGAAGTCCTTCAACCAAAACATAAACCAAAAACCTGAGCATAATAGCTAGCCTAAAAACACTATCAAAACAGAGACACATCATAAAGAGAGAGCCCTCTCTGATTACAGTTTGGCTAGAAACTGTAATCCAAAGATTGGTTAGTGGTTACCCCGGCCGTATTCCCTTGGGAGTCATAGGGAACAACCTGGGTGTTAACATAATTGGCGACTCCACTGGGGACTGAGCATATTGTTTCTCAACTATTGTTTGCCAAGACAGCTTTAAAAGCTTGAGCAGTCCCTTAAAACAAATCCTAAAAAATACTCAAAAAGAAGTTCAGAAGCTGGCTCCTAAAAGGGAAACCAGACACACTAGGTCAAACCCTGACCCAAATCCACCAGCAGTTTTTGAAAATCCAAATACAATTCCCAAAATAATCAGAAAACAGCAAAGGCAGGAAAATCCTAGTGATTTGAGTCCTGACACAGTTCACCCTGAGCCAGTTCCAACTCCCATCAAGGTTTTATTTCGGTCTACTCCTGTTTCCCCCAGTTCACCATCCAGATCTCAAAGCCCTCCTTACACATCTTCACCCACTGCACATATCCCCTTGAACAATACCCTAGGTGCTGCTACACCTGTTACCCCTGTAGTACACACCGTTCCTTTTATCCCAGTTGACCCTGTAAATCCCTCAAACCTTGTGAATATGGCTAACAGATACGTACCCTTGCAAATACCAGCTAATGCTGCAGCTCTACCCCAAGACTACCAAACCAAAATCTCATATTTTGACTCCACTGGCCCTTTGACAGCTGTTCAGCATGCCAAAAGGATGCAAGACCATTTTGAGACCTATGAAATAGATGATGACAGTGTGAGAATGGGGATGTTTGTTCAAAACCTAACTGGGGATGTAAGGACTTGGTTTAGATCCCTGAATGCAAATTCCATCACAACTCCTGATGAGCTGTATCAAGCCTTTACTAACAGATGGGAGAAAAAGAAAGACCCTCTGCACATACTTGGGGAATATGACACTATCAAAAGAGGTCCCCAAGAGACTGTTTTGGAGTATTGTGCAAGATTCAACAATGTATATAACGCAATCCCACAAAATTTAAGACCCCCTCCTGATTTAGCTTTGTACAAATTCCCTGATGGTTTTGACCCTGACATGGCCTATCAGTTAAAGGAAAGAGACCCTCAAACCCTTGCAGAGGCCCAAAAGGTTGCTGTCACAGTGGAAGCTAACCTGATTGCCAAAAGAAACAGAGCAAGGTTGGAAAAGAGAACCGCTTTCAAAGAGGAACCCTCTGCTTTTGATCAAAAGCTGGATGCAATACTCAATGGAATGAAAAGATTGGGTGATAGAGTGGAATCGGTTGAGAGAAAATCATCATGGGAAGCACCACAAAACAACCCTCCTAGGAATCCAAATTTTAGGAGAACTCAAAACCCAGGCATTGGCAAGCCCAGTGCTGACCAAGACATAAGACCCCCTTTCCAAGAAAATTATGCAGAGACTTCCACATCAACTGAACCCAATGAAGATTCTCAGATTAATCTAATGGGTCTAGATGGTGAAAGTCAAGTTTTCTTAACACAAGAAGATCGTGAGGATGATGAAATCAAACTGTTCCAAACTAAATCAGGTGAATCCTTTGACTTTGAACAAGGCTATGACACTGCTGTTTATGAAGTCCATAAACAATACAAGCTAAGGAGCAGAACTGTGAATGTAAATCAACCTGAAAAGATAAAGGATAATCAGCAGCCTAAAAGATCCATAGTCACAGAGCCTAATGACAAAACAAATTCACCTGCAGAAGAAGTAATTATTGAAGAGATCACTGAACCATTGTCCTTAAAACAGCAGCCTATGGCTACTTCATCCTCTCATCCTAACTTAAATGTTACTCCGCAAGAGATGAGTAAAAAAGACAAGTCCCAAAACCAAGATAAGAATCAAGAAGAAGATTTAGTGAACAAGGAAAGGACTGTTATCCATAACCCTAAGACCCAATCTGAAAAACCCTTTGACCTAGAAACTAAAATTGGCAAACTAAAGATAGCAATTCCTCTCTCAGAACTGGCCAAGCATGATATTTATAAACAACAGATCAAGAAGTCCCTTCAACTCACCAGCATCAAAGATGATGTCAATGTGTTGGATGACACCCCAGAATTACTGTTTGGCCCAGAAGTGGATGGAAAAACAATAGTCACAGGGATATTACCTTTTTATGTCAGCTTACATATTCATGATAAAATATTACATAATGCTATGTTTGACTTAGGTGCCTCTCACAATCTCATGCCAAAAGCAGTCATGGAGAGATTGAATCTGGACCATACAAGGACCTGTTTTCCTTTGACTCCAGCCAAGTCAAGTGTTTAGGTCTCATAAAAGATTTATGTGTGTCTCTGGTTCAATACCCAAAAAAACAATTCTAATGGATGTTGTAGTTGCTGATATCCCACCGAAGTATGGGATGCTGTTATCAAGATCTTGGGGAGCTAAACTCCAAGGTTCCCTACAATTAGACATGTCATATGCCACCATCTCTGTTTTTGGGCAACCAAAAAGACTATACAGAGAAACACTCATGAAATACATGGTCAGCAGTGAAGAAAAGCCTCAAAACTTTCCCATATATGCTGTCCATTCAAACATAGACTCATACATTCTCTTCAATGACAACACAACTCTCTCAAAAAACAATGTTGAAACCAAAATACTCATACAAGAGGAAGACTCTAATGAAAGAATTACCACCCATGAAACAACAGTCAATCAATCACTAGACACTGCTGCTGCTCTAGTTGTCAAGCATATTCAATCAAATGATGAGACTATCCTAGAAGACAAGCCAGATGAAAAACCAGAACTTCAACTTACATTGCCAGCACATGAAAAGATCATTAAATCTCCTTCACAACAAGATATTCTATGGTTCCTTGAATTTGATGGCTCAGTCAACAAATTAGGGGCAGGAGCTGGAGTTTGGGTACACAATAAAGAAAACAGTCATGCAGAAGGCAGAGCCTATAGATTAAACTTCGGATGTACTAATAACATGGCAGAATATGAAGCTCTTTTACTAGGCCTCAAGTTAGTAAAGTTCTTGCAAGCTGCCAGGGTTTCAATCATGGGAGATTTAGATTTAATTATCTAGCAAGTGAAGGGAAATTTTGTCACCAATGACAAAAGACTAAGGTCTTATAGGTCTGCTGTTGCTGAAGTACTAAACTTTTTCTCTGAATTCCAAATCACTAAAATTCCTAGAACCCACAATCTGCATGCTCATAGTTTGGCCACATTTGCTAGTACTTGCAAATTACCATTGGAACCTAACAATTGTTTCACAGCTGAGATAAAACACAGACCCTCCATTCCAAACAATGTTAAAGATTGGCAAGTATTTGAGGATGATATGCAAATAAACAATTTTTTAACGCTGCAACAAGAGTTTGCAGGATTAAATATTGACACTGATAGAGCAAGTCAATCACAAATACTTGACAGAGCAAGTCAATCACAAATACAGTTTGAACAAATTAACCACACAATATCACCTAGAACAGCAAAACAAATGCTGAATCCAACTATCTTCAACAAGGAAAACATTCAGCAAATTCACCAAATCAGTTGTGAAGAAGTGGCCAATGCTGAAGCTGAAATCATAGAACTGAAGGACAATTTTCTTCCAACAGGCCTAACTCCCTTAGAGGATATCTTTGACTCAAATGACATCCCTAGAAAACCAAAAATGCAGCCCCTTAAATCTGCCATTGAAGAATGCAACATTGGGACTGCTGCACAACCCAAAATAATAAAATTGTCTGCTTCCTTACCTCCTGACCAAAAGCCTAAATACATTGACCTCTTTAAAGAGTTCCAGGATGTCTTTGCATGGATTTATGAGGATTTAAAATCCTATGACACCTTTGTAATTCAACATACTTTCCCCCTCAAGCCTGATCAAAAACCCTTTAAACAAAAACTGAGGAGAATCAATCCTATGCTTCTCCTAGCAATGGAACAAGAGGTACAGAAAATGTTCAAGACAGGCATCATAGCACCTATCAGATTCTCTGAGTGGATTTCAAACTTAGTCCCTACAAGAAAGAAAACTGGTGAAATAAGGCTGTGTGTGGATCTTAGGAACTTGAATCAAGTATCCCTCAAAGATAATTATCCCTTACCCAAGATGGATCACATTCTCCAAAGAGTGGTAGGTGCCTCAAGGATATCACTACTTGATGGATTCTCAGGCTTCAATCAAATCCTGGTGCACCCTGAAGATCAAGACAAAACAGCTTTTACAACCCCATGGGGAACTTTCAAATATGTAAAAATGCCTTTTGGGCTGAAAAATGCAGGGGTAACATTTCAAAGAGCAATGGATATTGCTTTGGCCAAGGAGATTCATGACTTCTTAGTCATTTACTTAGATGACCTCACCCCTTTTTCAAAATCTGACCAAGAACATTTAAAACATTTGAGACAGATATTCCTAACATGCAGGAAATATGGAATTTCATTAAATCCCAAGAAATCCCTGTTTGGTTTAGAGGAAGGTAAACTATTGGGCCACATCATTTCTAAAGATGGCATTAGGATTGATCCAGACAGGATACAAGCTATCTTACAAATGCCCCACCCAAGAAATATCAAAGAATTGCCGGGATTTTTGGGAAAAATCAATTTCTTGAGAAGGTTTATCCCAAACTTAGCAGAACTAATCAGATTACTAAATAACATGCTAAAGAAAGATTCAAAAGTGAAATGGACAGTTGAAGCAAATCAAGCCTTTGAAGGTATAAAGCTGGCCCTTACCCAAACCCCGGTCTTGACCAATCCTCAATTTGACAGAGAATTTATCATTTTCTCTTTTGCCTCCCAGCATACTATTGCTGCTGTTTTGTTATGAAACCAGCTCACAAAAAGATAAAAAGAGAGATCCACGCCTTAGAATTCAACCTCTTCGAGGGGGCAACCTCCTTTACATTACATAAATGAACAATTCTTGGATGATACAAATGAAAATACCTCCTTTCTATATATAGGAGTCTAAGTGGTCCCAATACAATCAAAGCCTACATAACAATAATATTGTAGGGCACAACAATAACAATAGTGGGCTTCTATGTGGCACAATAGTAACAATATGGGCACTACATGGGTACATCAATATAAATAAGGGGTATAACTACAATAGTAATGGGGTAATCACTAGTATTATAGGGACCCAACATGCCCCTCTCCTTCAAAAAAGTGTTGTCCTCAACGCTTGAGTAGTTCAGGATACTTCTGCATAAAATTCTCGTCCTCCCATGTGGAATCTTCAGCGGATAAGTTCTTCCACTTGATAAGGTACTCTGAAATTGATCGATTTCGTAGCTGTCGAGTTCTTGTTTCTATAACTGCTTCCGGTTCCAATATAATTTTTCCTTCTTCGTCAAGTTCTGGCAATATTGTTTGAACCGGGAGCTTGTCGCCTATAACCTTCTTTAAGCATGAAACATGGAAAACTGGGTGCAATCGAGAAGCTGCAGGAAGCTCCAATTTGTATGCCATAGTACCAATCTTTTGCAACACCTTGTACGGACCATAATACTTTGGTGATAATTTATTATCCTTTTTAGCTTGCTTGAGGGACATTTGCTTATATGGTTGTAGCCGTAGGAATACCCAATCACCTACATCAAAACTTCTTTCACTGCGATGCTGATCTGCCTGTTGTTTCATTCTATTCTGTGCCAACACAAGGTTATCCTTTAAGAGTTGGAGGACTTGTTGTTGATGTTCGATGTGATGTTCCACTGCCTGAACCTTAGAATTTTCTCTTAAATATGATGTGATGGATGGTGGTTGATACCCATAAAGTGCCATAAATGGGGTCATTTTTGTTGCTGTATGAAAGGAAGTGTTATACCACCATTCAGCCAGAGGCAACCATTTGACCCATTGTGTCTGTTTATCAGATACAAAGCAACGAAGATATCCTTCCAAACATTTGTTTACTATCTCAGTTTGCCCATCAGATTGAGGATGATAAGATGAGCTATGAGCTAACTGAGTACCAAGACAAGAAAATAATTCTGTCCAAAAATTTCCAGTGAAAATGGGATCTCTGTCACTTACAATAATCTTTGGGTTTCCATGTAGCTTTTGAATTGTTTCCATAAATTCAGTAGAAACTGTACTGGCTTTAAATGGATGTGATAATGCACAAAAGTGTGCATACTTGGTAAGTCTGTCAACTACCACCATGATGACACTCTTTCCCTCAGACTTGGGTAAACCTGTGATAAAATCCATTGATACCTCCTCCCAACGTTGGCTTGGAATGGGTAAAGGTTGTAATAGACCCGGTGTCTTAATTGTTTCAACTTTATTTTGCTGGCAAACCAAACATTCTGCCACAAACTTATGAATATCTGATTTAAGGCCATCCCAAAAAAATTCCTTCTTCACCCTGTGGTAAGTTTTTAAAAATCCTGAGTGCCCTCCTAAGGGAGAAGTGTGCAATTCCATAAGAATCTTTTGTTTTAGCTGGGAATTCTTACAGAGGTATAAGCGATCTTTGTACCATAACGAATCATTTTTCCAGCTAAATGTATGAGACGTACTGGAATCTTGTTGTAGCTTTCGAATAAGTGCCCATACTTCTTCGTCATTCTTCCATTCCTCCCTTGCTTCATTTATCCAATCTGGTTGGATGATAGAAATAGCGCACAACAATGCTTCCACATCCTCATCCTTCCTTGAGAGTGCATCTGCCACCACATTTTGCTTCCCCTTTTTGTAGATGATTTCAAAGTCATAACCCAACATCTTTGTGACCCACTTTTGTTGCTCTTCAGAGGATAATCTTTGTTCTAAAAAGTATTTAAGGCTATCATGATCTGTTTTTACCTTGAAGTGTCTTCCCATTAGGTAGGGTCGCCATTTCTTAAGTGCATGGAGTATTGCCAACATTTCCTTCTCATAAATAGTTTTTCTTAGAAACTTTCCCTTGATTGGACGACTTTCAAAGGCAATGGGTCTTTCATCTTGCATTAGAACAGCACCAATTCCATTTCCTGAAGCATCACATTCCACAGTAACGGTTTTTGTGAAGTCCGGTGTAGCTAAGACCGGTGCTTGGCACATTGCCTCTTTAAGATGTTCAAAGGCCTTTGTTGCTTCCGGAGTCCATGAAAATGCATCTTTCTTCAATAATGTCGTTAGAGGTGCTGCTATTCTCCCATAATTCTTAACAAACTTGCGATAATACCCTGTCAACCCAAGAAATCCGCGCAAATGCTTTATGGATGTGGGGATTTTCCATTCCTTAATGGCTTTAATTTTGTAGGGTCTACCTTAACTCCTTCATGAGATACAATATGACCCAAATATTCCACCTCCTGGACTCCAAAGAAACATTTGGATCTTTTGGCATATAATTGTTTCTCTTCCAATAGTTGTAGCACCCTGTCGACATGTTCAACATGATCCTTCCAAGACTTGCTGTAGATAAGTATATCATCAAAAAATACTAACACAAATTTTCTAAGGAATGGTTTGAAAATTGAATTCATCAAACCTTGAAATGTTGAAGGTGCATTGGTAAGGCCAAAAGGCATGACCAAAAATTCATAATGACCCTCATGAGTTCTAAATGCCATTTTCGGAATGTGTTCAATCTTCATTATGATTTGATGATATCCTGAACGAAGATCCAACTTGGTGAAGTAAATTGATCCATGCAATTCATCCAGTAATTCATCAATGACAGGAATGGGGAACTTATCTTTAATAGTGAGCTTGTTGAGCTCCCTATAATCCGGACACATGCGCCATGATCCATCCTTCTTGTGCACCAATACTACTGGAGCAGAGAAAGAACTTTGACTCGGTTGAATTATACCAGCCTCTAGCATTTCTGCAACCATACGTTCAATTTCACTTTTTTGGACATAGGGATATCTGTACGGCCTGATGTTTGGAGGAACACTTCCTGGAATCAGATGAATAGCATGATCATGATCACGCATAGGTGGGAGACCTTTGGGAGTCTCAAATACCTTGGAATGATTGTCCAGGACTTTTTGGAGATCTGGAGAAATAGATGATTCTAATGTGGAAACATCTAGCGAACATAATTGTGCAATTACACCCCTTTGCTCCTTTTTTAGAAGCTTTGTCATACCATTAGAGCTGATTATCTTTCCTGGTTTCCCTGCAATACCCCTTAATTCAACTTCCTTTCCTTCCACAGAAAATTTCATGAAAAGTTCTTGAAAATTAAAAGCTATTGTACCCAAGGATTGTAGCCATTGGACTCCTAGTACAACATCAGCACCTCCCATTGGAATGGAAAGCATTGGGCTAGTCAATACATATTCTCCCATGGATAGCTTGATATTATGGCACTTTCCAGAGCAATTTATTGTTCCTCCATTTGCAATCATCACTTGACACTCTGGTGCTGGATATAGGAAGCAATTCAATTCTTTTGCTACCCTACAATGAATAAAATTGTGGGTGCTTCCTGAATCAATCAACACTATCACCTTTTTCTTCTTGATTTGTCCTTCTATCTTGATGGTTTGAGGAGTGGTAATTCCTGCCAATGCATTACAAGATATGGTCGGATTTATTTTTTCTTCATATAGGCTTTGTTCCTGGAATATATCCTCTTCTTTTGACCTTTCTTGCTCCTTTTCTTCTTCCTCTTCACAATCTATGTAGAATAATTTCTTCTCAGCACACTTATGACCTTTTGTGTATTTGCTATCACAATTGTAACAAAGCCCTTTTGCTCTTTTTTCTTCCAATTGTTGCGGTGTCAACCTTGTAGGTTGTGGAAGACTATGGGCAACAACACTTCCATCTTTATAGTTGTGAATGGTATGCTTCCTAGTTGCCATAATTTTGCTTTCCATTTTTCTTGCTAACCTGAATGCCTTCTCTAATGAATCAGGTTCCCAAAGGCGCACATCATGTTGGATATTATCCTTTAAAGACCCTATGAACACATCAATCCTATGCTCCTCTGGAATATCTTTTATCCTTATGTTCAATTTTTGGAACTCCTCAATGTGCTCCATTATTGAACCTTTTTGTTTGAGATTCATCAATTGGCTAAAAAAAGTGTTGCTTTTTGTATCCTCATAATGTGCTATCAATTCTTCCGTAAAAATTGCCCAAGTGATAAATTGTTTACGAGAACAAAGCCATTGATACCATACAAACTGATTTGGTTCCAAATATAAAGTTTCCATACGTACCTTTTGTGTGTTTTGCACATTATTGAGATCGAAGAATTGCTCCATCTGTAATATCCATGTGGCGGGATCCTTGCCATCAAACTTCCTCACATCGATTTTTGGAACATGGTGAGTCTTCGATCCAACATTAGAGTCTATGGAATCATGATTAACATTTCTTTTATTCTCATCATGAGTTTCCTTTACTACCTTTTCACCATTAGTGACCCTTTCTTGTAGCAACTTCTTCAATTCATCCATCTTATCATCCATGCCATCAAATTTAGCATCAATCTTAGCTTCCATGCCATCCATCTTAGCTTCCATGCCATCCATCTTAGATTCCACGCCATTTACCTTAGATTCCACGCCACTTATCTTAGCTTCTGTTAGCTTTTGTGAGCGTGACATTTGTTGCACTTGTTCTTGTAATTTTGATATATCATGTAGCATTTCTTCCTCTTCTTCATGAGTCATGCTAGAGCTTTCAGGTTCCTTACTAGGTGTTTGCATTTTCTTTCCTCGGGGCATCAGTTACCGATAATAATGCTTTACTATGCCCTTTGAATTCCGTTAAACCAAGCTTACACAAAAATTTAAAAAAAACTACACACATTTTTTCACTTTATAGAGCCTGATATTGAATCTGATGTATCTCTGTGATTTCGGATCATCCAGTTCTGAAATTGCTATCTGTAGTAGCCTTCTGCGTCCTCTTTCCAATGCCACAAGTCTGAGCCAAATTGGATTCTCCAAGGAAGAGTTATGTGAAATCTCCCACAGTGACTTGCTTTTAGACTGGTTCAGTAGAGCGAACTTGTACGACGTGCCACGAGTCACTGTTTCAACCTTTGAATCTGAAACTCACCCACAAGAAACTATCGTCCGTTTGATTTATGTACCTTTTTACAAAATTTCAATCCGATCCTCAGAGAGAGAGTTATGACGAATTTCCCCAGTTCACCTGTTTTGAATGTAATTCAGGAGTCTGCAAAAAGACCAACTTCCTCAGATCATATCTCCGAAAATATCGCGAGAAAGTTCTGAAATTCGGACCCAAGGTTCAGCGCCAATTCTTCTCAAATGGGTTTTTTTTGCGACTTCTGAAACGTCACAGAAAAAACGTTATAGTGAAAATTCCACGATGACCTGTTTGGAGCAGCAAAACCCTAGAATCCAAAGCTCTGATACCAAATGTTATGAAACCAGCTCACAAAAAGATAGAAAAGAGAGATCCACGCCTTAGAATTCAGCCTCTTCGAGGGGGCAACCTCCTTTACATTACATAAATGAACAATTCTTGGATGATACAAATGAAAATACCTCCTTTCTACATATAGGAGTCTAAGTGGTCCCAATACAATCAAAGCCTACATAACAATAATATTGTAAGGCACAACAATAACAATAGTGGGCTTCTATGTGGCACAATAGTAACAATATGGGCACTACATGGGTACATCAATATAAATAAGGGGTATAACTACAATAGTAATGGGGTAATCACTAGTATTATAGGGACCCAACATGTTTTGTTACAGAAAGATGACCAAGGAAATGAGAAGCCAATTGCTTTCTTTAGCAGAGCTCTTAGAGATGCACCTTTAAAATATCAAATCATGGAAAAGCAAGCTTATGCTTTGGTCAAAGCCATTAAGGATTTTAGGATTTATATCCTTTATTCCCATGTTATAGCCTATGTGCCAAGTCCTATTGTCAAAGACATTCTCACCCAAGAAAATTTGGAGGGCAGAAGAGGAAAGTGGATTGCCAACATTTTGGAATTTGATATTGAGATAAAACCTACAAAACTGATAAAAGGGCAAGGTTTGGCCAAACTAATGACAGAAGCAAACTTCCAAGCCTTAGACATCAAGCAGCTGGACAGTGAACCAGAGCTGGCGACTCCAAAGATCAATGTAGCGTTTGAACAATCCCCTTGGTACTCTGATATATGTTATGTATTGCAAAACCTGTGTGCTCCCCCAGGATTGTCCAGAACTAAATGTAGGTTCTTAAAAATGAAAGCTTCTAAATTCTGTGTTATGGATGGAAATTTATTTTGGAAAAACCAAGAAGGGATATTGCTAAACTACCTAATTGAGAATGAAACTGACAATATCATAAAAGAATTTCATGCAGGTGACTGTGGTGGACACTTGTACTGGAAGTCCACTGTGGATAAAATACTAAGGGCTGGTTACTACTGGCCCACCATGTTCTCTGATGTCAAGAAATTCACAACCTCATGTCACAAATGTCAAATGTTTGAGGGAAAGAGACAGTTGCTGCCACTTCCCTTAAGGCCTATTGCAACAGAGAGACCTTTCCAACAATGGGGCTTGGATTTCATTGGGGAAATTCATCCCTCATCTTCAGGCCAACATAGATGGATCTTAACAGCCACAGACTACTTCACTAAGTGGATTGAAGCTGTTCCATGCAGACAAGCAAATGATTCAACAATCATTCAGTTTTTGGAGAATAACATATTGGCTAGATTTGGTTGTTCGAACAAAATAATAACAGACAATGCTGCTGCTTTCAGATCCAAGAAAATGGTGAATTTTTGCCACAAATTTCACATTACCTTAGGCCATTCTACTGCATACTATCCCCAAGGAAATGGCCTTGCTGAGTCATCAAATAAAAGCCTGGTAAACATTATAAAGAAAGTGCTAGAAGAGAACAAGAAGAATTGGCATAAGAAGCTTGTGAATGCTCTATGGGCAGATAGACTAACAACCAAGAGATCAATTGGGACCAGCCCATATGAGTTGGTCTATGGATTAGAAGCCAAATTCCCTTCATCACTAGGGGTGCCTGTTATGAAACTTCTTCAAGAAAGCCAAGCTGAACCAAATGATATGCAAAGAAGGATCAATCAAATAATATGTTTACAGCAAACTAGAGACCAAGTTTTCAGCAGAGTTCAAGTTCTACAAGAAAAATTAAAGAAGGCCTTTGATAGGAGAACTAAGGCAGAAGATTTCAACATTGGTGACAAAGTCCTCAAGTGGGATTCAAGAAGAGAGGATAAGGGAAAACATGGAAAATTTGATTCCCTTTGGAGAGGACCATTTGCTGTCCAAGCAGTACAAGGAAACAACACTTATTTCCTTAAAAGTCTTAATGAAACTGATTTGGATGAAGGTCCTGTGAATGGCAGGATGCTCAAGCACTATTTTGACTACCACCCATAAGTGCAGCCTGAGTTCTCCCTTGTACATATCCAGATGTATATATTACTTTCTGTTAAGATGTAAAAATGCAGTTTCTCAAAGTTTTATTGACTATCAGCAAAAGGTAAATAGGATCAGAGGTCTACCAAGAAGGGAAGTACACAATTTTGGCATTTCAAAGCAGCAAACTTCAAAATTTTGATAAAAGCAGTCAAGGGCCAAGGCAATCTGACCTGCTGTTCTTGGTCTTTCAAATGAAAAACCATCCCCATGTGGAGCCACTGTTAGCTACCTATATCAATAGGTTTCATATTTCATGATTGGCAATGAAAAATGTCCAAATATGCTCTGCTTTGATGAGGCAAAGATCACATATTTCCAAGAGAATACAATCTGTGCTTATAGCTTGATGTGGACTCAATTTTTATGGATGGTCCAACAACCTAATCTGGATCATGCCATGTTTTAAATTTTCAGTTGTAGAATAGAGAAATAAGTCTGTCCAAATTGTTTAATCTTGGCAGGCAAGTAGCTTAGGTAGAGAAGTAAGGCTCCCAACTGCTTAATCTGGGGCCTTGGAAGAAATAAGGGTAGCAGTAGATAGAAAATAAAAAGGAAAAAAGACAGAGAAAAGAAAAGGCAAATAAGGGTCTGCAAGTCCAAGTGCACCCTCCAAGAAGAAACAAAAAATGCTAGGCAAATAGAAGGGTAGGCAGATGAGGTTGCAGAAGTGTCATTCCTTACAATTGGAGGTGTGCTAACCTATTTCACAAAGCAGAATCAATGGATTGAGAAGTCCTTCTTCTCTATTAGGTTGCAGCAAAGCAAAGAAGCATGTCTAACTTCCCACTTATCCCCTTTTTCATTCATTACTAACATCCAATCATCAGTTGAGATTCATGGAAGAATTGGTGGTTTTATGGTGGTTCTTGGTCCTTTAAAAGCCACATTTCTTGTCTAAAAATCTTTTCATTTTGCTCTACTCCCTAAGCTAAGTTATTTTCAGACAAACTTAGTGGTATCTCCCCTCATCCACCCTTTTTCATCCATATTAACCCTAACTCTATTATATAATTCCCCTATGTTACCCTTTCCCTAGTATTATAACACCATGGTGTATAAACCCCAAACATTGTATAAATATCCCTCCCCTTGGCATTATAGCCATATTTTCTCTGTCAGGGATCAAAATGACATCTGGTCACTTTGATAAACCTAAGTCTAACCCCCTCCCCTCTTTTGAATCCATTTGGCCCATTAAAACCTTCATTTGCCAAGAAAACCTTATAAAAAACCCTTTCTACCTATAACCCGCTTCATTTGCAAATAACACACCAAAAACCCACTTTTTGCACTTATCCAAAGTATCGGCGCATATTATTTTATTTTCAAAATACGATTGAAAAATATTACAAACCACCGCATCCCAGAGGTGTCCGCCGAGCCCAAATCCCGAAAGAAGTATTATTTTAATCCCGCCCCCCTTCCATATTGACCGATCACTTCACTGACCCGTCAACCGTCCGATCGAGCGCTTTTGATCGGACGGCCATTATACATATCGGGTTGGGCCCGACGTTCGACAGTTAGCACCCGAGAAACTGTCAGAGGGTGACGTCAGGCCTCTGCCACGCGTCGCCCTCACAATTTCTCGGGTTGCCGTCTGACAAAACCATCGCCGTATGGTAGGCGGTCCGAGAAAACCATTACCGCTTTTTCGTTTACCACCAGTTTTTCCATGCCCGCGTCATCACCGCGTCAGGACCACGTCACTGCCACCCCGCCGCCGCATCAGCTCCTTCGTCTGCCCCCGCGCTGATATGTCCGCCACCTCACTATCCCCGTGGACCAATCATAGCTCGCCACATCACCCGATGACGTCAAGCTGACGTCATCCGACCTTGACCCCACCTGATGACGTCATGCTGACGTCATCCAAAAAGTGCGCCAATATGCCAAAAAATCTATATTTTGGCCAATTTTCGCGTTCTTTCATACTTTTGCCAATTCGCTGTTGTTTTCTCTGCATGGTTTTTTCACGTCCAAACTTGCACCACCTTGCTGAAATCGATTTGGAGACCTCCGGCGCGCCATTTCTACATACATTAGTGATCGTTGCTCGCTGATTACTAGGTATTTACCCTTGTAAATCCTTCATACACCTAATTTGTCTGTGAATTCCCTCAAAAAGCTTGAAAGACACCAAAACTTATAAATTGCCGGTAAAATTCCCGTGTCTAGCCCCCATTCGCAACTGTGAGGTTGAAAAGCACCAGCTGAGCCTTGTTTGCCCACATTTTCATAAGAAACTGTACTCTGTTCGTGCAATCGCGAACCAGTCACTCAAACTGTACATACCTGCTAAAAGAGACAGATTGAGACCAGACATTGGTCTTATTTACACTTCAAAGAAATATTTCAATTGCTGCAGCTGTTCATTTGCCCTCTATTCCTTGAAATTCACACTTCCATTGTAAAGAAACTCCTCTGGGTTGCTCTGATCATTCAGAACCAGTTTACATACAAATATGAAGCCTTATTAGCTATGGAGACACCAATAGCCCTGAATATCCAGCCTCTGAATGCCCCTCAAAGGGAGATAGCATGGAAAGCCCTAGGAGATGTAGATTATCAGATGTTAGATTGGTTTCCAATGGGTTCCAAGTTCAATATTCACATGCTAAATGAATTGAAAGCTCGACACCTTAATGGAGCTAATATTTTAGGGATTTGGGACTCAAATTTGCCCATCTACAACCTCCCTCAAGTCAATGCCCTTCCAGACTTGATCCACAAATGCCAGGAATGCTATGATCCTTGCCAGAGAGCTGTTCTCAGTCCTACAGGCTCAGTTTTGTTCTTTATCACCCCAGAAACCATAAATGAGATGCTGCATTTCATACTGCAAGGCCATTAACCCCTCTTTCCATGCTGGATTTAATAAAGAAGGGGAGTAATCTGTCAAGTGCCCAGATTACCAAAATTAACCAGTTATTTGTACAGCCAAGCTCTGAAACTATAAGGACTCCTCCTATTGGATATCACTACCTGAATGACCTGGGCAGAATGCTAGTGGATTTGATCAGCTATGTCCTGGGATACAAGGGAATTGAGGATGTTGATGACACTATAATGGCAATGCTGTCCATGTTTTCTCCTGGAAAGCCTCCAGCTGTACACTATGACTATGCCACCTATATTGCAGAAAAGATCCATGAACAGCTAATGAATCTACCAAGGGAAAGGGTGTTCAGATACACCTCATACATCTTCCACCTGTTCTTGTTTTATCAGCCAGACAGTTTCTCCGTTCCCCTCAAGAAACTTAATGCCCAGGGAAATCCAAGGTCAGTTGTGTTCTGGACTTCAGTTTTCCATAACGTTTCTCAATCACCATACACATACTGTGAATTTATAGACCTGTTCATTCACCCAGCTATGACATTGTTGTATGGTGTCCCTCCTCCAAGGTTAACCGATGACATGCAGAGAATTCTCCATCTCTCCAAATCCTACAGAATTGGTGATTGGTATTTTTACCAACACCACACAGTGATCAGAGTATATGGCTGTGAATTGGACCCTTACAGGCTGCCAAGATATGTCCCTATGAGACTGTTTGCCCTAGAATACTTCAGGCAGTTTGGAAATGCTGACTACATCCATTTCCAAAGCAAAAACAAGAAGGTACAACTGAAGGTAAGGAGCCAGCTAGGCCCTTTTTTGTACAACAAAAGAGAGGAGGGATGGAAGGAGGCAGATATGATCCTAGCAGGCCTCAAATTGCAAACCAGTTTCAAATGGTCACCTTATGACCGTAATCATTTTATTTCCCTCAGGAGGATAAAACACAAATTGGGTAACTATTCACATGTTAGGCTGCCTCATATTGAAAAGTATGCAAATTCTTTAAGCTGGAAAGAGGGCACTCTAGAAGAGCCAATCTCTAGAGAGCAGATACTAGAGAGAGAGGCTAGGAATATGCAAAAAGAGGCTGACTTGGAAACTTGTGGACAGGTTTCCTTATCATATCAAAGGCAACTTGGAGCAGCTGCCTCTTCCTCAACAAAACATTAGCAAGCTGCCATGGACACTCAACGGACAGGCAGCAAAGGCAAAGGAAAGCAGGTGGAACAAGAGCAACCACCTCCCATGACTGAAGACCAAACAGATAAAGAGATGGAACAGCAAGAAGAAGTGCAGCAGCAGGTAGAGCAACAGCAACAACAGGAATCACATCAAAGAGTAGGGCAGCATGACAAAGAGCAGCCCACACAGCAAGAAGGGGCAGTTAAAGCCCCAATTCTCACTGAGCAGCGGGCTCAAAACATAGTACCTCCTAGGCAAGAAGCAGTTAATGAAACCTCAGTCCTCCAAACTCCACAAAAGGAGGATGTAAGTAGGAAAAGGGATAGAGAGACTCCCTTGACTACATCAGTAAGTCATGGTGAGAAGAGGCACAGGATGAACCCCCTTTCAGAGGAAGAGATGCCTATAGGGAAATCTTTGGGTATGGGCCCGCCCAAATTGGAGGCATCTGCAAGTTCCTTCCAACAGGAACAAGAGAGGACAGTGGGAGGAGAAGTCAGCTCCTCTAGCCAGCATAGAGAGGGTGAACTGAGCATTAAACAGCAGTTCATTGAAATAAAGAAAAGGAATGAGCCCATAAAAATACAGCTGTATAACCATTTGTTGAAAATGGCTCCCACCAACCAACAGCGACTAATGTCTGCATATGATGTCCAGGAGGGCAAGATGATCATGAGTCACCTCATACCAACTACATTGCAGCCACAGTCCCCTTCAGATTACTTGAGGACCAATCTTGAGGTCCTGGCCAAGGACATCCACCCAATGGATAAAATTGAGTTGCACAAACAAACAGGTGAGATGGTCTATGCTTCCTTGGCAGACAAGACATTGGATAACTATAGGCTAGAAAATAGCCTTAATAATACAGCTACCCAACTTGAGTTGGAAAGGGCATCCTCTCAAGCAAAGGACAACAGAATAAGGTCCTTAGAAGATATAATTATTGAGATTGGGCATGATCCCAAAGATATCAAGGGCATATAAGAAATATTAAAATTGAGGGATGCAGATATGGCAGCTTTGAGGAGAAAGATCAAACTCCCAGCCACAATTCACCCTCAAACATATGAAGTAGCTCAACAAAGGCATGATCAAGATGCCACAACTTTGCTGGTGTCTCTCTATAAGCAGCTTATCCAGACACAAGAAAAGCTGGGAGAATCAGAGGTTGCACAGGCAGCATTACAAGCAACCCTGAAACAAGGAGAAGAAGGTCGGACCTCCCAGCCTCCTCCTCAAATCATTAACCTTGAGGAAGCTGCTCCAACTACTATTCCTCCTCCTCAACAGATTGAACAAGCAGCACCATCTACTTCAGCACCACCAACAACAGAGCAGGCCCCTAGCTTGGATATGCAAAAGCTAAGAAATGAGATTCAGGCCCTTGAAGCTCAAATGACAGAGCTGAATGAGACCAGGGAGAAATTGGCCAAAGTAAATGATAGATATGACAAATCCAAGCAGTCTGTGGCAGAAAAGGGTAGGGAGATAAAAGCCCTCAAAGACAGGATCAAAGAGCTAGAGAATGAGCTCAAATTAGATAAGGTTGTGGTTGAGCTTAAAATAGTGTTGTGGGCTAATATTGGCCAATCTATTAATGACCAATGGCAGTATATTGAAACAATCCATGAGCAATTAGATCTCATTCCAAAAGCATAGATTGAAATTCAGAGATCAAGGGCTGCTCTAAGCAACATGCCTGAAGTGGCCACCAGGATGATTAATGTGCTTAACAATAGAACAAGTACTCAGTTGGCTACCATGGGAATTTCAAACAGAACTGAGACCATTCAGTTAATCAAGAGGGTTCTTACACTGAGAAACTTGGTGCAGACATTAGAGAGAAGAACCCAGGATATGCAGACTGAGGTAAACAGGTTTATGGAGAAATTTCAGGTATTAGAAAACAGAGGGCTCCCTAGCTTGCTGAACAGCGCAGGGAGACTGTTCACACATGAGCAGTATGCCAAAAGGGTTAATGCATTTGCCACAAGTCAGATCAATGAGAAGCCCAGCACCTCAGAGGAAACAGGGCCAGCCACAGGACAGACTCTTTACAAAAGAGTAGAAAGTTTATTTTTTTATAATGAATGAAATTACACACCTCTTTGAAGTGCCTCCCAATTTTTATAAATATACAGAAGCAGAGGAGACTATGGATGCAATTCTCAGGCATCAACTACCTACACAAGAATGGTGGACTAAGGCAATACAGATGATTTTATAAACAGGAAGCCATTCAGTAAATTTTGTTCATGGAAAATGCAAATTGTCATACACAGGACAGTTTAAAAGAGTCAGCATGCGTTAAAGATTAAAGCTGAACCAACTCAGCAGAATTTACAGCCAACAAAGCAAGGTGAGAAGTTACAGGTGTCCAGGCCGAGAAGCTACAGCAGAGCAGCTCCAAAAGCGCATTTCTCAGCATTAATGCAGATCACTCCAACCGAATCAGTGGCCTCCAAAGGCCAAAATATCTTCTGACAGACATAAAGATCCATTTACTTTGTATTCAATGATGTAATAACTTTCTTATCTAAATATCTTGAAAAGTTGGTGAACATATTCATTTCTGAGATAACTTAGTACTCATATATTTTGCACAACCGATTGTATATATTTGCCCCTCGCACAAGCTTGCAGGGGTTGTTGTTGATTTCTCTTGAAGAAGTTCTTATGCTGTAATCTTTTCAGAGTTTAATAAACAAAGTGATGGAATTTCTCAAAGTTCTGGAGTGTTGAATGCGTTCTGGTGTTTGTTGAAAACTGCAGGATTCCTGTGTACCTCACAATACAATAAGTTTTTCTGTAACTCTCTTTGTTATGTGTTTCAATCTGTTACAATCCATATATGTTTCTAATTTCTAAGTATTTAGCAACAAAGAAAAGGAATAACCTACAGGATTTATTCATGCAATACCCTGAGTTCAATCTATGTTGTTAATGAATGTTTTCTTCAGCTATAATCTTGATAAGTGTAATTCTTAATTGCTGCACTTTCAGAATATATCTTTCACAGTGACCTTTGTTTCAGGAATTCAAGTTTGCTCCTGAGCAACATGTTTCACTTTCACATCACCAGCTTAATGGAGAATTCTTAATCGCTTTCTGTTGCCTGACCATACATCACCACTTAAGTTTAAATTTTGTTTGTTTGAGGTACCCAATAGGCCCTGCAGTCTGAACATCATCCCTCCAGCATTTCAAAACAGTTCACAACTCTAGAATCCATTGCCCAATGATATACTACTGTCTGAACACTACATCTTAAGCACTGAAAGAAGTCCTTCAACCAAAACATAAACCAAAAACCTGAGCATAATAGCTAGCCTAAAAACACTATCAAAACAGAGACACATCATAAAGAGAGAGCCCTCTCTGATTACAGTTTGGCTAGAAACTATAATCCAAAGATTGGTTAGTGGTTACCCCGGTCGTATTCCCTTGGGAGTCATAGGGAACAACCTGGGTGTTAACACACGGTGCATGTCAATCTCAGGAGGAGTCACATGGTTGTTGTAGTCTCCTGCAGAGAATCATCATAGTAGTATAATATGCAAAGAATCTATTAAATATTATAGCCATGATGGCTTGTTGATCTAGGATTTGGAGGAGGTTTTGGCTGAGGAGAACAACTTGGATGCTCTTAGAAGTGGTATAGTTGGATAGTTCTTAGAAGGAGATTTCCAATGGTATGATAAAGTCCGTAAATGATCTCATTGATAGAAATTTATCGCCAGTCAAGGTTAGGTACCCACAAAGTCAAAGTTGCAAAACTAAATATGGAGTGGGGTAATTATGGTGACCACGCTTAGCAACTAGATATTGTTTGAATTTTTTTTAAATGGAGAAACTATGATCCAGGTAGATATTGGTGCCCACCTGCCTATCCCACTTGGACCCCCACCATTATTTCTTTTAGTTTTTTAATTTCCTTATCTGTAACACAATTTACTATTTTTGGCATTTTTTCAAGTCCTGAACTTCTGGAGTCGTTTTGAGGCCCTAAACGACGTTTTTTGGGAAAATTGGGACCATCATGGGTCATCAGCCAATGCTAGTCATTCAAACATTGTAGTCCCCACATAGATATTTCTAACGATGTATTGTTCACGTCAAATGGAGATCATATGCCAAAGTTACAACCCCAGGAAGTTGATGTACCAATTTACCCAAACAGGGCCCATAGTTTGGTGCTTCATATCCTTGGTTTAGGGTTTTGGATGTTTAGGGTTTTCCATCATTTCTCAATAATAAATAGGCCTTTGAGGCTCATTGTAACAAAGTTCAAAGGCATGTAGCCACCACATCTCTTCTCAGAGATAAGTTACCATTGTCTAAGCTAGTCTTATTTCCATTCTTTTTGTACGCATATTTCAGTATTTGATATTAATGAAAAGAAGTGTTGTTTCTACTACATCTTTGTATTTATGGTTATATCTGTAATTTTTTGTGTTCCTATTTAAATCCGGATCAGTGGTATCAGAGCGGTCTATTCTTTCTCTATTTTTCTTTGCATGTCCCCAACGAGGTCAAGATATAAGGAGTTAGGGCTCAATCTGGTTGTACCTTTGCAATATCAGCCTCACAAACCTCGACGATTGCCCATGGGGGAAGAAAATAAAGACGAGGGGGCAGGAGATCCTATCAAAATATTGCTCGAGGAGGCCCCTGATAAACAAATGAATGGGATGATGGATAACGTTGCCTAGATACTTCAATGGTTGCCCACCTGCTGTGCATCCACATCTGGCAGTCACTCCAGAGGCTCCATTCCTTTTAAAGTACAAGTAAAATTTAACATTCCCATATTTGAGGGCCAAATAGATGTAGATGCCATAGATAAATGTTTAAATATGTGAGAAGGATACTTTTCTGTTCATGATTTTTCCATCTAAGAAAATATTATTTTCGCTCTTATCAAAGCCGCCCCCCATGTCAAGGACTAGTGGGAAACATACTTGTGAGTAGAAGGATGAAAGTACGATCTCATTTTTTTCAGCCGCACCCACTTGGAATTTGTTTCGGGATGCCATCAAGGAGAAGTACTACCCTATCAGGAGCTATGAGAATAAATACATAAAGTTGACAATGTTGTGGTAGGGAAGGGACCAAGATGTGCTAGAGTTTACCAATTTTTTTCATACTCTTCACACAAAGTTGGGTATCAAGGATTCTGAGAAACATTTTGTACTCAAGCGTTAGGTCCCTATAATACTAGTGAGTCCCCCATTACTATTTTCATTGTATCCCTTATTTTTATTATTGTGCCCATATTGTCCTCATATTGTTATTATTGTGCCCCATAGAAGCCCACTATCGTTATTGTTGTGCCCTTAAATTATTATTGTTAGGCTGACTTTGATTATATTGTGACCCCTTAGACTCCTATAATAGAAAGGAGGGTTTTCATTTGTATCATCGAAGAATTGTTCATTTGTGTAATGTAAAGGAGGCCCCCCTTCAAAGAGGTTGATCTTGAAGGCATCGATATATCCTTTCTTCTAGTTTGTGCGCTGGTTACATAACATTTGGTATCAGAGCTTTGGATTCTAAGGTTTCCCTGCTCCAAATAGATCATCGTGGAATTTTCACTATAATGTTTTTCTACGATGTTTCAGAAGCTGAAATTAACACTCATTTGAGCTGAAAGTTTGATGAACCTTTGGTCCAAATTTTATATCTTTTTTCTCTATATTTTTAGAGATAAGATCCAAGGAAGTTAGGGTTTCTACTAGGTCCCGAATTATATCTCAAACAGGTGACTTGGGGAAAATCGTCATAACTTTCTCTCTGAGCATCTAATTGAAATATCGTAAAATGTTACAAAAAGAAGAAAACATATATTTTTCTATGTATTGGTTTTAGGTCCTAAGGTCTAAACAATGACATGTGGAACTTTGTACAACTTCGCTTTACTGAACTAGTCTATAATCAGGTCATTGTGGGAGATTGGGCATAACTCTTCCTTGGAGAATCCAATATTGATCAAACTTGCGGGGTTATAAAGAGGATTTAGAGGGTTACCGTATGACACAATTTCAATGTGAATATCCAAAGTTATAGAAATACATCAGATTCAATATTGAGCTCCTACAAAGTGAAAAAAGGTGTGTAATTTTTTTACAATTTTGCATAAGTTTGGTTTGAAAAATTAGTTTGAAGGAATTCAACGGGCATAGTGAATCATTATTATCATTAATGTATGCCCCAAAGAGATAAAAGGGAAACACCTAGTAAGCAACCTGGAATCTCTATCATAACTCATGAACAAGAGGAAGAAATGCAACATGATATATCAAAATTACGAGACTAGGTGCAACAAATTTCACTCTCACAAAAAGTAACAGAAGCTAATATGGATGGTTTAAAGAGAGAAATGGAAGATAATATAGATGGTATGGAAGACAACATTGTAGATTGGAAGAAAGGCATGCAAGGTTGGAAGGAAGGTTTGAAAAAGTTACTACAAGAAAGACTTCCTAATGCTGAAAAGGTAGTAGAGGAAACTCATAATGAGAACAAAAGAAATGTTAATCATGATTTGAAGAATGACAACATTGAAGATTTGAAGAACCACATGGAAGGTTTGAAAGAAGGTTTGACAAATTTTCTACAACAAAGGCTTCCTAATGGCTAATAGATAGTAGAGGAAACTCATGATGAGAACAAAATATATGCTAATCATGATTTCATAGATTCTAACATTGGAACAAAGACATGAGGAATTTTGATGGAAAGGATCCCATAATATGGATACTATAGATGGAACAACATTTTGATCTACATAATGTGAGAAACACACAAAAGGTATGCATTGCAACTTTATATTTGGAACTGAATCAGTTTGTATGGTATCGATGGATTTGCTCTCGTAAACAAATTGTCACTTGGAAAATTTTTATAGAAGAAATGATAGCACATGATGAGGATACAAAAAGAAACACCTTTTTTAGCCAACTGATGAATCTCAAACAAAATGGTTCAATGATGGAGCACATTGAGGAATTCCAAAAATTGAATATAAGGGTAAAAGATATTTTAGAGGAGCATAGGATTGATGTGTTCATAGGGACTTTAAATAATAATATCCAACATGAGGTTCACCTTTGGGAACCTGATTCATTGGAGAAGGCATTTAGGTTGGGAAGAGAGATAGAAAGAAAAATTATGGCAACAAGGAAGCCTACAACTCACAACTATAAAGACTAAAGTGTTGTTACCCATAGCCTTCCACAACCTACAAGATTGACACCACAACAATTGGAATAAAAAATAGCAAAAGGTTTTTTTTTATAGTTGTGACAGAAAATACACTAAAGGTCATAAGTGTGATGAGAAGAAATTATTTTACATAGATTGTGAAAAGGAATAAAAGGAATAGGAAACGCCAAAAGGAGAGCATATACACCAGGAACAGATCCTAAAGAAAGAAGAAATGAATCCGACCATATCTTGTAATGCATTAGCTGGAATTACCACTCCTCAAACTATCAAGATAGAAGGACATATCAAGAAGAAAAAGGTAATAGTGTTGATTGATTCAGGAAGTACCCATAATTTTATTCATTGTAAGATAGCCAAGGAATTGAATTTCTTCCTATATCCAGAACCAGAGTGTCAAGTGATGGTTGCAAGTGGAGGACCCATAAATTTATCTGGAAAGTGCCATAATATCAAGATATCTATGGTTGAATATGTATTGAATAGAAAAATGCTTTCCATCCTAAAGGGTGGTGTTGATGTTGTACTAGGAGTCCAATGGCTACAACCCTTGGGTACAATAAGTTTTAGTTTTCAAGAACTTTTCATGGTTTTTTTTCGGAAGGAAAGGAAGTTGAATTAAGGGGTATCACAGGGAACCGGGAAATATAATCATCTATAACAGAATGACAAATATTCTAAATAAACAACAATGAGGAGTAATTGCACAATTATCTTCACTAGAGGTTCCCACATCAAAATCATCTATTTCCCTAGATATCCAAAAAGTCTTGGAGAATCATTTCAAGGTATTTGAGACTCCCAAAGGCCTCCCACCTATTTGTGATCATGCTCAGGCTATTCATTTGATTCTAGGAAGTGTTCCTCCAAACATCGGGCCTTACAGATATCTCTATGCCCAAAAGAGTGATATTGAATGTATGGTTGCAAAGATGCTAGAGACTGGTATAATTCAACCTAGTCAAATTTCTTTCTCTGCTTCAGTAGTATTGGTTCACAAGAAGGATGGGTCATGGCATATGTGTCTGGATTATAGGCAGCTTGACAAACTCATTATTAAAGATAAATTTCCCATTCCTATCATTTATGAATTATTGGATCAATTTCATGGATCAATTTACTTCACCAAGTTGGATCTTTGTTCAAGATATCATCAAATTAGAATCAAGACTAAAGACTTTCTGAAAACAACATTTAGAACTCATGAGGGTCATTATGAATTTTTTGTCATGCCTTTTGGCGTTACCAATGCACCTTCTACATTTCAAGGTTTGATGAATTCCATCTTCAAACCCTTCCTTAAAAAATTTGTGTTAGTATTTTTTATGATATACTAATATACAACAAATCTTGGAAGGATCATGTTCAACATGTTGACAGGGTGATCAAACTATTGAGGAGAGACAATTATATGCAAAAAGGTCCAAATTTTTCTTTGGAGTACAAGAGGTGGAATATTTGGGTCATATTGTATCTCATGAAGGTGTTAAGATAGACCCTAGTGAAATTAAAGCCATTAAGGAATGGAAAATCCCCACATCCATAAAGAATCTACGAGCATTTTTTGGGTTGACAGGGTATTATCGCAAGTTTGTTAAGGATTATGGTAGAATAGCAGCACCTCTAACAACATTATTGAAGAAATATGCATTTTCATGGACTCCAGAAGCAATGAAAGCCTTTGAACATATTAAAGAGGAAATGTGCCAAGCACCGATCTTAGCTACGTCGTACTTCAGAAAAACCTTTATTGTGTAATGTGATGCCTCAAGAAATGGAATTGGTGTTTTTTTAATGTAAGAAGAAATACCCATTTCTTTTGAAAGTCATCCAATCAAAGGAATGCATTTACATAAATCTATTTATGAGAAGTAAATTTTGGCAATACTACATGCACTTAAGAAATGAGGACCCTACCTAATGGGAAGACACTTCAAGGTAAAAATGGATCATGATAGTCTTAAATACTTTTTAGAGCAAAGATGATCTTCAGAAGACCAGCAAACATGGGTCACAAAGATGTTGGGTTATGACTTTGAAATCATCTACAAAAAAGGGAAGCAAAATATTGTGGCAGATGCACTCTCAAGAAAGGATGAGGATGTGGAAGCATTGCTTTGCGCCATTTCTATTATCCAACCAGATTGGATAAACAAAGCAAGGGATGAATGCAAGAATGAAGAAGAAGTGTGGGCACTCATTCAAAAGCTACAACAGGATCCCAGTACATCTGATACATTTAGCTAGAAAAATGATTCGTTATGGTACAAAGATCGCTTATACCTATTTAAGAATTCCAAACTCAAACAAAAGATTCTTATGGAATTGCACACCTCACGCTTAGGAGGGCACTTAGGATTTTTAAAAACTTACCACAGGGTTAAGAAGGAATTTTTTTGGGATGGCCTTAAATTGAATATTCAAAAGTTTGTGGTATAATGTTTGGTCTTCCAACAAAATAAAGTTGAAACAGTTAATACCCCAGGTCTATTGCAACCTTTATCTATTCTAAGCGAACACTGGGAGGAGGTTTCAATGGATTTTATCACAGGTTTACCCAAGATCAAAGGAAAGAGTGTCATCATGGTGGTAGTTCATAGACTTACCAAGTATGCACACTTTTTTGCATTATCACATCCATTAAAGCAGGTACAGCTTCTACTGCATTTATGGAAACAATTCAAAAGCTAAATGGAAACCAAAATATTATTGTAAGCGACAATGATCCCATTTTAACTGGAAATTTTTGCACATAATTATTTTCTTGTCTTGGTACTCAGTTAGCTCATAGCTCATCTTATCATCCTCAAATTGATGGGAAAATTGAGATAGTAAATAACTGTTTGGAAGGATATATTCATTGCTTTGTATTTGATAAACATACACAATGGGTCAAATGGTTGCCTTTGGCTGAATGGTGGTATAACACTTCCTTCCATACTACAGAAAAAGTGACCCCATTTATGGCACTTTATGGATATCATCCACGTCCATCACATCAAAAGAGAAAATTCTAAGGTTCAAGTAGTGGAAGATCACATCGAGCATCAACAAAAGGTTCTCCAACTCTTAAAGGATAACCTCACTTTGGCGCAGTATAGAATGAAACAACAGGCAGATCAACATCGCAATGAAAGAAGTTTTGATGTAGGTGATTGAGTATTCCTATGACTACAACCATATAAAAAAATGTCCCTCAAACAAGATAATAAGGATAATAAATTATCACCAAAGTATTATGGTCTGTAAAAGGTGTTGCAAAAGATAGGTACTATGGCATACAAATTGAAGCTTCCTGCAACTTCCTGAGTGCACCGAGTTTTCCATGTTTCATGCTTAAAGAAGGTTATAGTTGACAAGCTCCCAGTTCAAACAATATTGCCATAACTCGATGAGGAAGGAAAAATCATATTGGAACCTCAAGCATTCACAAAAAAAAGAACTCGATAGCTATGAAATCGATCAATTTCAGATTCTCATCAAGTGGAAGAGCTTACCCACTGAAGATTCCACATGGGAGGGTGAGAATTTTATATAGAAGCATCGAGAACTGCTCAAGCATTGGGGACAACACTTTTTTGAAGGAGAGGGGCATGTTAGGCCCCTATAATACTAGTGATTGCCCCATTACTATTGTCATTGTGGCCCTTATTCTTACTGTTGTGCCCCTATTGTCCGCATATTATTATTATTGTGCCCCATGGAAGCTCACTATTGTTATTGTTGTGCCCTTAAATTATTATTTTTAGGTATCCTTTGATTATATTGTGATGCCTTAGAATACTATATATAGAAAGGAGGTTTTTTCATTTGTATGATCAAAGAATTGTTCATTTGTGTAATGTAAACAAGGTTGGCCCCTCGAAGAGGCTGACTTTGAAATCATTGATATATTTTTTCTTATATTTTATGAGTTGGTTACATAACATCAAGTACCGCGGCTGCCTACATAGGTACATCCAGGATGAGATGGAGTTCTTGGAAATCTCCTCGCTCAACACAACCTATTGATACACTGTCAAGATTGAGCAAAAGTTTAAATAGATGAAGTGAGACTTTGGATCTGTGAATCCAAAGGAGGGGAAAGGTGCCTCCAAATCGTAGAACATAGGAAAAATCCAAGGTAGGGTGGCCCAAGACAACTTGCCAAAGCCACAAGCAAAGAACAAAACTGTGAAGCTAAAGAAGGACATGGGAAAGTGGTGTGAGTTCCATAAGAGCTCCACTCACAACACAAGTGAGTGTTGGGCCAAGTAGTCATTTGTGGCTGAGATGAAGGCTTCAGAATCAGATGCATGTTCCGACTTTGAGTCAGAACCCGATAAGGAGAACAACAAAGGGAAGTAGATTATCGATGCAGCGCCCAAAGCCACCATTTCCATTACGAAGATCCAGAAGGAGGAACCTGGATATCCATATGAGGAGGAGCACCTCTTCCACTCCCAGATGTGGGTAAAGGGATCCCCACTATAGTTCATTGTCGATAGTGGGAACCAAAAGAACGTCATTTTGGTAGAGGTCGTGAAGCGGCTAGGTTTACTAACCATAACACACCCACAACTGTAAACCATCGAGTAGCTTCACCAAGGACGAAACCTTCACGTGATCCAGTAGTGTTTCCTCCCATACAACATCAAGCCCTTCAAGAATGAGGTATTGTGTTAAATTTCTCCCCTTGATGTTTGTGATGTATTTTTAGGCCAACCATACTTGTGGAAGTGACATGTTGTGTATGAGTCAAGGCCTCATGCTATTATTATTACTTTGAAAAATAAGTTGTACATGATTCCAAAGGTAGCACTACCTACCGCCATCTCTTTGGTTACTGCAAAACAATGAAGTAAGCTCATTTCCAAAACCAGGAAATTTGTTTTCCTAATGATATGCCCTCAAGGAAAGAAGAAGATGATGGCCATGACCTCCACACAGGGCCCCCTCCACACGAGAACAACAGATGGAGAAGGTCGTGGAGGAGTACGAGGACATCTTCACCTCCCCTACAGGGGTGCCTTTGCACTATCATGTCAAGCACTCCATTGATTTGACCCCATGTGCGTCGTTTCCGAATTGTCCAATATATCAGTGCTCCATTCTAGAGAATGACGAAATCAATACACAGATTCAGGAGCTGTAGTAGAAAGGTCACATCCAATCGAGTTCATCGCCTTGTGGGAACTCGATCTTGTTGGTACAGAAGAAGGATGGGACTTGGAGACTCTGTATTGATTATCGGGCACTGAACAAGATCACTGTCCGGAATAGGTACCCGATCCAATCGATTGATGACCTTCGAGACCAACTCAAGGGGGAAAAATATTTCAGCAAGATCGAATTGAAGTTCGGATATCACTAGGTAACAATCAAACCCTCCAATGTGTGGAAGACTGCCTTCAAATCCAAGGAGAGCTTTTTAGAATGGTTGTGTTATAGACATATTTGGGCACTACAACCCCAAACTCATATTTCCATAAACTAAGGGCTCCTTAAGTCCCTAAAAGTGTTGTTTCATACCCTAAAGGATCATGGTCAACTGATTACATCATTTCCCAGAAGTTCCACCTGACAAACTACTCAGAACTAGCTAAAACTAGACCATACAAACTACTCCATGGGCAAGGTGTGATGCATACTGACTGCCAAACTGGCCAGGTGCAATGCATACTGAAATGGCATTTTGTGCGGTGAGATGAGTGAGAATAGACAAATGGCAGAGAGAGTTTGTAAGGTGGATGATCACAGAATCTTCTAGAAACTTCTCCTGTGACACTTGCCTCTCTGAATTCGCCCAGGGATGAGTAAGAGATCAATAAAATCTCCAAGTGGAACCAAGAACTATCAGTGGAATGACACTAATCAAAAGCCCAAAGCTGACTCACACCCTTACAAGACATATATAAATGGATCCCTCATCTAAGAGATCTAGAGGCTGGAATTTTGTATTTTGTAAGGAAGTGTTGTTGGTTTGTTGGTGAGAAGATACATTGCATTGTTGGGTGATTTTCTTATTCATGAGGTGAATAGGACTTCTACAACTAGGAGGATGATGCTAGATCAGAAACCTGGGTTGTAATCCTCTCTTACATTACTATTAATAAAGTTCTTTGAGTTTTCCTCCATATAATCATGTATTTGTGAACCTTGTTTATGAATGCAATTGTATGGTCAATGTGTTTCTTGTTAGCACTCAAATCTGCTTCAGGCTGAGGAAGGCAAAACTCAAGGCCACATCAAACCAAGCTCAGCCTCGTAGCTAGCCCTATGAGGATAGGAGAGGGCTCTCTCTGGGTCTATCTCGACAAAAGGTCTTCAAAAGGGGTGAGATGACTCAAAATTAATACTGATTTTAGGCTAGTAAAGACATAGGAAAGTTTGATTTAGATTTTTGAGTTTTTTGTTGGAGAAACGGGAAAACCAATTTTGGGTCTGGGGATTAAGGTTAGATATTTGCAGAATTCGAGTTGGGGTGAGGTAGGCAGTAGTCTTGATGCTTTTAATCAGGTGTATGGATGGATCAGAATGACAAGGAGCTGAAGAGGGCAAAGGAGAACATGGATCCTCTCCAAACTGGCGAAAACATGTAAAACTAAACAATTTAAAGGAAGAGCACTGTAAACAATGAATTCAACCTCATTTACTCATTCATTTAGTTTCAGAAGCATAAAAAGGGAATGGCATACATTTAAACATGAATAAAATTACAATAACTGAGAGATAACACCATCAAGAACTGAAAGCCACAAGAATCCCAACAGGTGCTGCAAAACCTCTGATCTTTCCTTAGCCAAAATATGAAAAATATGTACAATAGTGTGCCAAAATCTTCCCAAGAGTCCAACTCTCTACCAAAATCCAACCCCTACACTATGAAATTCATAGAATATATACATTTTCTCATCCTTGTACTAAGGGATTGAGCTCAACCATTTTCTTCAAAATAGAATTAGTTATATTAAACTTGGGCCGAATTTCTGAAAATAGGTGCTGAAGATGAACTCGTATCTCCTAAACCATAACACCTGTTGCAAAAATGAAAGAGGTGTTTGTAGATAAGGTAGTGCTGGAGAAAAATTTCTCTCAAATGTTTGAAATTCGTTTCCATTAGCTCATAATCTGTTCCACAAAATCATCTCTAAAACAAAAAATCATTAAAAATTTAATTCTGTGAAAATGAGCTGTAAAGATCTAGTCACACATCCCAATCCATGACACCTGTGAATAAACTGAAAGAGGTTTTTTTTATATGGCTCGTGCTTAACAAAAAAATCCTTGGGTTTTGAAAAATTACTTTCCATATGCTGTAAAATGGTCCCGTACTAAAATGACTAAAACAGTAAAAAATATGAAAAATTTGCTTTGTTTTAATATAAGCTCCAAATATCACTGTATATCTCCCACATAGTAGCACCTGTGCATAAACTGAAGGAGGTTTTTGTTATCTGGTATGTGGTAAACAAAAATATCTCTCACTTTTCAAAAATTCCTTACCATTATTTTAGAAACTGATTTGGAACTAAACTTGTCATTGTGTGCAGCAACTGACCTCAAAACATGCATAACCAAGAATCACTCATTCATTTCTTTTAATCCAGGGACCGGATACGGGAGTGTGATATGCCGTTGAAAATATTTTTCCGAGATCCTTCTGATAGAAACACTTGTGACATGTTTTGTGCTGAACATCATGTGCAAAACATATAACAAAACCAGACATAGTAAGAGCTCATGTTGATCCCTGGTGATAGGCTGCGAAGACTGGAACTAACATTTCTAATTCTGCATTGTTTATGATGTTTTAGATAGAGATGATTTGATAGTTTTCTATTACTTTGACTCTACAGGTACTCTTCGAAGCAGGACAAGTAGGAGAGGAGTGGAAAATTCTATCAAGTAAAGGAGAAATCAAGCTAGGATCAAAGCGAAAGATCCAAGTTGGTCCTCTTTTCTTCTCTTCCATCTATCACACTTAAAGGAACTCTTAAAAAGCTTTCATTGTTTGTTTCTAAGATAGCAACCCATCTTAGTGGGACTAGTCATTTGAATCGACACAAGTTTTCCCTGAAACAAAATGGCGACTCCTCTGGGGAACGAATAGTTTGTTTATTGTTTATTGTTTACTTTATAAACTACAGACGGAGCCTGAAGTTAGCCAGCTAGCCTTTGAAATGCCTTTGCTATGCAATTGCGAAGTAGATGAATGTTGCTTCAGTCAATCTCTGGGTTGGTTTATGAACTGAACATCTAACTTGCCAAGCATTCTAAGTGCCCTTGTGGTAGCTCAAAACCTCATCACATCTTACCCTTATGCTTTGTTTTTACCGTCCATCATTACTCAGCCTAAATCACTGAACTTAGCTGCAAATTTTGAGCAAAAACCAAGCTCAGTTTCGCTCCCTGGTCCATCGCAATGTCTATAATTTTGCAACCTGGATGCGTCATACCTCTCGTGTGTTGCAGGTGAGATGCATCCTTGTTTCCTTGTGTTGCAGGTGTGATGATTGAGTGATACTGGTTTCTTCACTGAAAGTTGTTTTTTCCTCCTTGTTTTCAGATTTATTTAGTAGTTTTGCTGTACATGATCAATACCTTCTTGCTGAAACCTTCTTCCTTCACATGTTTCAGCGTCCATTAGTTAGGAATTGTAAATGTTTTTGTGTATTTGTTAATCATTTACAGTCTTTCTTTGTCAAAAGTATCCTAATCGAACTGTTGTTTTTGATGCAAGTGTCGTAATTGTCATTTTAAATCAAAAGAAGAGTGTCGTAAAGTCTTGCTCTTCTAGATAGTTGATTGTAATTTTGTCATTGTACTTGATTTGAGTTATCAGTATTTGAAGTGTAGAAAAACAGTTTTTATTTCGAAATCGAAAAGTGTTGTCTTAATCTTCCTTTCGTTTTGAAAAGAAAATTGTTAGTAATGTCGCTTTGAAAGAAAATAGTTCAGATCTGTACTTAGCTTTATTTTTTCACCATTCACACATTAAGAAAGCAGAAAACAAATACATGCATGTGCATCTGCATTTTGACTGCATGCCAAATTTGATTTACGAAAGTGCATTTAGTGTGTGCTTTATGCTCTCTGCTAAAAGAAAAATCATAATCTTCTTTCCTTTGTAGCTAGGATTTTCATTACTAAAAGAACATAAACAACTGTTTATCATTTTAGATTGCATATTTAGGAATTTCACATCTACGTCACACGGTGAACCTTGAAAGACAAACTTCTAGGTAAGATCAACTCGAAAATAAACCTCAATGAACATAAAAATTCTTTGGAACCTAACGCAACACATCTAGAAGTCTAGGCTAGAGACGTGTTCCGGTGTCGTAAAACCTAGTAACTATCATTTTCATCGAAGGTTGGGTGATTCCCCCTCTTTGATACGACAAGTGCCAATACGGATTGTGCTACCCGTACCGTCGAGTATATATTGGGAGACCATAATAGGCTGATATCTTTTATCCTTAGGAAGTCGTGTTTGCTGCCCTATTGATCGTAATGTGTTGAACATAGCATTCGACAAGATTGACTACCGTACATAAGTCCTTGGTAATTTCTCTATCATTTATCACCAAGGTGTATTTTGTAGTTTTACGATTGGTTTGGTAAATCCTATATCTAGATTTCCAGAGTAGTCACTTTTGTTCCTTTTCAACTCCTTAAAAGAAAAGGTCCATCTGAGCACTTAGCACTTCAGGCTCATTAAAAATTGAAGGCGACTAGAGTCACCTTTAGATTTTTCTCGACTCTTAAAAATTGAAAAAGCAAGTTGCGTCAAAGTGTCTTAAAATTCATTTAAATAGGAATAATTTTTTTCCCTTTAATTTTTGAGTTGATCAAGTAATCCGCAATCATGGAAGAAAGTCAATCAAAACCCCATTGTTCACGCAGGCTAGTGAGTGAACCATCTTTGACCCCGGAAACGAAACCATCCCAGGCAAAATGGTCTCATTTAACTGAGTCCAATTCACCTGATTTATTTGAAACTTGTGTTTCAACATCGTCAGAGACTATAGTTACTCCAATTATCTCTGGTACATCTGCCTTTACAGAGAAAGTTCCGCAGTTATAAGAGGACATTAGAACTGATCCTAGTGTAACAGTAGACACCTCTATTCCTGAAGTAGCTCCACCTAGGACTGATCCAGAAACTGAAGTTCACTTGCCTGAACATCTGGAAGTTGAGTTCCAGAATTCAGAAGGTGTCACCCCTCCAGTATCTGTTACTACAGAAGCTACACTTTCTTCAGCTCCAGAAATATTTTACGGACCTGACGGTTTACCTCTTCCGCCTGGATTGATTGTTGTAGAAGAGATAATAGAGGATATTCCAGCCAGTACTCCAGTGCATTTTGGAACTGGGATCCACCTACATCCTTCTATTAAAGAAGTTAGTCCTTGTAATCATCCTTCATCACAAGTTCCTGTCGAATCACTAGGAAATCTTTTGGATAGACTAAACATGTCTGAACAACCATCAACATCTAGGACTATGTCAACTGACATAGTTGTGGCGAAGCTTCCTGCTGCTGTTTCTACAATGTTTGCTGGTATACCATCTATCCTGACTAGTTATCAACAACAAGCCAGAGTCCACTCAGGGACTGTTTCGATGACATGGTCTGTTCCTATTTCTTCGTCCGGAATCTCATCTAGTATTTCTTATGTTGAAACTCAACAAGTGATCTAATGTGTCTTCAAAGGCCAATCTACCCTTTAAGTATTGGATTGCCACCATATGGGGGGCAGTATGCCTTTTCATTGTCCCCTCCTGAAGAACAACCATATGAGAGTTTATAGAAAAATTCAGGTCAAACTAGAATTACAACTAGCGGTTGGGTACCAATACTGCCTTAACAACCAAGGGTTGTATATTCAATGCAACCAATCCATCCTGTGTCGAATATCCCCACTACACCTGCTATTGTGACTGTATCACAAGTACAAGCACTGCATGTTGTATTTCAACCTCAAGTCTCTCAGGTTGCAATACAAAAACCTCTCGTCTCAGCGATTCAATCACAACCTCAAGTTAGTGCCTCCTTATTTGGAGTGACTTAGGCTCAAATAGGTACTATCACTCTACATCTTCATTAATCATCCAGTATTGGACAATAGCAAATGGTTCGACGACCATGGATGGTGCAATATCAACAAACGAAATTCCAACAATCATACCAAGGACCTGAGCAACAGGGCTTTGTAAGTAACGAGCAACTACATTTCCAAAGCAATTATCGACAACCATACTATAATGGTTATGCCCATCAACCTTATCAAAGTTACCAGCATCAAATACATTATGCTGGTATGCAAAGACCTATTGCTCTGGCGATTCCATCTTATCCTGGGTATGCTTCGCCTAACCTAAATCAACAGTTGCCTTTTGTAGCAACTCTAGAATTATTAGATCTAAACCAGCTGACGAATGATCCAATTGCTTACGCCCCTTGGTGGCCTACGATTCCTCATAAACTTCCCTCTGATATTCCTAAATTCAATGGAAATCCGGGTGAAGATCTATCGAATCAAGTAATGACATTCCATTTTTGGTGTTCATCCAACACCCTGAATGATGATTTGATTAGGCTTCACCTTTTTCAGCGAACGCTAATTGGTCTGGCAGCTAAATGGTATATAGAATTTCCTAGAGCTTCATTTGATAACTTCAGCACCCTTGCCACTACCTTTTTTAACCCATTTTCAATTACCCATAAGGTACAAAATAGGGACTTAACTCCTTACCAACTTTAAACAAATCACAGCCACTCACATATTTGATCATATTCATGAGTGGCGACATCATTGAAGAATGGTGAAGATGTATGTTCTTGATTATCTTTTAGCTTAATGGTTTATAAAGTCATTATTGCCCTCTATTACAGAGGATGTAGCCAAGGGAGGAGTTGTCACTGAAGAGCAAGTCATTGCTCATGCGCAATATTTAGACTTGATCTATACTCAGTCTGGAATGCTCTACGACAAAATTCCTGATGCTCCTAGACCGGAATTTTCCATTCCTCCCCCTCCTAAATCAAACAAAGAGTCTCATGCTGTCGATGGCGTGATAGGTACGACAAGCACAAAAACCGCAAAGGCTACATCTAAAAATCCCATACAGTTTCTAGTCAAAAAGTAGACGAAGAACCTCCCACCTCGGAGGTTAATGCCATGTCAACCGACAAAGGCAAAAATATTAAGCAACCAAGGGGCAAGAATAAAGGGACAAACAAAAAGAAGAAATAGGAGGATTCAACTCCTGAGAAACCTTCTGGAAACCATACTAGAAAGAAGAAACCTAATCAGCCATGCTTCATATGTGATGAGGACCATTACACAAAATATTGTCCACATCAAGCTGAAGTCAAGAAGTTTTTCAAAAAGACTTCAAATACCTCAGTGGTATTGACTGATCCGTTTCCAAATCTAGAAACTAACTTGGTTGCTAGTGATCGTGCTTCCCCATCCCATGTGCTTATGCTATCCATCTCAAAATATCAAAATGATGCTTCGATATCTACAAGGAATAAAGATTATGGAAATCCACAATTGTCGAATGGCAAGGCTACAGATCAACCCAGCAGTTTGAGAACAACTTCATTAGAAGTTGTTCCACCAATCATTCCTGAATTAATAATAAAACCACCTAAGGGAGTAGTACATAAATTGACATTTAATCCTCGTGCTCGAGCAGCACAGAATTATAATATAGTGGAAGATCTGGCCCAATTGCCATCTGCTATGTCGACACTTGAAGTACTACAAAATTTCCCATCCCAAAAATAGGCTTTGTTACCAACGATAGGTGGGATTGATCCAGTAGATTCCAATCTAGTGGCCTTTAATCATAAAGGATACAAACCTCAGTTACCAGTACAACTCGCTTTCCTCATACATGTAAAAGCCCTTAACAAAACTGTTCATCAAACAATCATTGACGAGGGAGCATCTACCTATATTATGTCAATGAGTTGTTGGAAAACTTTAGGCTCCCCACCCTTGTCATGATCATCAACAACATTAAAAGCATTAGATGGAAGAACATACATGCCATATGGGATATTAAGTAACTTGCAAATTGAACTAGGGGGCAAGACAGTAGAAATTGAAGCCGAGGTCATCGATGGAAACCTTGACTACAACATCCTACTGGGTAGGCCCTAGATTTATGCTATGGCTACTATTGTGTCAACATATTTTAGAAAGATTGCATTCCCCTTCCAAGGAGGAATCACAATCATTGACCAACTCACCTTCCTCCCCAATAGCTCTCAAGTTACCGGAAGCATTCCTTTGATCCATGGAAGCTCTCAATCACTTCAAAATATCGGAGTAGGTCTCCTAAAAGACCCTTCCTTAATGGGTACTTTTTCCCTTCCGCCTCCGAGTAATTTGGCAGAAGTGGCCACAGTGGAAACCTGTCACATGATATCTTCTACATCGTCAAATATTAAGAAGAATTCCAAATATTTTTTTAGCATGGATCATCACCAGGTGTTGCTCCCAAGCCCCGTAGAATTGTTGTAGCAATCAATATTCTCGGCATGGGCAGCAAACCCAAATCAATGCTCAGCAAGCGTTTTGATAGATAGGTCTCTAGTGTATGGTACCTCTTTTGATCCTTGGTCTCATGTACATTCTATAGACGAAGGAATTATTCAGTCGATGATGATAGGAGAAACACCATGGGAATATCACCACCATCGTTCCCGACCTCAAGATAACAATGAGGATTACACTAATGACCTTAATCGTCCTTCAGTTTTTTATTTTATATCAAATATTGTAAATATGGTGGATTCAGAGTGAAGTCTATCGAATATTAAAGAAACTATTGCCATTAATATCTCGACCAAACTAAATGTTGTAGAGAATATTCATGTTGGCAAATCTTGTTCTCCTTCAGAACTGGAAATATACTGCGCTCTATTTCGCGAATTCAGAGATGTCTTTGCTTGGTCATATGAAGAAATGTTAGGAATCGACTCAAGAATCATTGAACATGTTAGAGTCGGTCTTGTTAGTCCTCCGGCAGAGATCAAACATTCTCATACAAAGTGATTTTAAGGTGTCAAGGTCAAATTTTATCATTTCAGTGAGTCTTCAAGCAAAATTTCGTCACTACGTACTAAGTCTAGGGTTTGCTTTTACTCCTGTCAAAGTTTCCCATATGTCAGTCCATGTCACCATTCAACTGAGTGTACCATCATTCAGAGGGTTTTCATTATCATGTCAAAGTTCCACTGGGTCATTTTACACATTTTTCATGCTTCAGTTGCGTCTAGGTAAGGTCATTTCCCTCTCCTAGGGTTTTGAAGGAAATTTCTCTTGGACGGTAAAATCATCGGAAAAACTTGTATCCTGATGTCATACACCTTCCCCTATCCTTAATGTACCTTATTAAACATTTCCCATCACTAAGATCCCCCAAATTCCTCATTTTCACACAAACCCTATTTTCTAGGCTAGGCCTGTGTCTTGCCCTTTCGGACCCCTTCCCCTCACTCAATTTCAGAGATTAGACTTTTCCCTACTTCATAACATCCCTCCCTACTTCCCAAAATTTCCTCAAGAATTTAGAAGCTCCCTATCCCCTTCATTTCGCTTCATTTCGACAAATCCCCTGTTCCACACATCAGGATAGGTTTCACTCAAATGATGTTTCTAAGCAATCCAAGATGAATTTTTTAAAACTGAAAGAGTTTTTTGTCCAAAACAGACCAAGGAAGATAAACCTCCTTCACTTTTTACACAGGTGTCACGGTTTTAGAGAAATGTCAAAAATACAATTGCCTCGGAAGAATTGATGCACCTCTGAAGTGACCTTGGGAAAATCACGTTTCTCCTAGCTCGCTTGGCCAAATGACTTTCTTGATGAGTCAAATGATACCTAGACACAAATATATTTTCAATGAGCTATCATGAGTTCAATTGGGAGTTGAGGACCACCTCTAAAAGTTGACTGCAACAACACTCTGCCTTGAGGCAGCCTCATTTGGCACATTTTGACCAGTCTTGGGAGATTTGATTTTTGATAGGGCACATAAACTCCAAATTGAAAAATTATAGTTGGGTTGGAAAGTAGACTGAAATACATTTCCAGCAAGCTATCCTGCACCCAATTTGGACACGAGGAAGGCCTACAAAAGGCTCCTGGAAAAAAGCGCAGTGCACAGAGGGAGCATGGCGCACTGGGAGAAATTTTCCAGTGTAAATTTACACTCGCGCGATGCACATGGGAGGCACGACGCACAAGGCTAAAATGCATGAAATTCATTGAAATCTTCCTCCAAATTGCAAATGATTCATTCCACAAGTAGGTAAAGCCTCCATTTTGGTGTTTCATCCAAGTTTGTGCTAGGGTATGGTGGTTTATGGATGCTAATGATTGAAACAAAAATTGAACCCCTCTCATTTTGAATTCATCACATGTAAAATGCTGCCTAGGGTTTCAAAACTTGTTTGCTACCAAGGTTACTCTTTTCCATTATTTCTCTTGTCCTTAGTTCCTTTTTTCCCCATCCCCTAAAGTTACTAAACCCTATCCTAAATTCCCTTTCCCAAAAACTTTCAAAGGTGAAACCCTAAACCCTATCCCACACATAAGACCCCCCAAACCCTCCTATATTTCCCAAACAAATCTTTCCCCAATAGTCCCTAATCCATCACTATTTTTCCCCTCCCTTACTATCCCTCATGTCATTATTTTCTCTTGCTAACAAAGGTCAAGCACATCATCAAAGGCATTACAAGACAGTGTGACATATCAACACCTATTTGTCCAAGATAGTTTGTCCACCAGCAGACATGACATCTGATCCATCATATGATCGTGGAGAAGAGACACGCAGTGATTCACCAACAGAGGTACATGCAACCGAGAGGGGTCATAGAGGTGGCAAAACATCCGTGAAGACCAGTAGGCTGCCCAATGAAGCCTAAATGAGAGGACACCCATTCAGTAGGAAATAGAGGCTGATCGAGAGATTTGACTCAAGAGGATCAACATCCACTTAGAGAAGCTGTTGGCGAAAGCAAGGACAAATCATTATGGAGGCATATGGTTTATCGCTACAAGGGGCGGGACATGAGTTCAAAGGCTCGGATAAGGAATTTGAAGGTGAAATTGAGGAAGGCAATCAAGAAGCAAAAGAGGCAAAGGGAGCTCAATCGACTTTAGATATTGGCCAAAGCTTCTTTGGCCCAGTATAGCACTTGATAAGGAATCTCTAGCCCAAATTTCAAGAAATTTGGGGCAATTTTTGTCACATGGAAAATTTTTGGTCACAACACAGGTTTTTTCTCCCTGTGCGCCGCGCCACTGGCGCGACGCTTAGGATTGGGAGCTCGAAATCACAAATGGTTTGCATTTTTGGATTCAGCATGCAAAATCGCGACTACTGGTGCTTGGACAAGAAATTTGGGCATGATTTGAGTCACCAGGAGGTCAAAGGCACTTAACAAATGACCTCTCTGCCCCTATTTTGACACATAGGAAGCAGTCTTGGGAGAATGAAGATTTGGAGGGGAAAATGAGCACGAAATTCAGAAATTTGACTTGGGTTGGAAAGTAGACAGGCCAGGCTTTCCAACAAGCACATTTGGGCACATTTGGGACTCCTGTAGGTACCTCAAAATAGCCTCCAAAGTGGCACGACGCATATAGAATTGGGCGCGACGCATATAGAGAAAAGGGCCAAATTCACCTCCGTTTCACGACATTTCGATTCGCGACTTTCTCCAAGTGGGCCCACTCATATACACTACAATTTTTTCGGCACCTAAGGCAAAATTTAAAGTATTTCCACTAAAGGTTGGCTTCTATCTAAGTGGCAAAGGAAGGCGAGCAGTCGCCCAAGCCATTTGTCATTTTTGTTACGCTGCACCTGTAAGAAATGGTTGGATTTCCACTTCCACTTTGTAATGATTCGAAAAACTCCCAAACTCTTGGTCATTCTATTTCATCATGGCATAGTATATTTATTGTATGCAAACCATTTGCAAAGGGTTGGCTTGTAATTTGTGGGAGACTGTGGGAGAGAAACTCAGTTCTTCATTGTATATTTTGACAGAGGATTAATGAAAGGTAGCAGCTCTGTTTCATGAGATTCATGTGGTTGTGAGTGTAGAAAATGTGTCTATTATGTTTCATATGTATTTCATAATGTTTCACAGTTCATTTCATATTCATTTCCAGTGAAATTTTCTAAGTTAGATAAGGTAGAATTCATTTTTATTGCTCTGCCTATGGGAAAATTTCATGTTCAGTGTTCTTCTTCCGTTGGAAAGGATTCATGTACTTATGCCCTTTTCACCCTCCTAAGTAATTCATCCATTCCACGTTATTTCAAACTAAATTGCTAGACTTTCCACCTATCTTGTCTCACGAAGTAATCTGTGCCTTTGTATTAAATTCTCTACTCATTGCTGTCCGTTGGTCCCATACCATCCTAGAAACTCAGTGATTCATAAAAAATTGCTTCTTGTATCCATATTTACTTACTAGCCTAAGATCAATATTTCACTGTTAGTCATCTTAGACCATTCCATTTACTTATTCGCTGAGTGTGACTCGAAGAGAGCCCTCTCCTGTTCTGGTAGGGCTAGCTACCAGTCTGAGCGTGGTTTGTGGTTACCCTGAATTTTGCCTTCCTTCAGCCTAAGGCAGATTTAGGTGCTAACATAGTGGCGAATCAACTGGGAAAATAAAATGATTTACTTGAAGACTATTTTTCCCTAGTACATATCTCAAGTTCAAAGCTGATTGTTGATGGTGAACAACGATCAGACATAAGAAGACGGCTGAAATCATTCACCTGGCGACTCCTTTCACAGAAGAATCCAACAACCGGTGCTTCATGGTGACTCCACTGTAGAGGGATTAGTAGCTTTGAGATTTTTTTTTAAGATGGAACAGATTGCAAGAAGATACGCTCCCATGAGCCGAGATCACATCCCAGGTTTTCCAAATAAAATTCCGAAGGTAGATTGGTCAAGGAATCTGCCTATGTTTAAAGATGATGGTAAGAAGGACGTTGCTTTACATCTAGTTTGATTTCACATGCATATTCACAAGTTGAAGGTTGATTTTCCTGAAGATTGCTTGATGAAGATATTCCTGGCCACTCTCGAAGGTGAAGCCCAATCTTGGTATGAAAGTTTGCCGCCTCCTTGTATTTACTGTTTAAAGGATTTTCATGCCCTGTTCATTGAAAGATATCAAGAATCTTATCCATCATTAAATCTAGTTCATGACTGTTGCAAACATGCTTCTACTTTTATTGAAAGCCTTGAAAAATACTATGAGGATGATAATTTTATGGATGACGAGATCATGGAAGCCTTGTACGAGAATCCATTTCAGCAACATGAACAGAAACTAAAGGAGTGTTATAGACATTTTTTTGCCTTATAGCTCTAAGCATGAAATGTCCATAAACAAAGGGATCCTAAGTCCCTAAAAGTGTTGTTCCGACCCCTAAAGGAACAAGGTCAACAAATTACAGCTTCTCCCAGAAGTTCTCCATCAGAAACTGCTCAGAATCAGTCAAATCAGGATCATTTCAGCTGCTCCACTGGCTAGCTACGTTGCATAGCACCCAAATACACTAGATAGGTGCATTTCAACGCACCTAAATGCACTACCAAGGTGCGTTGAGCGGGAAATGACAAATGGCAGTGTCATTCCGCGAGGTGGAGAGACAATGGAAGCTTCCAGAATCTTCTCCAATGACACTTGCCTCACTGAGTTCGACCAAGGATGAGTAAGAGGCTCTCAGTCTCCAAGTGGAAGCAAGAACTGACAGAGAGAAGACACTAGTCAAATCATAAGCTGACTCATCCTCCTTGCATACATCTATATATGGATCCCTCATCCCAGATATCCAGAGGCTGGAATTTTGTACATTGCAAAGAATTGCTGTTGTTTTTGAGATAGATATCAGAGTATTGGGTGATTTATGCTTTGTTGGAGGTGAAGAGGGGCTTCTTTGCTGGGAGGGTGATGCTGGATCAGGAATCATCGGTTTTAACTCCTCCTGGATCTTCTTGTTATATCAATAAAACTATTTGAGTTTCTCCTACATGCTTGTGTATCATTGATGTTTGTTACATTTGTATGTTTAGCTTAAATCTGATCCTAAGCTATTTATGAATATAAATCCATGTCTTTGTGTAGTTTTCTTCTTCTGTGATCTTACAGGAACTTGGTGAAGCTGGGCAAGTAAGGGAGCAGGTAGCTGGAAGCTGTTAAAGAGGAGAGAGATTAGATCAAAGGAATAGTGCAAGACACAGGTTGGTTCATCCTATTCCTCTTTGTTTATAGTTCATAAATAAGAATACGAAAGTAGTTTTCTCTGTTTGTTTCTAAGGTCACTGTCACACCTTAGTGGGATAGGGTCGTTCTGAATAGACACTTTTCCCGTTAACAAGCAGAAAAGGTCCATCTGAGCACTTGTCACTTCAGGCTCATTAAAAATCGAAGGAGACTAGAGTCATCTTTTGTTTTTTCTCGACTCTTAAAAACTGAAAAAACAAGTTGTGTCAAAGCGTCTAAAAATTTATTTTTAACAAATATTCATTACCCTTTTCCTAAGTTGATCTTAGGTTGAGAAAATGGAGTCTACCAACCAAGGAATTCCCCTTGGTGGAAATCCTAGTCCTTTCTCCTCTTGGGGAGATGTTGGTGCACCCCATATGGCCACATTGTCACTTCCAGGACTGACAATTGGCTTGCTGGTATGGATCTTCTCAACCAATGTCGTTCAGAACACCACTATTCCTGAACAATCGAATCAGCAATTAGACGAGTCCAGAGTTGCCCACCAACCTTCTACTTCCTCTAATTCTTCCTCTCCTCCTTCCTCTTCGCTTGATGGGGCTGGGAAAGCCAAAAGTCAAGTTCCTAAGGAGAAGAAGGAAAACAAGAAGAAAGAGAATAAGAAGGAGCCAAAGGCGAATGGGGGAAAACGAGTGTCGTCTAACGAAAATCCACACACTGCACCGACCAGGCCTAAATCGCCATGTGTCATTTGCAAAGGAGACCACTTTCACAGAGATTTTCCTTGCATCCCTCGGATACTAAGGGACTGGTCTCCTCGTTTGCACAATCTGGTGTCATCAACCTCTGATGATCATGTTGAAAGCACACCGTCAACTAGTGAAAGTGAAGCCCCAAGACAAAAATGGAAAGCTAGATTTCCTTGTAAACTGTGCGAAGGCAATCATGTCGTCCACCGTTGTCCCTTCTTAGACGAAGCTAAAAGAGTTTTGGATGATCATCCAGTTTCACCGTTACAACTTCCTCCTGGATATAAAAAACTCTTGCCGAGTCCGTCGCTAGTTGAGAATCCAGCTGGCCCGCTCAAGTGGTCGGCTGAAACGCCTATCATTGAAGATAAACCATCTGAATCCATACCAGACGAAAGTCAAAAGGTCGAGGCGGCAGTTGACCTGGTCTTGCCTTCAGAGGTTTTATCTTCGGATGATACAATCACTGAAGAGAGCAAGGATGACACCATCCAAATTCTCTTCATCAACACAGACTCCGATGAACATGGGGGCAATCTACCCATTCCTTTACCGCAGGAAGGAAGTTCGTCAGAGCCATACCCGACCGTCTACTCAGTCCCACCTCCAAGAAACCTAGTTGTCTCCTTCGACTGGAACCAACTAGGCAGACCCCGTTTACCAGCAAGCATACCATTCCGAATTATCGTTCAAATATATAAAATGGTCATGGCTGGTACCATCATAGATGAAGGGGCTTCTGTGAATATCCTTTCCTCTACTGCTTGGAAAGTGCTTGGTTCGCCATCGCTTTTGCCTGAAATGAGAAATTTGACAGGCTTTGATAAAGGAACCAGTCGACCTTTAGGGATCCTTCCCGATGTGCCCATAACATTGAGAAGGAAGACAGTTCACATGAACATAGTAGTAGTTCAAGGACCCTTGGATTATAACCTACTCCTTGGACGAGACTATATTTATTGCATGGGAGCCATCGTCTCCTCACTCTTTAGAGTAATGTGTTTTCCGCACGAAGGAAGAGTGGTCAAGCTCGTGGACCAGCTTTCATTTCCCGGATCACGCATAGAAAATAGTCATATACCATCCCTAAATGGTCTTTTCACACAAGAAATGTCTCAATCTCCAGTCCGTCCTCCTGATGAGCGCGAGTAATTCGGAGGGATATGACTGAAACCCAGGGGGCATGCATCCTGGTCTGCTTCGACAGGAAAACTTCTGGTATAGAGTAGGTTTCCGCGGGAGAATATGCTTAGTTTGTACCCTCGTCCATGAGTGGAAGAGGGGGTTATTCTAGTACAGGATTCTCTTGTCAAAGTTATGTCAGGGATGGTCTCACTATATCATCCGTTCACCTTTGTTTATCTCGGTAGACATTGCCAAAGAAGTGTTTTGTTTACGCCGTAAATAAGACAATCTTTGGGTAACCTGTAAGAGGTAGTACCCTTCCTGATAAAACGAATGTTTTGTCAGCTCGAATAAAGGGTGACCCTTCCTGATTAAACGAATGTTTTGTCAGCTCGAATAGAGGGAGACCTCGAAACTCTGTTTTATACCTGGGGGCATGCAAACCTTTTGGAGTGCAAGCAAGGGGCGACTATTTATTTTTTAAATTTTTAGGACCTCTAACCCTTTAAACTCGTAGGATTAGTCGTCACCTAACTTGCATAAAGAAAGGATGTGGGGAAAAAATCTAAAAGTTGTCATTTTATATGAGACATTCTTATCATCTGACTGGATTAATCGAGCAGTTTTAGCACATAGTTCAAGCTCGTTAAAAAATAAACATAAGACATGAGCAAACATTTCCACCTGCGTTTAAGCTCGTTAAAAAATGAACTATTCCCCGGTAAATAACCACCGTGAATGTAGAATTTCAGCCATTAAAGCCTTGGTCGTGTTTGCACCATCACCTCCAGTTTTTCATTGGCCGATCATTCACCTCCATTTGGTTGTTTACCCATTTTGAAGAACAGCTGCGAAGAGTGATTTCACTAGCCATCCTTGTGACACTGCCGTGATTGGAAAATTCCAACCCTTACTTGGAATCAGCTGCTACCCATTTTATCACTAGTTCCTCAAAAGACGAGTCTTCTTTAAGCTCTTTTCAATTGACTCGTAAAATATGAAAAGATTACCGAGTTTTGGCCTTCCAGCTCGTTAAAGCGACGGGAAGTGCTATCCCTCCTCTAGATTTTAATCTTTTTGGACCTGAGGGATTATTGCACAAAAACATCGAGCGCTTGTTTTGTTAGGCTCGTTAAAACTATCGAAAATTCATCCCTTCTGTATTGTTTTATACTTTTTCGGACTTAAGGGATTAGATGACGAAAAAGGAATTTTGGAGTTACCTTTACGTACCTTTTCAGACTCTCTAAAAATGAAAAGGACCGAGTTATCTTTGTCGTTAGACTCGTTAAAAAGATTAATAGCGACAAACTTGTCTTTAGACGAGAATGAGTTTCAATATCGCTAGGCTCGTTAAAACATAGCGATGGGTTTGCCCGAAGGGAAAATTATAGAACAAGCATATGTTATCCTCCTCAAGCTTGAGAAAAATAAAGAGGTACTGGTCAGCAATGACTGTGGAAAAATTGGGAAGAAAACTCAAAGAATCTTTATTGGTAGCAAGTCGCTCTTGACACTTCCACTCCGTGTCCGAGTCGGGTTGGGTTGTTTCATTCACCGGTCACATCACCATGGTCACGCCATACCATCCACATTTGGGGTAAATGCTACCAATCCATCACATAAGTGTCGCCGACATGTTCAAGAGAAGTCATCTAGAGAAGTCACCTGTGTCCCATCCACTACCATACATTATACTTCATTCTTTCATGACCGCCATCCTGAACCGTATATCATCAGATTGTTTTCACCTCCATCAAAATCATTTGCTCCATTCCGTGTCATTGATGTGGGATTCCTTAAGGCCCTCCTTTGACGGATCACTTCTTGTCGACATCAGCTCATTATCCAAGAAGTTGATCTAGGAACACCCCATTCAGTACTCTGAAGCTTGCATGCCTCAATGGCAAGTTTCTCACTTCCGGCGACAGGTATACATCAATGACCTTCGATCGAAAGATTTTGCGTGGTGTTCAACGCCAAGTCCTTTATTCACACCACGTGAATTGTACTGCAGTACCTTGAGGGTCATCATCATTATCAGTGATTCCTCTCGCGCTTGTTAACAGTTTACATCATTGACTGGTAATCAAGCGATGTCTTTCCATGTTCAACTTCAAAACATTTCTCACATGGATCGACTTGTACTTCGAGTAAAGATCGGACGAGATTGAAGACCCCAGATCTAGTTTCATCCATCCGGGCTACAATATATATTTAGGAAAATAAAGACATTGAAATGTACAGCATTGCAGCACAGATAATCATCCTACCAAAGGACGATGGCTCTATCAGAATCATCAGTCTACCATCAGACGATTGTCTGTCCTATGTACATGAAAATGAATTTATAAAGCTGAGCATGGGAATGCCCGCCTCAGCTAGACCATGAAAACAGTATGAAGATAATGTATTGTATTGTATCTTATTACAGGTCTCCTCCCAGCATTGAAAGAACTTCGGATCCTCCTAATAAAGCATTTCACCCGATAAACAGCCTCATACTTTAGGGGGCAACTGTTATAGACATTTTTGTGCCTTACAGCTCTAAGCATGAAATGTCCATAAACCAAGGGGTCCTAGGTCCCTAAAAGTGTTGTTCTGACCCCTAAAGGAACAAGGTCAACAAATTACAGCTTCTACAAGAAGTTCTCCATCAGAAACTGCTCAGAATCAGTCAAATCAGGATCATTTCAGCTGCTCCACTGGCTATCTGCGTTGCATAGCACCCAAATACACTAGCTAGGTGCGTTTCAACGCACCTAAATGCACTACCAGGGTGCGTTGAGCAGGAAATGACAAATGGCAGTGTCATTCCGCGAGGTGGAGAGACAATGGAAGCTTCCAGAATCTTCTCCAATGACACTTGCCTCACTGAGTTCGACCAAGGATGAGTAAGAGGCTCTCAGTCTCCAAGTGGAAGCAAGAACTGACAGAGAGAAGACACTAGTCAAATCATAAGCTAACTCATCCTCTTTGCATACATCTATATATGGATCCCTCATCCCAGAGATCCAGAGGCTGGAATTTTGTACATTGCAGAGAATTTCTGTTGGTTTTGAGATAGATATCAGAGTATTGGGTGATTTATGCTTTGTTGGAGGTGGAGAGGGGCTTCTTTGCTGGTAGGTTGATGCTGGATCAGGAATCATCGGTTGTAACTCCTCCTAGATCTTCTTGTTATATCAATAAAACTATTTGATTTTCTCCTACATGCTTGTGTATCATTGATGTCTGTTACATTTGTATGTTTAGCTTAAATCTGATCCTAAGCTATTTATGAATATAAATCCATGTCTTTGTGTAGTTTTCTTCTTCTGTGATCTTACAGGAACTTGGTGAAGCTGGGAAAGTAAGGGAGCAGGTAGCTTGAAGCTGTCAAAGAGGAGAGAGATTGGATCAAAGGACTAGCGCAAGACATAGGTTGGTTCATCCTATTCCTCTTCGTTTATAGTTCATAAAGAAGAATACGAAAGTAGTTTTCTCTGTTTGTTTCTAAGGTCACTGTCACACCTTAGTGGGATAGGGTCATTCTGAATAGACACTTTTGCCGTTAACAAGGAGTCCCATCAAGATGCTCAGGAAACGTTGCAGCAGAATCAAGATCTTTGTACAGTGGAAAATGAAGGAATTTTGCATCTTGACAGTCAACATGAATTACATGAAATAGATTAGCAGGTTGAAGAGTTCCATATGGCTGAAAGTGATGAAAGAAAAAGTGTCAGTTCAGTTCTGTCCATAGAAGAAGACAGCATGCAAGGAAGTCCAGTTCTAATTCCAGAATGTGATAATGTCAAGTCACCCATTTCAGATTCAGATTCAGATTGTGATGACCAAGAAAACCTTGTACTAAGTCCCATGAAAGAGAACTCTGTTGTTGAAATCATCTGGGATGAAGAAGACAGAGTTTTGGATCCGAATGTTCTCATGTCAGCAGAACATAGTCTTCATGAAGAGGTAATCCAGTCAGCTCATGAATAGCAAGATGAGATCGTTGCTTAAAAAAGTAAAAAATTTCCTCTGGATGAATTTATGGTAGATGATATGAATGTTAGTGTTGGATTTCAAGAATCATCGAAAGTTGATTTTCTCATGATTGATGAATGTGATGAATGTAATAAGAATCTGGTTGTGATATCGTATGAAGATGACCTACCATATATTCAGACTTCAGAAGACCAGACTATTCAGGATTCCCTTTCAGATTCTTCCTCATATGTCTCATGTTTTGAAGTGTTCTTTGAAGAGGAGATATGCTCATCTACTTGTCCATAATTTTTTGAGGACCAGGGACATACTCTTATTGAAGTACAGTGTGAAGAAAGATCAATATCAAAGGAGAAAGACACCTTGCTCTTTCAGTAGGAGGTCAATCTTCATGTTTTTCAAGATCCAATGGAAAATTTGTTGCAGACAACAGTGAAGGTGATTATTACAGTGTTCAGTGATGAAGGAGATCATGGTCAATTAGCTTTTTAGATGCCCAATTACAAGTATCTACTGTTGACCAAGAGATCTGATCAGGAGAATCAGTCAGCAAGGCATCTTCTTGATTGGTTACATTGGAAGACACATTAGACATGATTGTACATATTGCATTAGTATGCAGGTGGATGTCATCATGATTTGGAACCCTCAGATCTTGATGGAATGCTGCCATTGAAAATTTTTTGTGAGTTCTTGTTTTAGTTAAGTCAGTCATGAGTCATTTCCTTTTGTTAGAGTCAATTTTTTTCAGTCATGTCAGTTTGCATTGAGTCAGTTTGAGTCAAGTTTCACTCAATAAATTGAGACATGTTGGCTTGTCACGAATAATGGACTCCATAGCCCAATGGATGAAGGCACTGTCTCCTCACCCAAAGATCTGCAGTTCTTGGCACCTCCAAGGAGCTACCATCCCCATTGGAGCCAATTTTAGAGTCAGTCTTTTCAGTCCTCCGACAGAGATCAAACATTCTCTTACAAAGTGATTTTAAGGTGTTAAGGTCAAATTTGATCATTTCAGTGAGTCTTCAAGCAAAATTTGGTCACTACGTACTAAGTCTAGGGTTTGCTTTTACTCCTGTCAAAGTTGTCCAAATTTCAGTCCATGTCACCATTTAGCTGAGTGTACCATCAGTCAGAGGGTTTTCATTATCATGTCAAAGTTCCACTGGGTCATTTTACACCTTGTTCATGCTTCAGTTGCGCCTAGGTAAGGTCATTTCCCTCTCCTAGGGTTTTGAAGGCAATTTCTCTTAGACGGTAAAATCATCGGCAAAACTTGTATCCTGATGTTCATATACCTTCCCCTATCCTTAATTTACCTTATTAAACATTTCCCATCACTGAGATCCCCAAAATTCCTCATTTTCACACAAACCCTAGTTTCTTGCTACAAACCCTATTTTCTAGGCTAGGCCTGTGTTTTGCCCTTTTGGACCCCTTCCCCTCACTCAATTTCAGAGATTACACTTTCTCCTACTTCCTAACATCCCTCCCTACTTCCCAAAATTTCCTCAAGAATTTAGAAGCTCCCTATCCCCTTCATTTCGCTTCATTTCGACAAATCCCCTGTTCCACACATCGGGATAGGTTTCACTCAAATGATGTTTCTGAGCAATAAAAGATGAATTTTTGAAAACTGAGAGAGGATTTTGTCCACAACAGGCCAAAGAAGAAAAAAATCCTTCACGTTTTACACAGGTGTCACAGTTTTAGAGAAATGTCAAAAATACAATTGCCTCGGGAGAATTGATGCAGCTCTGAAGTGACCCTGGGAAAATCAAGTTTTCTCCTAGCTTAGTTGGCCAAATGACTTTCTTGATGAGTCAAATGATAACTAGACACAAAGATATTTCCAATGAGGTATCATGAACTCAATTTGGAGTTGAGGAACACCTTTAAAAGTTGACTGCAACAACACTCTACCTTGAGGCAGCCTCATTTGGCACATTTTGACCAGTCTTGGGAGATTTGATTTTTGATAGGGAAAATGAACTTCAAATTGAAAAATTTTTGTTGGGTTAGAAATTAGACTCCAATACCTTTCCAAAGAGCTATCATGAACCCAATTTGGACACCAGAAAGACCTCCAAACGGCTCTTGCAAAAAGGCATGGCGCACAGAGGGAGCGTGGCGCACTGGGAGAAATTTTCCAGTGTAAATTTACACTGGTGCGGCGCACATGGGAGGCGCGACGCACAGGGTTAAAAGCCCTGAAATTCATTGAAATATTCCTCAAAATTGACAATGCTTCATTCCACAAGTAGATAAAGCCTCCATTTTGGTGTTTCATCCAAGTTTGTGCTAAGGTATGGTGGTTTATGGATGCTAATGATTGAAACAAAAATTCAACCCCTCTCATTTTGAATTCCTCACATGTAAACTACTGCCTAGGGTTTCAAAACTTGTTCACCACCAAGGTTACTCTTTTCCATTATTTCTCTTGTCATTAACTCATTTTGTTCCCCATCCCCTAAAGTTACTAAACCCTATCCTAAATTCCCTTTCCCAAAAACTTTCAAAGGCGAAACCCTAAACCCTATCCCACACATAAGAGCCCTCAAACCCTCCTATATTTCCCAAACAAATATTTCCCCAATAGTCCCTAATCCATCACTATTTTTCCCTCCCCTTACTGTCCCTCATGTCATTATTTTCTCTTGTTGACAAAGGTCAAGCACATCATCAAAGGCATTACTCTTGGAAATAATACTGAGAGGGGGGGGTGAATCAGTATTATCAGATCAATCAAACTTTTCAATTTCATACTCAGAAACATATACGCTACTTCAATTAAGTGAACCCGCGTGTACACGCTACTGTGTCTAATGAAACTCGCGTATATCCAGAGATCTTATAATTCAGTTAGCTTAATCTTCAGTAAATGCATCAGATCATTATTAAGCATATTAACAGTAAACAGGTGCAGAATAACAGAACAAAACATCACACAAGAGCCACACACATGAACACAAAGATATAAGGTGGAAACCCAATGTGGGTGAAAACCACCTGCTGCAAGTCATCTCAATCTTCTTCTTAATAAGAAAATCCTTTTACAATATTTGTACTGGTGCAGTCTTATACCAGTACGGGAGCTACAACCCCCCTTGCTCTTGTACTAGCCGATCCATTTACTAGTACGCAGGCTGCTACCTGCTACAATGCTCCAAAGATCTCCTTTAGCTTTTGTACTAGCTTAGATACTAGTACGTAGGTGCTTTCCTACAATCTTCTCACCTCCAGGTACCACGTTTCATCAATTTTCAGACTGGATACACTGAAGCACAACACATAATCTGTAAGGCCACTTTTCATCCAATTTTCATACTGGACCCATAACTATCATTGAAGCTCAAAACAATCATCAAACTCTGAATCACTGAAACCCTGTTAACAACACCGTCACCAAAACACAGAGCAGACACAAAACTCTGTAATAACCATCAGACCCATCTGCAACTTCAAGTATCAAGCTTTACAATGTATACGCTACTTGGATGAATCAAACCCGCGTGTATACGCGCTTTCGCCAAAGACAACCCGCGTACAGATCTAAAAATAATTTCTCATAACTTGCAGCTGTACCAGACATCAATCATACTCATAATACTTATAGAACAATACATGCGTCAGTATGTAGATCTAGAATAAGCATCATAAAGATAGTTCATTTCAAACCATTTGATCCCGATCTCTCCTTAGATCTTGCTCTCCATCAACCGATGAGATCTCTCCTTAGCTCAGATCAAGCAATGCATCATCAACCCATAACCCTGCATACTGGATCTAATGCTTCATCAGATATTCAAGACATTTCAGATACACTTGCCTAATGATTTCCTTCTCCTTATATAGCCTTAGGCCTTGCTCAATACCAAGAGCCAAAACCATAGAAATCCAATACCATCAACTTCCAAACTAGGGATCGACACGCCCGTCAAGACACAATGGTCCGAAACCATAGGCACAACTTCCAAGGACTAACCGCCATGGACCAAAGGTACTTTTCCACATACACGCGCTTTTGCTGAAGCCAACCTGCGTGTACACGTGACTTGGGCTTAACGAACCTGCGTGTATGAACTTTCTCTTCTTCTTATAGTCTGATCATCAATTCCTTGCTACTGACCTTCTGTACTATGATTTGTCATCAGTGAGGTTTGCCATCAAGGACAACACTTATCCCATAATGCCAACAATCTCCCCCTTTGGACTTGATGGCAAAGCTAACTTGTCATACTTAGAACTATCATCTGATTCCTTTGAGCTGTCCTCCATCAGTCACATCTGATATCTCTTCTGAAGATTCATCATCTGATTCCTTTGAGCTGTCCTCCATCAGTCACATCTGATATCTCTTCTGAAGATTCACCCAGTTATACATAAGTGAGATATTCTTCTATGAGAGGGTGAAGATTCATCATCTGATTCCTTTGAGCTGTCCTCCATCAGTCACATCTGATATCTCTTCTGAAGATTCACCCAGTTATACATAAGTGAGATATTCTTCTATGAGAGGGTTGCCATCAAGTACAACACATGCATCATAATGCCAACAATCTCCCCCTTTGGACTTGATGGCAACAACACCAAATCACTCTCCCCCTTTGACATCAAGGGCAAAGGGTGGACCAAGATATTCTCTTCCTTTGCTGAATCATTCCACTGTCCATACTCCCCTTGAGTACCTGCTGAAATCTCTGAATAATCTCCCCCTTTGTATATGCCAAGGTGTACCAATCTGTCCATGCTCCCCCTGAGTACATGCCGAGTCTCTGTACTGCTGAAGTGTGTTGTTCATGCTCTTCCTGACTGTAGGCAAGATCTGCAAAAGATGTTCTTCAAGAAGAACATGACTCTATACATCATAAAAGACCTTCCTATCACCAAAGACTCATACATACATCCATCTCTCAATTAAGTGAGGATATACAAAAATTGACTCATCCACCCAACCAAGTGGGGATACATCAAAAGTTTACATATGACAACCAATCACATTGCATTAAATATCCCAGGCATAGTGGGGAAACCAAAATAGGCCGTTACATGACCTTGACACCATGAAAGAGATACCACAAAAGAGATATATGACATAGAGACGAAAGAACTAGACCAAGACTTATGAAAGTCACCAGCAGCATCTGATAATCACCATTCAGATCAGCAACCAAGAGATCCTTCTGTTCTCCTTTCGCCTTTGTTCCACTTGAAACCAACAACAAATGTGAACTAGAACCAAAAGCTTTTAAGATAATGCCAACAATGCATCATTCGAAGATTATCTGCTCCCCCTGAACCTGTGCCAGATGATCTCTGTCGAACCCATATCAGACTTTCTGCAACCAACATCTGTCCCTGCTGATTTCCTTCAAAAACTCCATATACGCGTCTGCATCCACATAAACAAGCGTATATATGCGGATAGGCCTTATGAAACTCGCGTACAACCATTTTCATATCAGCAACCTGTAAATGTCCTGCAGCAAGGTATGTCTGAACATAGATGTCAACTCCTCCTTTTAAACATCACCATGAAATCATTCACATTACATGTGAAACCACCATAGCCATTACATCAACTTCAAGATCTACATGATCCAAGTATCATTACTTGGGAACATCTGCATCAATCAACATATGTAAGTATCAACCTATCATCATATAGATAAGAACTCATCACCATGTCTCCAATAAAGCAACTTTGAGTAGTCATCCATGTATCAGCATTATGTATCTTGAGCTCAAGCTCATTTGACAAAACTTCTTGATATCATCAACAGCAACAATCCTTATCCACAAGAGTGCCTGCATCATAACTGTATGATTTTTATGCATATGACAACAGCAGTATATAAGTGACTCATCATCAAGTGAGGAAGATGTATATTCAAGCTTTGTACTTCTCCTTGTCCTTATGAAGATCACCATGTAAGCACCATATATGCATCATCAAAGAATCAACCATAAATCTGATCTGATCATCAACTATGTAACCCCAAGAATCATATGAGATTTTATCATAGACAACTCACAACCACATCATAGCAAGATATATCATTTAGCCATATAAGAATCATCACCAAGGAATATGCCAACAATGAATTATTAAAGGCATATGCTCCCCCTCAACCTGTGCCATCTGTTAGATCTGATCATGCATATATCAGCAATAAGCATCCAGACATCATCATCATCAAGTTAGGATCAAAACACTTCTAGACATCTTACAGGTATCAAAACATTTTTACACATCCTCAACAGACTGTAACAATTAACCAATAGAGAAAATAATGGACTGAATCATGTCAGATCCCTTTTCTGAGCCTGTCCCCACTGCTTTTCCTCAGACTGATATATACGCGACTTTTCAGTGTCTAACTCGCGTATATACGCGACTTCCCTTTAAGGAACTTGCGTATGAGATTCAGGACACTGATGTTTTACACTTTCAGCTCCCCCTGAGTCTGATATGTCTGTGCTGTGTTGTGTCTCAGTACATTGTGCTGACTGTACTTCCTTCTTCCTCCATATCTTCAAGTGTGATGAGGTTTTCTCCTTTTGGTGTGATGTCCATCCTTTGTTCCTGCATTCCTTTGCTATATGTCCAAGCTTGTTACATGCATAACATCTTACATGTTTCATATTCCTCCTGTAGCAATCAGCAGCTTTGTGACCAAACATATTGCAAGCAAAGCAATATCCATTAAAGTACCTTGAGTATGATGATCTTTCTGCATAATGGTCTTGAACCCTTCTTCTTCTACATCTAGCTGCAACATGTCCAAGATTATGACATACATAACATTCAACATTATTCATAGGAGGAGTAAAAGATTTTCTTTGAGGAGTCTCTTTCCTTGATTGTTGATGGGGTTGACCTTTCATCTCCTTGTTGATCATTTTAGATTTCTCTTTAGAGTTCCTTGCCTCACCTTGTGAACTAGATTCACCTTCAACAGATTCATGAAAACCAAGACCAGTCTTGATTGCAGGAGACCTTTGACTACTAAGAATATCATCCAAGGCTTTAGTACTATCTTGAAATCTCAAAAGTTTATCCTTTTCTTCTAATTTACCTTTCAAGATATTTACCTCAACTTGAAGTTGTTCCTCCTTTTCTAGACATTGCTTCTTCATGTCTTCTCCATCTTTTCTTCCTTCTTCCATTTGTTGCCTTAGATTGAGTATCTCCTTTTCTTGCTTTTCATACAGATCCTGCTGAATTTGACGAACTCTGAAGGCACATTCCAACTGTGATTTTAAGCTGATGACTTCGTTGTCTTGTTTTTCAATTGCTTGGTGTAGATCTTCATTCTGCTTCTTGGATTCTTCAAGATCTTCCTTTAGTGAGAGGATCGTAGCTTCAAGATTTTCATAGTAGCTGGATCTATCTTTGAGTTTCTTGATGGTTGTGCTTCTTTCGTTGACTTCTTTTCTTAATGATGTCACTTCATGCTGCAATTTTTGACATTGGTCTTCCTTGTCCTTGAGTAGCTTTCTTACCTTGTTTCCTTCTTCTAGTTGGGCCTTTAGTTTGGTAACTTCTTCTTTGAAAGCACATTCCCTTTTGTTCAATAGATCTTGTTGATCTTTAACTTTGTCTGTAAGCCTTCTAAATACTGCCTCTATTTGATACTTTTCTTGCTCACCCATAAAAGCATGTTCAGTAGTTTCACTATCACTTCCATCACTTTCACAAGGAAATATAGCAGGAACATCAGAGGATAACACACTCATACCTGATAATGATTCTGAATCTGATTCTGAATCTGAAGAACTTATTATACCTAATCCCCAATCGACTCTCCCACTGTCATAGTCCTTCTGAGATGTCTTCTTCTTCTTATGAGCCTTCTTCTTAAGCTTCTTTCCCATTGTTCCACAGATCTCCTTCAAGCGATCAAGCTTCTACCAAAGGACCTGCTCTGATACCAATTGTTGGAAATAATACTGAGAGGGGGGGGTGAATCAGTATTATCAGATCAATCAAACTTTTCAATTTCATACTCAGAAACATATACGCTACTTCAATTAAGTGAACCCGCGTGTACACGCTACTGTGTCTAATGAAACTCGCGTATATCCAAAGATCTTATAATTCAGTTAGCTTAATCTTCAGTAAATGCATCAGATCATTATTAAGCATATTAACAGTAAACAGGTGCAGAATAACAGAACAAAACATCACACAAGAGCCACACACATGAACACAAAGATATAAGGTGGAAACCCAATGTGGGTGAAAACCACCTGCTGCAAGTCATCTCAATCTTCTTCTTAATAAGAAAATCCTTTTACAATATTTGTACTGGTGCAGTCTTATACCAGTACGGGAGCTACAACCCCCCTTGCTCTTGTACTAGCCGATCCATTTACTAGTACGCAGGCTGCTACCTGCTACAATGCTCCAAAGATCTCCTTTAGCTTTTGTACTAGCTTAGATACTAGTACGTAGGTGCTTGCCTACAATCTTCTCACCTCCAGGTACCACGTTTCATCAATTTTCAGACTGGATACACTGAAGCACAACACATAATCTGTAAGGCCACTTTTCATCCAATTTTCATACTGGACCCATAACTATCATTGAAGCTCAAAACAATCATCAAATTCTGAATCACTGAAACCCTGTTAACAACACCGTCACCAGAACACAGAGCAGACACAGAACTCTGTAATAACCATCAGACCCATCTGCAACTTCAAGTATCAAGCTTTACAATGTATACGCTACTTCGATGAATCAAACCCGCGTGTATACGCGCTTTCGCCAAAGACAACCCGCGTACAGATCTAAAAATAATTTCTCATAACTTGCAGCTGTACCAGACATCAATCATACTCATAATACTTATAGAACAATACATGCGTCAGTATGTAGATCTAGAATAAGCATCATAAAGATAGTTCATTTCAAACCATTTGATCCCGATCTCTCCTTAGATCTTGCTCTCCATCAACCGATGAGATCTCTCCTTAGCTCAGATCAAGCAATGCATCATCAACCCATAACCCTGCATACTGGATCTAATGCTTCATCAGATATTCAAGACATTTCAGATACACTTGCCTAATGATTTCCTTCTCCTTATATAGCCTTAGGCCTTGTTCAATACCAAGAGCCAAAACCATAGAAATCCAATACCATCAACTTCAAAACTAGGGATCGACACGCCCGTCGAGACACAATGGTCCGAAACCATAGGCACAACTTCCAAGGACTAACCGCCATGGACCAAAGGTACTTTTCCACATACACGCGCTTTTGCTGAAGCCAACCTGCGTGTACACGCGACTTGGGCTTAACGAACCTGCGTGTATGAACTTTCTCTTCTTCTTATAGTCTGATCATCAATTCCTTGCTGCTGACCTTCTGTACTATGATTTGTCATCAGTGAGGTTTGCCATCAAGGACAACACTTATCTCATAATGCCAACAATTACAAGACAGTGTGACATATCAACACCTATTTGTCCAAGACAGTTTGTCCACCAACAGACATGACATCTGATCCATCATATGATCATGGAAAAGAGACACATAGTGATTCTCCAACAGAGGTACATGCAACCAGGAGGCCTCATAGATGTGGCAAAACATCCGTGAAGACCAGCAGGCTGCCTAACGAAGCCTAAATGAGAGGACACCCATTCAGCAGGAGATAGAGGTTGATCAAGAGATTTGGCTCAAGAGGATCAACATCCACTTAGAGAAGTTGTTGGTGAAAGTGACAAGGACAAAGCATTATTGAGGCATATGGTTTATCACTACAGGGCACGAAACATGAGTTCAAAGGCTCGGATAAGGAATTTGAAGGCAAAATTGAGGAAGGCAATCATGAAGAAAAAGAGGCAAAGGGAGCTCGATCGACTTCAGATATTGGCCGAAGCTTCTTTGGCCCAGCATAGCACTTGATAAGGAAGCTCCAGCCCAAATTTCAAGAAATTTGGGGCAATTTTGGTCACATGGAAAATTTTTTGTCACAACACAGGTTTTTTCTCCCTGTGCACCGCGCCATTGGCGGGGCGCTTAGGATTTGGAGCTCCAAATCAAAAATGGTTTGCATTTTTGGATTCAACATGCAAAATCACGACTACTGGTGCTTAGACAAGAAATTTGGGCATGATTTGAGTCTCCAGGAGGTCAAAAACGCTAAAAAAATGACCTCTCTGCGCCTATTTTGACACACAGGAAGCAGTGTTGGGAGAATGAAGACTTGGAGGGGCAAATGAGCACCAAATTTAGAAATTCCACTTGGGTTTGAAATTAGACAGGCCAGGATTTCCAACAAGCACACTTGGGAACATTTTGGACTCCTGAAGGTGCCTCAAAATAGCCTCCAAAGTGGCGCGGCACATATAGAATTGGGCACGGCACATATAGAGAAAAGGGCCAAATTCACCTCCGTTTCGCGACATTTCGATTCGCAACTTTCTCCAAGTGGGCCCGGTCATCTACACTACACTTTTTTCTGCACCTAAGGCAAAATTTAAAGTATTTCCACTAAAGTTTGGCTTCTATCCAAGTGGCAAAGGAAGGCAAGTAGTCGCCCAAGCCATTTGTCATTTTTGTAACGTTGCACCTGTAACAAATGGTAGGCTTTCCACTTCCACTTTGTAATGATTCGAAAAACACCGCAACTCTTGGTCATTCTATTTCCTCATGGCATAGTCTATTTATTGTATGCAAACCATTTGCGAAGGGTTGGCTTGTAATTCTAGGAGACTGTGGGAGAGAAACTCAGTTCTTCATTGTATATTTTGAAAGAGGATTAATGAAAGGCAGCAACTTTGTTTCATGAGATTCATGTGGTTGTGAGTGTAGCAAAATTGTCTATTACGTTTCATATGTATTTCGTAATGTTTCACAGTTCATTTCATATTCATTTCCAGTGAAATTTTCTAAGTTAGATAAGGTAGAATTCATTTTTATTGCTCTGCCTGTGGGAAAATTTCATGTTCAGTGTTCTTCTTCTGTTGAAAAGGATTCATGTACTTATGCCCTTTTCACCCTCCTAAGCAATTCCTCCATTCCGCGTTATTTCAAACTAAATTGGTAGACTTTCTGCCTGTCTTGCCTCACGAAGTAATCTGTGCCTTTGTATTAAATTCTCTGTGCATTGCTGTCTGTTGATCCCATACCATCCTAGAAACTCAGTCACTCATAAAAAATTGCTTCTTGTATCCATATTTACTTACTAGCCTAATATCAATATTTCACTGTTAGTCATCTCAGACCATTCCGTTTACTTATTCGCTGAGCGTGACTCAGAGAGAGCCCTCTCCTATTCTGGTAGGGCTAGCTACCAGACTGAGCGTGGTTTGTGGTTACCCTGAATTTTTCCTTCCTTCAACCTAAGGCAGATTTAGGTGCTAATAGAACATGAAATCAAGATGTATCTAAATGTCAAACTATTATGACAACAGCTTCGACCGGTTCACCTGAAGAAAGCCACTGCCATTAAGGCAGAAGTTGAAAAACTTTTACATGATGGTTTCATTTACCCCATTCCTCTCACTCATTGGGTATTGAATATTGTTCCTGTGATGAAAAAGCAAGGAATGATTAGACTATGTATCGATTACAGGGATGTAAATCAAGCTTGTCCCAAAGACAACTACCCTACACCCTTCATTGACTAGATAATTGATGAATGTGCCAAATGCAAAGTCTTTTCATTTATGGATGGATTTTCCGGATACAATCAAATCAATATCCACCCATAGGACTAGTTAAAGACTACATTTATATGTCCATGGGGCACATTCGCGTATTGCAAACTACCTTTCGGTTTGAAGAACACAGGGGCAGCATTTCAGAGGGCAATGAACCACACCTTCCACGACATCAAACACATCATTCAACCGTATCTCGATGATTTACCGGCTCATTCGCGAAAGCTGACTGATCATTCGCAGCATTTGAGAGCTATATTTCTATGTTGTTGTCACTACAAGATACGACTCAATCCACACAAGTGTGTGTTTTGTGTTGGTTCTGGTTGGTTACTTGATTTCATAGTTTCTAAGGACGGAATACGACTTGACCAATGAAAGTTTAAGGCAATCATCGACATGCCTCCACCTTCAAATTTGCTTTAGATTCAGAAACTCCAAGGGAAAGCAAACTCTTTAAGGAGGTTCATTCCAAATTATGTTGAACTTGCTAAAGGTTATACATGTCTTTTGAAAAACGAAGTACCCTTCAACTGGCATCAGTTTGTGCAAGATTCCTTTGATGCTTTAAAAAATTCCCTAATAAAAGCATCATTAATGCATGCTCTTGATTATAAAAAAGACTTTACCCTGTATCTCACTGCCACAGATACAACCATCACAATGGTTTTAGTACAAGGAGACAATGGAATAGAACATCCTGTATATTATTTAAGCTGCAACTTAAATGATACGGAAAGCAAGTACTCCTATGTTGGAAAGCTAGCTTTGGCAGTTGTTCAAGCAGTACAGAGATTTCTACACTATATATTCTTTCGCAAAACTACCATCTTGTCAGATTGTAACCCTATGGCCTACATCCTGTCGCGTCAATTTCTAGGGGGCAAGTATTCAAAATGGATAGCCATTTTGCAAGAGTTTGATCTTGAATTCACCAAATCCAAATCAAAGAAATCTCTAGTATTCGCGGAGTTACTTTGCGACCTCCCATCATCATTCAACGATTTAACATCTAAAGCATCGATCATGGATGAAACATTGTTTCTGAAATCTTCAAGCGACCCGTGGTACGGAGATATACTAATCTATCTCCAAACCCAAACCTTTAGGCTTAACACCTCTCTGAGAATAGTGATGTACTCGATACCAAGCAAAAGACTACATGATCATCAGTGATACACTTTACCGTTGTGGTGTAGATACAGTTCTGCGAAGGTGCCTCACGCATGAGGAGGACGAAAAAGTCCTGAATGACTATCATTCAGGTGCATGTGGGGGGCATCTATCTAGATACGCTACTGCACATAAAGTCATATGAGTTGGTTACTTCTGGCCTACTATCTTCAAAGATTGCATAATAGCAGTCAGAAGTTGCCATGCTTGTCAAATTTTTGATCACAAAACCAGATTGCCACCTGCACCACTGCATCCAGTAGTTGCTGTTGGGCCATTCACGAAATGGGGCATAGATTTCATCACATGTAACCCCACCTCGGCCGGGGGGGCATTGGTATATCATAGTTGTTGTTGACTATTTTACAAAGTGGGCCGAGGCGATGCCTACATTAAACAACAGCGGCGAAACGGCTGCTCTTTTCTTTTTCAATCATGTAGTCTCTATGTTCGGTGTTCCACAAGCTATAGTCACAAATCATGGATCACATTTTCACAATCACATGATGGTTGAATGGACTACCAAATTAGGACTGTCCCACGATAGTTCTACTCCATACTATTCGTAGGCTAACAGAAAGGTTGAAGTGATCAACAAAGTCCTCAAGCACATGCTGCAAAGAATGATTTGAGTCCACAAACGGGATTGGAATTTAATCCTGTACTCAGCTCTGTGGGCATATAGGACCTCGGTGAGAAATGAAATCAGTTTTATGCCTTTTTAGTTGGTGTATGGCCTGGAAGTTGTCTTACCAATTCAGTGTAAGATTTCATCTCTAAAGCTCACAATCGATCTACTTTCTGAAACTTCAGAGGAAGAGGCTCGTTTCTTGGAACTAATCCGCTTGGATGAAACCCGTCGTGATGCCACTTTGGCTAATGAAGCGCATAAGAAATGTGTCAAGGCGTAATTTGAGAAAAATGTCAAGCCTTGTGTCTTCTCAGAAAGTGACCTGGTCTTACTCTACGATCAGGACTCTGATAAATTGGGAGTAGGTAAGTTCCAATCATTATGGATGGGCCCCTACATTGTTAAATGGGTATTAGCAAAAGGAACCTACGAGCTAGTAGATTATGATGGAATTCCACTGTTGCAACCTCGAAACGGGTTGTATCTTAAGCGATACTATGCTTGATCAAGTGTAGTAATCTCTTTATAGATATGCTTTTGTTTCATTTTTGTTTTCGTCAAGAGTTTTGATTTTGGTTATGTAATCCACTTTGTGTTTATTGCATATGTCAGACTTTTTGGAAACATTCATTGGGTAAGCCGACAAAGCTAGTCGTAGAATGCAAAACCTATCTTCTCTAGCCCGGGCCATCTTTGATCCAAGTGGCGAGTTAGTGAGTTTCAGAGGGATATGTATTTGCCAATAAACAAACAACATCGTTGAGTACAATGCATTGATAGAGCTTCTCTCTGATGCCATTTCACATGGCCTACCCCGACTTGTTGTCAGGCTAGATTCGCAACTCGTCATTCTACAGCTTACTGTCATCTATTCAATTCGGAACCCAGCTATCTATCATATGTTCCTAAGAGTCAAGATTTTGGAAAGGCAGTTTGATTCCATTCAATATCGACACATTTCCAAAAACTTAAATACTTTAACTGATTCATTAGCAAATTATGTGTTAGACAAACATTTGCAGCATTTGTAAAGAAAAGCATTTCATATCAACATTTGCAACTGGATCACATAACTTAAGCAAAATAAACTCTGAAAATACAAAATATATAACTATTTATAGTTTCACACAATGATTTGTGTACAAGGAAAAATCGGTCATGTGGCCAAGAAACTCAAAATTAAATGCAGAAAAGCATCCTATACTAATGGTGCTGGTGATAACATGTCACTGCATGTGCGATCATACACAGGAGCCTAGTCCATTGACTCAGAATGCCAGTAGTATGGCGTTGTAGCCTCAAAGGTAACTCGTCGGTCCTCACATCCTGAATACCTAGCGTAAGACCCTCGATTTGATCCTGCAATACTGCCAGGGTCTCTGCTATGTCCAGATCATGAAGGGCAGCCCTCCCTACAGCCTCTCCTGCTGGAACACCAGCTGCCGCCCTTGGGCGTGCCGCTGGTTGCACTGGCCCAACATCTACACAAGTACATGAGTTTAATTAGTCTTGATAAATCACAAAAATATTATAAAATTGATAAACAAAGATATGGTCAAATCATCTTTACCTATCACACCCCACTGCTCGCCAGCCAGCAACGCCAAATCTAGGTCACCTCGGAAGTCCATCCTGACATATGGATACTCTGAGAAGACCGTCTCCTGACGATCGAACCACTCAAAGAAGGCATCAAAGAAAGTAATATGTGGTTGACCATCATGTCTGGCCATGAGATCAACCCATCTCTGCATCCTGGGTTCCCTCGGTGCTGGCAATCCTAGTGAAATATGCTATGGTTGCATCAGTGGGATCCTTTCTAAAGAAAAAGCAGTCAAAATGGAACCGTATCCAAAGTTCTTGGATCTTCCATTCTTTACCTTAGAGGGCTTTTCTTTTATCACTGGAAGTACTGCCTCGCACTAGTTGAATACCTTTGGTTCCAGGCATTCTAAAGCATACTGCACATAAGATCTGTTTGCCAAATGAAGAGCCATGCTACTAGCCAATCTAGAAAAGGTGAATAAAATGGTCCTCAGAGACTGATCAGTGACGTCCCGGATATTGATCTTGCCATCTATACTAGGCTGAGATCCATCTTTACAAAGATGACGAATATAATCTCTCACCGATTCACCCCCACGAGTGAATCCTGACAGTGAAAGAGGAGAACCATGCCTCGATAACCCCATCAAAAAGTAGATGTCCTCGACTATCAGTGAAATGGATTTGCCTCTAATCTAGAATAACTGGTTGATCAGATCCCATGCATCGAGAGAATACTGCAACAAACTGATTTGTTGCCTAATGCTAGATATACAGAAGAATTTGAGCAAACCACAATTTTAGAACACAGTAACAGTACCCTGATCATGTAAGGAAACCTTGTCTTCTTCTTCATGCTCAAGTTCATGCCATGTGATGACCATCTTGATCCAACAAATACTTGAGGCACAAACAAAAGATTAATTAGGATCCAAATTTGAGCAAAAACAGGCAAAACTTTCATGAGAAATTGTTGTGCAAAGTTTCCCTTCTGCACCCATTGCACCCTACCTTTGGACTAGGTGGGATGCATACTGACTGGCCAATGAATAGCTCAGTATGCATCACACCTTTTGATATAGGGAAGGTGCAATGATGGGAGAATGATTTCTTCAAACCCCAGGGGCTCAGAAGGAAGAGAAAACTTGCTCAAAATCAGAAAGAGATGGAATGAAAATGAAGAGCTCAGGGTTAGCTCCTACTTGGTCCTGACAGTGTGGAGAATAGTCCACCAGATCTCCCAGAATTAGCTAATGAAGTTTGAGGGAGAAAACCACTCCAAAGCTCCAAATCCCAAATTTGAAATGAAATGGTAAAAATGAGAGGTACAACTACTTTTTATGTTACTATTTACGTACTTCAAGTAAAATGTTAGTATTTAATTCATTTTCAAGCATATATATGTGTATTCTAATCAGTTTAATGGAGCAATTGAGCAGGTTGAACGACCGAAGAAAGAATCTAATGTGTTAAATGGTAAATTGAAAATCATTGACCAATATCAAAGAGCAATGTTCCTGCAAGATTCAAGCTCGTTAAAAAATCAACCTGCACTGAGCACATGTTGGCACAAGGTTCAAGCTCATTAAAAAATAAACCCGCCTTTGATAAATAACCTTTGTGATCGCTTTTCTATCCGCCCTTTTGAACCTTGGTTGTGTTCCTTCCATCACCTACATTTCATTTGGCCGACCATACACTTCCACTTGATTGTTTACCCTTTTGAGGAACATCTGCGACGAGTGATTCTGATTGCCACCCTCTTCACACTGCCATGTTTTGAGATGTTCCAAACTTACTTGGAACCAGCTGCTACCACGAAATACCACTCGTTCCTCAAAAACGAGTCTCTTTTAAACACTTTTTAAACTCGTTAAATATAAAACAATTGTCAAGCTATTGGCCTTTCTAGCTTGTTAAAGTAAAGGGAATGCCATCCCTCTCATATATTTTAATCTTTTCGGACTTGAGGGATTATTAAATAAAAAGATCGAGTGCTTGTCTTTGTCGGCTCATTAAAACTATCGAAAAGTCATCCCTTTCGTATTATTTTGTACTTTTTCGGACTTAAGGGATTATACCATGAAAAAGGACTATTGGAGTCTCCTTTTTGTCCCTTTTCAAACTCTCTAAACATGAAAAGGAATGAGTTATCTTTGTCATTAAACTCGTTAAAACAATAGCAACAAACTTGTCCACCCAAACAAGAACGAGTCTCACTAAGGCTAGGCTCGCTAAACACAAAGCGACAGGTTTGCCCGAAGGGAAAATTATAGACCAAGCATATGTTATCCTCCTCAAGCTTGTCAAAAATAAAGAGGTACTGGTTAGCAATGACTAGGGAAAAATGGGAAGAAAACATGAAGAACTCTATTGGTAGCAGGTTGCTTTTGAACATGACACTTTCACTCCATCTCCGTGATTGAGTTGGGTTGGGTTTTTCCGTTCACCGTCACCATTGGTCCTCTGTACCATCCATGGGGTTAATGCTACCATGTCCATATCAGTGTTGCCAATATGTTCAAGAGAAGTCATTCAAAGAATTTACCATCCAGCAAACGCCTCATCCACTTCATTACATCCACTCTTCACTTTTCATGGCCACCATTCCCGAACCTTATATCATTAGATCGTTTTCACCTCCATAAAAATCATTTTCTTCGTTTCACGTTGTAGATGTGGGATACATCAAGGCCCTCCTATGACAGGTCACTTCTTGTTGACATCAACTCATTATCCAAGAAGTTTACTTAGAAACAACCCTTTTAGTACTTTGAAACTTTCATGCCTCAATGGCAAGTTTCTCACTTCCAGTGACAGGTTTACATCAACAACCTTAGACCGAAAGACTTTGCATGGTGTTCGACATTGGCACGTATATTCACACCACATGAATTTTACTGTAGTACCTTGAGGGTCATCATCATTATCAGTGACTCCTCTCGCATCTGTTAACAACTTACATTATTGGTTGGTAATCAGGCGATGTCTTTCCATGTTCGACTTCAGAACATCTTTTCACATGGATTGACTTGTACATCGGGCAAATATTGGACGAGTTTTGAAGACCCCGGATCTAGTTTTCATCCATTGGGCTGCGATATATTTAGGAAATTAAGGACATCAATTGTACATAGAAGTTGTACAAATAGTCATCTAAGCCAGGGAAGATGACTCTTCATACGAAGGATCACCAGTCTGCAACAACAAACGATTGTCTATCCTATGTACATGAAAATGAATCTATAAAGCTGAGCATGGGAATGTCGCCTCAACTAGATCATGAAAATAATATGATGATGATGTATTTATTGTATCTTATATAGGCCACCTTCCAGTACGAATACCTTGGATCATCATGATAAAGCATTTCACCCGACATCAGAAGATTTACGACCTCATGCTTTAGGGGGCAGCTGTTATAGACATATTTGGGCACTGCAACCCCAAACTCATATGTCCATAAACTAAGGGCTCCTTAAGTCCCTAAAAGTGTTGTTTCATACCCTAAAGGATCATGGTAAATGATTACATCATTTCCTAGAAGTTCCACCTGAAAAACTACTCACAACTGGCAAAAACTGGACCATACGGACTGCTCCATGGGTAAGGTGCGATGCATGTTGACTGCCAAACTGGCCAGGTGCGATGCATACTAAAATGGCCTTCTGTGGGGTGCAATGAGCGAGAATAGACAAATGGCAGAGACAGTTCGCAAGGTGGATGATCATGGAATCTTCCAGAAACTTCTCCTGTGACACTTGCCTCTTTGAATTTGCCCAGGGATGAGTAAGAGATCAATAAAATCTCCAAGTGGAACCAAGAACTATCAGTGGAATGACACTAATCAAAAACCCAGAGCTAACTCACACCCTTGCAAGACATCTATAAATGGATCCCTCATCTGAGAGATCTAGAGGTTGGAGTTTTGTATTTTGTAAGGAAGTGTTGTTGGTTTGTTGGTGAGAAGAGACATTGCATTGTTGGGTGATTTGCTTATTCATGAGGTGAAGAGGGCTTCTACAACTGTGAGGATGATGCTCGATCAAACAGCTAGGTTGTAATCCTCTCTTACATTACTATTAATAATTTTCTTTGATTTTTCCTCCATATAATCGTGTATTTTTTAATCTTGTTTATGAATGCAATTGTATGGTCAATGTGTTTTTAATTCTGCATTGTTTATGATGTTTTAGATAGAGATGCTTTGATAGTTTTTTGTTAGTTTGACTCTATATGTACTCTTTGAAGAGGGACAAGTAGGAGAGAGTGGCAAATTCTATCAAGGAAAGGAGAAATCAATCTAGGATCAAAGCGAAAGATGCAAGTTGGTCCTATTTTCTTCTCTTTCATCTATCACACTTAAGGAACTCTTAAAAAGCTTTCATTGTTTGTTTCTAAGATAGCTACCCATCTTAGTGGGACTAGTAGTTCGAATCAACACTAGCTTTCCCTAAAACAGGTTGGTTATGCCTTTCGGGTTGAAGAATGCTCCTGCAACCTTCATGAGGCTAATGGACGACATCTTGCAGCCATTCACCAACTCATTGTAGTGGTATACTTGAATGACATCCAGATCTCTAGCCAGAGTTGGGAAGAGCACATCCACCACATCCGATAGGTTCTCCAAACATTGCGGCAACACAAACAATGTGCCAATTTGGAGAAATTCACTTTTGGCGTGACCTAGGTTTAGTATCTGGGATACATTATTGATGGATGTGGGGTGCATGTGGATCTAGCAAAGATCCAAGTCATTTGTGATTGGCTATCCCCAAGCACTCAGACATAGCTCTGCAACTTTTTGGGTCTTATCAATTTTTACTGCAGGTTCGTGTTGGGATTCTCTCATATCACTTGGCCCTTGAGTCAAGTCACCAAGGGAGGAGTGAAAGGAAAATTAGTTTGGTCTAAATCACAACATAAGGCATTCACAGAGTTGAAACATCGCCTCTTCTCTGCACGAGTGCTCACTTTACCAGACTTGCAACAACCATTTGAGATCGAGATAGATGACTATAACTATGGTATTGGGGCAGTACTTACTCAATAAGGGCATCCAATGGCATATCACAGTGACACACTTTCAAACATGGTCGATAATTATCCCTTTATGACAAAGAGATGTATTCCATTGTGTAGGCCTGCCCCACAGACCATTGACCCCTACAGTTTAGACAGATGCAAGGGAAGTTGTAGAATGATCGCTATCATAAGTGGTCCATATACCTACAATAGTTCCATTCGAATATCAAGTATAAGAAGGGAAGCAACAATAATGTTGCAGACTGCCTCCTTCGACCACCAATCATGGCATTAGCCACCTTGCTCAACTCTCGTGGGCACGAGACTTTTGATTGGCCACTTCTCTACAAAAGTGACCCAAAATTCAGCCACACATTCCAGACGCTCTTGTAGGGTCATAAAATTCCATATTTTCACCTCCAGGATGCCCTATTATGCCACCTGGGATACCTTTGTGTTCCTTCAAGGGAGCTGTTAGTTCCAGTCTTCGCAGCCTGTCACCAGAGATCAACATGAGCTCTTACTATGTCTAGTTTTGTTAGATGTTTTGCACATGATGTTCAACACAAAACATGTCACAAGTGTGTACCTTAGAAGAAGCTCGGAAAAATATTTCCAACAGTATATCATGCTTCCATAACTAGTTTCTAGATTAGAATATATGATCGAAATGAATGAGTGATTCTTGGTTATGCATGTTTTGAGGTCAATTGTTGCGCACAATGACAAGTTTAGTACAAAATCAGTTTATGAAATAATGGTAAGGAATTTTTAAAAAGTGAAAGAGGTTTTTGTTAACCACATACTAAGTAACAAAAAACTCCTTCATTTTACGCACAGGTGCTACTATGTAGGAGATATATAGTGATATTTGGAGCCTACATTAAAACAAAACAAATTTTTCAAATTTTTTATTGTTTTAGTCATTTTAGTGTGGGGCCACTTTACAACAGATGGAAAGTAATTTTTCAAAACCCAAGAAGGTTTTTGTTAAGAACAAGACATATAATAAAAACCTCTTTCTTTTTATTCACAGGTGTCATGGATTGGGATATGTGACTAGATCTTGACAACTCATTTTCACAGATTTAAATTTTTAATGATTTTCTGTTTTACAGATGATTTTGTGGAACAGATTTCGAGCTACTGGAAATGAATTTCCAAAATTTGAGAAAGGTTTTTCTCCAAAATGACCTTATCTACAAAAAATATTTCATTTTTGTAACAGGTTCTATGGTTTAGGAGATAATAGTTCATCTTCAACACCTATTTTCAGAAATTCGGCTCAAGTTTAATGTAACTAATTCTATTTTGAAGAAAATGGTTGAGCTCAATCCCTTAGTACAAGGATGAGAAAATGTATATATTTTATGAATTTCATTGTGTAGGGGTTGGATTTTGGTAGAAGGTTGGAATTTTGAGAAAGCCTTGAGCTTGATTGTACACTCATATCAGCATTTTGGCTAAGGAATTGAGACCAGGTTTTACAACACTCTTTGGGATTCATGTGGCAATTTGTCTTGGTACAGTGCTTCTCTTTGTAATTTTGAATTTTTTTATGTGATTGCATGCAATTATCTATCTAATTTCTTCTGAACTAAACAAACAAGAGTGCAAGTAGAATCCATTGAAAGTGCAGTGCTCTAATTGAGGTTTGTTTTAGTTATTTGATGTTTTCAGCTGTTTGGGGAGGATTCATGATTGCTCTTGCCCTCTTCAACACCTCACCTGTATTTTCCTTCCATCTCACTCAAATTTAAGTGCCAAAACAATTGCCTACCTTGCCCCATTGAGATCCCTGTAGAACTGATCCTCAATCCCCGCACCCAAACGTCATCTTTCCATCTGAGCCAACAAATTAGCTTTCAATTCAATCAAACCCTTTTGCACTCATACCTAGCCTAATATCAGAAGATATTTCAGTCATCTCAAGCCCTCATCGATCATAATTTGTTGAGATTGACCCAGCGAGAGCCCTCTCCTGACCTCGTAGGGCTAGCTACCAGGCTGAGCATGGTTTGATGTTGGCCCTGGATCCTACCTTTTGAGGCTGAGGTAAATCTAGGCTCTAACAGGAGCGTGCGAAGATGATTTGGGAGGTGCACTATAGTCAAGTCATTGGAATTTCACGGTCAAGAAAACGGTGGCAGTACTACAAAATTATTTCTATTGGCCGAATCTTCGACAAGATGTCGCGAAGTACATCAGATCCTACACTGCCAGCGCCATTGCCAAACTGACCATTAAGAGGAAAGGCCTCTATACTCCACTGCCTACCCCTAGTCGACCCTCAAAATCCATATCCATGGATTAGATGCTAGATCATCCTTCTACTAAGCATTGAAATGATTGTCTTTTTGTGGTCGTCGACAGATTCTCGAAGATGGCCATTATAGCGACCTACAAGAAGAATATCACAGCAAAAGCCACTACTAAACTCTTCTTTGAATGAGTGTGGGTACACTTTGGGATCCCAAAGTATCTCATATCAGGACAAGAGATTCCTCATTACATTTTGGTCTAGTCTCTGGTCGATGCTGGACACCAAGGTCGCTAAGTCCATAATTTTCCATCCCCAAACTGATGGCTAGATAAAGGTCGTCAACAGGATGATTATACACATTCTGCGCATGTACAACTCAAAGAATCCATGCACATGGGATGAGAGCCTCCCCTATGTCCAACAAAGCTATAACCAAGCTCTCCAAACGTTGACTGGCAACAACCATTTTCATGTGGGCTTGGGATTCTAGCCACTATGTCCCATTGATGTGGCTATGCCATTTGCAACTACTCAAATAGATTCAGCTCATGTCTAGTATGAAGCCGATAAGGAAAATAACTTCATTGAGCACATCCAACATATCCACCTATAGGTCCACGAAATTTTGGAGAAATCAAATGCCAAGTACAAGCACCGACATGATCAACATTGGGTGCCACACAATTTTCAGGTGGGCGACAAAGTCTGGTTGCATTTGCGGAAGGAATGCCTTACCAAAGCATATCAGAAACTTAGACCACTCCGATATGGTTCTTAATCCACTACCAAGGCTATGGGAGACAATGCATTTGAGCAAAACATTCCCCCATTCCTTGGCCTACACCTAGTGTTCAATGTGGATCGCCTTTGACCATACTTCCCACCATTGTTGGACACATCAGACATTGCAGAACAACTCACATGTATAGAGTTAAATCCAGATTGCATTGAACAAACAACAACTGATCAGATCATGGACACGTAGATCAAGAACACTTGATTGCAAAGGTTCCAACTATATCGAGTTGTCAAAGTAGACCAACTCCTTCACCAAGGCAAGTGGCTCACCAGGGACCAAGTTCAACAGAAGTTTCCTCATCTCATGGAGGAACTCAACGCAATGGGGACCATTGCTTCCCAAGGGGGGAAGAATGATCCAAGTGGATATTGGTGGCCACCCGTGTATTCCACTTGGACCACCACTGTTGTTTCTTTCAATTTTTCAGTTTCCCTATTTGTAGCACAATTTACTATCTTTGGCAATTTTTCAGGTCGTGAACTTCCAGAGCCGTTTTGAGGGCCTAAACGACGTTTTTTTGGAAAGATAGAAACAACATGGGATGTCAATTGATGTTGGTTATTCAAAAGTTGTAGTCCTTGGATAGATATTTCTAACGAGGTATTGTGCATGTCAAACGAAGATCGTATGCAAAAGTTACAACCCTGGGATGTTGATGTACCAATTTACCCAAACGGGGCCCATAGTTTGGCGCTTCATCTCCTAGGGTTAGGTTTTTGGATGTTTAGGGCTTTCTGTTGTTTCTCAATAATAAATAGGCCTTTGAGCATCATTGTAACATAGTTCAGAGGCATGTAGCTACCACATCTCTTCTCAGAGATAAGCTACCATCACCCGAGCTAGTCTTATTTCCATTTTTTTTGTAAGCATATTTCAATATTTGATATCATTGAAATGAAGTGTTGTTTCTACTGAATATTTATATTTATGGTCATATCAATAATTTGTTGCTTTCCTATTTAAATCCAAATCAAGCTATGTCAAGGAATAGGAAGATATTGAAAAACAACACAACAATGAAATGCATTTTTACTAGCCGACGATTGAGCCCATTGTACAACTTGTATTGATGGAGAGTTACCCACAAGTTTTAAAGGGTGCACAATTTTTGAGGACCATGATGGCGTAAGCCCCAACTTGTGTGGACACTCCACACAGTAGTAGAGTAGGGACATTTTACATTTGCATATTTTAAAGCGGGAGGCCCCCACTTGACAGCTAAGCCCATCAAGACTTTCCTGGAAGAATTTTAGTGGGTGTATAAAGTGAAGGCCCAAGATGGTAAATGACTAGGAAACTATTGGAAATACAACTAGCTTCGGTCTTCATAATTGTTTTTGTATTCATTTCAATATGTATATTATGTATAAAAAAAAAAGAAGAAAAAGAAAAAGTTATTATTTTAAAGAATGGGTTTCATGCTCATTATTCATGGTCTTCTAGGTAAAAGCATGTTCTTCATTATTCTAGGGTATGTTATGTGATAGGATTTATTTTCATGAGTCAAGAAAGTCAACATCATGATTATAAGACCCTTTCAGAAAAAATGTATCTTAAAAAATAATTTATTTCGAGTCTAGAAGGTCCTGAAAAACCTCAAAAGCAAAAGTCGACCTTGGCAGAGACAAGTCAACCTAGAGAGGGGATATTCGACCTCTTGGAAAGGCTATATATAGAGACATACTCGACCTAATTTGACACACATCACAAAAAAATTTGGTCTATAATAGAAGGATGAAGAAAGAAGAGAAAAAGACAAGGATTCAAGAAGAAAACCATAACAAAGGAAAACAATCAAGTTTTTGCACATTTTTCTCTCACAATGTCAGTTTCTGGAGTAGTTGCAGGGGCCAAAATTTTTATGGTGACTGTAGATCAAAATTTCTATTGTAAGGGGGATGGGGGGGATTATGATATTGGTGCAATTTTGGAAGGGTTTGTCTCTCCTTGACTTGATTTGACTTTGACCTAATGTTTTGGCCACCAACAACCCCCCTCCTTATTTAGTATTAGCAATAACACTAGATAAGTGGGGACCCTTAGTAAAAAATTCAAAAATTCAATTAAAACTCATGTATTATACTCCTTAAGAAAATATCGCTTCGCATGAAGAAGATAGGACATTTCCTTGTGAGTAAAATGATAACTTGCGAGAGTGCGACGCGAAATCCATCGCATCGCATGCATTAAGAAACGCTCACAAACGAAATCTTTAAGAAATCACCGATGGCCGATATACGACATCGCATATCACAACATCGCATAAAACAACACATAACTATTTAGCGAATTGTAACAATCTGTGATCTTGCGATAATTGCGATCGCACGAAACAGCAACCTGCAATCCTGCGATCGGCATGATCGGTCAACCGTACGATAACACATCTTGATAAAAATGCGATAATGCGATAATGTGATGATGCGATGCTGCGATGCAAATCGCAGAGATTGTCCATCGCAGATTTTCCCTGGCTCAACATTCAAGAAAAATTGAATACGCGCATTAATGAAAATTAATGAATGTACGCCAAGTGTTAATGAAAGGCAATTTTATGTTTTTCGAAGAGTTAGTTCACGTAAGGTGGAATGTTTTTGTACATCCGTAGAGCTCAGAGCTTTCTTGTCAATTTTTATTATCATTGCTCTCTCCTTATGTGTGAACTGCAGGAATGAAAAATAGAAACAATATGAAGCAATGTGCAGGGAGCGATTAAGGAAAAAGGATAAAGCTCCAATGCTCGGAAGCAGAGAAGAAATTCCCTCATGAACGGATACCGCATGCAACAGAGCCGCAAATTCCAGAGCGCTGCTGAGCTATCCATTACATATCTATCAGTCAGAGCCGTGGTTCAATGAATAGTTGGACAATGCTGATATCAACAGGCGATTTAACGCTCAATGTTAGAAGCTCACAAAAGCAGTATGTTTGCAAAATTTTAAAGCTTATACCTGGTGAAGGAAAGGCGCTAAAGGCGAAAAAGGCACCAGAAAGGCCCAGATCAAAAAACAGAAGCAGTTTTAGATGCGTGATTAGTGCCTAGCGCTAATCGCGCATCGTTGAGAAAATTGCTCAAAACGAAAAGTCCCTAACTGCTTAGTCACTCGTAAGCCCGGAAACACAAAAAAGCAAAGGCAGAGGCAATTTCATGGTTAACCAAGTGGAATTTGGGTTATTATTGAGCATCCACAGTAAATCCACATAGCCAGAGATGATTCTCAAGTATATCTGCTATTTTGCTGGAAAAAATGGTGCCAACACTTGCCATTTCTGTTTGCTTAGCTCAACCAAAAGCGGAAGACAGTCAGCCGACTCTATCCAGGCAAATATTAAGGAGAAAATGCAGAAATAGTTAGATATTAGATTTAATTTTTAGAAATAATTTTGGTTAGAAAAAGGGTGGTCATTTAAACCGTATCCTGAATCTATGTAATTAAGTTATTTAGTCAGTAGTATTTAAACCCTTCTCATGCATTTAGAGAAGGGTCTAGAAATTTACCAAAAAACTTGTCCTCAGAACATGAACTTTCCCTCCGATGAGGTTTTGGTGAATGAATGGATCAAGATTTGTTGATGTTTGCATTTGATATCTACTACTTATGTTGCACTTCTGTACTCTTAGTAGATGTTAGAGCAAGGAGAAATAAATCATTATGTCTTGAAGCTTATGAGTAGGACCAGTCATAAATGGTACTTTTATCTCTTGACCATTTCTGCTTATATGTTAAAGTGATATATAGTTTTTAGTTGTTTATATGTTATTGCATGAATGCTTGAGTTATCATTTGGCACTTTTGTACAGTGGTAGCTATTTATTTATGTTTAATGTATGAATAGCTTATTATGCGATATGCTGTTCATAACTGTTTTGCCTAACTTTTTATGCGAAATAGTTCATCTTAATTGATTTCCTTTCTTATAATCACTGAATGATCTTTATTACCAGTTGTTATATGAAATCTCTTTAGATTGCATAATAGAAGAGTTACATCCCGGGTTAGCATAGATTAGATGTGTTGTTTTTATTAGATTACCATAGTATAGAATTATATTAAAGTTTGAATTAGAATAGCTTAGATAGTTACTGTTAGATCAACAACATCCAATTCTACACACACACACCCATAGATTGGGAAACTGGTCCCATTATCCCCAGTTGGACCCGCTATACCAAACGGATAAGGAGCTGCCAACCAAGGTCCGGACCGGGCGGGTATCCCCCTTGTTGTTGACCCGATTTTCGGGGCTTCAACACCTAATTGGAAGGTCTCTTTCGAGGGTTGACTTGGACGTTGGAGGACGAATTGGTCTAGGTTTGGGTCTTTGTTGTCTCATTTGAAGTAGATTCTATAATAAGAGAAGATATTTTCTAGGTTTTCCCTTGGAGGGGTTTTTCCCTGGCTTGGACCCAAATATTTGTTTCCATTGTCTCTACTACTTTTCTCATGATATTTGTTTGATGAATAATATCTAATAAAGAACCTTTAGAAGATTAATCAAGTTCAAAAGCAAGTATTAAGGATAAGGAAAATTGGAATTAATAATTGCCACATTGCATTTTTCCAATAGAAATGAGGTAGAGTGGCACATTGTTAAAGAATTGGTCGAGACCCTTAAAAATTTAACAAAGGAATTCAATGCAAAACAATTTCTTGGAAGCCTTTTATCTCTCATCATGGTAGAATTATGGAATTTTTTTATTGGTCGATGATAATGTCAGCATGACGTTAGTTAAGGTAACACGTAGCAAGAAATTTCAGTGTTCTCAGGTACCCTAGTGGGCCAAATCCAAGGGACACATGTCACTACTCTAGAGGCACCATGTGGCATTAATGAGGTAAGCATGATGTCTTCCTTGAGGCTTTATCTATGGAGGTTTAAAAGAGCAATAAGAAGGATATTAGGGCTGACTAGGCATCAAACTTGCATGGAGAACAACTCATCCTGACCAATACTTGATTGGTTTGCGAGAGGAATAGTAGGTCCCATTGGGAAACATCATCCCAAAAGGGCCACCTCTAAAGGTTTCTGTAGAAATTTTGAATAATATAACACTTATTCACAGAGATTATCTTGATTATACACTATTTGAAGAATGAATGCATAATACATAACCTCCTCTACTATTGATCATCAATTTGCAGTATTAAAAAACAATCGCATGTGCACATTGAAGCATCAATCACACATATCAACACAGTATATCACGGGGAAAGCATACAACTGAAAACCCCCAACTATCTGTATATTATATTGATTAAGAACATGTAACAATACATAGTACAATACTCCCTCTCAAGTACTCAGTACTATCTCCACCTGTTACACACAAACTAGCTTAGATCTGAATCAATCACAAGTTCAAATCTCCTTCGCTGCTTAACTGCCTCCACTGCGCAATCCTGCATGAGAATAGAAGAGAATGGCTGATCCAAACTCATATTTCCCTTGGCTGAACCACTCAATCCTCATTGGAAATACTCAATCCATTGATTGTGCAAATCTCACGCACAACTATAGTCACAACTGACAGCTGTCTTGCCCTTTCACTCACCTCTAACACTTGTCTCCACTGAACTATCCATGCACTGAGTTAACTGATATATTCTTTAGTTGATTTATGAGTTAATAATCAGTGAATTAATTAATAATTGATTCACATCACTCATCACTAGTGTATTCTGCAGTTAGACTAAATACAACTAGTTCAACCAACTCAAACTGAACACAACTCCATTAACTCCTCAATCAACTCCACCAAACTCAATCACTTGAGTTCTAACTGAAGTCCATCATGAAATAGCTCAACTAACCCATCAGAAAAGTGTATTTCCTTCTGACAGTTACATGTGCCACATTCGTAGCTCGAACTGAAGTGCTCCAAGAGGATAATATAATGTTTATAGTCCAAATATTATTAAGAGCTAATAATATTCGATTGTTCTATTTTTAGCCTGGTAGTCTAAAAATAGACTCCACCCATATGTCTAAAAATACAAGTCCATCTATTTTTACCAACATGACCAATCATCCACAAATAGCATCCTGCAACTCATAGACCATGATCCATATGTCTAAAAATAGATATAGTCTAAAAATAGACTTTGCACCAAAAATAACCTGCAGGCCCACTTAGTGAAGGCGACTCCTTTCCACTAAGTTCCATCATCTTGTTGCATTTTCAACACTCCCTCTCAACAAGATATGGATTATCTGCAACCCCTATCTTGCAACTCTGGAATGTTCTACATGCAACACATTTGCCCGGTACACTACAAAAACACTCCCAACTGACCACTCTGTTGGGCTAGGAACATACTCTGATGCTGAAGCTCTACTTGCTGCTGACAAGTGCTCACTCTCTGACATCTGCGCTACTACAACATCTCCATGCATCTTGCACCATTGCACACTTCTTTGTGCCACCTAACACTGTGCAAAACACTTGTGCCTCTTGCATTGATGCAGCCTGATAGCTATGTGTTGTCCTGGGATTCCCTACATTATCGCTCTCTCTACCGCTCCATCCGCATCTGTCTCTACCCAATTAGTCAGTTCCTACTACTCCACATCGGGGCTCCCATATCAAGGTCTCATCCAAGAGGTTGGGTACCTCAAGGATCCTGCACCTCCTCCTTGGGATGATCACTCTATATCGCCCCACCTCCTACCTGGAGGTATAGCTGCATGTGATCCCTCAGCCCACCTAGCTCGAAGTTTCCCCCTACTGGAGGTCTCTGCATGACTAGATGTCTTTACTCGATCTCCTCTCAGATTCCCTTGTTGTGGCTGCTCCACAACCTCCTGAAGTTGTTGCACTAATCGTGGCTCCTCCACAATCGTCTGATACTTCTTCTGACTCTGCATGTTGAAAGGTAATATATGATCCCTCTCAACCACCAAGTCTCCATCAGTTGCCTCGTTGCTCAAGGCTTTGCATGCATCTTGAACCTCAAGAATATATAGGTTCTTGACCCCTGAACCAATCTGCTTCACCTGTCTAGTGATGATGTGTCTAAGGAAAACCTTTCCCTTCCTAAAGACTACATCATAGCCTCCGTCTTCCAGCATCGCAATCGACACCAAGTTTCTCTTCAGTCATGGTACATACTTGACATCGGTCAAGGAAAGGTGAGCTCCATGCTCCCTCTGAAAAATAACTGTGCCTACACCTAAGACACTATACTTCTCATCATTACCCATCGTTATGAGTATGTGGAGATCTTTCTCCTCCAAAGTACTGAACAAACTCTTGTCACCGGTCATGTGGAAAGAAGCCCCACTGTCAAGAAACCAACCACTTCCCACCATGGATGAAACCATGCATGCGAAGAGTGTGAAATCCAACTCAAATTGTGAAGCAAGTGCCTCACCTTCAGATCCTTCCCCAGATCCCTTCTTGGATTTCCTCTGTGGACAATTTGAAGCATAATGGCCCACCTCATGACAACGAAAGCATCGCACTTTCGATTTGTCAACCTTCTTCCCATCATTGGAAGAACTATATTTGGAAATAGAACCCTTCTCCTTCCCCTTCTTTGCTTTGGTAGCCAAAGCGAAATTTTCTTCATCAGATGCCTTTGATGAAGATTCGTCCCTAGTATTCCGCCTGATCTCCTCTTGCACAAGATCCGACCAAAGTCTCTCCCATCCTGGCAATTTCTCCCGACCATTGACAGAGTCCTGATAGGAATTCCAACTCTTCGGAAGACCAAGGAGAGCCAAGCTCACCGAGTCCTCATCATCAACAGTCACCCCCACACTTCCCAGCTAATCCCGGCATTGGGTGAACTTCGTGAGATTCTTGGGCATACTGTCTCCATTCTCACACTTAATGTTTCTGAGTTTATCCTTGAGCGCCAACTTCCTCTGGTCGCTCTTGCTTTGGAATAAATCTATCAACGCTTTCCACATCAAGTATGGAGAAGCCTTTCCATGCAGGCTAGATACAATGTGATCCTTCATGCCCTCCAACAGAATCCTTTCACACTTTGTTGTCTTCTTTTGCCAAGCCACAGCTTCAACAACATCAGTAGGTTTTGGGACTTCAGCCTCTATGAACTCCTTCAGCCCATTGTCATCTAACACCGCCTCCATCCTGTCATTCCATGCAATATAATTCGAGTTGCCCTCAAGAGCATACTCCAATCGCAATCTGTTGAAAGACATTTCAACTTTGACACCAAGAAAACACTGCTGCAAATTCGAATTCCACCAGCTCAAAACTAAACCATTTCTGATCTAAACTTTGTGAGAACAAAGTATTTCTCGTACAGAGATTGACTGTATGGGATTTTACTGGATATCTCACCTTCCAAAAGAAGGATGAATCCAGAGGCTACCTGGCCCGATTACAGACTCTGCCTGAAGAAATAAAATGTAAACACTTTCTGAATAATAGATCTGATGATCAACTCCCCTCTGATACCATGTAGAAATTCTGAATAATATAACAGTTATTCACAGAGATTATCCTGATTATACACTATTTGTGGAATGCATGCATAATACATAACCTCTTCAACTATTGATCATCAATTTGCAGTATTCAGAAACAATCACATGCGCACATGGAAGCATATATCACACATATCAACACAGTATATCATGGGGAAAGCATACAGCTGAAAACCCCCAAATATATGTATATTATATTGATTGAGAACATGTAACAATATATAGTACAATACTCCCTCTCAAGTACTCAGTACTATCTCCACCTGTTACACAAAAACTAGCTCAGATCTGAATCAATCACAGGTTCAAATCTCCTTCGCTGCTTGCCTGCCTCCACTGCGCAATCCTGCATGAGAATAGATGATAATGGCTGATCCAAACTCGTATTTCCCTTGGCTTAACCATGCAATCCTCATTGGCAATACTCAATCCATTGATTGTGCAAATCTCATGCACAACTATAGTCACAACTGACAGCTGTCTTGCCCTTTCACTCACCTCTAACACCTGTCTCCATTGAACTGTCAATGCACTGAGTTAACTGATGTATTCTTTAGTTGATTTATGAGTTAATAATAAGTGAATTAATTAATAATTAATTCACATCACTCGTCACTAGTGTATTATGCAGTTAGACTAAATACAACTAGTTCAACCAAGTCAAACTGAACACAACTCCATTAACTCCTCAATCAACTCCACCAAACTCAATCACTTGAGTTTTAACTGAAGTCCATCATGCAATAGCTCAACTAACCCATAAGAAAAGCGTATTTCCTTCTGACAGTTGCATGTGCCACATCCGTAGCTCGAACTGAAGTGCTCCAAGAGGATAAGATAATGTTTATAGTCCAAATATTATTAAGAGCTAATAATATTCGACTGTTCTATTTTTAGCTGACATTCTAAAAATAGACTCCACCCATATGTCTAAAAATATAAGTCCATATGTTATCTCAAAATCAGGCCCTGGAAGGCTGCAGACCAGGAAGACTTCAAGTAACTATTTGAAACCAATCTTTTGGCTAAGGCTTAGCCTCCTTAGCCTGAGAGGGCTCTCTCAAAGGATTAAAGGTTTTTGATTATAATCAAGATGGCTAACCCTTTGTGAAACAAATAAAAATGAAAATGGTGGAAACAAAATTAACAAGTATCCATTGGGCTTATGGAGTCATATGTGATCTAGTATTAACAGTAGGATTGGCTTTGCATAAAAGTCAAGGCATTCAGATTTCAATATATGTGGAGCACACCAAACACAAAGAAGACAGTCAATGAGTATATGAAGGAAATTAGAACACTGCAAGTGATTTATAAGTAATCAAATACTCATAACACTGTAGATAACATGAAAAGACAACAAAAGAAACTCATATATTGAACTCTATATGATTCTTGAGAAGCATAAGTCAGTACTGTATTACCAAAAAAACAGAGCCTTTACATAGGCCAAATATCAGAGCTTTCTTCTATAAATTTCCAACCCTTATTACATTTCTCTTTCCCCTATATATAGAGCTCTTCTACTTGACTGATATTCCTACTCAAGCATGTGGGGAACTCGAAATCTACTTCTAATGACACCTATTCAACTTTTAACTGCCTATTAAATATAACAAACTGCTACTAGACTTTCTAGAGATCTAAATCAAATAGGGGTCTAACTCCATATTATGCTAATAATAGCCTTAATTACAATCATTCTCGTTCTTTGACATGTGGTCCATTTCTAGTTTGGTTGTGGTGGATGTTCAAAGCTCCATACTGGTCTTCAATGTTACACTTTCTCCATTTCCCCTGAAAAATAGAAAACAATCCCTGTTTATCGGCCTTTGGCTTTCCTCAAAGATGTTCGAATCCAATGAACTATGCCCTTCATCTTTGATTATACCAAACATATCAGAATGCCACGTCCTTGATGTGCTGTCAACCTTTTCCATGTGTGAAGACAAAATCTCCTCCAAACTGTCTAACATATCTTGGACTGTAGTAAATAAGATCACTTTGACAAAAAGTTTAGAGTTGGATTCGAATACATGTTTCCTCCACCTGTCTTAACCTTGCTGACAGTTGATACATGTAGATGATCCGTTGAAGATATTCCCTTTTCAAAAAATTTCCACTTGTATTTCAAAATCGGTTGACTGAGATTAGATTGTGCAGCTTCAGCAGTTTCGTAGCGTGCTACGAAACTCCTGTGCGTTAGTCATCATCTTCAACAGTTTCGTAGCGCGCTATGAAATTGCTGTGTTATTCCAAAAAAACAGTTTTAATATAAATTTTGCTATTTTAAGCCTCTTGATATTTAAACATCCCTTTCAACTGCTCCAAGGCCTTTCAAAACTGAATGGAAAGTATGATTCTTCAAGAAAGATTATACCAAGAAAAACCATCAAAATTTGAAACATAGCCTTACTTGAAATGGGATTTCTTTAAGGAAATTCTTTCTGTTGGCTTAACTGTATCTTTAAGTCTTCAATTTGTTTCTTCATGACTTTGATCCCAGATCTGAGGTTTGTATTGACCTTTCTGATAAATTGAGCTTCCTTTATTGCAGGAACAGTCCAGCTACAGAATTGAACATTTAAATCAACCACCTCGAGTATTTGAAATGTTTGGTCCTCCCACCAAGCTTGCATTTGGTTAAAATAAGCCTCCTTAACTGCAAATTTCCTGGTAGCTTTCTTCAGTCTACCAATTTCAAAGTTGGAAAATTCCAATATCCTTTTCAAGTCTTCCACACTATCTTCTTCTTGAATGGTAACTGCTTTTCCTTTATCCTTTCTTTCATGAGGCTGTGTCACCTCCCCTGTTTCATCTGCTCTTGGCAGTACCTCCTGTATTTGTTTAAACTTCCTCGTTATGGGTCTCCTAGGCTTAAAGACAAATTGATCAACCTGATCATCAAACTTGAGTTTTTTCGAGGCTTTGACTCTCTTAGCCTTGTCTTTTCCTGACTCTATCAAATCTGCTTGAACTAGTGGAGATTCTTCAATGTCGATGGCTTGCAATAAGTCATTTAAATCTCCCTTCGAAATAGGGCTTTCTTCAATAATCCTTGATTTGCCTTTTTCTTTAGCTACCTGGCTCCTAGTCCTTCTTCTTTGAACTCCTTCACCTGTGCTTGATTCATGTGCAGCTTCTTTGACCTAAGCTTTCTCTTTAAGGGACTACTGGGGTGTATCCTGGATAGTCAGTGGCCTGGTGGATTCTCTTACTTGCTTCCTTGCCTTTAACTTTAAAAACCTCCTGGATCTTGTTTCTGCTTGATGACCAGCTGTTGTTGGAAGATCTTTTGCAGCTTAAGGGTTGAGATCGGTCTTGTTCTTGAAACCAGACATGAATATGAATGTGTGCCAGTCCCTACCTACCCTCTAGAGTTCATGCAGAACAATCAACTTAACCAAGCCATGGTGGAACAATGAAGTCTCATAGGCTTCTTTCCTTAGCTGCACCTTGTCACACATTTTGGTTAACCTGCAGAATAAGTAAAAAGGTAGATCAATAGATTTCTTTCCTGTGAAATGCAACAGAAGTTTAAAATGATATGAATACACCTTATTATATCTCCCTTCACAGGTAAGGTACTTCTGTATACAAGTAAGCAAATTGGCATATGACTCTTTGACATAACTTCTAGGAACAAACTTGTTTAAATCTGAGTTAATGAACTCCTTTTTCATAAATTCATTGCATGGGGTCATATCAAATTTGAAATTCTTAAACCAACTTTCTTGCCCCCTTGGAATCTCCGTAATTGTGGATATTATGTCTGGTGAGACCTACAATTCCAGCATACCAACCTTTGAGTTTAGTCCTATGAAATTCAGGGCAAATTACCTTGGTGACCTGTGCATGACCTCCCTGGAGTTTCTTGCAAAAATTCCAACACCCAGCTTGTTTAAATGCATGCTCGACTTCTCTGTTCTTCAAGGTTATGTCTAAACCTTTAGGTTTTTTTCTTAAACATCAACCTGATCTGTGGTATTTTCTTTCTGTCGATCCCTCCATGAAGGTTTGAAACACTGTCACTGCTCAAACTTCAATCTCTGCCTTGCTTGAATGGCTACCTCACTTGATAACTGCCTCGCTTGATAACAATGTATTCAAATTGAAAACTTGCAGATTTGTTCCTCATGGAACGAATACAATCATCATTAAGACTGTGAATACGTGGCTTTTCTTAGAACTTGCAATCTGTGTGTACCAATGTACCTAGTGGCTGTAATAATGGAGATAAGTGGTTGGACATGATATGTGGAGTGCATAAACTGACAATGAATGATGCAACCATAACTTAACTTGACAGATTTGACAGTTAGGAAAGATTCGTTGCGGAATGCACGAATCTCCGATTTCATAGCGCAGTCAGTGTAAATTTTGAATTATGTGCTATGAAATCACCTAAAACATGTCTCGCTGCGAAATCACCTAAAACATGTTGCGCTACGAAACTGCTAAAAAGGATTTATGCGCTACGAAAACACTTCAAAATGATTACATGCACTACGAAATAATCTAAAGAGTTTTGTGGCACATGGTAAACTTTGAACAAACTGACACATGGTTATGAGACTAGTAATGAATGAGAATGACCGGTGAGAATGCATAGTTGACTTAAGACTCCTAAGACTTAGACTCTAAGGCAAACAAAAATCAAACTTAGACTAGCACTAACCTTTACCATCAAACTAATGTGACACATTTTGGCATTAGAATTCTTAAGTGATAACACCATCTATTTTTACCAGCATGACCAATCATCCACAAATAGCATCTTGCAACTCATACACCATGATCCATATGTCTAAAAATAGACTTTACACCAAAAATAGCCTATGGGCCCACTTAATGAAGGCGATTCCTTTCCATTAAGTTCCATCATCTTGTTGAATTTTCAACACTCCCTCTCAACAAGATATGGATTATCTGCAACCCCTATCCTGCAACTCTGGAATGTTCTGCATGCAACAGATTTTCCCGGTACACTTGCTCCAACAACACTTGGAACAAAAACACTCCCAACTGACCACTCTGTTGGGCTAGGAACATACTCTGATGCTGAAGGAACATGCTCACAAGTTCTCCCTCTATGACATCTGCGCTACTACAAAATCTCCATGCATCTCGCACCATTGCACACTTCTCTATTCCACCTAGCACTATGCAAAACACTTGTTCCTCTCGCATTGCTGCAGCCTGCTAGCTATGCATTGTCCTGGGATTCCCTACACTGTCGCTCTCTCTGCGACTCCATCCGCATTTGTCTCTACCCAATCAGTCAGTTCCTGCTACTCCACATCGGGGCTCTCGTATCAAGGTCTCATCCAAGAGGTTGGGTACTCAAGGATCCTGCACCTCCTCCTTGGGATGATCACTCTATATCGCCCCACCTCCTACCTGGAGGTATGGCTGCATGTGATCCCTCAGCCCACCTGGCTCGAAGTTTCCCCGTACTGGAGGTCTCTACATGAGTTAATGTCTTTACTCAATCTCCTCTCAGCTTCCCTTGTTGTGGCTGCTCCACAACCTCCTGAAGCTGCTGCACCAATCGTGGCTCCTCCACAATTGTATGATACTTCTTCTGGCTCTGCATGTTGAGAGGTAATATACACTCCCTCTCAACCACCAAGTCTCCATCAGTTGCCTCGTTGCTCAAGGCTTTGCATGCATCTTGAACCTCAAGAGCATACAGGTTCTTGACTCGTGAACCAATCTGCTTCACCTGTCTAGTGATGATGTGTCTAAGGAAAACCCTTCCCTTATTGAAGACTACATCATAGCCTCCGTCTTCCAGCATCGTGATCGACACTAAGTTTCTCTTTAGTCTTGGTACATACATGACATTGGTCAAGTAAGGCAAGCTCCGTGCTCCCTCTAAAAAATAACCGTGCCTACACCTGAGACACTATACTTCTCATCATTACCCATCACTATGAGTATGTGGAGATCTTTCTCCTCCAAAGTACTGAACAAACTCTTGTCACCGGTCATGTGGAAAGAAGCTCCACTGTCAAGAAACCAACCACTTCCCACCATGGATGAAACCATGCATCCCAAGAGTGTGAAATCCAACGCAAATTGTGAAATAAGTGCCTCACCTTCAGATCCTTCCTCGGATCCCTTCTTGGATTTCCTCTGTGGACAATTTGAAGCATAATGGCCCACCTCATGACAACGAAAGCATCGTACTTACGATTTGTCAACCTTCTTCCCATCATTGAAAGAACTAGATTCAGAAATAGAACCCTTCTCCTTCCCCTTCTTTGCTTTGGCAGCCAAAGCACAATTTTCTTTATCAGATGCCTTTGATGAAGATCCATCCCTGGTATTCCGCCTGATCTCCTCTTGCACAAGATCCGACCAAAGTCTCTCCCATCCTGGCAATTTCTCCCGACCATTGATAGAGTCCTGATAGGAATGCCAACTCTTCGGAAGACCAAGGAGAGCCAATCTCACCAAGTCCTCATCATCAATGGTCACCCCCACACTTCCCAGCTCATCCCGGCATTGGGTGAACTTCGTGAGATACTTGGGTATACTGTCTCCATTCTCACACTTAATGTTTCTAAGTTTATCCTTGAGCGCCAACTTCCTCTGGTCGCTCTTGCTTTGGAATAAATCTGTCAACGCTTTCCACATGAAGTATGAAGAAGCCTTTCCATGCAGGCTGGATACAATGTGATCCTTCACGCCCTCCCACAGAATCCTTCGACACTTTGCTGTCTTCTTTTGCCAAGCCACAGCTTCAGCAGCATCAGTAGGTTTTGGGACTTTAGCCTATATGAACTCCTTCAGCCCATTGTCATCTAACACCGCCTCCATCCTATATTTCCATGCAATATAATTCGAGTTGCCCTCAAGAGCATACTGCAATCGCAATCTGTTGAAAGACATTTCAACTGTGACACCAAGAAAACACTGCTGCAAATTCGAATTCCACCAGCTCAAAACTCAACCGCTTCTGATCTAAAATTCGTGAGAACAAAGCATTTCTCATACAAAGATTGAATATATGGGATTTTACCAGATATCTCACCTTCCAAAAGAAGGATGAATCCAGAGGCTACCTAGCCCAATTACAGACTCTGCCTGAAGAAATAAAATGTAAACACTTTTCTGAATAATAGATCTGATGATCAACTCCCCTCTGATACCATGTAGAAATTTTGAATAATATAACACTTATTCACAAAGATTATCCTAATTATACACTATTTTCGGAATGCAAGCATAATACATAACCTCTTCTACTATTGATCATCAATTTGCAGTATTCAGAAACAATCACATGCGCACATTGAAGCATCAATCACACATATCAACACAGTATATCATGGGGAAATCATACAGCTGAAAAGCCCCAACTATCTATATATTATATTGATTGAGAACATGTAACAATACATAGTACAATACTCCCTCTCAAGTACTCAGTACTATTTCCACCTGTTACACACAAACTAGCTCATATTTGAATCAATCACAGGTTCAAATCTCCTCCGCTGCTTGCTTGCCTCCACTGCGCAATCCTGCATGAGAATAGATGAGAATGGCTGATCCAAACTCATATTTCCCTTGGCTGAACCACACAATCCTCATTGGCAATACTCAATCCATTGATTGTGAAAATCTCATGCACAACTATAGTCACAACTCACAGCTGTCTTGCCCTTTCACTCACCTCTAACACCTGTCTCCACTGAACTGTCCATGCACTGAGTTAACTGATGTATTCTTTAGTTGATTTATGAGTTAATAATATGTGAATTAATTAATAATTAATTCACATCACTCGTCACTAGTGTATTCTGGAGTTAGACTAAATACAACTAGTTCAACCAAGTCAAACTGAACACAACTCCATTAACTCCTCAATCAACTCCACCAAACTCAATCACTTGAGTTCTAACTGAAGTCCATCATGCAATAGCTCAACTAAACAATAAGAAAAGCGTATTTCCTTCTAACAGTTGCATGTGCCACATCTGTAGCTCGAACTGAAGTGCTCCAAGAGGATAAGATAATGTTTATAGTCCAAATATTATTAAGAGCTAATAATATTCGACTGTTCTATTTTTAGCCTGGCAGTCTAAAAATAGACTCCACCCATATGTCTAAAAATAGAAGTCCATCTATTTTTACCAACATGACCAATCATCCACAAATATCATCCCGCAACTCATAGACCATGATCCATATGTCTAAAAATAGACATTGTCTAAAAATAGACTTTGCACCAAAAATATCCTGCAGGCCCACTTAGTGAAGGCGACTCCTTTCCACTAAGTTCCATCATCTTGTTGCATTTTCAACAGTTTCGAAAGAGCGCAAAGAGGGAGATACAGGTTGATTGGGCATTGGGACATAGTGGCAGATAGAGAGGTGGCATAGGACCAATGAAAGTGGTGTAGGGCAGTCTAACCACAACATGTAATCCAAAAAGGATTCACTTGGAGGAAAACAAAGGCACATTGGGAGTCTTGGCTGAGATAATAAAGGTAGGAGATGAAGTTTTTGGCCGAAATTTGACAATTCTATAAAATAATAGAAAGAAGTGCCAAGACTCCCATGGGTCTTTGGGCTAAATAAAAGAAAAAGTGTTGCAGGAATATGTTAAGAAGAGCCTTTGGGCTATATGAAAAGTGCCACAACCATATGTTCAAATGGCTTGGATGGGCTAGAAGCTTTGGGAAAGATCCTCTATATTTGGCAGTGTGACATATGTAGTGTTGCACCATATTTATGTATAATGGATAATGGATGATTTAACAATTATTTAATAGCTTAGCACCTCTGAGCATAAAAGCATGTCAGCAACTTGAATTTAGTGCTTATGCCATATTTTGTTTCGGCTGCAAATTGAAGAAAAATTAACGAGTCAGTTGTTGGATTTTAGGATTGGAGTCAAATTGCGAAGAATCATTCGTTTAAGGTAGCAAGGACCACAATGCATAAAAGTAGCTAAATGGGCCTGGTTCAAGTAGAATTTTCCATACCTGAGTTCCCTTGCATGCCAGGAAGAATTAAATGAGAAAAAACGGCCTGGGAACAGATGAAGATTTGACCATAGCTCAAACTGGCATGTGAAATTACATCTCATTCATTAAAGAGAAATGTTTTATATTCATATTACATTTAATGGATGAAGTGCACAAATGGAATGGGAATTGATTAAACAATGTAAATTTTGAAACGGGATGGCCAAAAAACCACGAAAAAACAACAAAAACAATGCTAAAAACGAAAAGTGTTGATGCCGGAATAACACCTTTTTTTTCCAGGGTAAATTTTCAACATGTTTTAAAAATGGCTGTGAAAACCAATTTTTTGTGCAAAAATTATCCAAAAAATACCCTCAAAATGAAGTGCTGATGTTCGAATAACATTTTTTTTTTTCTCAATGGTAAATTTTATGCAAAAACACCCTCAAAATGAAAAGTGTTGATGCTCGAATAACAAATTGTTTTTCAAGGGTAAAAATTCAACATTTCAAAATAATAGCATCAAATATTTTATCATGACCTCGAAAAACATTAAAATTTCATATAGAAAAAAAAAAAAAAAAAAAAAAAAAAAAAATTAAAACAATGAAAAAACACAAAACAAAAAAATAAAAATAAAAATAACAAAACATAAATAAAAATATATACTAAAAACAAAACATAAAATAAAATAAAAAAACAAAAAAAAACAAATATCAAAAATAAAAATCAATCATAAAAATGGAAATAAAAAACAAAATTAACCAATAAAAAACTAGATTTAAAAAAAATGGAAAATTAACAAAAAGAAATTAAAAACTAGTGAAATTAAAATTAAAATGATGATTACTTAAAAAAATAAATATAATATATATATATATATATATATATATATATATATATATATATATGAGACAAAAAATAAATAAAAATGTTTAAAAAAAATTTGTTCATAAACCACAAAATAATTTTGAAAAAATTAAAAATAAAAAATAAAAAATATATATATATATATAATTAAGTAGGTAAAAATAGAAAGATTAAAAAAATCATTAGCAAAAACTAGCAAAAAAAAAATTAAAATTAAAAACAAACTAGATTAAACAAAATTAGAAAATTAACAAAAATATAAAAAATAAAAACTAGTAAAATTACTATTAAATGCATTTAGAAAAAACAAAAAAGACAAAAATAAGCTCAAATTATTTAAAAAAAAACAAAAAAAATCAAAATTTTAAAAACATACGTCTTTTCCAATTAAAAAAAATAAAATAAAATTAAAAAACATTTTAAAGTTAAAAAAAAAATGTGTTTTTGATTTTTAAAAATAAAAATAATTTTTTTTTTATTAAATTTCCATTACTTATTTAAAAACAAAAAAAAAAAAATCATTAAATTTTTTAATAAAAGTTATTAAATTTTAATTTAATAAACAATTTTAATAAAACGTAAATTTTAGATCATTATAATAAGAATTAAATTATTAAAAACACTTATCAAATAATTTTAATGAAAAAAAAAATTAATGTTTGTTTTTTTATTTTAAACCCTTTTTTTTTAATTAAAAAAAATATATATTAAATTTTATTAAAAATTAAACTATTAAAAAAATTTAACAAATTTTTTTAATAAGAATTAAATTTAATTTTTTTTTAAAGTTTGATTTTATAAAAAAAAAAATTAAAAAAAAAAAATTTGCGTGTGCCCCGGCCGCGCCACCCCCGGGCCGCTGGCGGGCGCTGGGGTGATTCACGCAGACCCCCCGCCCCCGGCCGCGCCACCCCCGGGCCGCTGGCGGGCGTTGGGGTGATTCACGCAGACCCCCCGCCCCCGGCCGCGCCACCCCCGGGCCGCTAGCGGGCGCTGGGGCGATTCCGGGAATTGCCCCAACGCCCGTCAGCGGCCCGAGGGTGGCACGACCGGGGGCGGGGGGCTGCGTGCAGACCCTCCGCCCCCGGCCGCGCCATCCCCGGCCGCTGGCGGGCCCTGGGACAATTCCGGGAATCCCCCAGGGCCCGCCAGTGGCCCGGGGGTGGCGCGGCCGGGGCACATGCAAATTTTTATTTTTAATTTTATTTTTTATAAAATCAAACTTTTAAAAAAATTAAAATTTAATTCTTATTAAAAATTTTGTTAAATTTTTTTAATAGTTTAATTTTTAATAAAATTTAATATATATATATTTTTTTAATTAAAAAAAAAATCGTTTAAAATAAAAAAAGCAAACATTAATTTTTTTTTTTAATTAAAATTATTTGATAAGTTTTTTTAATAATTTAAATTTTATTATAATGATCTAAAATTTACATTTTATTAAAATTGTTTATTAAATTAAAATTTAATAATTTTTACTAAAATTTTTAATGATTTTTATTTTTTCTTTATAAAAACAAAATTTAAAATTTTATTTTTATTAAAATTATTTGTTGATTTTTTTTAATAATTTAATTTTTAATAAAATTTAATATATATTTTTTTCACATAAAAAAAAATCGTTTTAAATTGTTTTCTTTTTTGTTTCAAATAAAAATTGTTTAATTTTTTTTATTTTTTGTTTTTAATAAAAACAAAGATGGTTTAAAAAAAATAAAACTATTGATTTATTTTTAAATAAAATATATATGTTTAATATAAATAATTGCATTTTTTTCTTTTTTAATAAAAAATACGTGCTTTTTTGGGTTTTTTTTTTTAATTTAAATCTGTTTTTGTGTTTTTTTATATTAATTTTACCAGTTTTTTAATTTTTTTCTGTTAATTTTCTATTTTTTTCTTTTTAACTAGTTTGTTTTTAATTTTTTTCCTAGTTTTTGCTAATGTTTTTTTTAATTTCTCTATTTTTACTTACTTAATTTTATAAATATATATTTATTTAATTTTGTTTTTTTTTTTTCCAAAGATTTTGATGGTTTGTGAGATTTTTTTTTTTTTTACATTTTTTATTTTTTTAATATTAATTTTACTATTTTTTTAATTTTTTCCGTTATTTTTCTATTTCTTTTTTTTAAACTAGTTTGTTTTTAATTTTTTTTTTCTTTTCCCTAGTTTTTGCTAATGTTTTTTTTTTTTAATTTCTCAATATATATATATATGTGTGTGTGTGTGTGTGTGTGTATTTTTTTAATTTTGTTTTCTTTTCCAAATTCTTTTATGGTTTATGAGATAATTTTTTTTAACATTTTTTATTTTTTATTTTTGTCTTTTTTACATATATTTTTATATTTTTTTTAGAGACAATTATTTCATTTGGATTGAAAATTTAATTAACGATGTATAAATATGTAGTATATCGAAAATGCAAAATATCGACATTTTTCTTTAAATATGCAAATCAATAAAAACCCCACTACAAAAAAAATAAACAATAAAATAAAAACTAGACAATATGAAAAAGAAGACCACTTCCAAAATTATTAAATTTACGAAATAATTATTTACATTTCATATGTTAGAAAAATTTAAAGTCAAAAAATAGGTCTTTTAAAAAAGGGTCTGATGCAGAATAACCACTTTTTTAAATCAGCATGAAAATTACTACCATTCTAAAACGCAATGTACATAAAAAAAATTAAAGTGCCATAAACTATGCTTTAAAAAAACATGTGTGTTCTGCATCACCCCTTTTCAAAATCGGGTCACTTTTTTGCTATCTCTACAAAACGGGTAACAATAGCAGTTCCCGTTTCAAAGTTTACATTGTTATTAATCAACATGGAAAAACAGTAGGTTCCCATTCCTTGAATAGATATAGTAGATACAGTGGTCGAGAAGTAGTATAATGTAGAGTGGTATTGTTGCCCATACACAAATGGATTTAATTTGGTTTATGTGGCCAAGAAATTATATATAACAACATTATCGAGAGACATCATGAAAGTACTCACTTAGGCATAGTGGATGACATAATCATCAAAATTATTTCCTTGTTGTAGAGCAACAAAACCCAGGATGGAAATTGTGCATGGTGGGGATGCAACATTTTTGAGGGAGATGTAGTGAGAGCTCTCGAATGTAAGTGTGATGTTGATAAAAGGCCAATAGCTGTTGAGTTCCAACTGTATAAGGGTCGAGAGTAGAGAAAAATATGTGTTTTTGACTGTATATCTAGTGTAGAGGGCTGAGAGAAGAGAAATGTAGGTTGCTGCAGAGAGGACAAAGAGAGTAGAAAACAAAATGTTTTGTGGGTTAAATAAAGAGAAGGTTGTAGAGGAGAAAAAATAGTTGGAATCAAGTAGAGTGGCTTCTAGTTAGAGTGAGAAATAAGTTTTGTGTTGAGTGTGGGTTGGAGCTTGCAAAACAAGGAGTTGATGCTTTCGTCTCATTAGATGTATGAGTCAAGCTTGGGTATTGGTGCCTCTTGTAAGTTGGTGCTTGCATAAATCCATGAAGTTACAACAAATCCATGAAGTCAGTGCTTCATTTGGTGAATGGTAATCTATAGAAGAAGGGAGTTGTTTCTTCATGATAGTGTGTGATAGAAAACAATAAAAGGGATTTATTACTTCTTGTGAGTGGTGGATCACAAAAAATTGATGTAATAGAGTAGGAGTTCATATTTACATCATAATACAAAAAAGATTTGGTGGCTTTTGTCCCAGAAGGCTTTCCACATTAAACCCTTTGTATCCTATGTGTATGTTACTCATGGAATTTTTGTGTATGCTTGTGTTTTGAGTTTGCTTGATGCAATTATGGTATGTTGTTGAAAATCACTTACATGAATGCCAAGTTTTAATGTGAAAATAAGAATTGGCATAAAAGTTTAAATTAGCCTTAATACTGATTCACCCCCCCTCTCAGTATTAAACATTGTTTCCAATGTTTTTAGTAGAGTTTGACATGATGATTAAGTATATGCTAGGGAGACTTAATTCTATAGTAAATGCCTTGAGTAGAAAGGCACAATTGGTTGTGATTGAGGTGGATGAGGACTGTACTATACCAAAAGAGAGTCAAATTCAAATGGCAAATGATTTCAAGAGGATGAATATTGCATATTTAGAGATATACCCTATAATGAAGAATATTGTGAAGTAGGTGAAGGAATGAAAGATTAAGAGGTTCTTCATTCCGTATGGACTCATGTTTTATGGTGACCACATATATGATTCTAGGTCACAAGGACTTCAAAAGTGACTCTTTAATAAGTGCCGCAGTTCTCCATGGATTGGCCATCGAGGGAAGTGTCAGACTTTGGCATTACTAGAGAGAGGCTACTTCTGGGATCATTTGAATTAGGATGTGGAGGAGTGTGTACAAATTTTCATAATTTTTCAACATAAAAAATTGGACACCAAACAATAGGGAGGATTATTTTATCCTTTACCGATTCTAGACAAACCTTGGATGAGGGTCTTAATGGAATTCATATCTCAATTACCAATGGTTCAAGGGTGTAACAGGGTCATGGTTGTTGTTGATCATTTCTAAAAGTATGATATCTTCATTCCAAAAAAGGTACCATGTCGAGTTGGGAAGAAGATGAAGAAATTATTCAAGAATGTGCTGAAGTATTTAGGTTTACCTTAGAGCATTGTGCTAGATAAAGATACAAGATTCACAAGGAATCTTTGGACATTGTTGTTTAATCTTATGGGGACAAAGTTGTTGTTTAGTTCCATATTTTATTTACAAACATATGGAAAAAAAGAACATATTAACTCATTGTTTGAGGACTATTTGAGACATTATGTGAGAGTCAATAAGGAGAACTGACAGGATCTATTGCATGCATCCCAATTCAACTACAATATTTAGAAGAGTTTTATGAAAAGTTACAGCCCATTTGAGCTAGTCAATGGGAAGATTCCTATTTCCCTGTATATGATGACGCTGATACATTATGGGAGGAGTCCAACAACCTTAAGATTCTTACCAGACTAGAAGGAGAAAAATAGAATTAACTCGGGTGAACATGACATAAGCAACAAACATAATGAAGAAGTGGGGATATAAGGGTAGACATGACCTGTATTTTTTTATTTGGGATATGGTCTTCATGAGAATGATGGAGTATTATTTTTTGCCACCAAGTGTTAGAAACTAGTACAATACAAGGGGGGGGGGGGTGAATTAGTATTGTGGGAATTTTAGAAATTTGTTTCACTAGTAAAGAATACTATAAGGACACTAATAAAAATTTCAATAGAAAATCATATGAACATCACAAGAATTAAAACAAGAAGTACAAATAGCACAAATATATTCTTTAAATGTTCATTCAATTAATTTCACAAAGGCAAGCTTCAACTTGTTATTACAAATTTCTTTGGTTGTAACTAGAAGGGAGCTACTACTCCCTAGTTTATTAGCTACTACAAAAAGGAGAAAATGCCCTTGATTTTATAAATTACTACTAAAAGGAGCTACAACCGATAACTATTTACCAACCTAGAAGTATCTACAACCCCTGATCTCCAAACTACTACTTGCTTGACCTCCTTGATTCATCTTTCATTCCAGTTCCAAACTCAAATCATCAAGAAACTCTCTGAAAAATAACTTTGTCACCTTAGTCACTCACCCTAAACACCATAAAATAACCTTCAACAATCTATCATCACTGATCATACACACCATACACGATAGAAACAATAAAAACATTAACCTTTTAACTCATCTTCACTCAACATCTTCTTGCAAATTTGGTTATGCTTATATAGAAATTAATATGATAATTTTACTTTTTTTAACATTGAGTTAACATCAACTCTTTAGATTCGTGAACTCATATTTTTTCTCATTTACCACTTTTGCCAAATCTTTTGAATGTGGTCTTGAATTATTCAAACTCCACTCTCCTATCTCTATAAGAAAATATGAGTTAAATAGTCCAAATTTCCAATTCTAGAATTTTATAGGTTCTAGTAGAGCTTTTATCTGCAATTCCAAATTTAGTGTAGGTTTTAACCCCGTACAGAAATTACCTACATACAAATTCTAAAACATAGAAAATAAACAATGTGAGAGCATAACACATAAAACACATATACACAGAGCTTTCCCCCTGGATCCCAAAACCGGGACTACCAGCTTGATTTTTCATTATTTTCCTTTCAATGTTACAATACAGATTTATACATGCCTAAGTGTCCAATACCATGGACCAAAAACCATTTCATCGAAAACCATGAGTGAAAACCATGCAAAAAACCATAGGTAGGTCTGCCCAACCTAATATAGGGTCCAAAAAAAATTTCTCTGGGGCGCTGCCCCGCACCTCGTAGAGGGGGGCTACCTGCCCCCCTCAACCCCCCATGACCCCCTTGCTACGCAGTAAACACAACAAAAGGGGGGCTCCAACATCCCTCTAACTCCGTATTTTGGAGAATTTGGTATCTATGGATAAATTCTAATTCCCTAGATAAGTAGCCATATCTAGAACAATAGTTTAAAGCACTTTAGCCTTTTCTTATAAGCAATAGATAAGACAAAGAAGATGAGAAGACCTACTTGTAGTTCCACTTTTCTCTTGTCTCATTTTTATCGATCCTGTCACTCCTTCCTGTACTTAACATGCTTGAGAAGTACCTGTAAACACAAACATTAGACAAATAACTGATAAAAACAAAAGACCTATTGAATACAAGTAAATCGAATCAGATGCATTCACACACATATAAGCATCATATATCAATATAAACATAAGGGAAAAAAGTTTCAAATACTTTACTCAATAGAATAAGGAATTACAACCATCATGTCTGATTCAAAGTCATTCCTCCAGCTTGGATCCCATCCACATCACATCAAAAGCATGAAAAACTTGTAGCATAACAATACTTGTCTCAAAGCCAATTCTCATAGCAACATTATCTCCTTTCAATTCAACATAGCCCAGCGCCTGATCACTTAGATGAGTGTTCAATTTATAGGAGGATGAAGGAGGTTATGTCATGAATGGGGGTATTGAATGGCCTTCCATACTTAGAATTAGTTCGATGGAGGAAGGGATGAGAGGATAGGATGAATCTTAACTCATTCCTCATCCATTTTCGAGCTCATAGGAGTTGATAAGTGACAGAAACTTCTATATGAATCCAAGAGATAAGAATATTCCCCAACCCTATGTGAATTTCGCTCAATCTCACCCAGTGCAGGTGAAATAGGGCCTAAGTGCCCTGCAGAGCACCCTAGCATGGAATCAACTACTTTGCAGTGCACCCTTACATGGGCCTACCTCCGCTAGTACCTCTAGAGGTCATTTCAGGATGTCTTAAAGTCAAAAAACTATCTGGGAAGGAGGCATTCAAAAGGGTGACTTGTTTAGGGCATGTAGAAACTAAAATGAGGGTTTGATGAGCCCTAAAACGCTGATCTGGATGATGGGAGTGATGTGCTCAAATGGATTTGTAATAGCTGCCCCCTAAAGCATGAAGTTGAAAAATGCAAATTTCGAATGAAATGATTTACGATATGATGAGGAGGTTTCGAAGTGGAAGGTGACCTGCATCAATTACAATACATATATCATGATATTTTGATTTTTTTCATGAATTGCTGAGGGAAGGCATACCCATGCTCAACATGTAAACTTACATTACATGTACATAGACATTCATCTACAGATATAGACCCATGATTGGAATGACTATCAATGTATAGCCATTGTAAATATGATTTAGTACTCCTGAAATTGCAGCCCAAATGGATGAAACAAGATCTGGGATCTTCTATCTCGTTCAATCATTTGCTCAGGTATGATTCTAACCATGTGAATATCTGATCTAAAGTCGAACATGGGAAGACACCATCTGATTACTAGCCAATGATGTAATCCATTAACAGGCGCGAGAGAAGTAACCGATAATGATAATGATCCTCAAGGTACTGTAGTACATTCTGCATGGTGTGAATGGATGATTTGATGTCGAACACCATACAAAGTCTTTCAATTGAAGGTCACTGATGTCAACCTATCGTCAGAAGTGAGAAACTTTCCATTGATGTATGCAAGCCTCAAGGTAATGGAAGGGTGTTTCTAAGTCAACTTCTTGGATAATGTGTTGATGTCGACAAGAAGCGACTCATCATAGGAAGGCCTTAATGTATCCCACATCAATGACATGAAATGAGTGTAATGATTTTGGATATGGAATTTGACTGATGGAACAAGGTTCAGGAATGGTGGTCATGAAAATGAAGGTTTATGGTATTGCAAAGGATGAATTTTGACTGAATGTCTTCTCTTGAACATGTCGGTGACACTAAAATGAATTGGTACCACTAACCCAAGATGAAGTGATGGATGGTATGATAGACCAACGGTATGATAACCATCAAGCTGATAACCCAACCCAAATAGTCATGGTGATGAAGCGAAAGTGTCATGTTCAAGAGAGACTTGCTACCATAAAGTGGTTTTCCCCTTTTTCCACTTTTCCCTAGTCATTGTTGACCAGTACCTCTTTATTTTTATCAATATTTAGGAGGATAACATATGCTTTTTGTATAATTATACCCTTCGAGTGAATCCATCACTATATGATGTTTTAACGAGTCTAGCGAAGGTGAAACTTGGTCTTATCTATATGGACAAGTTTGTCGCTATTTGATGTTTTAACGAGTGTAACGACAAATATAACTCCATCCTTTTTATGTTTAGAGAGTTTGAAAATGGACAAAAAGAAAACTACACAAGGTATTTTTCGTAGATTTTTCTCTCAATCTTGAAAAAGTGTAAAGCAATACGAGAGAGAACCTATTGACCATGTTCAGTCAACGTATTCATTTTTCGTAGTTAATCTATCTTAGCTCGAAAAAGGGTTAAACTTATACTGAGTAGATATCATTTCCAATCCATTAACAAGTTAAAAAGGGCAATCGCTCAACAATCTTTTCATGTTTAGAGAGTCTGAGAAGAGCTTAAAGAGGACTCCAAGGGGGTTCCTTTTTCGTTATTTAACAAAGCTCGAAAAAGAGATAAAAGTATTCTTTGTGGTCAAAGGTACAATTTACAACCGAGCGCGTCAAATTCTATAATTCAACTATAAAACCTGCTCAAAACAGCACCAAATGGATTAAAAATAATTTTTTCATAGGCATAAATAGGAAAATACTAATGTTTGCTTGATTAATGAACATGAAATGAACATAAAACAAGTTTTTACAATGAAATTTTTACCATTTGAGACTTACCATCCAATTTTGTGCTCTGGGCTAGTTTTTTACCTCGAACTTCACCAGCTGATTGCGAGAGATTATGTGGACCATTTCTCATGCCATTTGGACTAGGTAGGAGATCTATCCCTCCTCTTTCTTTTTAGGTCATTCGTTTTCTATTTCATGGAAGTTTCACATTTGTTTGGGGACTCTTGGGTTTGATTTTTTTGCCCTGGGGTCAGCGAAGGCTTTCACATCAAAAACTATGCTGAATAGCACCTTCATAGAAGGCTTCTTGCTCTGTAGCACACTGTCTCTATGCTTGGGCTGCATTGGGCGAGTTTTCCCAATTTGTTTTAGCTGTTTGCTCCAAAATTTGTCCTATTTTCTGCATGGAAAGGATCCTAACTAAGCTTATGATTATATATCATGCTTTCATCAGATTAGACTGTCGATTACATGGTGAGAAAGAGAGCATGAAGAAAAAGACATGGTTGCCTTAAACAATCTGGGTACAGTTGAGGCCCTCAAAAACTATGGGTTACTCAAATACTTCAAGTTGTTTGGAATGAGGCAACAAATACAACTATTGTAGTTCCTTGTTCATCCATGGGATTCAATAGATTAGACATTTCACATAAGGGACAAGATGGTCCCTATTACCATTGATGATATTTACTTTCTTATCAGACTGTTCAGGCGAGGTGCCCCCATCTCACTTTCTGGACTTGCTCGTGGAGGTGAATTGGTGAGAGATTATGTTCGACAGTTTTGTCGGCTAGGAAGATAGCCTAGCAAGGATGGGAAAATAAACATCAGGGATGTAGGTGATTTAACTTTAAGAATGATCCTCTTGACAATCACAAAGTTGGCTGGCAGTGTGACACTACATCTGGTGAACAAATCATATATGCAGTATTCACTTGAGTGTCTAGAGCCAAAAGTATTCAACTAGTGTGAGGCTATGCTTTCTTCACTGAAAGAACAACTGACCAAGGTAAAAAGTGGCAAGATGAATAATTTCTACTATGGTTCGATCTTAATCGATTTTACCTTAGAGCAAATTCCATTGATGCAACTATAACATGTATCATTGGGTGTAGGTGGTCCTAGAGATCCATGTATGCAGAGGTGGGTCGAATTGATGGCTCGACATGCGGGTTAGTCAACAACCATTTTTTCCACTGCAATATTAAGTTGGCTCGATCGACAACACCTTGTCATCAAGGAGCATCCATACTCGGGGATGGATTTTCGTGGAGATCCAGACTTAATTCTACCAATTGGAGCACAATTGGGTGCTATAGGGAAATTGTTTGACCAAAGTGTTTTTTGATTTTTCAAGTTTCTACATGTTTTTCTTTTAATGTTTCCAAGACTAAATTAAAATCATTCTCATGCATGCAGATGTGGGTATCGTTCAACCTATGGGACACCAACACGGTGTAGGTGGGCCAGCACAGAGAAACATTGGGACAACATTTCTCCAGGACTTGGATTTGGCCGAGACCTTGACAAAGTTGCAGGATCACATAGAGGGATTAACCCTTGGTATTCTCGATTTCCGGATCGAGGAGTTACCTATGAGGTTGCAATGCCACACTATTGGTGTTCCTAGCTGCGAGATGAGGCTTTTGCGCATGATAGCACAAGCTGTGACCTGTTATCATGAGCATCACTAGGTCTACATAGGATGTTTTTGCATGCATTTTGAGTTTTTGGGTCAGATGACCAAACTTGTCTTGGACACAAATTTTGTAAAAAATTTTAAAACACCTATCTATTTTACTTTCAGAGTTTCCTATGGTTATGTGTAATCTTATTCAACTAATGATGTGAATTGAAAAATATTACTTTCACATGTGTCGCAAATGTCTATTTAACACATAATTCGCTAGAGAATCAGTTAATGTGTTAAAGTTTCTGGAAATATGTTGATATTGAATGTATTCAAAATTCCTTTCCAAAATATGAACTCTAAGGAACATATGAAGAATTGTTGGGTTTTGGACGGTATACATACTTGTAATTTGTAGTACGATGATTTGTGAGTCCAGCCTAACGATGATTTGGTGAATGCCAAGTGAAATGGCATCAGAGAGAAGTTCGCCAACGTGCTATACTTAGCGATATTGTTCGTTGATTGACCAATACAAATCCCTTGAATACTCATTAACTCACCACTTGGAGCAAAAATAGCCCATGCTACAGAAGGTAGGTTCTGCGTACTATGACTAGCACCATCGGCGTAACCAACAAATGGTTCCAAAGAATCTGACATTTGTAACAAATGCAAAGTGGATTACTAACCAGATAAAAAGCTCTAGAAGACACACACTGACACACACACATGCAATGAAAGGAGATATAGAGTGAGTTTTAGTACAATTAATTAAGCATAGTAACGTTTGAGGTACAACCCATTTCAGGGCTGCGACAATGGAATCCCATCATAATCTACTAACTCGTAGGCACCTTTTTCTAGAACATGCTTGACAATATAAGGACCCGTCCACATTGATTCAAATTTCTTTGCTCCAAGTTTATCAGCTTCCTGATCATAAAGCAAGACCAGGTCTCCTTCCGAGAAGATATGAGGCTTGACATTTCTATCATATTGTGCCTTGATTATTTTCTTATACGCTCCATTAGCCAATAGAGAATCACGACGGATTTCATCCAGATGGATTAGTTCCAAGAAAATGCGATTCTTCTTCAGAAGTGTCAGGTAACAGGTCAATCGCGAGTTTGAGAGATAAAATTTCACATTGTGTTGGTAAGATTGCTTCCAAACCATACACCAACTGAAAGGGTGTGAATTTAGTTTCATTTCTCATTGAGGTTCGATATGCCACATGGAAGAGTACAGGATTAAATGCCAGTTTCATTTATGAACCCCTATCATCCTTTGCAACATCTGCTTTAGGACTTTGTTGATGGCCTCAACTTGTCCATTCGCTTGCGGGTAATAAGAGGTAGAACTATCATGTGACATTCCTAACTTAGCAATCAACTCAGCCATCATGTGATTATGAAAATGCGACCCATGATGTGTAACTATGCCTTGTGGTACACCAAACCGAGCAACCACATGGTTAAAAAAGAAAAGAGTAGTTGTTTCGCCACTGTTGTTTAATGTTAGCATCACCTCGACACATTTGGTAAAATAGTCAACAACGACTATCATATACCCATGCCCCCCGGCCGAGGTGGGGTTACATGTCTTGAAGTCAATGTCTCATTTGGAAAATGGTCCAACAAAAATGACTGGATGCAATGGTGTAGGCGGTAATTTAGTTTTGCCATCATATATATGGCATGCGTGACATGTTATGATAGCAATAATACAATCTTTGGATATAGTTTGCTAGAAGTAACCGACACGAAGAATTCTCTATGTGGTAGCATATCTAGATAAATGTCCACCACAAGAACCTGAATGGAAATCATTAAATGCTTTCTTGGCTTCCTCATGTGTGAGGAACCTCCATAAAATTGTATCGATACCACGATGATAAAGAGTGTCTCCAATGATCAGATAATCTTTGGCTTGGTATCGGATACGTCACTGTTGTGAGTGAGAGGTATCAGGCCAGAAAGTTTGGGTCTGGAGGTAGCTCAGTATATCCCCATACCATGGGTTAGATGATCATATTAGAAACAAATACTCATCCAAAATCAATGGTTTAGGTGTTGAATCAATGGAGGTCAAAGGAAGCTCGCAAAGTAACTCAATGAAAACAAGATATTTCTTTGATTTGGACTTGATGAATTCTAGATCAAACTCCTGCAAAATGACTATCCATTTTGAGTATTTTCCCCCAACAATTGACATGACAAAATGTATGTCATAGGGTTTCAATCTGAAATCACGGTGGTCTTCTGGAGCAGAATGTAGTGGCAAAATCTATGAACATCTTGCACAGTTGCCAAAGCTAGTTTCTCGACATAAGAGTACTTACTTTCTATATCATTGAGATTACGACTCAAATAATATATTGGATGTTCAATCCCATTTTCCTCTTGAACTAAAACCATGCCAATGGTTGTATCTGTAGTAGCGAGATACATGTAATAGTCATTTTGATAATTCAGAGAATACATTAATGACGCTCTAATCAAGGTATCTTTAAGAGCATCAAAGGAAGCTTGCACAAAGTGATCCCAATGGAAGGGTATCCCCTTTTTAAAAAGACGTGTAAAACCTTTATCCATTTTAGCGTAGTTGGGAATGAACCTCCTCAGAAAGTTAACCTTCCCTTGGAGTCTCTGTAACTGTAAAAGATTTGAAGGTGGAGGCAAATCAAGGATTGCCTAAACCTTTAATGGATCGAGTCGAATTCCATCTTCAAACACTGCAAATCGAGGCAATCAACCAGAACCAACACAAAACACACAATTGTGCAGATTAAGTCATATCTTGTAGTGTCAACACCGTAAAAATATTGCTGTCAAATGTTGCGGGTGATCAGTCCGCTTTCGTGAATGAGCTGGTAAATCGTCAAAGTAAGGTTGAAGAACGTGCTTGATGTCATGGAAGGCATAATTCATTGCCCTCTGAAATGTGGCCCCTACATTCTTCAAACTGAATGGGAGTTTCCTATACATGAATGTGCCCTATGGACAAATAAAAGTTGTTTTAGATTGTTCCTATGGGCGTATATTGATTTGATTGTAGCTAAAAAATCTAACCATAAATGAGAATATTTCGCATCTGGCACATTCATTAATAATCTAGTCGATAAAAGGAGTAGGATAATTGTCTTTTGGACATGCTTGATTTACATCCCTATAATGGACACACACTTGAATTGTCCTTTGTTTCTTCATGACAGGAACAAGGTTGGAAACCGAGTCAGTAAGAGGTACAAAGTAAATGAAGCCAGCACGCAAAAGATTTTCAACTTCTTCTTTAATGGCAATGGCTTTATTTGGATGAATAGGTCGAAGCTATTGTCATACTGGTTTGACATCAGGATACTTTTTGATTTCATGTTCAACAATACTAGAGTCAATGCCTAGAATCTCCTCGTATGACCATGCAAATATATCTTAAAATTCACGAAAGAGAATACAATAACTATCAAGTTATGATGGAGAACAATATTTGCTAACATGAATGTTTTCTACAACATTAGATTTGGTCAAAATATTAATAGAAATCATTTCTTCAATATTTGACAGGTTTCGCTCAGAATCTATTGTGTCTATGAAAACAGAATTTGAAGGGAAATCAACAACTGAAGGGTGGTTAAGTTCATTTGAATAATCTTCGATGTCATCATGAAGATGGGAACGATGATCTTAATATTCCCAAGGTTCTTCTCCTATCATCATTGATTGGACGATTCCTTCATCCATAGAAAATATACGTGAAAAAGGATCTGAAGAAGTACCATATTCTAATGAACGGTCTACCCATAAAATTGGTGAAAGTAGATTTGGGTTTGCTGCACAAGCTAGAAAAATTGATTGCTATGTAAGCTCAATGGGGCTTAGTGGCATAACTTTAGTATTACTATCAGCTTTAGAATTGTTGGTAATCCTCCTTAAATTAGATGAGGTGGAGGAAATCATGTTGCAAGTATCTACTCTTACCACTTTCGTCAAATTAGATGGTGAAAGTAGCGTACAAGTACCCATTAGGGAAGGATCTTTAAAGAGACCTACACCAACACTTTGATGTGACAGTGGGCGTTCGTGTACTAATGGAATGCTTCCTGTAGCCTGAGAGCTAGATGGAAAGAAGGAAAGATGATCGATAATTGTGCTTCTACCCTTATGAGGGAATGTAATTGTACAAAAGTACGTGGAAACCACAACGGCCATAGCATATACCCATGGCCTTCCCAGTAAACTGTTGTAGTCAAGGGGTCTGTCAGCGACCTCAACTTCAACAGTAACTATTTTTCCCCCTAGTTCAATTTGCAGGTTACTCAAAATCCCACAAGGCGTATATGTTCATCCGTCGAAAGCTTTTAATGTAGTTGGTGATCGTGATAACGACGGTGAACCAAGTTTTTTCCAGCAGCTCATTAACATAATGCAAGTAGATGCCCCCTCATCAATAATAGTTCAGTGAAAATTCTTACTGAGAGCCTTTAGTTAAATTAGGAAAGCTAGCTGTGTCGGTAACTATGGTGTATATCCCGCATGGTTAAAAACCATGATATTGGATTCCGTAGGGTCTATTCCACCAATTGCTAATAGTAAAGCCTGTTTCTGGGAGGGACAATTTTGTAACACCTCGAGTGTCGACATAACAGAAGGTGATTGAGCAAGATCTTCTACTATGTTATAGTTCTGAGCTACTCGAGCTTGGGGGTTAAATGTCGATTTATGCACAACTCCTTTGGTGGTTTTATTGTCAATTCTGGTGCAATAGGTGGAAGAATATTTTCAGATGAAGTTGAAGTTGAAGGATTAGGTTGATCAATGGCCTGATTATTCAATGACGATGCTAGATTTCCATAATCTTTATTTCTCGTTGAGACCAAAACTTCGTTTTGAGGCTTTGTAATAGATAACATAAGTACTTGGGATGTGGAAGCATGGTCTGTCACAACCAAATGTGTCTCCGGGTTTGGAAACGGATTAGTAAATAATGCAGATGTGTTAGAAGTCTTTAGAATCTTAGAGAATTCTAAGTGGTGTGGATATTCTCTTGTAAAATGATCATCATTACAAATTAGACATGGATAATGAAGTTTCCTTGCCAAAGTAGAGGAATCAAATGATTTCTCTTGAGGGGGATTATCTTGATTTTTCTTGTTTTTCACCTTCTTCTTGCCTCTTGGTTGCTTTTGATTCTTGCCTTTGTCAGATGACACGACATTGACTTCGAAAGCAAGATTGTTTTCAGATGCATTGGTAGTTTCATTGGAAACGACAAGTTTTTGAGCAGATGGTCTACCTGTTGTTTGTGTGCTCGAAGAACCAATCACACTGTCGCCGACATGAGAGTCCTTACTCAATTATGGAGGAGGAGGAATAGTGAAAGCTGATCAGGGTGCATTCAGAATCTTGTTGTAGAGCGTGCCGGATTGTGTGTAAATCAAATCCAAATATTGGGCATGAGAAATTACTTGCTCTTCTGTGACAACTCCACCTTTTGCCACATCCTTGGTGATTGATGGCAACAAGTATTTTATGAACCACTCACCCAGAAGCTGATCAAGGACATAAATCTTAACCATTCAACGATGACGTTACCACTCATGAATATGATATGATATATGAGTAGCAGTAGACTGTTTAAAGTTGGTTAGGAGTTCTGTTCCATTCTTGTATCTGATAGGTAATTTAAAGTAGGTCAGAAATGTAGTGGCTAAAGATGTAAAGTTGTCAAAAGAAGCTTGTGGTAACTCAATGTACCACTTCACAGTCAGACCAGTAAGAATTCTTTGGAAAAGATGTAGTCTAACCGAGTCATCATTTAAGGAGTTTGATGAACACCACAAATGAAAGGTCATGACATGATTTGATGGGTCTTCTCCAATATTTCCATTGAATTTCGAAATGTCAGAAGGTAACTTACGCGAAATTACCGACCACCAAGGTGCATATAAGATTGGATTATTAGTGATATGGTTTAAATATGGTAATTCAAGAGTTGCTACAAATGGCAACTGTCAATTCAAGTCAGGTTGAGCATACCCAGGATATGATGGAATTGCCTAAGCAATAGGTCTTTGCATACCAACATAGGGCTTCTACATTTGGTAACCTTGATAAGGTGGTTGTTGAACAAATATGGCATAAGGTGGTTGTTGATAATCAAGTTGAATTTGTGGTTATCTATAACCAACAAAGCCTTATTTACCAGGTCCTTGGTAAGTTTGATATTGTCTAAACCTAGGTTGAGCCTATTGGGCAGGTCCAAATTGGGGTTGGAATTGTTGGAATTGAGGCTGCCATGGTTGTTGAATCAACTATTGTTGTTGTTGGTACAACTGTTGTTGATTTAACGGCTTCTGTTTCCTAGCAGTGAAAGGTTGACTAGGTTGTGAATAAACTATGCTAGTGTAAGCTTGAGTTACTCTGGATAAAGGTATACTAAACTAAGGTTGTTAGACCCCAGACATAAGAGGTTGTTGTATAACAGCTTGAGAAACTTGGACCTCTTGACCCAAAACTTGTGGTTGTGAGGTGGAAGGACCAGTTTGTACATGTTGAGATACAACTGTTTGAACTTGTGAATGTGGTACAATGGTAATAATAGGTGTAGTAGGAATAGCTGACACAGTTTACATTGGTTGTGTTGGATACACAAGCCTTGGTTGAACTGGCATTATTGGTTGCCATTGATAGACTCGAATTCCAGGTTGACCTGAATACTACGGGATACTACCATATGATGGTCCTCTAGGATATGGAGGATAATGTGAATAAGCATATTGCTCTCCGTATGCTGGCAATCCACTATGTAATGGATAAATAGGTCATTGTTGACTAGATTTCCCAATTTGATATTGATATGCAGGATCAAACTATTGAATTACCGTTAAAGAAGAACCAAGTAAAATTCTAGTTGAGGACATGGGTGATGACCATGGTGTAGTAGCAACCCCTAAGTGCGTTCCTGATAAATATTGGTAACAAATTGTGACAAACAACTCACCATATAGGTGCAACTTAGGTGTAGTAGAAAACATCGAAGAAGTTGCAATAGAAGATTCTGCCACAGATGCATCAGTTGATAGAGTATGGCATGTTGATAGTTGTTTAGCCATAGTTAACTGACCCAATAGATGTCCTAAAGAATCAATGGGTACTTGAAAAGAAGCAAGATCAAATGGAGCAGTAAAATGAGGAGTATATGGATAAAGATAAAGCCCGGTTCCAAAATGGAATAGGTTTCTACGTGTAGTATTTTCTTCTTATTCTTCCTCAATAGCAATTAAACCAGGCGGAAGAACTTCTCCGTCTGGTCCATAATAGATTTATGGTGTTGCTAAAGTGGAAGTTTTAGTAATTATTGATGCTTGAGGGTTAGCCGATTGATCATCTTTCGATAAATTAACAACTTATGAATGTTCAAATTCAAAGTCCAGATGTTTTGGTAAAAGAACAATAGTTTTAGGGAGAGGTTCCTGAACAACTTTAGGTTCAGAAGTAACTTCGGTTTGAACTGTGATAGGTTCTGGATTAACTTCTAGTTGAATTGATTCAAGTTCAGAAGTAATTTATTGTTGAGCAACTTCAAGTTGTGGATCAACTTGTTGTTGAACAACTTCGGTTATTATTTCACTAATATCAGTGATAATCTCCTCAAATAATTGTGAAACTTATTCTTTAGAAACAGATGTACCATAAATAGTTGGAGTAACTCGAGTCTCAATACTTACCGAAATGGATGATTCTAGTAATTTAGATGAAGAACCAAGAGTTCTTTATGTACTTGAATTAGTTAAGAAATACCACTTTTATCGAATTGGTGTAGCTTCGAGTGACAAAGGCGGTTTACTCGCTGTTCTTTGTGAACGATGGGATAAGGGTTGATGTTCCTCCACGATTTTTGATTGATATTATTACAAAAAAGAAATAAACAAAATGGTGTAAGTTAGGCAAAAGGTTTACCAAGCAACCGTGAATTGCAGAATACCTCCTGGAGAACCAAGAAGTACGGGCAGGCAATCTCCCCGAATGTTGTGTTCGATGTATCACAGTGTACAAGGCGACCGACTCAGTTACCTAAGGATGGATAGCAATGTAGTGTTGTCCTCCAATATATACCCAAAAGTACGTGGAGTCCCAATCCATATAAGCATTGTCTAATGCAAAACCGCACAGTGAGAGCATTCCCATATACTTTACGTATTGTAACACCGCCCTATATACCCGAAGGTATGTGGACGAGCTACGATATACTCACGTTTGTGGAATGAGGTATCACACTTGAGATGTATTGCAGACAAGTTAGCGACAAATTCTTTGTTTTACGATGTCGGAACATGTCTCTAGCCTAGAACCACTAAATGTTTTTCATTAATAACAATACTCCATTAGGTAAATTGATGTTAATTTTAAGTTGATCTTGCTTAGGAATTTTCCTTTCAATTTCACCACGTTATGTATTCTGAAATTCCTAGGAACGAAACTATTATGATAAGCATTCTTTCCATTCAATTTAATAAAAAAATTCCTAGCTACTAGGGATAGAGCAATCAAATTTGTTTTGATCAAAGAGTGAAGAGAACAATCTAATGCAAATTCCCTAAACTATTCCTATGAGTACACACAAACTTTTTCAATGCAACATGCATGTATTTATTTTCAATTTCCTTAATTTGAATGTGAACAAAAAGGAAACTAATGCACATACAATCAATCAATCTTTAACAACAATGAAGACTTTAGGACAGTTTTGTTTCAAAGGAAAAGAAGACTTTTCGACACTTTGTTTCGAACAAAGATTAATCGAATACAATCTAACTTTGGTTATGGGTCGATAATGAAAAATAAAACATTTAAGAAACATTAATCAACCAAGTCAAAGTAGGGCTAGAAAAGGAGATAGAAACTTTTTTTCTGTGACATGACATTCATTGATCAATCAACAAGCAAAAAAATAGAGAAAAGTTGGCAAAAACACATTCTAGAGGTGGGAAACTAACCCTAGGAGGATCAACGCAGCCTTGAATGGGAGACAGTGCATTTCAGAGCACTGTCCCTAAGCCAAGGGTGCTCTGCAGCACACTGTGTCCTTCACAAGCCTACGCTGGTGACAATGAGCCATTTCAAAAGGCAATTTGACACAGTTTTGACCAAAATTCAATACAAAAGATCTGAAATACAATCAATGAACACAAGTATGGTCTGCAAGAGTGTCCTAGGAGGTGGCTAAGCTAATAGGAAGGATGATATTCCCTAGTGGAGTCGCCAATTTGTTTTGGAGAATTTGGTACCTACGGATAAATACTAATTCCCTAGATAAGTAGCAATATCTAGAACACAATTTCAAGCACTTTAGCCTTTTCCTATAAGCAATAGATAAGACAAAGAAAATGAGAAGACCTACTTGTAGTTCCAATTTCCTCTTGTCTCCTTTGTATCGATCTTGTCACTCCTTCCTGTACTTAACACGCTTGAGAAGTACTTGTAAACACAAACAGAAGATAAAGAACTGATCAAAGAAAAAGATCTATTGAATACAAGTAAATGGAATCAGATGCATTCACACACATATAACCATCATATATCAATACAGACATATGGGAAAAGGTTCAAATACTTTATTGAATAGAAGAAGGAATTACAACCATCATGTCTAATTCAAAGTCATTCCTCTAGCTTGGATCCCATCCACATCACATCAAAAGCATGACAAACTTGTAGGATAACAATAGTTGTCTCAAAGCCAATTCTCGTAGCAACATTATCTCTTTACAATTCAACATAGTCTAACCCCTGATCACTTAGATGAGTGTTCACTTTATAGAGGATGAAGAGGTTATGTCATAAATGGGGTTATTGAATGGCCTTCCATACTCAGAATTAGTTCCATGGAGGAAGGGATGAGAGGATACGATGCATCTTAACTCATTCGTCATCCATTTTCGAGATCATATGAGTTGATAAGTGAGGGAAACTTCTAGATGACTCCAAGATATAAGAATATTCTCCAAACCCTATGTGAATTTCACTCAATCTCTCCCAATGCAAGTGAGAGAGGGCCTAAGTTCTCTGTAGAGCACCCTGGCATGGACTCAACTGCTTTGCAGCGCACCCTTACATGGGCCTACCTACACTGTTCCCTCTAGAGGTCATCTCAGGATGTCTTCAAGTCATGAAATTGTCTGGGAAGGAGGCATTCAAAAGGGTGACTTGTTGAGGGCATGTAGCAACTGTAATTAGGGTTTGATGTGCCCTAAAACACTAATTTGGATGATGGATGTGATCTGCGCAAATTGATGTGTAACACACCCCCATACACTACGTGAGCTAGTCATGGAAAGAATATAACACAACCCAACAATTTCCCACTTGTTGTTTTCTTTCCACAGGAGACCATAGGAGAGGTTAGTCATTTATCCAGCCCTGAAATGCCCATTGTTTCTCTACACCAAGAGAACTTCTCAGAGCTCACAGATTTTGTCAATGCATCTGTAATATTCTTCAAAGTGTCGACCTTTATGAAGAACACCTTTTTGTCTTCTATCATAGCCCTCACAAAGTGATACTGAACATCAATCTGCTTTGTCTTTGAATGATAAGCAGGGTGATTTTCCAAGAAAATTGCACTTTGGCTATCATAGTCTATCCTTATAGCTCCCTGTACTAACCCCATACATGAACACAATCTCTACAACCAAACTACTTCCTTTCTTTCATGAGTGGCTGCCATGTATTCTACCTCTGTAGTTTATAGTGCCACTACATATTGTTTCTTACTCATCCAACTGATTGTAGCTCCATATAGGTTAAACACATACCCACTTGTAGACTTCTATGATCCAGATCTCGAGCCTAGTCTTCATCAACAAAGCCACGGATATCCAAAACTTTTTCCAATCCTGGTCTTCCTTGGTAGTACAAACCATAATAACTAGTGCCACGCAAATACCTAAAAACCCGCCTCACTGTTGTCTAGTTCTGTTTCCCTGGTTTTGACATAAATCTGCTCAATACTCACACTGCATGTGTAATGTCTAGTCTAGTACAGACCATTGCATACATTAGCCTACCAACTACACTTGCATATGGAACATGGGACATGTCCTATTCCTCTTCTTGTGTCTTGTGACACTGTTCAATAGATAAATTTACACCAACAGGAATAAGAACCTTCACCGGTTTACTATCCTTCATATTAAACCTCTGTAGTATTGTCTCGACATACTTCCTCTGGTTTAAATAGAGCTTCCTCTTTGCCTGATCTCTTTTAATTTCCATGCCAAAAATATAGTTTGCAGCACCAAGATCTTTCATGTCGAATTTGGAGGACAATTAGGTCTTCAAATCCTGGATAATTTATTTGTCATTTCCAACCAGCAACATATCATCCACATGCAATACCAGATAAATAACACGGTCACCAATTAATTTAAAATATACACAGTGATCTTCTTTCCTTCTGGTGAAGCCAAGTCCCCATATAAATGTATCAAATTTCTAATACCACATCCTTGGTGACTGTTCTAACCCATAGAAAGAATTCTTTAACTTGCACACCAGTTCATTCTTACCCTTCACCACAAATCCTTCAGGTTGCTTCATGTAGATCTCCTCTTCCATATCCCCATGAAGAAATGTTGTCTTCACATCCATTTTTTCTACCTCAAAATCAAAAGTAGCAGCAACAGATAAAATTAATCTAATAGAAGCTACCTTAGCAATAGAGAAAAAATATCACCAAAATCAATTCCCAGCACCTAGGAATAACCTATTTCTCCACCTTTCCTTCTACATTTGTCTTGTTCTTGAACACCCATTTGATACCAATGGTTTTCCTTCTAGCTAGAAACTCCACCAGATCGCTGTAGAGCCTCTACTTTACACCTACTTGTCTACCATCTCCCTCAGTTTTTCCTCAGCTTTTCTTCACTTTTGCCTCATTTTCACTGTAAAACCACCCAGATCATTACATTAGGTGTCATTAAGCATGATCAAGTGAGTTTTGCTAATGGGTGACTGTTTTGTTTAGATTTTGACATACTTGCAGGAATTCCGCAGCTGTCTGGCAATCCCGCAGCCATTCAGCGATTCCGTAGCCATCTGATGATCCCGCAGCCTTTTTGTTAAACTCAAGGTTCCACGTGTCAGTTTGCCAAATGAGCCACATGGGCACTTAGGTATCAACGTGCTCGAGGTTCCTGTGCCATTTTTTCAGCCATTCACGTCATCTATACCTCCGGTCAAAATTGGTCAAGTTACGGTCAAATAAAGGCAGCTTAACGGTGATTGTAAGCTGTTAGGTCACGTCAGCTCAAACGGTGACTTGTCCGCGATTTGCAGGTGGTAGGGGACATGATCCAACACTGGATTCATTGCCCATGACGACAGAACCTCCAGCTCATCCACGCAGCCTTATGATGTGTCAATGAACCTTAAATACACATTACAGTTAGTTGTTTTTCAGTTATTAGCTGTACGTGTTAGGCCATCCTTCAGATGCCTATATATACTTGCGTCTGCGTACGCTTATTTTACTTTTTAGCTACTGTACTTTCTGAACTTGTGATAATTTTAAGAGCATTTGTAAACTCTGTTTTTATAGTGCTGTTCTAGCACTCTGTTTTGTACATTTCTGCAAATGGAGCAATAGAAACAGTGTTGTTTTGAAGCTTTCAGTTCCTTAAGTCTTCTTGTGGCTGAATGAATGGAGGGCCCCTGTTCATGTTATCCTCTGTAAAGTATTTTATGTTCAACATTTCTTTATTTTCTCATTCAGCATTTCTTTAAACATGTATAGTTTGATTTATTTGATTTCTTTTCTCTCAAGCTGATCAGTATTATTTCCTTGCAGGTTTTTAGCCCGGGATTTGTTTTTATGTTTGTGTATTTTCTTTACAAACTAATGGTATTTGAAGTTGACAGGTTCAAGTTGCTGCCTTTGTTTTTATAGCTGATTTTTAGTCTTATTTCTCAAAGTTCTGCTAACACATGAATGATCTTTTATCATAAATTGTTATCTTTTAAGGATCAGAATACCACTAACTTGCAGTTGGCTTTGAGTGCTTTTTAGACTAATCTTTCACTACTTTCTAATCATACTTTGCATAGTACATATGGCAGAAGTAGAGAGTTAGAAAGAGCAAAATGTTATCACTAGTCTTTAAAGTAGATTTTTCTCATTTTTAATCACTTTTCTAACTCAACTTGAGCTACTTCCTAATCGTGCTTTACACAGCACTATGTGTTTGAAGCAGGGAGTTAGGGAGAGATAATCATTATCTTTGGTTTTAAAAGTGACTTTCTTTTCTTTTATTTGCAGCAGCATGAATGGTGTCTAGTGCCATTGGAAGTGGTTCTTTGCTTTCAAGTTATTTCAAGTTATTTATTTCTTTCAAGCATTTCCTTTCAAGCAAGTAGTTAGAGATCACTAATCACACACTATCACTCATCTGTTTATAAATCACCACTCCATCTTAGGAAGATAAATTAACCACAAACAACACCCCCAACGATAAAAAAACTCTAAGAGGTTGCTTAAGTACATATAGTACACCTTCACTTCATCAGCTTACGAGCCCTGGGTTGACAATTAATACTAGCAATTTAGATAACACTAAATTGACTAAACATTTTGGCGCCGTTGCCGGGGAAGTGAAATTAAGTAACCATATTCTTAGAAAAAAAAAACATAAAATTTCAAGAAAAGAAGTTAATAGCCTATCTAAGTATGCTCTCCTCTTGCACTTCAAAGTGATCTGGAGGATCAGAAAGGAGAAAGTTATTGATTTAATAGTTTCTTGAGTATGCTCTCTTCTTGCACCTAGCGTGACCTGGAAGATCAGAAAAAGAACTATTAACTTGACTTGAAGATAAAATAAAAAAATGACATGCATAGAGCTAGAGATTCTAGGGGAAGGTTTTTAGCTAGAGCTCGATGTTCAATTTTTACAAGTCCATCTGCTTCAAGAGATAGACAAGAGACACCTCCCTTATCTCCAACTGAAACTCCTAGTCCTAGAATTCCTGGAATTCAAGAGCCAAGAGTTGACTCTCCTACACCTTCTATTGAGTTAGAACCAGGAAGAGACTCTTCTCTTTCTCCTACAGGAAAACCAATTGTAATTGAGGAAATAGACTCACCTGAAGAAGAAGGAGAAATCTCTTCTCATTCACCCTTTGTAGAGGAACCAGAAGATTTTGAAATCCCTAGGAGAATCATCATGGCAGAGGAAGAAGGAGGTGGTAGAGGTAGAGGTAGAGGAGGAGGAGGAAATAACAATAATAATGGAGGAGGTAGAGGTCCCATTGGAGGAAATAGAGATGGGGATAACTCATTTGGGTTTCCCATTGTTAATGAGGATTCCCGAGCCACCATGAAAAACATATCACCATCCGTCCTCCCAAATTTTCATGGGTTAAGAACTGAGGACCCTGAAACATTCTTGTTTGAATTTGAAGTTGTGTGTCAAACCTATGACTATCTGGATGATACTCAGAAACTCAAGCTGTTCCCATCAACATTAAAAGATCAAGCTTTAAAATGGTTCATGGGGTTACTTACTCAATCCATTAGGACTTGGGATGAAATGAAACAAACCTTTTTGGATAGGTATTTGGACTATTGTATGCCTACTAATCACAAGGACGAGGTTTTTAAAATGATGCAAAAACAAGATGAGAGCTTAGAAGATTTACTTGAGAGATTTCAATATAACTTAAAAAGAGCAAAAATGAGTACCTTGGATGAAGAGACCTTAAAAGCCCTCTTATTAAAAGCCATTAGGGATGAATGGATAGATATCTTAAACATGATGGGGAAAGGGGATATTTCTCAACTTTCTCTCAATGATATAGCAGAACTTTGTATCCATCTCTCAAGGGGCAAATCAAAAAATCAAAAAGGGCCTAGAGATCCTTCTCTCCTTAGGGCAAATAAATCTGCAACAGGATCAGTGAGTAGGGCTGAAATCGGTAATATGCTTGATGAATTTAAAACTGACATCTTAGGGAGTCTTAGTGAACAAATTGATACCCTTAAGATTCAAAATAAACAAAAAGCAGAAGCTGAGGCTATGACTATCTTTTTCCCGAAGTGTAGAAAGAAGCATGCTTTAAGGGAATGTCCCTTGGAAGCACAAGTTGTGGAAACATGTGTAATTTGCTCAGAAACCCATGAGACCAAGGATTGTCCTTCAATCCCTGGGCTCAAATCAGTCTTTCAAGAAGATCCAAGTACGCTTGAATCTCTTTATTTTATTGCAAGGAGACCTTGGCAAGGACAACAGAATCAAGGGTTTAACAACTCTATGAATTCTCAATCCCAACCAAATTGGAACCCTTGGCAACAACCTTGGCCTCAACCACAAAATGCTTTTCAAGCATGGTTGCAAAGCATGCAAAATCCTTATGCGAGATTTGCTCAATTCTATCAATATCCTCCATCATTTCAGAATCAGCAAGCTCCCCAACTTCCAAATCAAGGTCAACAATTATCATTGCCATACCCTCAACAACAACAACCTCCTCCACAAAATCAAAATTCTCAACTCTCCCAGCAGAAGCCAAATCAACTTCCCTCTCAGCCATTACCCAATCCAAATAATAGGAATCCTCAAAATGCTTATGTGATGGAAGGTCAACCATTCCCTACCTATATGGTTGTTCCTCTCAATGAAGTACAACTCAGATCAGGTAGAATCCTAGATCAACCTTCTACAAGTGTTCAACAGCCAAGCATTTTTGAGGAAGAATATCTTAAAGCTAATGAGGGTTCTGAAGCATCCCTTCAAAATCCAAACATTCAAGAAAAAGAAAAAGAATCAACTCCCTTAGTTGAGCAACCTACATCTTCAACTACACCGCCTTTCCCTGAAAGGTTACAAATTGACCAGGGGGTGGAAAAACAAATTTAGTTGCCTGACTACAACTTTCTAGATGAATTGAAAAATGTCTGTATCAAGATTCCCTTGTTAACAACCATTAAGGAAATTCCCATCCTAGCAAAGACAATAAAGGAGTTGAGTTTGAAAAAAACAGGAAAGAAAACCAGAGATACGAAAAGGATACATCTAGTTGGAAAAATTGCAGACATTATGATGGGTAAGATTACCATGCAAAAGTATGTGGATCCCGGTAGCCCTATTGTTAAAACTCATATTAATGGGGTTGAAATCCCAAATACCTTGATTGACTTAGGAGCCGCTATCAACATCATGAGTAGACAGACCATGGATCAGTTAAAGCTTCCTAACCTTCTCTTTACACCTACTTTGCTGCAACTTGCAGATAGATCAATCATCAAACCTGATGGTGTATTGGAAGATATTCCAGTCTCACTAGACTCTTGGGAGTATCCAGTTGATTTTATGATTTTAACCCCCAAGAACAATCTAGGAGGACATCCTCTTATTTTAGGAAGACCTTGGCTGGCCACAGCTGATGCTTTTATAAGTTGTAGGTCTGGGGACATGTATATATCAGATGGTAATTCTACCAAGAAATTCAACTTGTATCCTCCCGCAAAGGCAATAACAGAAATAGGAGAAGATGAGTGGATCGATGATGAGGATACTCTTCAACCTGTTCTAACCATCTCTGAGATTAGTGAGGACAGTCAAATTCTAAATACATTAGAAAATTTTGAGACACCTTTAGAATATGACTCTACACAGTTTCAGTTAGATGCAGACATTGAATATCTCTCCTCTAGACAGATGTCTCTCTTCTCAATGGAAGAGTTTGGTAGTTCTACAGTTGAAATCTTTCCAGGAAAAACATTAAACATTAACAAGAACTTGGAAAGACCACAACAAGAAGAATTAACTAAACTGTTGCAAAAACATTCCACTGCCTTTGCATGGGAATACACTGACATGAAAGGAATCGACCCTAAGACTTGTATTCATCACATTTATATTGAAGAAAACAGCAGACCTATTAGGCAGCCACAAAGACGGATGAATCCAAATCTTAGGGAAATTGTGAAAGAAGAACTTCAGAAATTGCTCAAGGTAAACTTCATTTACCCCATTTCAGATAGCCAATGGGTTTCTCCCTTGGTTATAGTGCCCAAAAAGAATGGTAAATGGAGAGTTTGCATTGATTATCGAGAATTGAACAAGGCAACCTTAAAGGATCATTTCCCTCTACCTTTTATTGATCAGGTACTAGACACTTTAGCAGGTAAAAAGTATTTCTCATTCTTGGATGGTTTTAGTGGTTACAACCAGATTCAGGTAGCACTTGAAGATCAAGACAAAACCACATTTACTTGTCCTTGGGGAACTTTTGCCTACCGAGTACTCCCTTTTGGATTGTGCAATGCACCCGCTACATTTCAAAGGGCTGTACTAGGAATCTTTTCAGATCTGATTCATGATTGTGTAGAGGTATACATGGACGATTTCACAGTTTATGGTAATACATTTGAAGAAGCTTTGGCAAATTTGGAAAAAGTACTGGTAAGATGTAAGGAAACAAATCTTTCTTTAAGTCATGAAAAGTGTTTTATGATGTTTACTGAAGGGATTGTTTTAGGACATCATATTTCAGGAGATGGAATCAAAGTTGATAGATCTAAAGTCGAAGTCATCTCTAAGTTACCTGTTCCAAATTGCCAAAGAGATGTTAGAAGTTTTCTTGGGTTTACTGGTTATTACAGAAGATTTATTGAAAACTTCACTAAGATAGCATCCCCTCTTTTCAAACTCCTTACTAAAGATTGTGAATTTAAGTGGGATCCTGAATGTCAATCTGCCTTTGAAGCTTTAAAGATTAGAATATCTGAAGCACCCATTCTAAGGGGTCCAAATTGGAAACTCCCTTTCCACATTTCTACTGATGCTTCAGATACAGCTTTAGGAGCTGTTTTGGGACAAAAGGATTTGATCCCTTATGCCATTTATTACACAAGTAAGAATTTGACTCCTACTGAGTTAAATTACACTGTTACTGAAAAGGAATTTCTAGCCGTTGTTCATGCGATAAACAAGTTTAGACATTATATAACCGGCTATGAAACCTTTGTCCACACTGATCACTCTGCCATTAGATACCTCATGAACAAACCAGTCACTAATGGTAGAGTTACAAGATGGCTTTTGCTTTTACAAGAATTCAACATAACTGTGTTAGATCGACCAGGTAAACAGAACACAGTAGCTGATTTCTTGTCTAGAATCCAAAACACTAATGAGGATTCTCCTGTAGAGGATAAATTTCCATATGAGTATTTGTTTGCAGTAACTACCAAAACTCCTTGGTATGCTGATATTGCTAATTATTTAGTTACTGGAAAGCTACCTTTACATTTATTTCCTAATGAGAAAAGGAAAATCATTCAGGAGAGTTCACATTATTCTTGGATTTCTAATGAATTGTTCAGAACAGGGCCAGATTGTATGATCAAAAGGTGTGTACGAGAGGATGAAATGCCTGACATCCTTAAGGCATGTCATGACGAACCTTGTGGCGGACACTTTGCTGATAAGAGGACAGCCTATAAAATCCTTTCTTTAGGATATTATTGGCCTTCTCTCTTTAAGGATGCAAAGCAATATGTTAGAAGGTGTGACAGTTGTCAGAGAGTTGGGAGACCAACTCTTTCAAATGAAATGCCACTACAGCCACAGGTATGCATCGAACCCTTCGAGAAATGGGCTCTAGATTTTGTTGGACCAATTAATCCGCCATCCAAGCAAAAGAGATATATATTGATTTGTACTGATTATGTTACTAAGTGGGTAGAAGCTAAAGCATTGACTTCTGCTACTGAAAATTCAGTTGTTCAATTTCTTTTTGAGGATATTTTCACTCGTTTTGGTGTCCCAAGAGAAATTGTAATAGATCAGGGGAGCCAATTTACATCAAGGATGATGGAGAAGCTGATGGAGGAGTATAAGATCAAGCATAGAACATCTACTCCATACCATCCGCAAGCGAATGGTCAAGTAGAATCTACAAATAAAGTTCTTGAAAGCATCATCACAAAGACTGTTCATCTTCATAGAAGAGATTGGGCGGAAAGGCTTCCTAAAGCCTTATGGGCCTATAGAACTACATGGAGGAACACCACAGGACATTCTCCCTATGAACTTGTTTATGGGAAGGAAGTCCTGTTCCCCATTGAGTTCCAAATCAAGACCTTCAAGACAGCAGTTCAATTGGGGATGAGCTTATCAGAAGCCCAGAAGCACAGAATGGACCAGTTAAATGAACTAGATGAAATGAGACAAGATGCAATTCTAAGGACCGATCTAGTTCAGCACCAAAGAATCAAATGGCATGATCAACATATCAAAGAAAAGAAGTTTCAAAAGGGTGATTGGGCACTCTTGTTTGATTCCAAATTTAAGGACTTCAAAGGAAAATTTCAAACTCATTGGCTTGGGCCATATGAGATTGATGAAGTCTTTAATAATGGAGCAGTTAGAATGAAGACTATTGATGAACTTCAAACTCCCTTTATTGTGAATGGCCACCGGTTGAAAGTTTACCACAAGCCACTCTCAAAAGAGGAGTTTGTTAAGTTGTTCCAAGGCGATTCTGAAATGAGGATGGTGGAGAAGAATTCTTCTCCTCCATCAGCCTAATCTCTGTTTCTTTCAATTTCAATAAAAAAAAAAAGAAAAAAAAAGAATAAATGTATGAGCCTGAAAACCAATCTCTGATTGGCAGTCTCATGCAGAAAACCTGAGGTGAAAATCAGGGTCACCTGACACCTCATGTTTTCCAAAAAAAAAAAATCTCTCTCTCTTTCATCTCATTTCGCCATTTCATCCATTCCATTTCACCATCTTATTCCATCTAACCATTCTCACTTCACCTCACTGCTTTCCACCCATTCATCCATTCATTCCATTTCATTTCATTAATAAAGGTTTTTTTTTAGGCAACTAAGATTATTTTGTGCAGCTGGAGGACACCATTGCAGTTCCCGCAGCTATTTGGCAATTCTGCAGCCGTTTAGCCTTTCCGCAGCCCTCTACACCTGCACAAAGAAACACAGTCTGTTTGAGAAATTTTTACAGTTCAAAAATCATCAATAACAAGGAGGAAAGAGTCATGTAACAGCAATAAGTTGACAAAGGGTTAGTGGCAAATCATCAAAAGGCAAACCAAACGTGGATCTGAGGTATGTTTTAAATCTTAAACTTACAGTTATTTCATTACGCAAAGTTTTCTGGGTTATGTCTTTTTGCCACTAATTGTAATGATTACCCATTTTCCCTACCATGCGACCATATATCCACGTATCTCTCAAGTCTATCAGTCCTTGATTACCACGATTTTGAAAATCACTTACGGCTGCTTCTGTCATTAAGGCTTTCGTACCCTAGTGACGTAGCCTAATGTACTACGACTCTCTAAGTCCTTACCCCGCAGCCATGTGTAAACCTACAGCCGAAATCTAAGGATCTAGCCGTTTCCATTCATTATTTCGAAACCTTCCTACGCTCATAACACTCCATTTCACGCTGTTCCATTCTCTCATTTCCTTCATTCCGTTCCACTCACTACGTTGCCTCCATAAACCATACTCTGTTTTTTCCTCTCTGCTAATTCTGAGAAACAGTGAATACATATAACCAGTGAACGTATGTTACAGTTGTATTACGACTGCTAAGCCACCGTTCCACTGTGTTAAAGCTGTTAATCCACCATTTCACGATGTTCAAGCCGTGAATTCACTGTGTCTAAGGCTATTGCTGAAACCATACAACCTCTTTTCCACAAAATTCTGAACAGAGCCGAGAATTTACTGTGTAAAGCCACCATTGAAGTCGTATTTTAGAACAGAGCCGTAGAGTCAATGGGGAAACTTTTAAGGGCTGAACCAGAAGGTTCAAAATTCCTGGAAGCATATCCTCAAGTTAAGGAGGCGTTGCAGAAAGCCAACTGGCTACAGTGCATCAAGAAATTTAAAGGCTACCACAAGGAGGTTACAAAGGCCTTTGCAAGGTCATTCAGAGATAAAGACAGTCAAGTGGAGGTGGGTGATTTAACGTTTGCAGTCAGTGAGGGCAGCATAGCACAAGCTACATCTCTCCCACAAACCGGAGAAAGGTGGTTTAAAAACCGGTCAGTTCAAGATCAACAATGGAAGCAGATTTTAAAAAACCCAGGTATGGATACCAGTGTCTTCACAAAAGGAATTCCTGTCACTTATGTTAAGGAAGAATGGAAAATTTTACTGTTGTTAGTGCAAAAATTTTTCACTTGTGAAGGGAGATTTGGGGTCTTATATGTTTATCATGGTAAAGTTATGCTGCAATTTCAAGGAGAACATGATATAAATCTTCCCTACTTTCTATTCCAAAGCCTTAGAAAAATGTGTTCCATGGCCCAAAGGAATCCACGAAACATTGAAGAACATCTCTGTCATCATAGTCTTGTTAAGATGTTAGTGGAGGAACAATTAAAAGCAAAACGAGGCACCTGGGAGAAATTCCTTATGAGAAATCATTTTGAAGAAGCTGGAGAAACCTCTGTGCCTAGAAAAAGTAGAAGAAAAAGAAAAGAGGATACCCCTGAAACTGATATCTTAGAGGGAACTGTCCAAGGACAGATTGAAGAGGAAACTGAAGTACATCATTCTGAACATGAGATTGAGCCTGAACCTACTGTGGACAGTGATCCAATAGCTCAAGGGATTATCACACAAACCCTCTCAGAACTTGCCCAAGAAGCTGCCCAGAAGAGAAAAGAAGATAGGAAGAAACAAAAGCAAGACAAGGGAAAATCCATAGTTCAAGAAACTTATCAGACTCCAGAGAATTCTAGTGAGGAAGATAGTCAGCCCTTAGCACAAAGGTTGGCCAAACTCCATGAAAAAACTGCCCTTTCCAAGAAAGTAAAAGTGCAGAAACCAAGGAAAAAGGCACAAAAAGAAACACAGAGTGTTGCCACTGTAAGAAGGAGCAGCAGATTGCAGAATAAAGGGAGAGCCACAAGGACACTTTTCATTGATCTAAGCACACCTGAGAAGGGTGCTATAAAATCAGACCTTGAGGATAGTCCACAACGTGATGCAGCTACTCCTCCAAGGGAGGACAGTGCATTTTAGCCGGAGTTTGAAACTGAAATTGAGCATGAACACAGTCCAAGGAAGTCACCAATGGTTGACCCAGCTTAGCAAGAGGTGTACAACTATTTTGAAACATTGGAGCAGAACACTGCTGGCCCAAGTAATATCATACCTTATGAGCAGCAAATAGACATACTCAAACAAGAGATCTATGAACTTGAGGTGCTAAATCGCCACATTAAGCAGGAAAATGAAAAAATGAAGCAGCAAGCTGATATTGACAAAATGGTCCAAGATAACACCATGCTTCACATGGGCATGTGGCAGAAGAAAAACAGGAGACTCAAGAAGAAATGTAGAAGGCTAAACAAAGCCTTAATCAATTTGAAATTCAGATGCATGTTCAAGAGACCAAAAGTCAATGTCTCCACACAGAGGAAGAAGAGGAGATTGGATGTCTTAGCAGAGGCATCCCAGCAGGTGGATTGAGCTGTGTTTTCATTGCATGAGGACATGCAATACCCTCGTAGTGGGGGTATGTAGAGCCTCTACTTTACACCTACTTGTCTACCATTTCCCTCAGTTTTTCCTCAGCTTTTCTTCACTTTTGCCTCATTTTCACTGTAAAACCACCCAGATCATTACATTAGGTGTCATTAAGCATGATCAAGTGAGTTTTGCTAATGGGTGACTGTTTTGTTTAGATTTTGACATACTTGCAGGAATTTCGCAGCTGTCTGGCAATCCCGCAGCCATTCAGCGATTCCGCAGCCATCTGATGATCCCGCAGCCTTTTTGTTAAACTAAAGGTTCCACGTGTCAGTTTGCCAAATAAGCCACATGGGCACTTAGGTATCAACGTGCTCGAGGTTCCTGTGCCATTTTTTCAGCCATTCACGTCATCTGTACCTCCGGCCAAAACTGGTCAAGTTACGGTCAAATAAAGACAACTTAACGGTGATTGTAAGCTGTTAGGTCACGTCAGTTCAAACGGTGACTTGTCCGCGTTTTGCAGGTGGTAGGGGACATGATCCAACACTGGATTCATTGCCCATGACGACAGAACCTCCAGCTCATCCACGCAGCCTTATGATGTGTCAATGAACCTTAAATACACATTACAGTTAGTTGTTTTTCAGTTATTAGCTGTACATGTTAGGCCATCCTTCAGATGCCTATATATACTTGCGTCTGCGTACGCTTATTTTACTTTTTAGCTGCTGTACTTTCTGAACTTGTGATAATTTTAAGAGAATTTGTAAACTCTGTTTTTATAGTGCTGTTCTAGCACTCTGTTTTGTACATTTCTGCAAATGGAGCAATAGAAACAGTGCTGTTTTGAAGCTTTCAGTTCCTTAAGTCTTCTTGTGGCTGAATGAATGGAGGGCCCCTACTCATGTTAGCCTCTGTAAAGTATTTTATGTTCAGCATTTCTTTATTTTCTCATTCAGCATTTCTTTAAACATGTATAGTTTGATTTATTTGATTTCTTTTCTCTCAAGCTGATCAGTATTATTTCCTTGCAGGTTTTTAGCCCGGGATTTGTTTTTATGTTTGTGTATTTTCTTTACAAACTAATGGTATTTGAAGTTGACAGGTTCAAGTTGCTGCCTTTGTTTTTATAGCTGATTTTTAGTCTTATTTCTCAAAGTTCTGCTAACACATGAATGATCTTTTATCATAAATTGTTATCTTTTAAGGATCAGAATACCACTAACTTGCAGTTGGCTTTGAGTGCTTTTTAGACTAATCTTTCACTACTTTCTAATCATACTTTGCATAGTACATATGGCAGAAGTAGAGAGTTAGAAAGAGCAAAACGTTATCACTAGTCTTTAAAGTAGATTTTTCTCATTTTTAATCACTTTTCTAACTCAACTTGAGCTACTTCCTAATCGTGCTTTACACAACACTATGTGTTTGAAGCAGGGAGTTAGGGAGAGATAATCATTATCTTTGGTTTTAAAAGTGACTTTCTTTTCTTTTATTTGCAGCAGCATGAATGGTGTCTAGTGCCATTGGAAGTGGTTCTTTGCTTTCAAGTTATTTCAAGTTATTTATTTCTTTCAAGCATTTCCTTTCAAGCAAGTAGTTAGAGATCACTAATCACACACTATCACTCATCTGTTTATAAATCACCACTCCATCTTAGGAAGATAAATTAACCACAAACAACACCCCCAACGATAAAAAAACTCTAAGAGGTTGCTTAAGTACATATAGTACACCTTCACTTCATCAGCTTACGAGCCCCGGGTTGACAATTAATACTAGCAATTTAGATAACACTAAATTGACTAAACAATCGCAAGCCTTATTTTTGTGCAAAGATGCCATTTCATCAACCATGGCCTCTTTCCAGAGTTTGCCATCCTTTGAATCTATTGCTTCCTTCACAGTTCTGGGATCATCATCAGTAATAGATAAAGAAAAATTTGAACAAAAAGTAGATGGACTATACCTTACTAGTGGCCTTCTTTCTCGAACTGATCTTCTCACACCTGAAGTTTGTGGCTCTTCATCTTCTAATCCCTCTTCTACTGTAGAGTCTAATTCTTGCTCCTTAAGCTCAAACTCTATCTTCTCAAGTTCCTTTGGTTGGAATTCATGTTTAATAACATCTTTCACCTCTCTGAACACCACATCTCGGCTGTACACAACCTTCCTTCTTACTGGGTTCCAAAGCTTATAACCCTTTAAACCATCCTTATACCCAATAAAGATGCACTTTTCATATTTACTATCCAACTCAGTTCTTTTCTCCATTGGAACATCTACATATGCATCGCATCCAAATACCCTCAGATGTGAAAGAGAGGGGTTTTTACTAGTCCATACCTCTTGTAAAGTCTTATCCTCTAACATTGATGAAGGTGATTTGTTGACTAGGTAACATGTTGTCTCCACCGCCTCTACCCATAATTCCTGTCCTAACCCGACACCACTAAGAATGCTTCTTGCCCTTCCCATCAACGTCTTGTTCATTCTTTGTACAACTCCATTTTTCTCAGGTGTGTATGGAGTAGTCTTTTGCCGTTCTATACCACACTTCTTACAGAATTCTTCAAATTCCTTGTTGCAAAACTCTCCATCGTTATTTGACCTCAACATATTTATCTTCTCTATTTGGTCTTCCACCAAAGCCTTAAATTCTTTAAACCTATCAAAGACTTTAGATTTCTTCTTAAGGAAATATATCCATGTATTCCTTGAGAAGTCATCTATAAATGATACATAGTACATAGACTTACCTAGTGATGGAATCTTCACAGGTCCAAACATATCACTATGCATAAGCTCTAATATCTGCTTCACCCTCTTACCACTAGAGGGGAAACTCACCCGATTCTGCTTCCCATATACACAATTTTCACATAAATAAAAATCCAGAGAGCTATTACTCATACCTTCTACCATACCTTTACCATGAAGTATTTGAAGGCCCTTCTCTCCAATATGTCCAAGCCTTTGATGCCACAACATGGTCTTTTCTCCAAAGACCACTAGATTTTCCGCTCCACTTTTAGGAACCACAAAACTATTGCACCCATAAAAAATAGTGCTACCTTGCATCCTCTACAAAGTTCCAATCCAAACTCCCCACATCAATACCAATGCTCCCCGAATCATCTTGCAAGTATCCTTATCGAACATTGTTTTTACACTTGCATCATCCAAATTGCTTAAAAATATCAGATCTCTGGCCAATGCGAGAATATGAAAAACACTCGGAAGTGTTCTAACCCTTCCACCTTGCAACTTCGACTTTACTTTTCCATGACCAACGATTCTAGCCTTCCTGTCATCACCTAAGAAGACATCACCACCATCATATTTCTCATACTCGCAGAATGACTCTCAATGGGGAGTGAAGTGAAAGGATGCACTTGAGTCAATCAATCATGCCTCATGATCTACATGTGTACTTGAAGAAGCCAAATACAAATCCCCACCTTGATCTGAGGTGGCTTTCGCCTTTGTAGAAGGAGCATCATTAGATCCCTTTCCTTTGTTAGGAGCTTTAGATTTATAGTCCCTTTTGTAGTGTCGTTCCTTTTCACATTTCCAGCAAACCACCTTTGCAAGTTTTACTGGAGATTTAGATCTCCCTCTAGATTTAGATCTCCCACTCAATGACTTATTTTTGTTTCCGTTCTGGGACCGTCCTCATACAGACAAGGCATCGCCATTCTGGCTGTCCATATTTTTCCATCTCATCTCCTCCATTAGCAATGATGAGACTATTTCATCAAACTGCAAGGCAGTTGCATTGCTACCTATTGCAATAAGTAGACTATCCCACGAATCTAGTAGAGAACACAACAAACTGATGCACTTATCTTCATATGAAATTTTAATATCAACAGATAATAATTGACTTACCACAGTATTAAATGCATTCAGATGCTCTGTCACCGAGTCTCCATCTTTCATCCTCAAGTTATACAACTTTTTCCATGGGAACAGTTTATTCACCAAAGACTTAGATTGGTACAAAGTCCCTAACTTGTCCCATAAATCCTTAGCCATAGCTTCCCTTGATACATTCAACAATATTGAATTTGAGACACACAGTCATATTGCTCTCTTTGCCTTCCGATCCAACTTCTTCCATTCTTCACAGGACACTCCCATTGGTTTAAGACCCGGATATACTGCGATCCACTAATCTTTATCCACCAATATATCCTCCATCTTGAGTTTCCACAACTTAAAATTCTGACCATTAAATTTATTTATCTCTATCTTTCCATTGCTCACCATCTTCTTTCACCACCAGAATCGATCTCACAGATCTCCCACTAAACAAGGTCTACCATAGGCCCGAGCAAAACCCCTCAGCAACAAAGGCTTCCCCTTGAAGCCAAAAAAACTCTAATATCAAATGTGGGTTTTAACCCCATACATAAATTACTTGCATACGAATTCTAAAACATAGAAAATAAACAATGCAAGAGCATAACACATAAAACACATACATAGAGTTTTTCCCTTGGATCTCGAAACTGGGACTACCAGCTTGATTTTTCATTATTTTCCTTTCAATGTTACAATACAAATTTATACATGTCGAAGCATCCAATACCATGGAATGAAAACCAACGCATCCAAACCATGGACCGAAAACCATCGCGTCCAAAACCATGTGCAAAAACCATGCACAAAACCATAGGTAGGTCCACCCAACCTAATATCAGGTCCAATAAATTTTTCCCTGGGGCACTGCCTTGGACCCCGTAGAGGGGGGCTACCTACCCCCCTCAAACCCTATGTGACCCCCCCGTTGCATAGTTCACACAACGAAGGGGGGGTTTCGCCCCCTCCTCTAACCCCGCCCTACACTACATGAGCTAGTCGGGGAAAGAATATAACACAACCCAACATTTAGTGGACTACTAGATTTGGCCAAATTGCCAAATAAGCCTCTAACCCTGTCCATGCCACTATCTAAACTATTAAAAAATCTATTTTTTGGTTCTTTTGTTTACCAATTGCTGGTGCACTGCCCTATTAGTTCCTTCACCCATATGACGCAGAGTTACGACAAAGTTCCAATGAGCTTGGGGTTTGAACGAGCTTGGGGCATTACCAAGTTTTGTTCTCCACCAACCACACTAGGACCTGAATAACTGTAAATTAATTCAAATGGGAAAATTCATCGAGACATGACCCCTTAACATGAATTTCAATGTATATCAGGAGGTCGAAGGTTAGAGGTTGGCCCCAATTTACTAAAACATGATCCCCTGAAATGAATTTCAATGTAGATCAGGAGGTTGAAGGTCAGAGGATGGCCCCAACATTTGTCCCTGACTATCATAGATGCCCAACTAGCATGCAGTCCTACCACATCATCTTGTTGATCTCATCCTTAGGTCATTTGTACCATGTGGTGGCTCCTAATGGTGACATGTGTTCGTGTCACTCAAATTTGACCCACTTGGCCACGTGAAAATGCCAAAAATTAAAGGCATGTGTCCTATGGTCCATACTTCCACATCACCTATGCTTACATCATCTTGACATCATCTGTCACCATTGTTCCACCTGTGCTTACTCGTCGTATCTGTCAAGTAATACAATCACGTCATGTGTCTTCTTTTGGTTAGTCCATTTTGTCAACTTGTACGGGTGAAAAGGGGTCCTGTGCCTTGGGCTTTCATTGAATTATTTATAATATAAAAAAGAACTAGAATAGGTCAAGGCTCAAGGTTTAGAGAATTTCCTTTGTTGTGCACCTACACTTGGTCCCAACTTCCCATTTGGCTGAAGGCTCGACTAGGTCCCACATGGTCGGGGGTTAGGGGTCGGAGCTTCTTTCTTTTTTGTGCCATCCCGATTATCCCATCTCCTCACTTTCTCCAATGCTTGACTAGGTTTGGGGTCAGGGCATATCTAGGCCCAACACAAAACGTTTCTAACTGGGAACCTTGACTGGTTTGACTATTTTAACCTTTTTAGGTGTATAATTTTGACTTGTAATAATGCTTGATCCATGAATCCTTTTCCAATCTTCAATATACCGTTGGAAAGATATTTTAGATCTCTATCCATCTAAGAACTTTCCAAGTGAGCTTGATATGATATGTGATACTAAAAATGACTCAAAAGTCTATTTATCAATTTGCTTGCAACGATATTTTCCTTATCCATCAGTTTTTGATGAATGACAACTTAATTCTAACATTCTCCCCCTTTGGCATAGATGGCAAAACCTAAAACACTCGTAAAACCAAAGGTTACTCTCTTATTTCTCTTTATTATCTCCTTGTGGATACTTCTCCCCCTTTGACATCAATGGAAAAAGGGACAATATGATACGCCTACAACTAAGCTCGCTTGTCTTGCTAATCTTGTGGACTTGGTAGCTTCCTTTTGATATGCTGAGTGATTGTTGATTGCCTTCTTCTTTCTCTTGAGGAAGATCTAGTGGAGGGAGGTAAGAGGAAATACTCCCAATCTTTGCCTTAAGTACTCTAATTGATCTCTTAGGAGAGGTTTGGTAAATATATTAGATACCTTCTCTTTTGTACTTACTTACTCCAACTTGACAATATAATTGCCTTAAGTACTCAAATTGATATCTTAAGAGAGGTTTGGTAAATATATTAGATACCTTCTCTTTTGTACTTACATAATCCATCTTGACAATATAATTGTAACTTCCTCTCTTAGGAAATGGTACTTAATTGGAATATCCTTTGTCTTTGAATGGAAAACATGGTTCTTAAACTCTTTGATTTCACTTTTATTATGACAGGTGACAGGGATAGAGTAATCAAATAATGTTTGTATATATTGTAAAGTTTGCTTCATCCATAATAGTTGAGTGCAATGAGAAGTTTCTGTTATATATTATGCTTCAGTAGTAGAGAAAGAAATTGAAGCTTGCTTATTACTCAACCATGAAACAAGACATGCACTAAGAAATAAATCACCACCACCAGTGCTCTTTCTGTCATCCATATCACCTGCCCAATAAAAAAAAATACAAATAGTTAGTGAAAAATATTTACCTCTGGGGTACCAAAGTCCATAGTCCATTGTGGCTATAAGATATCTGAAAATCATCTTTGTTGCTAGGAGATGATTCTATCTAGGGGTTGCTTGAAATATTCTTACAATAATGACTCCCTGCATGATGTTTGGTCTTGAGGCTTTAAAATATAAAAGGTTACCAATAATATATCTGTATAAATTTTGATCCATACTCTCGTGGTTCATTAGTCTTGTTGAGCTTAGATCCTATAACCATTAGAGTGCTTACCAAAGATCATCCTTCCATGCAAAATTTCTTCAAAATTCTTTGATATACTTGCTTTGTGAGATAAAAATTCCTTTTGAATATTTTTCAATATGCAAACCAAGGAAATATGAAATTTCTCCAAGCATAGATATCTCAAATTTGGTCTTCATATCGATTGCAGATTCGTAAGTTAGAAAATCTGAATCATTGGAAAAATTAATATAATCAACATAGAAAACCACCACTAACAATTTTCATCGTTATATTTCACATACATGTTACTATTAATTGTGCTTCATTTAAAAGCACACTTTAGAAAATTGTTATCCAACTTAGATTAATAAGCCCGTGGGGCTTGCATAAGACCATACAAGTCCCTTTTCAACTTGACAACATAATCATGCTTATTTAACAACTAAAAACAATACAACTACTCAATGTAAATTTATTCCTTGCTTTGTTTCTTCCCACTCCACCATGTTATGTCAATTTTTTCATAGAGACCCTCTTAATACCAATAAAATTCTTCTGTTCTGGTTTAGGAACAAGCTCCCATGTTTGTTTTTTCTTGATCTGGTCAAGCTCTTCATTCACAACCTTTAACTAGTTATCATCTTATCTATCTTGAGAAAAATCCTTGGTTCCTGTTGACAGTGTTGGACCCACCAACATGTCAGGGGATCTCCCCGATAAGAAGTCCCAATTAGACCTCAAACCATTTGGGGTAGGAGTCCCAGCAGTGGGGCGTATAATAACCTTAATCAAGATTTCACATAGAGGCAAGTAAGATAATTCTGTTGGTAGCAAGGGTGTGACATATGCAGTGAGCCAAGGAAGGTGCATGAGAGGTTCTAACGGACGGGGTTTGAGATGAGTGCGCCCTGTTAATCCCTTACAATTTCCTAAGCTGAAAGGAGATCGCAAAGGGTAACCTCAAACCACTTTAGCTCAGTAGCTAGCTCTACTAAACATGGGAGGGATATCTCAAAGTCTCTTATTAGTGAAATGAATTTAAAGAAAATATGTTTTAGGCTACAGACATATAATTATTTGTGTGTTGGTGAAAATTTAGACTTTAGGGTTTGGAGCGACAATAGGTCTACGCTGTAGGAGTGCAGAAGAAAATATGGAAAGGAGATAGATGTCATAATACCATGGTGTATTTAGAATATTTTCAATGTAGTATAGAAGAGAGAGTGTAGAGGAAACTAATGAGCATAAGAAAACATGATTTCATTAGCTTAGGAAGACATAAACATAACTATGAAAACTAGATAAACAAAGCTTGTGGACAAGAATTTTGTGTATTCCACTGAGAGGAATCCATAGAAAGAAGAGGTATCCTATAGATAAATATGTTTAACTATTAGAAAACAAATAAAATGAAGAACAAACACCATGAACTCATTGGGCTAGAGTTCCTTAAAAATCACTGTAACTGTGTCTGTATTAGCTGAAAAGATGATTACATGCAAGCCTCCTCCACAAAAAGTCCAATCCCTATCTTTGAAAGAGAAATGATACATATATACTCTCTTAGACCACTTTCCCACCTTTAGGAGTCGAATTCCTTGGTGGAGGAACTGACTCCATGATTCTCTCAACCAACAGGTGAGAGTGAGAAGGTGAAACTCAAACACTTCTTGGAGAGTTTGTTTAGGAGTTTGATTCCTTTATGAGGCCTATAAACATCAAAATAACCTATCATGTACATTTATTCATGCCTACATCACCTAGCCTCAAAACAAGTGCCATTACATAAAGAGTCTTAACTTTGACTAAGGCAAACTGGAAACTAGAAATTTTACACAGTGAAATTTACAATTTAAAACAAAAAAAATGGAGAAGCACATTGCTGACTTTGAGTTGATTTTACGGTGCCTTCTTGAGGTCCAAATGCAAATATGAGAGAATGATCAACTAGCCCTTCAAGTCTAGCTTCTAGAAAAGTTTGAATTTATGACAATTAACCATGGGAAGGCCTTCAAAAATCCATTCTTCCAAGGTCACTCCTGGAGCACAACGCTTGTAAAAGAAGGGTCTAGAAAGCTATTGTTTTGCCACTTTTTTCCATTTTTATCAAAAGCTAAGCCACCTATGGAAAATATGAGAAAATGGGTTTTTAGAGGATGGCAAGAGATTTTCAAAAATGTATACTTTTCCTAAAATGGATGCCTGAGAAAGAACCGCGTTGCGCTCCTAGAACTGCTAAATTTCTGAATTTGGCTTGAAAATTGGCAAAAATCCAAAAATGCTCAGAATTTGCTCAAAATTGGCCAAGAGCTGTAAAATTATGTATGTTAAAATTTCATAGATTCTTCAGCAAACATATCTAAGTTTCCTTCATCCTTTTCTTCCTTTTTGGCTTCTTTGAGCTTGTTTTCAAGCTGCTTTACCTTGACATTGGCAGTCATGTTTTGAGCTTGGTAGTGGTGTGCCATATGCCTAAGTAGCTATTTGTCTCTATTTTCCTTCTCTAGAAGCTTCTCCAAGTGTTCATTCACATTGTTGAGCCAATATTCCTTGTCTTGTTTGACCTCAATAGCAATTCTATCCTCTAGGCTTAAGTCTTCATTCAACAAAATGTGTTCTTCTTCTTCTTGTAATGCCTTCTTTAGGCCCTTTGTTCTTGGAATTTTCTTCTTAACTTTCCCTTTTGTTCCTTCAGGATTGTGTGATTCAATGACTACTTTTGCTTTGCCAACCTACTACAATAACTTGGTTTTGTCTTTATCCATGATTAGTTTCTTCGCTTTGAGATGACTATTCTCCTATTCTAGAAATGAAATTATGGACCTTTCTCTCTCCATGTTTACTGTGAGCTCTTTGATCTGATAGTCTTTATATCTAATCATCTGCTGCATGCTTGAAGTTTGATCCTCTGCCTCTAAATGAACTAGCTCAAATTCATGTTTAACCATGTCTTTATCTCGTGCTGCTGATCCCTGTTTTGTTGATGTAGAAGGGTTGACCCCTTTCTCACCATGAGAAGCAAACATATCCCTCATTCCTCTCTTGTACATCTTTGTCACCTCAAGCTTAGGTGCTTTGGTTTTCTCAACTAATTTGATAGAGGACCCCACTTCCATTTGCTATGTTGGAAGGTTAGATGGTTGAGCTGCCACATTAGTTTCATGCCAATTGAGAGCTGTTTCCAAAAATGTTTCCCAAGTCATACCTTTCTCTGCAAGTTGATGAAGGACTATAGTCATGATTAGACTATGATGAAAAATGCCAGGGTACTGCTCCTTGTTCTTCATCTGAATCCTCTCTGACATTTTGGCAATGCTCCTACATAGGTAGTTGCACATATTGAGTGGCTTTTGAGAGGTAAAGTGCATTAGGAGGCGAATATGATAAGCATACAATCTGGAGAATCTTCCTTCCCATGTAAAGAACTTCATGAGAATCTTCATCAAGGGGGCATACTTTTCCAATAAGTACTTGAAAGGCATAACATGAGCATGTTTTTCCCTGTATGGTGTTCTTAAGAAGGGCCTATAATACTCAATATCTAGGCTCACTCCCTTGAACCAATATTCACTAGCAATAAAAAAACTTTCACCCTTCAACTGAGTTGCCACCCAATATGTCAACTGCTCATGAAAACCCACCTCACTCACCCTTTTGTAGAAATCCAAGAAATGTACAACTTCAAAACACTATTTGATAAAGGGATATGAGTTGATTTCACTACAATTTGATGGCTCATATCTGAGGATTTTCCCTCCCTTGTGATTTCTTTTCCTCTCTGGTGAAGATTCTGCTTCCATGATGATAGAAACCCTAACAGTAGAAAAATGAGAAAAACTATGAGATATGAGTGGAAAATGGAGTGATGGGAAGGTGGAATTTGACAAAATCATAAGGGAGGTTTGAAATAGGTGGAAATGAAATATGGAGAGCTAATGAAAATGGGTGGAAAATCAATGGAGGAATGATATGGTTGTGAGAAGGAAAAACAAAGTTTTTAGTGAAAGTGCCCAAACCCCTAGGAATGAACTATGGTTTCACTTTTGAAAACATAGTCACCTTTAAAACTGAAACCTGAGTTGTCTTTTCACTTTCTTGAGTACTGGAACTTTTGAAACATGAAAACCTTATGAATGTGTGGTAACTCACAAATCAATACCAAAGATCTGCTTGTCATGCTCTATTTACTGCTGGATTTATTCATGAAAATGATGGAAATTCAAAACCCTAATGACCTAATGGAGGACCTAAAAATGAATGAAATGACGATGATGCCTATCTTTCCTTTATTATGACACCCTCATAGAAATGTGAGAGGTGACCAGCATGAGCGAATTCTCAAAAGACTGAACTTAATCCTCGAATGACCAAACAGTGATCAAGTTTAACTGTGTAAACCTAGTGACACGACAAAATTTGATTTTGAAACCCCTCACAAGATTAGTAAAATCAAATTTGATCCAGGTGATAGGAACACAAGACTGACACTAACATGCCCCTTGGAAACCTGTGATAACATGGAGTTATCAAGGGAACACACAAGCAAGGATGCATCACAACATGGAAGGAAAATTAGCTAGCAATCCAAAGTGATGGTCAAACCAACAACACATTTCAGAAAGATTCATACATACATACACAGAAATAGCTATACATGCATGCATAAGAAAACAAATACATATATCATTAGAGTAAACAAATAGCTGAAATACAATACAAAATATGCATGAAATGTGCTGGCTCTTGTTATATTAAGAAGCGTAAGTTCCATTCATATAATACATCCATGTCCAACCACTAGTTCTGACAGCGGAATGTTACAACCACAACCACCTGCTCCTCCAAAGAGATGTACTAGCTCTTTGCATTAGAGAAGACAAGGCTCATTACAATACTATCCAAGATCTCTCTAAGATAGTCCTATCAGAAGCTTGGTTGACCAAAAGCCCTTACAATGAGTTATGAGGGACTATTAATAACAAAGGGTGGGGTGACCCTTGACATTCCCCTTTGTGACACTTCATCTACCCTCATAACTCTTCATCTACTCTATGAGTGTTACATCCAACTATCAACACTTGAACTTATACTTGACAAGATGTTACATTACAATGCACATGTACCCATGTGAGACAAAATATGGCTTGAGCAAGCCATGCTAGATATCACTATGACTCAGAAAATTGTTGGAAGACCAATTCTTCGACATCTTCATTATGATTGACAATAGCGAACTGATGCCAAGATCGCTAGTCCATGATGGTGTCATTGTGCTCAAATGTGACATCTTTCTGGAACCTGATCTTGCCTCCATCGCATCCGGGTACACTACTTAGGCTCCTCTGTGCAACTCGTCTAAAAGCATGTGCATCATTGTCTTCAATGCAACTAGACCAACAACATAGTTTTGCATGGTGTCTACACTAATAGACAAGTATGGGCTGGTGGCAATGCGCATAAACTCATCAAAGTATGAGTGAAGCTCTAGTCAGACCTGTGCCTTTTTCTTCAGTTGGTTGAGAGTCCCAATAGATGGGATCACATGTGCACGCACCACAACATCCATACTCTTGAATACACGCGCATGGGAACCCTGTAGACTAGTGATGAGTTGCCGGTGCTCTTCATAGTTCCGGATCTGACTCCAAATGCCTGTCTTCAGCTAGACCTTTTTGGGCTTCATCATCTTAGACAAGTGAAGTGACGCTCCCTTGTATCTCATCATCCACATTTGCATGTAATCAACATCAACATGCACATTTGACAAGATACATGATCTTCTAGCACATCTGTATTTCCATTCATTGAGATGGATGATTGCCTTATTCATGGTACCAAACTTGGAATGCAACGCCCAAATAATTGTGTCAAGGGACAGTACTTCATCTAGTATTGCCTTCTTCAGTTCTACTCGGGTGGATGTTGTCACCAACTCTCCTCCTTGCTTGGTCGTCTGTAGCTCCTTAGCCATTCACTCATTCTCAACTATCAGAAAGCAAACACTTGAGTTGGTGGCTTTGGCATATTCTCTAGTGGGATCGGCCAAGGCTGCTAGATGTTTGCGCACGTCAGACACAATCGCTCGTTCCTCATACTGCGTAGGAGATGTATGATCTTCCGAATTTGACACTCTACGATATTGTACAACTCTATGTTGAGACTCGTTGAAAGAGATGTTGTGTATCTCTCCTTCCAGCGGATCTCCAAGGATCTCAGTGTCTCCTTGGTCACTTGGGACTTGCTCATCTTCTGGATGTGGTGAAGTTGGTGGGTCGACCTCTTGGTGGTGAGGCATGAGGTCGATGTCCTACTCTAACTCCTGCTACTCCATGTTTGTATCCATCTATTCAAGCACTCGCTCTATCTCCTGAGTGAAGTCCTGCTCCTGCGATGGTTCACCCTGTATGCCTGATGCCAGCTATTCTGATGAATCCACTACCTATACGGACACTATTTCATCCATATGAACATGTTTCACCCCCTTATATCCCTTTTGATGCTGCGCTTACTTCTCATGTTTGTGTAGCTCCTATTCTTTTCAGAGTTTCTCCTTCATCTCATGCAACTCCTTCTCTTCCTCCTCCATCCTTCTTTTCTCCCTTTTCCTTTATGTGATTCACTTATCGCATTATTTCCTCTTCACCTCTATAACCATAGCTACTTTCTCTACAAGTGGATTTGCTCGGAACTTACAACTTTACTCTTCCTCCATGTGATCAACAATATTTCTCTTGCCCTTGTCAGGCACTGGTATGTTTGCCTCTACTGCTGTTATTACTTCTGGTTCTCTCTGGGATGCTTCTTCACTTTGCTTCGCTAACCATTCAGTAGCAAAGCTGATCGGTTCATTGAGTCTGGAGGAGTTGTGAAAATATCTCTGTGGGTCCTCCTCCACTGAATGAAATGCCCTATGGATCCAGTTGAACTATACTCTCGTGCAATGATTTTTCACAAGAGAATGTGGGTCATACGGATTGTAACTTCAGAGGTCAAATCGATATCTGTTCATCTGCTCTGCTTCGACATCCGCATGCTTGAAACTTTGGACATCATATAACCCAATGTGTAGTGGAAGAGTGGGCCAAGGTGGCTTCTTCTTTCGGTGTAGCCTAGCTATCAATCCTACTCATATGTGACATGCTACTTCCTGCATGACAAGCATGTCCAAGGAAAAATTTGATAGAACATGGAGAGGCTTCTCCACACTGTACATCCGTATGAAGGTGTCGGACGATGATACATACCAATCACCATCGACATGCATGGTGGATCCTGTTCAAATATCATCTTCTAAGTTGGGGTGACAAAATGATCAGAAAACCATGTGATAACTCCTTTGAAGCTGCATTTAGGCAACATCTTCCAATAAGTGTTCACGATAGTCTGCATCGGTGACCATGACCACTTCAAGCTTGGGAAATCCTGTCAGGCATAGACTGCATCCAGGATGTAGAAGGACATGTATATTTCTACTTGCATACCTTTGAGCAGCTGTCAAGCCCTCATTACCTATTCCTTCAGATGATGAGCCAACATACCAGACCAGTTGCATGGTTTTCCCTCTCTGGCCAATTGGTCCAGCATGATCACCCAACTCTGTGGGAAGGTTTATGTGATTTCTTGGCCATACAGTTGACAGGCAAAGATGACCAAGTATTTATATGCCTTCTGCAGTATCTTTTTCTTGTGGATCTCGTTGGGTGTCATCTTGAATCTAGCCAAATCCTTTACCTAGTTCTTCAAAATTTCTCTGGAGTTGGCATTGTTGTTGGGTACACTAAAGGGAGTCTCCATGATAGTCACGTGCTCCAACATCTAATACATATCATCATAATATTGTGCCTTGAAGGTTGCAATATTCATCCCACTAACACTGCTCGAGGTCATCGTCTCAGGATCAACGCTCGAGACGATCTAGTGTATCATGTCCATGCATGGTAACACGAGGTATCTGCATGCAACTTAGTACAAGCCAGACTTGTGAATGTTCACATATACCTAGCAGTCTTCGAGGTCTTCCCCAAATGTTCATGTAAATGTATGATTAACCTCTTGACATTTCAGCTTGATGTCCTTGTCTAGAATCAGCTTGGTATCTTCATAGATTGGTAGACTTGTGGACACTCACTCAACCACTGCTCCAGTTGCACTTCCATCAGTGTCCTTTGATCCTTCTCTTTTGGAGGCCATTGATCCTAAAATGTTAAGAGGTGGATGAACACCTACTAGATTCAGAGACAAAGCAACATGCATGGTAAGAAATCTATCAGCGAGAACCAAAGTGAATTGGAGGAACAACATAACACATACCTGGGGAAAGAGTGGCAAGGATTGTGGAATTTCTTCTAGTAGGCTAGGTGATTGGCTACCAGAACTGTGCAAAAGGAAGTCTAGGCTATCCAGGAGGCATGACTAGCTGTTGGAATTGTGCAATGCACAGTCTAGGCTGATTGCTAATTGTTGGAGTTGCGCAATGCACAATTTCAGCTAGCAATGGCTGCAGGCTTAGTGACTGCATTGCATAATTTTCTGGGCCAGCAGTCATTGTCCCTACAAAATTGCACAAAGAAGCCCTAGGGAACAACTGCTGGGTAGAAATGCGCATTTCCTAAGGGGAAGACATAGCCTTCCCTCCCAAGATTGCACAATGTTGTGTTGGTGAGGCAGACTTTGAGCCAAGGTTGCCCAAACCAGCTAACAGGCAATTAAAAGCAAATGTGAAAGTGACTGCATGGTGATACTGAGTGTAGGCTGAAGAAAATGATCATGAATGTAAACAGTGAAAGAAAGATTCAGAAAATGGAACATCATGCATGTGGGTGAAGCGAGTCACCGAATTGCTGACCGTTCGTGCAAAACAGTTTCATGCATGTGACAGTAGTGAGATAGTAACGAAAACTAAAACGGTTCTAGTATAAGATAGTATGCATGTAAATTATAGCAAACATTCAAAGAAATCAAGCAAATAGCACTCATACAAGCGAAAACACAAAAAGCAACAAAAATGCTATAAAAGGCAAGCTAAGACCACTTACCTATGAATAGCTGAGAAGGATGTGTCAAAGAGTCCTGGATGTTTTATGGGATGTTAGAGCTCCAAGATCCCTGTGGAGAAATGAGCTATGAAGTGTCGAATAAATAATTTTGAAGCTCATGACGTGCATGCCACAAATCTAGGAAAAAGCGATACTTGGAGGAAAGATTCTAAAATGATATTTGCATGTAACCTATAGCTGTTAAAAATAGCTCCCTAAAATCTAGAGATGATTTTTTCATGTTACATTTTCTATTCCGGTAAAAAGAAACCCATGAAGGCAAGTCAAATTTCCTTGGTCCCGGGTGGAACTGGTCAAATCAATTGCACATGCAAGAGCTTGCTCAACTACTGGGAGAAAATGCGCATTTCTGGAAGTGAGTTGGGTTGACTGCCCAAGAGATTTATGCAATTTCTAGGTAGAGCTGTTGATTGTTGCCCTAGATTGCGTAATTCCTAGGTTGAGTAGCCCTACTGGGAGGAATTGTGCAATTTTCTGGATGAATCTTGACTAGCAGAATTGAGTAATTTTGGAGCCCAACAGGCTGCCAGACTGAATTGTTCAATTTTAGAGGTAAGGTTGGTTTCCCTCCAGAATTGTGAAATTTCTTGGGGGAGCTGCTAAGCCTGTAGCTAGAATAAGTCTGGAGAAACAACATGTGAGGGGAATGCATCAAAATTTGATAGATAGTTTGTCTTTCTGTAAGAAAATCATTGAATCTTGTGTACTTGACGAAGCAAGACATTGTGTTGTGAAAGGTTGGTAGGTAGGCTCCAAAACGAAGCTATGGAAAAATTTTAGACGGTGGTTGTAGCTGCTACAACACTTGGCAACACACTAGAACTCTAGCTCTCTGAATGGACCTTGTTCGTGAAAAAAAAGTCTAACACCTTCAGAAGTATTGTTCAGTTATTCATTCGTCTTGGTTTCATACTAGCCTAATTGTAAGATGTAGCATCTGCCAAGCTCTTAGTCGATTAACACACATTCCAAGCCAAGTTAACATAGTTTTTTCGATTGGGGTTAAGGGGTATATTAGTGCACAAGAAGTATAATCGTCAGAGTCTTAGTTTCATCTCTGGTGTTGCTCTACTGCTAGCAAGCCTGGACAGTACCCCGATGGAGTCACATAGGAACACAAACATGGCTCTGCTACCAACGAGCCTGGTCACTACCACGGCAGAGTTACTTGCATCTCCTCTCCATGTAGGAACCCTTTCTCTTCTTTCTCCTTATTTGTTTTCATTTTTGAAATTTTCACTTTTCATTTTTTTTTTTCATTTTCACAACTGTGCATAGTAATTATTCATTTGAGAGGTGAAAGAGGGATCCCTACTTATTGAGAGAAGAAGAGTTTGTTCCTACATAGAAGTAGTCTATTGTATCTCTTACGTGCCTATTAAGGTTTTCCCCCTCACCTTACTCTACTTGACTGAGCTGAAAACGATTAACCCAAAAACAACCGACCAGAGTATGTGACACTAGTTAGCATGCAAGAATTGTGTTTTCACCAAGGTTCTCTTTGAACAATACATATTTCTCATCAACTTATCATGGACTAAAAGTTACAAGTTCTTCATACAGAAGCAGGATAATAGATAACCAAGTAGTGATAGTTGTACAAGGCCGCTTGTACTTTACACAGCTTGTTTCAAGAGTCATACATGGTTTCATGTGCAAATAATCTATGAAAAAAACAAGCAAACAAAAAACAAAGTGAAGAAGAAGCAGAAGCAGAAGCAAAAGTGAATGAAAAGTGAGTAAGAAAGCAAGCAAGCAGATAAACAAACAAACAAAACAGGTAAGCAAACAAGCATGCAAGAAAACCAATTGAAAGCAAACACTACTCTTACTCCTAAGCTAACAGTGCATGGGCTTGATCACATGAAGTGATATTTCCAATGCAACCACCGACGCATTAGTTGACCCATGATGGTGAAGGCTTGGTCCGCGAGCAACCTAGTTGTGCAAACCAGCAAACAAGAAAGATATAATAATGAAGATAGACACACTTCATGTTTAGAATTTTCCATGGGACATAGGTGAGTGCATGTGCATGACATGTGGTCCATGGACTTGTCATAGTGTTGTGCAACACTGTGTGAAGCTTTGCAGCATACGCATCCTCTTGACTGTGACATGCAAGAAAATGAAAGAAACAAAGGCAACTTGCGTCATGCACACATGCTTGTAATGTAAGATTCCTTCAATGCATGAGCGATGGGATCATGCAGTTCAAGTGGAGGAAGCATGATCTATGTGTGAGATTGATCTTCAATGCATATAGATGAATGATGAGGAGCCTTGGGTGATTGAACAATTTCCTGATTAGAAGTGAAACTAACCCCAAGAGAGCAAGGGACTGACATAACCATCAGCTCAGGCTGAAGTGCCTCGATAGTCTTGGGTGTTTCGACTTCATCATCAGATAGATCATCATAAACCAGTGGCTTTGAAAAATCAACCGCAATAGAGTCATGAGCGTGATCGAATATGGGAGTAAATGGACCACGACAGCCACAATCAAAAAAATAAATAATTTCATCGGCATCCTAATGATTTGATGAATCAAATAGAGGGTAGATGAGAAGTGAACAAATTCATCCTCTTTGTTTCTGGAAAAGGAAGATGAAAAATCAAGTGGATTTTCAATGAATAACTTATCCTCTCCATTGTCAGATGATGGACTGACATCCGGTGTGTCCTACGAGTGATCAACAATGGGTGCATCCGTATATGAAGATACACATGGTAAATCATGGATGGAAGTTTCACCAAAAATGTCAGGAAAGAAAAAAGTGGGCTAGGACTGAAGGGAGTCATCTTTCACTTAGTGTTGATGCTCAATCTCCCAGTCATACTCTTCATGTACGACAAATAATGTTGGTTGCGCAACACAAACTTTTTCAGTGGCTTGATCCTCGTTCACAACAAGTGTAGAGTCTGGAATGGAAGAACACAAGATAGTATCATCCGTAGGATTAGCTAAGTATGAAGATGGAGGGTGTGGAACAAAATGCATATGACAACTCGATGGACTCACAACCAAATCTGCGGGAAAATTAAGCAAAGTGATGTTGGGAGGATCTAATAGCTGAACATATGTGCGAGCATGGTCTCCCGCATCACTCTGTAGTGGCAGAGCTGTTTGATGAGGAGGCGGTGGATAATCACTTGTGACAATGAAAGCATCCATCTGTGATTGCGCAGCTCCATCACTGAAGAATACTGACCGAGGATTGATTTCAAACTTCTTCTTGGGATGAGAATATTTCTTAACGCAATACTCAAATCAGTCCCAAAGATAGAAAAAATTCATTTGGCTCTTCGTAGCTTGAAACTGCAAATCACAGAAGCACTGCCAAATATCCATAGGCAATTCATGCAGAGCCTTCCGTTGTTGTAGAAATTTTTGGTGAAGATGGTCTGGATCAAAATGATAGAAAGTATCTTCAATGAGATCATAGAAGTGCTCAAGCGAGTGAATGATTTCAGCCAGCAGGCTTCACAGCCATCGATGTGGAGATTCATGAAGTGTGTATGGAAGCAAAAAACTAGCCAGTTCGTCAGAACATGCATCTCTCATGAAGCATGGAAAGAAATTCATGTAAGAACTCAAGCCATGCCACTTTGCCTTCACCATCATATGTGCATGTGGACAAGAGATCAAAAAACTCCTTTGTGATGGTAACAGATTCAGAATTCAAAAAACATTGCGGAGGGAGAAGAGTGAAAGAATCTAGGATAGATATTTAAAGTTTCAAAATAGGATGAGAGGACAAAACTTGTCATCTGGATGAGTGGAGTGATGCCAAGCTATAGGAACTAGCTTGGATAAGTGGAGCGATGCTTGTGTTCCTACGTGACCCCACTGGGGTATTGTCCAAGCCTGGTGGGAGTGGAGAAACACCAAAGATGAAAATAAGACTCTTGTACGCATGATTTGACAATTTTTAGATTTGAACAACACATCATAGCCTTGGTCACACATCTCAAAGAAACTAGGTAAATTATTCTTCAACCCATCAAAAAACAACACATCCTTGGCTTTACCTCTACCATTAGCTAGTATGCAAACTCCTTTTCCAACAATATTACCAGGTGCATTATTTTGAAAGGTCACATCACATTCCTCAAATAGTTTCCATGAAAAAAACTTACTTTTGTCTCCTAACACATGCTCGGAACAACCACTTTCCATATACCAATGGCTTCCTCAATTCTGATCATATAGAAGAATATTGCAGTTCTTTTTATTTTCCCTTTCCTTCCATACTTTATGTTGTCGGCTTGTTGGCTTGATAATTGGATCAAGCCCTTTATTTCTAAGTCTGTAATTAGATGTTCTATGGCCAAAATTATGACAGACATAATATTGAATCAAATTGTTCGAAGGAGAGAATGAATTTTTGTACCTACATCTACTCATCCTTTTCTTGACAGATTGAATGTTTGGCTACTAATTTGTTCTTGATGGTTTGGGCTATCTAAATGACAGATTCACCTTGAAATTCATTTCTTTGTGCCCATAATTTGCACAAGTAAAATAGTAGTCTAGAAAGATGTCTTGATACCTAGGATAAAATTAATTTCAAAAGGTTGGTTGAGTTGTTCTCTGTAGGTCTTAACCTCATACATAAATTACCCGCATACAAATTCTAAGAATAGAAAATAAACAATGCGAGAGCATAACACATAAAACAAATATACACAGAGATTTTCCCCTGGATCCCAAAACCAGGAGTACCAGATTGATTTTTCATTATGTTCCTTTCAATGTTACAATACATATATATACATGTTGAAGCATCCAATACCATGGACTGAAAACCATCGTGCCCAAAACCATGTGAAAAAACCATGCGCAAAACCATAGGTAGGTCCACCCACCTAATATAGGTTCCAAACAAAATTTCCTCTCAGTGCTACCCCATACCGGTAAGGGGGGGATCACCACCCCACTCAAACCCCTTGTGACCCCCCTGCTGTGCAATCAGTGCAACAAAGGGGGGCTCTGCCCCCCCTCTAACCCCCCGATTAACCAAGGTTGCTAGTCATGGAAAGAATTTAACACAATCCAACATTCTCTGTGAAATTTGATTTACCTCTCTTGTGTTATTTTACATTTATTGAATCATATTTCTCCTATTTTGCAACACTTGATTTATCTTTGGCTAAATAGTTAACTGTATGCTCCGTTTGTATTTTTTTTATTGTGTTGCATTGATTCTGCCTACTATGTTGTCTCTAATTTTTTCTTCTTGTACAAAGGTAATCACTTTATTTCCCTTCACATCAACTGCTTAGCTTAAATCAACCTCAAATGCAAGGCTTTCTCTATTGTTTGAGACACTTTGTGCGTCAAGGAGATCATTTAAGCTTTCAATAACTTTTCAAAATTTCTCAATAAAGTTCAATTGAGTTTTATATTTTTCAAGGTCTTTCCTTAAAGAAACAATTTCTCCTTCAAAACTTTCACATGCTTTATTTTTATCACAAAGATGTTGATTTAGAATTTCTTTAATCTTCTTACCTTCTTTAATTTGTAGGAGTAGAGGTTCAACTTCAGCTTTCTCCATGATCAACAATTCCTTCTGTGTTTTACTTTTCTTCCTCAACCTACAAATTTCTTCAAGAGCACTTACCAACTCACCTTCTAAGTCAACTTTGGCCTCTTCTCCATTGGGATAAACAACTTCTACTTCCAAATTATCTATGGCCATGAGAATAAATTCCTTTGATCTTTCATAACCTTTGTACTCATCTAATGATTGAATTCCTTCAATTTTAGAGGAGATGGCATCTTAGGTGTATAATATTTTCTTCTTAGGCTTCTTTGTATCCTTTTGCATTTTTATAAACATCTCTCTAGGATCATATTCATTCTTATTCTTTTATGGACTCTTGGAAGCCTATTGACCTACTTAACCACAGTTAAATCACTTGAAAGGTAGCTTAGCTTTGTAATTTCCTAAGCCTCTCTTAAGCTTCCTCACGACCTAAGCTTCCTTGGGCTTCTTATATTCTTTGAAGGTTGACTCCCTTGTTGTTGGCTTGCCATTGGAAATTCTCATCTCATAGGTAGCAAGAGTGTTAAGTAGTTGGTCCAAAGTGAGAGGCTTTAGATCTGTCATCTCCTCAATGACTTAAACCTTGGGATTATATCTCTTAGAGAGAGATCTCAACACCTTTTGAACTACTACTGGCTCTTTTGACTCTTCATCATGACATATTATAGTGTTCACAACCTCATCAACTCTAAAAAAGTACTTAGGAATATCTTCATCATCATGCATCTTCAAAGATTAAAATTGCATTCTAAAACCTTGAAGTTTGGCTTGATTTATCTTCTTTTCACCTTCATAGCAATTACTCATATTGTCCCAAATAGGTTTTTCAGTAGTGTAGTCCATGACCTTGACTAGTTCTGATTCAGGTAGGAAAAATAGTAGAGAATTCATAGGTTCAACATTATATGTAAACTCCCTCTTATGATATATAGTTATCAAGGCCTCAGTATTTTGATATTCTCCTTCCAATACATCGTATACATCAACACCCAGAGAATGAATACAGGTTTTCATCCTTACCTTTTAGAACACATAGTTTGCTCCATTGAACATCAATTCCCTATTGGTGTATCCTTCTTCTTTGTTTTCCATAGTCTTTCATATTTCTTCTAGTTGTGAAATTGATCCTGAAGTAACATGGTGGATCTGATAGCTATTATTAGAAACCATGACAATACTTAGAAGGGGGGTGAATCAGTATTGCGAGAATTTTTGAAAATTTATTTCACTAGTAAAATATACTAGGACACCAATAAACAATTCAAAAACAAATCATGTGAGAAGCACAAGAATCAACATAACAAGTACAAATAACACACATATATTCTTCGAAATTTCCTTCAATTACTTTCACAAAAGGAAAACTTCAACTTGTTGTCACACAATTCTCTAGCTGCAACCATAAGGAAGTTACTACTCCCTATTTTATCAACTACTACTGAAAAGATAAACTAACTCTAAGATTTTCAGCTATTATTGAAAGGAGATATAACCCCTAACTGTTTACCATTTGCTACTCAAAGTAGCTACAACCGCTAATCTCCAATCTACTACTTGCTTGAACTCTTTGATTGGCAGGTCCTTATACTACTAGTGTAACCCTTATTGTTATTAGTGCAACCCCCTTATTATATTGTTGTGCCCATATAGTCTCCATATTGTTATTATTGTGCCCCATAGAAGCCCACTATTGTTATTGTTGTGCCCTTATATTATTATTGTTATGTCGTCTCTCATTCTATTATGACCCCTTAGACTCCTATATATAGAAAGAAGGTCTTGTCATTTGTATCATCCAAAAATTGTTCATTTGTGTAATGTAAAGGAGGTTTTCCCCCTGAAGAGGATGATTTTAAAGGCGTTCATCTATATTTTATTCTATTTTGTGAGCTGGTTGCATAACATTTGGTGTCAAAGCTTTGGATTGTAGGGTTTTGCTGCTCCAAATAGGTCATCGTGGAATTTTTGCTATAACATTTTCGCTACAAAGTTTCAGAAGCTAAAAACAAAACCCATTGGAGAAGACATCGGTCTGAACTTTGGGTCCAAATTTTAGATTTTTTCTCGCTATATTGTCTAAGATATGATCTAAGGAAGTTAGGGTTTTTGCAAGCTCCATACGTTCATCTCAAACAGGTCATCGTGAAATTTTCGCTATACATTTTGTTCTACGAAGGGTAAGACTCTGAAATTAAAACCCATTTATGCTGAAATCTTGATGAATCATGGGTCAAAATTCTAGATCTTATGTCGCTATATTTTCAGATATATAACCTGAGGAAGTCAGGGTTTGTGCAGAATCCCAAATTACATTCTAAACATGTGACCTTGGAAAAATCATCATAACTTTCTCTCTGAGCATCATATTTAAATTTATTAAGAAGTTGTAGAAAAAAAATGGAATGTAGTATTCTATATATATTTGTTAGATCTGAAGGTCGAAAAAGTTACATAAGGCACATCGTACAAGTTCTCTCTAATGAAACATTATATAATCAAGACATCTTAGGAGATTGGGAATAACTCTTCCTTGGAGAATCCAATTTTGATAAGACCGGTGGCATTGGAAAGAGGACTCAGAGGAATACCATAGGAATTAAATTCAGATCCAGGAAAGCTGCAATTACAGAGATACAGTAGATTCAATATCGAGCTCTTACAAAGTGACAAAAGAGGAAGAAATGCAACATGATATATCAAAATTAGGAGACCAAGTGCAACAATTTTAACTCTCGCAAAATGTAACAAAAGCTAAGATGGATGGTTTAGAGAAATATGTGGAAGATCAAATGGATGGTTTAAATAAAGACATGGAAGCTAATATGAATAACCTAGAAGCTAAGATGGATGGTTTGGAAGCTAAGATGGAAGGAAAAATGGATGATTTGAAGACAAATTTGACAAAGTTGCTACAAGAAATGTTTACGAATGAAGAAAAGGTAGTAAAGGAAACTCATGATGAGAACAAAATAAATGTTAATCATGATTCATAGACTCTAATGTTTGATTGAAGACCCACAATGTTCCAAAGATCGATATGAGGAAGTTTGATGGCAAGGATCCTAGAACATGGATACTACAGATGGAGAAATTTTTCGATCTCCATAATGTGCAAAACACACAAAAGGTACGTATTGAAAATTTATATTTGGAACCAAATCAGTTTGTATGGTATCGATGGCTTTGTTCTCGTAAACAAATTGTCACTTGGGCAATTTTTATGGAAGAAATGATAGCACATTATGAGGATACAAAAAGCAACAACTTTTGTAGCTAGTTGATAAATCTCAAACAAAAGGGTTCAATGATGAAGAACATTGAGGACTTCCAAAAATTTAACATAAGGGTAAAATATGTTCCAGAGGAGCATATGATTGATGTGTTCATAGGGACTTTAAAGGATAACATCAAACATGAGGTTCGTCTTTGGGAACTTGATTCATTGGAGAAGGCATTACGGTTGGCAAGAAAAATAGAAGGCAAAATTATGGACACAAGGAAGCATACCACTCAAAACTATGGAAGTGTGCCCCTAGCCTTCCACAACCTACAAGGTTGAAACCACAACAATTGGATGAAAAAAGAGAAAAATGGATTTGTTACAATTGTGATAGAAAATACACTAAAGGTCATAAGTGTGCTAAGAAGAAATTAAGTTACATAGATTGTGAAGAGGAGGAAGAAAAGGAACAAGAAATGTCAAAAGAAGAGGATATACACCAGGAACAAGCTCTAGAGAAAAAAGAAATGAATCCAACCATATCTTGTAATGCATTGGCTGGAATTAACACTCCTCAAACTATCAATATAGAAGGACATATCAAGAAGAAAAAGGTAATAGTGTTGATTGATTCGGGCAATACCCATAATTTTATTCATTGTAAGATAGCCAAGGAATTGAATTGCTTCCTATATCCAGCACCAGAGTGTCAAGTGATGGTTGCAAGTGGAGGAACCATAAATTTCTATGGAAAGTGCCATAATATCAAGCTATCCATGGGAGAATATGTATTGAATAGCCCAATGCTTTCCATTCCAATGGGTGGTGCTGATGTTGTACTAGGAGTCCAATGGCTACAATCCTTGGGTACAATAGCTTTTAATTTTCAAGAACTTTTCATGAAATTTTCTTCGAAAGGAAAGGAAGTTGAATTAAGGGGTATCACAGGGAAACCAGGAAAGATAATCAGCTCTAATAGAATGACAAAGCTTCTAAAGAAAGAACAAAGAGGCGTAATTGCAAAGTTATGTTCACTAGAGGTTCCCACATTGAAATCATCTATTTCTCTAGATCTCCAAAAATTATTGGACATTCATACTAAGGTATTTGAGACTCCCAAGGGCCTCCCACCTATTCGTGATCATGATCATGCTATTGATTTGATTCCATGAGTGAAATTGAACGTATGGTTGCAGAAATGCTAGAGGTGGGTATAATTATCCAACCAAATTCAATAAACGAAGCAATGAATAAATGGAAGAATGATGAAGCAGGGTGGGAACTCATTCAAAAGTTGCAGAAGACCCTAGTTCAAACAATATTTCCAAAACTTGGAAAGGAAGGAAAAACCATATTGGAACTTGAAGCGGTCACAGAACCGAGAAATCAACAACTACAAAATCAATCAATTTTAGAGTATATTATCAAGTGGAACAACTTACCCACTGAAGATTCCACATGGATGGATGATAAATTTATACAGAAGAATCCAGAACTACTCAAGCATTGAGGACAAAACTTTTTGAAGAACAGGGGCATGTTAGGTTCCTATACTACTAGTGTAACCCCTGTTGTTATTAGTGCAACCCCCTTATTATATTTTTGTGCCCATGTAGTCTCCATATAGTTATTATTGTGGCCCATAGAAGCCAGCTATTGTTATTTTTGTATATATAGAAAGGAGGTATTTCATTTGCATCATCTAAGAATTGTTCATTTGTCTAGTTAAAGGAGGTTCCCCCTTGAAGAGACTGATTTTGAAGGAATTCATCTATCTATTCTTCTATTTTGTGAGTTGGTTGCATAACATTGATTCATATTTCATTCCATTTTCAAACTCAAATCATGAAGGCCACTTTTATGCAAATAAATTTCTCACATTAATCGCTCACCCAAACACCATAAAATCACCTTCAAAAATATTTTATCATTGGTCATACACACCATACACAACAGAAACGATAACAAAATTAACCTTTTAACTCATCTTGACCATTATCTTCTTGCAAATTCAATTATGTTTATATAGAAATCGAGTTGGTATTTTTAGTTTTTGAACTTTGGGTGAAGTTCAACTCTTTATATTGCATGAATTCATATTATTTTCTCATATATCACTTCTTTCAAGTCTCCTGAATGTGGTATTGAAGTCTTGAATTTCTACTCTCCTGTCTATATAAGAAAATCTGAGTTAAATTGTCCAAATTTGCAATTCTAGAATTTTACAGGTTTTATCAGACCTTTTATCTAGAGTTTCAAATTTAGTAATCTTCACCCATACGACCCAAAGTTGTGACCAAGCTCCAATGAGGTTGGGAGTTGAACAAGGTTAGAGATTTACCAATTTTTATTCTCCACTGACTACTTTGAGACTCGAATAACCTTAAATACATTAAGACAGGAAAGCTTCACTAAAGCATGACCCCCTAGTACGAATTTCAATGTAGTTCAGGAGATTGGAGGTTGGAGGTTGGCCCTAATTTTACCAACATTTGTCCTCGACTAGCTTGAAGAACCAACTGGCCCATGATTTTTCCACATCATGATTTTTCCACATCATCTTATTGACATCATCCTTACATCACCTGTGCCACGCAGTGACCCTTGAGTGGTGACACATGTCACTCAAATTTGACCCACTTGGCCACCTAAAAATGCCTAAAATGCTATCATGTGTCCTCTAGTCCATATTTCCACATTACCTATGCTTATGTGATGTGCCACCATGGCTCCAGCTGTGATTCCCCATCGTCTCTATCAGCCAATATAATCATACCATGTTTTTAATTCTAGTTGGACCACGCTATCAACTCGTACTGTTGAAGAGGGGTCATGCGCCATGGCTTTTCATTGAATTTCTTTATAAAATTAAAAATAACCAGAATAGGTTGGGGGTCAGGGGTCAAAGAATTTCCTTTGTTTCGCACTTGCACTTTCTATCGACTTATGACTAGGATGAAGGCTTGAATGGGTCCCACATGGTTTGGGGTTGAAGATTATTTATTTTGTGTGTCATCTTGACAATCTTGTCTACTAACTTTCTTGAATGCTCGACTAGGTCAAGGGTTAGGGCATATCCAGTCTTGACTCAGAACCTTTCCGACTTGGACCTTGACTGGTTTTACTATTTTAACATTTTTAAGTGCTAAATTTTGACCTGCAATGACTTTTGATCCAAGAGGCCTTTTTCAAACTTTAGCATACCGTTAGCAATAGTTTTCAAATCTCTATCAGTTTGAGCAGTTTCTAGGTTCACTTGAGATGATATATGATACTAAAAATGGCTTCAAAGTCTCTATTTCTTATTAATCTTCTTGCAGCAATATTTTCCTTTTTTCCACCAATGAAAACTTACATCTAACATTAAGACAAATGTCAAAATATTTAATCAGGAAGTTCAAGGGTTTGCATCATGTGATGAAGAGGATTAGGCATATGGGCTTCACTAATGAAGCAATACTATACCACGTGTGTTCATGTTGGGGTATTAAAAAAAAAAAACCTAAAACAATATATTAACTATATAATAAGTGTTAAGAAAGGTTTTATATGCTGTATAAAAATATATATATTATAAGGTATTTTTTATGTGAAATATTGGCCAAGTGTGAGTCCAAAAACATATAGAGTATCATGGCTCGTGGGAGTAATATAACCTTGGTTCAGAACATCTAAAACCTTTGTACGTAACCTTCCACAACATTTATTTGCAACCTTTTTTGGGTGAGAGTGAAACCTTTGTTCTGTTGGGTGAGAGCTCAACCTATGTTATCAACCTCCCGCAACCTCTATTGGAAAACTCGGTTTTGTTGAGCGAGAGCGCATGGAACCTCTATTCTATTGGGAAAATGGGGGAAACATTCATCTATTTGTATGAATGATGGTTCTAGGCATGGAAGGACCCTATCAAGGTTGTTTATGTTGTTGAAGGAGATGAGATAGATTACATTAGTGGGTTCGTGATGGAATGATCAGAATGAAATGTGAAGGGTTTGTGAGACACTTATTTAATTTGATGGGAATTTCTACTAAATCTCTAAGATATTTACCATGGTATGGGATTTAATCTATAAGCGCGTGATTTGAGCTTGGTTTTAAAGTGAATTTCACCAACTACTTCCATCATTGGGGAGTGGTCTGAAATCCATAGATTGTGATCATAGTGTTTCTCATCCATTTGACATTGCCTTCCTCATCCATCTAAAATTGTGAATTATCTGAAGTGATTGGACCTACTGAAGCAGTCGAGGTGAGCTTGGCATATAGTAGAGAAGGGTTTATTTATCAGCGTTGAATGTGGACAAGCATTTTGGGTATTTTTATTGGTTTTCCCAGTGCGTCATAGTTAAAAGCCTCAGGTCGTGTTACCTATACCATACCAATTTATAAGTTTTAAATCACATTTAATATTTATTCTTCATCCCTAGAATATTATAGACTAATGATTTCCCTTTAATCAAACTGAAATAAAACTTGAGTGTTGACCATCCCATGTTTTAATATGGGGAAACACATAGTTAGGTTATTACTTGTAAAACGTCATAATATGGTTTCCTAGATACTACGAGGCATTGAAAAAACCCTCTTGTGCAACATCTGACACCTGAAAATAAACATTTCACTTGAACACTATGTCTCATTTCATGAGAAATGAGCTTGAAAGTATAACCCATAGCCTCTAGTGCATAGAAAATACTATAAAATAAAATCAAGGCCTGACTCCGAACATGCAAAAGAGAATGAGTGAAAATGAGGAAAAAGTAAGGCATAAATCATACACAAGATGTTGAATAGCATGTTTATTGAGTTCCATTTTCACTAGCATTGGCCACATCCTAGTTACCGTCATGGCGGCAATTATCCAAGCCATCTATTATTTGGATCACATACCTGGGTGTAATGGTAATCACCCCACCTAGCTATTGTTGGCACCTAATTTTTGGGTTGCTACTATCATTTATGTATGTAGTTATTGTTGCACATAATGTTGTCGCAAAATAATATAATGCTTGCACCAAGTGGTGGTTTGCAATGTTAAAACAAAAGCTTCAACTGAAATATTAACTTACATGAGAAATCATTATCTGGTATGCTAAATGTAATATTATTTCAATAAATATTATTATTGGAATAACTACATGTACATGAATTTTGGACTCTAAATGAGTCTTGATAACAAGTTTAAAATAATAGTACCGATGTTGGGAAAAATGTTTCAATATTTTACTTTTTTTTTTCATCTGTAATTTTCAATTAATAGAATTGACACTAGCACCCAAGTAGAAAATTAAAAGAAATAGAAAAAATGAATGCTCAAAATCATAATCTCATGTATGAACTTAGAAGAACTTGGAAATTCTTGAAAAAGGTAAAAACATCAATATGATTGTCGTGAAGGCTGAAAATGACACCGTTGTATAGTATTTCGTTCAACACATTTGAAGAACACAATCCCACTTTTGTTTCCCATTTGATGAATCCTTTGATATATAAAAGATCAATATTAAGCACATAACACCATCATTGGTGTCTGTACTAAAACAATAAATTTACTCAAGAAGCTCATAGCTCAAGACCTGAGAGGGAGGATAGGACATATGAAGCTTGCAAACAAAGATTATATGCTAAAAGTTTAGAGCACAAAGCATCGTAAAATATTCTTTCTTCAAAATCAGGCTTTGAGAAATGAAAGTTCATAACATCCCAAGACTATAAGTCAGTGAACTCTCATCTAGCTCAACAAGATGAGAAAAATTCACATGTTATAACTACGGAGGAAGTAGAGTGGATAATTGTTGTAAGGTATATCTTGTCTAATTGATATCACCCAACTTAATAGGAGATATATAAGTTGAATGAAAGACTGCAATAACTTCCAACATTTTATCATATGCGAGCATGAGAAAAGGAATAGGATTAACCCAATGGATCTCGAAGGCCTTTCCAGCTATGTATGTGTCTCCAATGATTTTCTCCTTCTAGGAAGGGATCCTAATAAAGTACCAATCATCTTATGGAAAAACAATTTGCCTTGTTAGCAAGAAAATAACTTGAAACCACTATTGAGCATTAACTATGTTGAGAGAACTTAAAGTTATACTATGGGCTTAGATATTCAAATTGTATCTGAAATGGGTGAAAATGTATTGTATTTGAAAAGAGTGAAAATGGAAACTTTCAATACACCATCATGAATTTTAGATGAGTGTAAAATTGAAGATTACATTAAATAAGAGATAGGACACTCACATTTATAAACAATGGGAACTACTTCCTTACCATTTTTCTATGTATAATTGTACAATTGGCCCACACACATTCTCTAATCTCTCTCTAGATTTCCCCTTGAGATATTTATACTTGTAAAGAAATGAAAAATCCATACATGATACTAAGAGTTAGATATAACTAAAAAAAGTTTGAAAAACACTTCAATTAAGTGGTAATCTAAACTTTGAGAAGGTGACCATAAATAATTACTAGGAAGCCACTGACTAATAATACAATGGAGCATAGAGCATTCAGTAGTGCATAAGGATGTACTACAATGGAAATAGAACATAGTCATCTTTCCGTTTCCAAGCTACAAGAAGTCATTATTTTCTGAAAAAAATATGATAGGTAATGCACACAAATGTGGAACTCAGATTACAGCCAGAATTGGGTGGAAGGACCTTAGGATACAAAGATTTGTAGTCAGTTTAGATTGATAAGAATTTTCTATGGATAGTAAACTGGAAATAGAGAAAGTAGAGAGTAGAAGGAATACTGGAGAAAAAGAAAATGGGATCACCATGGCTACATTGTTAAGCTTTCCATCCTCAAGATCTACTCTCAAATATTTTTTAGCCACAACTTGACATCCTTTGTAGTCCAAAATATTAATGTCAAAACTAGAAGAAATCCGTGAAAGAATAAAGTCATCCTTTTCATATTTTCCCTCTTTAATGTATCCACTTTATGGAGCATCTTGTGTATGATCTAGATTCTTTGGTTGGGTATCCCCCACCACAAATTCCAGTCCCTAAATTCTACAACAAATAGTTGAGTGTATGTGCCTTCAAGAAACGTAAGAGGCAATTTTTTTATCGGCTACTCACAATGTTTAGTCTACTTTAGTAAAATATATTTTGATATTGTTGAGGATGATGGATAACATAACTCCTCTTCATAACAAAATTATTCATCATAATCAATGTTGTAATCGTATCCCTCAAAATTTACTAATTCCTCCTCCCTAAATTCAAGTTCCCCTTTATCCCACTCTTCCATTCTGCTTGATAAATCATACTTTATATAGATTGGTCGTTAAAGTACAAGACTAACTATTTTGAAACCAATGATTTAAATAAAAGGTTGAATTTGTATAATGTACTTGACTTGATGAAGCAAAATATTTAAATGTCTATTATCAAACGATATAAATACTAGTGCAAAGAAAATGTTCAAAAAGATGGATATGAATCTGAGACAAAGTATACAATCCATGATAAAAGAATTAACTTCGATAAAAATGTTGTTGCAGTGAATATAATTACTTTAGTTTGAAGAATAATACATAATACTCATATTCAATATTTTCCATTGGACATTTTCTCCATCATGTACCCCTTTTATAATGTGACAATAATTGCTAACATATTCTGAGCTCCTTTGTGTTCAAGTTTCTCACTTTGTGCTTATAACACCCTCCTCTCACATTTACCCAAGATAACTGGTCCACGAGGGAAACAATGTGATGAAGAGTAACTCCCCAAGTACAATTAAGGAAGTGAAACCGACAAGAAAAAACTAATTTGACCTTCCTCCGGAGCTAAACAACCTTCAAGAGACAACCAACCCTTCTAGGTGCCCAACCCTAAGAAAACTTGATGTTCTTTTGATCTAAACCATCAGTTTCTCCCATGAAAATCCATCCATGTGATTGAGGCCATCTAGTATATCCTAGAACAAGGCATGAATGCAACTGTATCCCCTTTAGGCAGTTCTGTGCCAATGACCCTAGATTTTTTTACACTTTTTCAGGGTTGGGACTCAGGCCACTTCCCAAAACTTCATGAAACTTCCATAATTGATAAATAAAATTGAAACAAGGCTACTAATGTAAAAGATTGAACAAGGACTAGATATGACCCCTACTAGCCATGACAAGCATTTCATCAAACATATTGTGAACATGAAATCTACAATCATAACATTAGATCTGAACATTGGGATCTCATACTTATCTAAAAAAAGTCAAATATGATTGATTTATCCTCCCAATATCTACTTTTTTTATCTATTAGGTCATTCATTCATTATTATTTAATCTACTAACCATAACATGATGAGATCCATACATCAATATTATCACAAAACATGCTCATAACCAATAAATAAGAAGATATATATCAATGATGAAGCAACTATTAAAGCCACATAATGACAAGCACATTTACTCATGAAATTACCAAAGTAAAAGGAGCTCTTATTAACATATGCAAAACCCAACCAATTCAAGTAATTCCACATACCACCCAACTATAGATTGGGTTGCACCAAATCTCTCTTTCAACCAATCACCCCCACGCCATCATCTAAGCATGAATGCGTGATCTCATGAATCAAATCAATCAAAATAAAACTAGGGCTTTGAGAAGCCAAACCACCTCAACCCTCAACTACTCATTCCACCTCATGGTCGGACATCAATAACCATCACCACATTGATATCTAACCAAGATATCCAGGGCTCCAAAGCCTTTGTTCCAACCAAGTATTCTAGGACTAGTAACTCAACCCCCAAATACTATTAGGCTCTAGAGTGTTTGTCTAACTAGGGCTTCTAGGACTAGTAACACAACCCACCAAGAGCTCCAGAGAAATTGTCCAACCAAGGCTTCAAGGACTAGTAACTCAACCCAATTTTTTATAGGGCTTCCAGAGCGTTTGTACAACCATGGCTCCACGAACTAGTAACTCAACCTACAACCATTAGGAACATGAGAACCAACCAGGAAAAAAAAGGAGAGAAACCATAACACCATTTCTATCCAGGAAATGACAAGGTTGGGAAAAAACACTGTCAATCCAGGCAATTCTCCATGCCAATGACATATCATGACTAAGAAATCACATGCATGTGCCTTGCATGCCAAAACTAGCAAGGAAATCATACATGCAATTCGAGACTTGCAAGGAAAACCCACTATAGATTTTGATCTTGATGTCCTCTTGGACTTTCCTACTTTTCCTTTTCCTCCTTGCTCCAAATCCCAAGTATGCCACACTCCTCCAAGACTGCTCCAATAAAACTCTAAGCGTCCAAGAGTATGAGAGAGGGAATAGAAGAGAGAGCTCCAAGCTAAAACTGACAAAAAACCATGAATGTTCCTCAGAAGCCCTTTTATCAACAAGGCCTCTTTTTTCTTGATTTTTCCATTATTTTCCTCCTCACATGAAACCTGTGACCTTTCGCCTTCCTTTTCTTCTATTTTTCATTATTTTCATAAATAAAATGTCAATTAATGCCTCATGCATTTCCAAATCATTTGCCAATGCCTTTGCCAATTTCCATAGCAATTAATTAATCTCAAGTCATCCTCATCACTATGCTTTTTCCCAACATTCAACTTGGAATAAATGTCCCATGACCTTGGTTATTATTTTTCCCTTATTAAGTATATTTCATGGATTTTTTATGAGGGTCATTATAGAATCCTCCCCCTTGGGGGAACAACATCCTCATTGTTCAATGACACTTACCACCAGTAAGTTTGTTGAAGAGAAAAACATACTGCCTATGAAGCTTTATAACTTAGCTCATTTCAATATTTACAATGATCAACCTACTAAGAAGAAAACCAACATAACCAATATTACAATCATAATGACATGACAACCATATCGCTTATAGGAGCTTTATAACATAGCTCATGGAGGTATTTACATACATATACATATATACATATACCAAAACACGACACAAAAAATAATACCAAAAGACATCTGCTTAACTAGCGAATAGAGAAGGATACATAACCCACATCCAATCAACCATCTCCTGAGTAGCTTCATTATGCCTAAAGTGCTTCCATTACACTTTAACATTCTCAATTCCTCAGTTTTAGAGCATGAGCATATTTCTCTACAAATTTCACTGGGTTTTTGCTGGAACTCTCCTTTTTTCTCCACCTTCAATACAGACCCATAAATCACATGATCAACATCGTTAACATACTTCTTAAACAATGACACATGGAAAAAATAATGGAATTCCAACATCAGAGGAAATGAAAATTCATATGTTGTTGGTCCAATCCTCTCAACAATCTTGAAAGGTCCACAATATCGAGATGTCATCTTGGCACATGATCCAGTCCTCAAGGACATCTTTTTAGGTTTTATGCACAAGTACACATATTCCCCAACCCGAAACTCCTTAAACAACATGTTTTGATCTGCATAACTTTTCTTCCTATCCTATGCTTCCTTTAAATTCTTCTTGATAACCTGCATTTCCTATTCCATCTCTGCCAACATGTCTGCTCCTATTAACACCTTGCTAACTGGAACACTCCAACTGATGTGAGTGTTATATCTCTTCCCATAGAGTGCCTCAAACATGCTCATACTCAGTGGCTCCTAATACCCATTGTTGTAAGAAAACTCAACCAGTGGAAGATACTCTTCCCACTTTCAATGTTGATGCATAACATAGATCCTGAGCATGTCCTCCAAAATCATGTTGACCTTCTCTGTCTATCTACAGAGGATAAGTTGTATTAAAGACTAACTCTATACCCAAACCTACAAATAACGCTTTCTAGAACCTAGAAGTGAACTTGGTGTCTTTGTCTGACACGATCTTCTTCAGAATGATGTGAGATATATTTTTCAACCTATCAACCAAAACCATGATGGAATCATGCTATCTAGATGTCATCAGCAAACCTGTAATGAAATCCATGGAAATCAACTCCCATTTCCACTATGGAATCAGAATCAACTATAGTAAACCACCTAGATGCTTACACTCTACTTTTACTTGTTGAAAATCCAAGCATCTACTCACAAACTCTGCCACTTCCTTCTTCAGATTCAACCAATAATAAAATTTCTTCACTACTGTCAATGTCTTCTGGTATCCTGAGTCACCAGAATATGACTTAGCATGAAATTCCTTCAATATAAGCTTCTTGAGTTCACTTTTATCTTGGTACATATACCCTATCCCTAAATCTTACCAAACCATATACTATGAGACGATAGTCCACATATTGATCAATTGTACCTTGTTGTAACTTGTGCATAAGCTCCTTATACCTATCATCCTATTGTCATGCCTACAAGATCCAATCTTGTAGATGTGTCCTGTATGAACTCATGGATGCTATGTGATTTACCTATACTCTCCTACTAAGAGCATATGCAACCCTATCCTCTTTACCTTTAATGTACATGATCTCAAAATCAAACTCACTGATCATAGCCAACCATCTAGCTTGTCTCACATTTAGGTTCAGTTGGTCAAATAGCTACCTCAATCCACTATGATCCCTCATCAATACAAACCTCCCGCCAAGAAGATAGTGTCTCCACATATTCAATGCATGAATGATCGCTACTAAGTCAAGATCATGTGTCAAATAATTCTTCTCGTGCTCATTAAGTTTCCTTGATTCATAGCACACTACCTGTCCTTCTTGCATCAGGACTCTACCATGTCATCTCTTGCAAGAATCTATACATACCACAAATTCTTTGTCTAGATCTACAATCTTTAAAACTGGAGCATTTGTCAACAACTACTTCAATTGCTCAAAATTGGATGCACATTCCTCTCTCCATTCAAATTTCTTACCTTTCCTATGCAATGATGTAATGAGATAGGAAATCTGAGATAAGTTCCCAGTGAAACTCCTATAATAATCATCCACATTTATAGGAGTATCTCATTCCATGATAACTCTTACTTTTCTGGATCTACTACTATGCCTTCCTTGGAAACCACATGTTCCATGTAATGTACCTTTGTCTGAAGGAATATGCATTTATTGAGCTTGGCATAAAACTGATGTTCTCTTAGAAATATCAACACTACTAGCAAGTGCTCGACATGCTCTTCCTCATTCTTAGAATATACCAATATATCATCAATGAGTACAATAACAAAATTGTTCAGATGAGGATGCAACACATTATTCATTAAGAACATAAAATTAGTTGGAGCATTATTTAAACCAAATGGAACTAAAACAAACTCATAATGCCCATACCTTGTCAAGAAATTAGTCTTGAAGATGTCTTCTTCCTTAATGCGTACTTGATGGTACTTTTATCTCTTCGAGAACACTTCTTCTCCATTCAACTCGTCAAACAAATAATCATCCTCAACAATGGCTACTTGTTGTTGATGGTCACTTTGTTCAACTACCTATAATCAATGCATAACCTGAGAGTACTATCCTTCTTCTTCACAAACAACACTAGTGCACCCTAAGGGGATACACTTGGCCTAATGTATCCTTTGTAAATCATTTCCTTCAACTACAATTTTAATTCCACTAAATTCGGTTTTCTGATCGTATATGGGTCCTTTGATGTCAGTGTTGCCCCTAATACCAACTGAATAGAAAATTCCACTTCCCTATGAGGTGGCAACTCTGAAATCTATGTCAGGAACACATCCTGAAACTACTATAAGACTAGATACCTCGTTAAAACATTCACGTCCTTAACTTCCTTACCTTTGTCACTAGAAATATGCACTACAAATAACACACCCATTTTTAAGACTGTGCTTTTCCTACATAACTGTCACCATTCTAACTGATGTGGCTTTCTTCTTAGCCTGCAAGATTCTTTTTCTCCATTTTCATCCAACCACTCAATAGTCTTTTCATAACAATCCATCTTTGTCCTATGAATATAAAAGGATAACCAACAAGATATTGTATGATCCCAACAAAATAAGATTCAAATGCACTGATGTAGACATACCTTTCAAATCAAATGCACAAGCTCTTACCGATTGATGAACTCTCTTCTTTGTAGTTGTAGCCAATTGCACTAACCAAGATTTTGCATGCAATTATTTATTCAAACCACACATATCCACAAGGTTAGGATTAACATAAATATAATTAGATCCAAGGTAAATCAAAATTGAAACAACTTGATCACAAAGCTTACCATCCTTCTTGATAATATATTCCTGGTGATCTACTTTCCTATTATGCACCGCTCCATAGATCCGAGAAATACTCTGTTCAACATCCCCCACTGTATTTCCTCCTAAGCACTGTAGATCTGCGGCCTGCCATCGTCATGCTATGGAAAATCTCTTCTATGAAGCTCTCCTCCACACATCCAACACTGCAAGGGATTCCTGACATCACCCTTGTTCTTCTCCTCAGACTGGAATCATTATCCTTTGTTAGATGCATTGAACTTCTTAGGCAGTGATACATTCTATTTATTACTTGTGTCCTATGGTCTTGTTTTCTTCTTATCCCATTTTCCTTTATTCTTCTCATTATCTTTCCAAACATGCTTAGTCTTAGATCTGTGCTTTGATTTCTCATAGAAAATCTTTAGCTTCTTGATGGCTTCCTCTAATGATCTAGGCTTATCAAACTCAATCCATCCTTGAATGTTACTTGAAACCCATTGATGAATTAGTAAATATTCACTTTCTCCTCCTTAAGATAAGACACATATCTCAATAAATCCAAGAATATTCTAGTGTACTACTCATCGGTCATAGATCCTATCTTCAACTCATAAAATTCCTTTTCCCTACCATCATAATATCTCTAAGATATACACTTATTCTTGAAAAGTCTCTTGAAATCACTCAAAGCCAAATCCTCTTCATGAATACCTCTAACATTATTTACATCTTCCCACCAAATGTTTGCTTTACCTTTGATAATGAACGTAGATATTTTGACGTTCATGTTCTCTAAGTAATCATGCAACCTGAATAGCTTCTTCATCCCAAGAAACAACACTTCTGCATCCCATGAATTAATCATTTCCCCATAAAATGTAGGTGTTTTTTCTTTCTTGAACTCATCTGTCAAATATCCCTTATCACACCTCTTGTAGAGATCATAATGATGATGACCATGATACCTCTTTGAACTAGAACTAGAGTAAAGCCCATGTCCAATACCTCATCTATTAGGTGTATCTAAGAATCTTCCATCTTTAACCATGTTATCTCTATCCAATCTGTGCCAACCATATGACCTGCTATCATATGCTCCATTAGTCCTGTCCTCATGTCCATGACTAATTCTAAGTGGTCCTTGTCTCTGCAACTCTAAAAAGCTCTGAAGAATCACCGCTTTGACGTTTGATTATTTCAATTATGCCCTATCAAGTCTCTCTTGTGATTGAATGATTAAATCATTATCTTCTTTGCAACTCCTTTCTTCTGCATTCAAAATTCTCAAAGTGTTTTCTATGTTAGGAGAATATCCCTTACCATGCTTCTCATTTGATCTATAGGGAGAATCTCATGATTTGTAGTCTACCATATTGCTACTAATCTTTGATCTTCTCTTCTTGCAATGTATATCATGTAAGTTAACCCAAATTATAAACAAACCAACATACCTCAGCATAGATCAGGGAGGATATCTCATCTACAAGGTCAACTAGATTAGCAGAATACATGTATAATTATAATCATCACATTATATAGACATCACCTTAATCATCATCCAGTTACCATGCATAATGCCACAATTACAACATTGAATAAGTACTATGCATAAATAACAAATGGATAACACACATGAATAACAATACATACACAATCAACATACATTCATGACAACAAATCGTAACAACAATATCATCATATTTTGCATGACATTACAATAGAAATAATGACCAATACCATGCATAGATATCAAACACATAGACCACAAGCATAGTGAACATATATGCAACTGATATGCATGGAAACATATTCATCCAAAGAGAAAGGGAAACCATACATCACCCAAGGAGAATAGAACGATGCTATGATACCACTCTATAACACCCTCCTCCCACATTTACCCAGGCTAACCGATCCACCAGGGTAAACATGTGACTGGTGGGCTCCAGTATTGTAGAAATAATGCTACAACTCCTGGAGCTTCCTATCCCTAATTTTATCAACCCGGTAGTTCGTACAAACTTGGAAGCGACGGTGCTATATGCACAAGTACTAGCTCTTGTCGCAGCTGTCACTTGGTCAGCTGGCACAAGTCCGCTAAGGCTCAAGCCAACTCCTATATGCTCACAGAAGAAGCTTTATGAGTGATGGACGAAAGCTAACTCAAAGGAGGCTAATCTATTTGCAGAAAGAAACTGAAAGCCAACAAAGCATGAAAACCCTAGTAAACCCTAATTTGACTAGCTAGGCCCTTACAATGCAAAACTGTGAATGAAACTTCTACCAATGATGCCATTACTTGCAGTGAGCTGAAATACATGCATCTAAGCTACTTGCATCTGAAAAGACATGTTTTTGTATTTTTTCATTAAGTGGTTGGATTTATTGTGATGGTGCTTTTGATTAGGGTTTGACTGTGCAGGAGCGGTTCGAAGGGAAGGAAAGCATGGGAAAGGTCAGGGGGGGCTAGGAGAGGTCCCAAGGGATCCTTAGCATCAGTCTACAGAAGTCTACAACGTTTGGATGCTCAGCAACCAAGTTTGCAGGCTCCTACAGGATGTCTGCAGGGGATCCTACAGGAAACTCAGGGATTTCTACAGGAAGTCTGTGAAATTCTACAGGATGTGTTGTAGTTGGAGTTTCGGGTGATGGAGGAGTGAAGGAGTGGTATGAGTGGATGGGTAAGGTGAAGGAGGAGTTTGTGGTGGCTCAGGGACAGAGATATGAGATGAAGAAAGAGTGGGGAAAGTTGGTTGGTGGGTAGAAGAATGAAAGCAAGGAAAAGTTAAAAAGATGGAGCTACGTGAGAAGTAGATGGGTTGGAAGGCTAATGAGCTGAACAGAGGTCGAGCAAGTGGCTTCAGGTGTGGTTGAGAAGAAGAAGAACACAATCAATTGATGCTTTGCAGTGTAAAAGAAACAAATCCTCTATGTCTTGCACAAAACCAAGAATTCCATCAACCTATTCTAACTGTGTTATTAAACCAACGAATAGCAATGTAAATTGTGGAGAAAAACTGTGCATGGTGTTGGAATGAAGAAGTAGTGCTCAAGATCAGAATGCATGGATGGATCTACAAGTTAGATGACTGTGTTGCAGCTTGCATGAAGGTATAAGACTGCGTTTTTTGGTGGTTGGTACAGCCCACACCCCCAATCTCTAAACAGAGATGGCAGCGAGTGCTCTTTCAACCTTTTTTGGATCTCCAATGAATTACAATCCTCCTACTCTAATCTACACAACTAAAAGCACTTGAACTGTAAACTAATCCTACTCAATCACATAAAAGAAATCAAATCAGCAGACTGTAAATTCTAAATGCATATCAAAGCAAAGAAATAAAGTGCTGAAAGGAAGCAAATAACAATACAAGGACGGGGAGGTCTATTGCTCTTAGGTTGGGCCCTAAGCTGAGAGCTATAGCTCCCTTAAAAAATCGGAATTGGATCCAAAGCTGCCTGCCTTTATTAAATAATCATGAGTCTAACATCATGCCAAAACTAGCTTACAAAGAGCAAAAAACCAAATTGACTAACTAGCTACAAAAATGACTACCAACTAGCTAACCCAATTGAGGCCCTAAGCCTTCTTATTTATACAATTTGAGGACCCAACAGTCCTCCTAAAGTTTAGGGACTTGGCTGCCCAAGACTTGTAGTTAACAGCAGTCCTACTTGACTTGCTTGGCTGCCCTTGTGCTCATTGATTTGGTGGCCTTTGAACTCCGAGCTGATGGTGGAGAATTCGAGGTAAGGGTCCATAAATGAGGGGGACACCTTCCTACAAATCCTCTAGCTTGTTCTCCCACGAATTTGGCTGCCAAGTGCTCATTAAGACCTTCCATTTTGTCTCCAAGTTGACCAAAAAGGCTACACAAAGCACCCATTAGACTTGTTGGCATAATGACTAACCAAATTCACTCTATTAACATAAAAATAATCAAAAACATGCAATAAACAAATGAGAATGGTGGACTAAGCCAAATTAGGAGGTTGAATGAGCCCAAATAATTGTACATTTTTGGGGCTCATCATCACCCCCCTACTGAAAGTGTTGCTCATCCTCTGAGCAACCAATCTCTCTCCTCGTCTTTGATGGCCTTGGTGGCTTCCTTGGCTAACATCTCGGCCGATTTCTCCTTTGGCTTCCCTCTTTTCAAACTTTCCTGTAGAAACTGTTCGCTGGCTTCCTGTAGAAACAGTCCTCTGTTTTCCTGTAGAAACAGTCTTGTAGCTGAGTTTTGGCTTCCTGTAGAAACAGACAGCACCACTGTATCCTGCTTGGTTGTGGGCGATTCTCCTTTCAGCTGGGCTGCGGCAGCCTTCCTCTTCTCCTCCTTCCTGCTCTTCTTCCTCACTGTTAGAAGGACTGATATCTTTGGCCAAAATTCTTCATTTATTTTTGTGGCACATTCACTTAATGACTGTAGAAGAAAATAGGAAATGCTTAACTTCTTTTATGGAGGTGAATCAACTCCATGTCTACGTGCACACAGCAACCTAAAATGATAACCATGGATAATGATGAATTGTGAATTCCCTTGGCATGGTGAGAGTTCTTCCTTTCCTTATGCTTTGGTTAGAAAAGGGAATGTTGTTGATGGTTTCCCCTTGGACTCAAGGAAGAATTCATGGGCCGTGTGATATTAATGGACAACAATTGCTCCAATATGCCAATCTAGCAGTCCACTAGTCCATCAGTGGACTGCACATTAGGCTCATCCACTTCACCCAACTTTCAACTATCACACTTCCTTCAGGTCAACTTGTCAAGGGATACTTTGGCCTGCCAACACACTGCCCTCCACTGGTCCGATGGCACCCAATCCAATCACTGCAAGATCTGCTCCTAGTTGAGGTCTCTAACTGCCCAATTCAACCTCAACACATGGCTCCCACTTGCTGCATCAAAACTTCATCCACTTAGTAAACACTGCCAACAAGAAAGTGACCAAACATACCCTCTCTTGACCACTGGTTCTGTGTATTTTATCTTGAGATGACAATCTAGTACTGTCCCAAACATTGCTGCAAGTCTCCTGTGTATGGCTCCAGATCTGCTCCTACACCTTTGTTGTTTCTCCCTTTGACTGCGACCTAGCCAAATGAGGTCAGCTCTCTCATTACATCTAAAGCTGAAACCAACTCCGGAAGGAGCACTGCCAGACTTGCCCTTAGAATCTCTGATTGATTTTGCACTTGCAGTTGAGGAAAAAGTGGAATGAGCAACTTCCTCTAGCTTCATATTCACTTGCTTGGAAGGATTCACATTCTGGTCATGTAGATGTAGATCTTTAGAGAGCAAAGGATGATAAGCAACTTGTGTATCCAGTTTCACTGGCATCTTGTCCTTTTTAGGAATGGAAGAAGATGGGGTACCTCTTGCACCCATATGCTTGTTCATGTCATTAGCTGCTACCTCAATAGGCTGTACTCCTGTGGAAGCCCTTTTGTCAGTGTCGGGCTTCCTGTAGAAGACCCTTTCTCTGTTTTCGGGCTTCCTGTAGAAGCCTGTTTCTGCTTTCCTGTAGACGACTTCACCCGTTTCCTGTAGAACGTGATTCGGCCTTTGAGTGAGCCTGATGCACTAGAGAAATTCGAAAATAGGTAGGAAACTCAGTGGAGGTCGATAGGTTAAGCTGATTGTGGATGTAGAGGATGGATACTTCGATTTAACATGATGCAAGTGCAAGTTGACTAACAGTTCATGACTTCCAGCTGAGCGCTCATTAATTCTGAGTGATTTTTGGTGGAGTGAGGTGGCAAAACATGTGCACTGGATTTTTAGAACTGCAGTAATGTTATGAACTGCATGTCTTCATCTATCTGTCAATCAGCTGATGTCCTGTGCACTGGAGTTCAACAGATCTACCACTAACTGTTTTTTTCTTTAATTTTCACGTGAATGACTGATCATGCTGCGTGATTTTTGCCTTGCTGAGTGCAATTGAACGTGGCTCTCTTCTTGGCTGAATCCACTCATCTCATTCATTCATGCATTGCTTTAGATTAGATCTATGCAAACAGATGAACAAGGTTTAGTCATGTACCTGAAATCAAACGGCTGCTTGTGAAGCTTCTTGCTGCTGCATGCTTTGATTCTTTGATTGCATGAGGGCGTGGCTGATGATTTTGATTGCTTTCCCTTGTGCAGGTGTCCTCTGGCCGGATCTGAGCTGCATGCAATCGTTTCCATGTTCAACTCTGCCCGTTCAAGCTGTTGCTGCTGCATGGTCACAAAACCAGAACTTCTTTTTGCCATTTCTCCCAAACGGTAGATCGGATTGATCTGAAACTCGGTGAGCATGTTCCTACCATCATTATGCATCTCCCATACCAAATTCGTGATCAATGGATGCACGGATTTCGAGAAAAATGGAAAATGACTGAATATTTCAGAGGTCGATTTCTCGGAAACCGTGCATCGGAATCGGCTGAAGCTGCTTGGGTAGGCTACTATCACCCATGTGCATCTCCCCCTGAAACAGGTTTTAAAACGGATGCACGGATATGGAGAAAATGCAAAAATGGCTGATGGTGATGGAGGCTGATTTCTTGGAAACCGTGCATCGGAATTGCATGAAACTGCTCAGGCATGTTGTCATCAACCTTGTCAAATGGATGCATGGTTTTCAAGTTATGGCATAAACAAATTCTGCTCTATGTGTTTTTGCTTCAAGGCACTTTGCATTTTGGTTGCATGGGATGACAAAATGAATTTTGGTTGTGATGCAGGTATAGAGATGATGGAGGAGGAGTTGGAAGACTGCATGAGGACTTCTGAACCCTTGAGGAAGCTACCATGTTCGCCAAACCACTTTTTGAAATGCATGCCTAGTTTCCCACAATTTCTACAGGAAGTTCCTGTAGAAGCACAATCAGAAGCACAAGGAGGTGAAAAAATGATGGATGAAGGCAAGGGATGGACACACAAGTGCTTGTAGGCCTAATCAACATATTCCCACCATCAGATTCACTTTTGAAATTGGATTTGGCTCGTCCAAAGGTTCTACAGGATGTTTCCTGTAGAAATACAGAGCTTCCTGTAGAAGGCACAAGAAAGAGTCCTTTGACCTTGATTTGAGTGCTCCTCCTGTCATGAAACGTCCTTCTTTAACCTACAATGTCATTGCTGCAACATGAACTTATTCAATGGAGATTAGCTTTATTTTTCTTTTTTCTTTTTTTTTTTCTTTTTTTTTTTGAAAAACAACTAGGGCGTCTCATGGAGGTTTTCACCCTAATTGCCTGCCTTGGGCGCCTCCAAGGGAGGTTTTCACCCAAAGATCTTATTCCCTTTTATTTTCTCTTTTTTCCAACCCATTGACTGCCTCATGGAGGTTTTCAATCAATGAGCCAATCTAAGGTGCCTCCAAGGAGGTTTTCACCTTAGATTTTTATTTTTCTCTTATTTTCATTTTTTCTCTTTTTTCCGTTTTTTTTCTACCCTAACCTACTTGAAAAACAAAATCATTTTCAAGTATAAGAATACTTCCAATGAAGCCATGTGCACATCGAGATTAGAGAAAAAATGATGTGAAGGCTCGAAATGCATGCTTGGACAACTATCCAAATTTTAGAGACAAAATGATCTGACTTTGAAAGTACAAAACATAGCTGAGGAAGAGAGTACTGCTGCAACTTAGTGACTGTCTGGAACCATGTCTAAATATAGCTTTGATATCCTTGGTTCTTTTGCTGATCTGGATCATTCTTCATGTCACCTTCTAACATGACCTTCTTGTCTTCCTCTTTTTGCTGATCTTTCTCTTGAGTACATGGAGGATTTGATGATAACCATGAGGGAACTCTCTCGGTCTCTGATTCTGATCTCTTTTCTTCATCAAGTGCAGCCCATGGTTCTTTGATCTCCTCTTTTGAATCTTGTTTTTCCGGATGTGGTCCTTCAATGCTTTCAAGATAATCTCTTTTTTGCAATGCTTTTCCTGAGCCATGGTGAAGATCATTGAGCTCAAGAGGAGTCATTTGGATATGTTGTGCCTCAGCATTGTAATAGAGTTGAGCTACTCCAATGTGTGGATTTGGAAATGGTGGTATGGGTAGCTGAGTGGGGGTGTATATTGGAGATGGATGTGGATGGGATTGTGGTTGGGTAGGCATTTGGGGTTGCCTTGGTGGAGGAGGAGGCGATGGTTGTGGATGAGCAGGTGGTGGAGGAAAATGAGCGGGATGAGAGTTGTACTGGGGCCTCCACTCCTGATAAGGTGCATTCCACTGAGGCTGTGGCTGAGCATAAGAGTGAAATGAATGAGCAACTGGTTGGGCATAATATGGATCTGTGAAGGAACAAGGAGGAGGTGTGAACCAGGAAGGATGAGGAGGGGGACCCCAAGAAGGCATGAAAGTGGCTTGATAGGGGTCATAATAGGTCTCGGGTGTCCCTTGCACTTCCTGCTGATAAGATCTAGGTCCATGCGGCCAACTTTGGTTCATGTAATAAAGTGATTTAGTGGCTCCTTTGGCTCTCTGATATGCAGCTTTGAATCTGGGTAAGGAAGGGCACTGATCTGTAGGATGGTATTCTTCACAGACAAAACACACTTTTATGGAGTACAATGGACATTCGTTCCTAGGATGCTTTCTAGTGCACCTAGGACAAAAAATGACCACAACCCTCTTGGCTTCCTCTTGCTTCTGTTGGATCCGCAAGGTATCCAGTTGCATGGCAAGAAACTGCCTCATATCACTCTTGAAATCTTTGATCTGATTTTCAAATTCATCTTTGGACAAGATGTTGCTCCCAACATTTCTGCTTGTAGCCATTTTCTCCAGAGGAATGTTTTCTTCTTCTTCTCCCCTAGAGGTTCTTCAGATATGTCTTGATGTCCACCCAGGGGTCCTTCAATCACAACCATCGAAGAAGAGAGAATCTTGGCTGTGTGAAGCAGTGGGGGTGTTGTGCAATCATTTTTCTAACTTATCTCTACTCCTACAAGACATGAAATGAAATCTTTTTGGTTGATTTTTTCTCTTTTCTACTTCTACATGCAAAACTGAAATAGATTGAACTACAACTAACTATCTTGCTAAAATGAAAATGCGGAATTGAAATGAAAGCAGGAAAGGACTAATCTATTTTGCTCAAATGAAATTGCAGGAATGAAATGCTAGTCTACGCTTGCGGAATTGAAATGCTAATCTACGCTTGTAGAAATGAAATTGTGGAATTGAAATGCTAATCTATGAAAGCGAGAAATGCTAATCTATGAAAGCGGGAAATGCTAATCTATGAAAGCGGGAAATGTCTATGCTACTTTTGCAAAATGGAAATGAAATAAACTACTTAGCAGAAGATTGTAGTGGAAAATAGAAGAAAAGCGACAATCACCAATACTCTGACACTTCCCCAGCAACGGTGCCAAAAAGATAGTGGGCTCCAGTATTGTAGCAATAATGCTACAACTCCTGGAGCTCCCTATCTCTAATTTTATCAACCCGGTAGTTCGTACAAACTTGGAAGCGACGGTGTTGTATGCACAAGTACTAGCTCTTGTCGCAGCTGTCACTTGGTCAGCTGGCACAAGTCCGCTAGGGCTCAAGCCAACTTCTATATGCTCTCAGAAGAAGCTTGCTAAATGATGGACGAAGGCTATCTTAAAGGAAACTAATCTATTTTGCAAAAACAAACTGGAAGCCAACAAAGCATGGAAACCCTAATAAACCCTAATTTGACTAGCTTGACCCTTACAATGCAAAAATGTGAATGAAACTTCTACCAATGATGCCATTACTTGCAGTGAGTTGAAATACATGAATCTAAGCTACTTGCATCTGAAAAGACATGTTTTTGTATTTTTTCATTAAGTGGTTGGATTTATTGTGATGGTGCTTTTGATTAGGGTTTGACTGTGCAAGAGCGGTTCGAAGGGAAGGAAAGCATGGGAAAGGTCAGGGGGGCTAGGAGAGGTCCCAAGGGATCCTTAGCATCAGTCTACAGAAGTCTACAACGTTTGGATGCTCGGCAACCAAGTTTGCAGGCTCCTACAGGATGTCTGCAGGGGATCCTACAGGAAACTCAGGGATTTCTACAGGAAGTCTGTGAAATTCTACAGGATGTGCTGTAGTTGGAGTTTCGGGTGATGGAGGAGTGAAGGAGTGGTATGAGTGGATGGGTAAGGTGAAGGAGGAGTTTGTGGTGGCTCAGGGACAGAGATATGAGATGAAGAAAGAGTGGGGAAAGTTGGTTGGTGGGTAGAAGAATGAAAGCAAGGAAAAGTTAAAAAGATGGAGCTACGTGAGAAGTAGATGGGTTGGAAGGCTAATGAGCTGAACAGAGGTCGAGCAAGTGGCTTCAGGTGTGGTTGAGAAGAAGAAGAACACAATCAAGTGATGCTTTGCAGTGTAAAAGAAACAAATCCTCTATGTCTTGCACAAAACCAAGAATTCCATCAACCTATTCTAACTGTGTTATTAAACCAACGAACAACAATGTAAATTGTGGAGAAAAACCGTGCATGGTGTTGGAATGAAGAAGTAGTGCTCAAGATCAGAATGCATGGATGGATCTACAAGTGAGATGACTGTGTTGCAGCTTGCATGAAGGTATAAGACTGCGTTTTTTGGTGGTTGGTACAGCCCACACCCCCAATCTCTAAACAGAGATGGCAGCGAGTGCTCTTTCAACCTTTTTTTGGATCTCCAATGAATTACAATCCTCCTACTCTAATCTACACAACTAAAAGCACTTGAACTGTAAACTAATCCTACTCAATCACATAAAAGAAATCAAATCAGCAGACTGCAAATTCTAAATGCATATCAAAGCAAAGAAATAAAGTGCTGAAAGGAAGCAAATAACAATACAAGGACGGGGAGGTCTATTGCTCTCAGGTTGGGCCCTAACCTGAGAGCTATAGCTCCCTTAAAAACTCGGAATTGGATCCAAAGCTGCCTGCCTTTATTAAATAATCATGAGTCTAACATCAAGCCAAAACTGGCTTACAAAGAGCAAAAAACCAAATTGACTAACTAGCTACAAAAATGACTACCAACTAGCTAACCCAAATGAGGCCCTAAGCCTTCTTATTTATACAATTTGAGGACCCAACAGTCCTCCTAAAATTTAGGGACTTGGCTGCCCAAGACTTGTAGTTAATAGCAGTCCTACTTGACTTGCTTGGCTGCCCTTGTGCTCATTGATTTGGTGGCCTTTGAACTCCGAGATGATGGTGGAGAATTCGAGGTAAGGGCCCATAAATGAGGGGGACACCTTCCTACAATCCTCTAGCTTTTTCTCCCACGAATTTGGCTGCCAAGTGCTCATTAAGACCTTCCATTTTGTCTCCAAGTTGACCAAAAAGGCTACACAAAGCACCCATTAGACTTGTTGGCATAATGACTAACCAACTTCACTCTATTAACATAAAAATAATCAAAAACATGCAATAAACAAATGAGAATGGTGGACTAAGCCAAATTAGGAGGTTGAATGAGCCCAAATAATTGTACATTTTTGGGGCTCATCAGTGACCAAGAGTTACTATGATATGATTCAACTCCCTAAGTAAAGTTAAGGAAGTGGAACTAACAAGACAAGACGAATCTAACCTTCCTCGGGAACTACAGAAGATTCAGGAGAAAACCAACCCTTCTAGGTGCACAAACCCTAAGATAAGTTGATGTTTTGTTGATATAGACCCCAGTCACACCCACAAAAAGCCATGCATGTATATGATACCCTCTAGTTTCTCCCACAACAAAGCATGCATGCGACTGTGGCCCTTTTCCAATAGTTCTGTACTAGCTACCCTAGATTTTGTTCCACTTTTTTAGGGCCAGGACTTAGGCCAATGGCCATAACTTCATGAAACTTCCATAATTGATAAATAACATTAAAACAAGGATACTAATGCAAAACGTTTAACAAAGACATGATCTTACCTCTACTAGACATGATCGACATTCTGTCAAACATACCATGAACATGAAATCTACAAGTCAAACATCATATCTGAACATATGGATGTCATACTTATTTGAAAATCATCTAGGAGGATTTATATCTCCTCCTAATATATTCATTCTTATCTATTAGGACATTCATTCATTATTATTTCATATACTAAAAAAAACATGATAAGATCCATACATCAATATTATCACAACAAATTCTCATAACTAGAAAATAACCAGAGATATATCAATGATGAAACAACTATTAAGGCCACATAATGACAAGCACATTAAGATAAGAATAAGATCAGCTGGGTAAGACTAAAAGCAATCGGTGGCTCCAATAATTTCCTTTGAAGTCGAAAGAGCCCGAGTCTAAATCTTTGCAAACATGAGTTCTTTTGGTGCAAAAGGAGGCCGTGGGAAGGAAAGTCTACAAATTCCATGTCCAGGTCGCAGAAGGCCAGCTTGCACTTCCCGATAGGAAGAAACATCAATTTCCTTAACGTTGGAAAGTATGCAGAGCGTGTGGGGGCTAGAGCTCCAGTGTACCTTGCTGTTGTTCTCGAATATCTGGCTGCTGGGAGGATTATGACCCAGCCCATCAATCTGCTTTTTTGCCTCCTGCAAAGCAAAGAACGCATACAGATTTGGCTATTTGAACAAAAGGATTTGAGAATCATAGGCCGTATCATCGTTCTGTGTGGCACCAAGACTGGTTTCACCATTGCAGCATGGGCCTTTGTACCCTTGGCAGACCTCCTGGGTATACCCTGTCTAGAGAGCGGCCCTCTTCTTGATGGCCAATACGCCCGATCCAGCTACTTGGAAGGCGAGATCTACCCTGATGCTGACCACATCAGGGCCATGCAAAATGTTGAGCCCTCCACCGACCTCCGACAGACCGGATCTGCCATCTGCGAACACATCTACAGGCACTAGATGGCTGCCGCAAAGGAGTACGCCCAGGACAATAACCCTACTCCGAATCTCCAGATCTCTGTGGAGGCAGAGCAGCAGGAGGAAGATCAGGGCGCGGATGGGGCAGGACCCAACAACCCATTTGGCAATATCTTAGAGGTAAGGGTCAACTCGACCTTTATATACCCCTCCTGCACACCCGAATTTGGCCAAGCCACCTATGCATGGCCAATGCACAGGCCCGAATCGAGCATTCTCGCCATGGAAGACAGCCAGAGGCTCAGATCTACCATCGAACCAATAGACCCGACACCCAGAAGAATAAACAATCTTCAAAAAGTCCAGATCTGGGGGCACACAACTGTTAAGATACCCCCATGCCCTAATTCCTGGGCCATAAGCACAGAGGAACGCCAGTTAGCCAAACAGAAGGACGAAGATCCAGGATCAGGTATCTGGACGTTCCTGGCAATAGATCGGGGGCAACCTCCGTCAGACTCAAATACTAGAGGGGCAGATCTCACCCAGTTCTTCCTTAAAGTACTAGAAGGCAGACACCACTGCATAAGCTTATGGAAGGGTAGCAGCATCTAGGATCTACGAAACAAAATACAGATCATACTTGGCATACCAGAACAGAGTCAAAACCTGATCTACAAGGGACGCAGCTTACAGGACAACTACACCCTTCAGGATTACAATATAACTATAGACTCGACCATCATCATCAACCTCTGTCTGCGAGGTGGATGTTCTGGAACTAGCTCAAAGAATATAAACTCCAAGAACTCAGGCTCTTTCAAGGATGCAGTCAGGGGAAAAGGAAAAGTGCAAGCCAATCCCACAACAACCCCTGTACTTCCCGGGCCCTACATTGTTGAACAAAAAACCGAGAATCCTGCTCTCACCATTGAAATGCCTGAGGTAAGTGCTCTGTACTCAGATCTATACTCCCACTCAGTCATCTGTAGATTTAACAGGTATTGGCCCAGATCTGGCGATCTGCACCACTGGATCCATACTGCTTGGACACCAAATTGCGAAATTTACTTGTGTCCCAAAGGTTTTTTTATAGTAAGATTTAGCATAGTACAGGAAAAGGAATCCATCCTTAATAAGGGGCCATGGTTCTGGGGCATCGCAGGGCTCTTCATCACACCATGGTTTCCAGAATTCGATGCCAATACAATGGTGGTATCAAAGCTGCCAGTCTGGGTCAGACTGCACAACCTTCCAATACACTTCTGGCACCACAAGGTTTTAATCGCTATAGGGAATACCTTGGGGAAATTTCTAAAGATCGATGAAGGCAGACTCATGAAGGGCATATTCACATTCGCCAGGATATGTGTTGAGGTAGACCTCAGCCAGGGACTACCAGAAAGTATATTACTGAATTTTAACAACACTCAATGGACACAATCCTTGGATTATGAAAACACAGCATTCCGATGCCGAGGATGCCTACAAACAGGCCACCTTCTCAGTGCTTGTCCACAAGCAAGAAACAACCCCAATCGGAACAAGCAGCAACAAAGGAGGCCTAAAGGATGGCAGCATACAGAGCCATTGGATGAAGAAGAAGATGCAACAGACACTACAGAATACAAAGCAGATAAGGATGAACAGAACGCTCAGCACAACATGCATGAGCAAGAGGAAGCCCCCAGTAATCCAATACAGCAACAAGATCTCAGGACAATTGGCAAGGAAATAGCTGGTAGCAAGAGAACACATGGATCAGAAGGATCCGAATCAGACAAGGACTCTCCCATAACTATAACAGAAAATTAGCTCTCCATTGTAACTACTACCCCCAACTCTGGGGGATGGTGAAAAGTGGAGAAAAAGAAAGGGAGAAAAGAATAGGTTATTTAAATAATTCATTTTTTATTTTTTTGGTTTTTGTGAAAACCAGATCAGTATCTCTACATATGCTTTTAGCATCTACAAAATGTAATTTTGTCTTATGAATAAAATTATGACTTTTTCCACATGAATAAAAAATGACAAGCACATTTAGTCACGAAATTACTAAAGGAAAATGAGCTCTCATTAACATATGAAAATCCAACCAAGTCAAGGACTTCCACGTACCACCCGACCATAGATTTGGCTTCATCAAATCTCTCTTTCAACCAATCACCCCCGCGCCATATTCTAAGCATGAATGTGTGATCTTATGAATCAAATCAATCAAAATCAAACAATGGCTTCTAGAGGCCAAACCACCTCAACCCTCAACTAATGATTCCACCTCACAGTTGGACATCACTAACCATCACCAAATTAGTCTTTACCCTAGTTGTATAGGGCTCCAAAGTGTTTGTTCCAACCAAGACTTCTAGGACTAGTAACTCAACCCACAGTTGTTGCCAGGCTTGAGAGCGTTTGTTGAACTAGGGCTTCGAGGACTAGTAACTCAACCCATGAAGGGATACATAGCATTTTCCCAACTAAGGATTCCAAGACTAGTAACTCAAGCCAAGTAGTTGCAGGGTTTTGAGAGCATTTGTCCAACTAAGTCTCTAGAAACTATTAACTGAACTTATAGTCATAAGGAACATGAGACCCAACCAAAAAAAAGAGAGGAAAGAAACCCATAACACCATGGCTATTTAGGAAATGGAAAGGATAGGAAAAATCAATATTAGTCTAGGAAATCCTCCATGCCAATAACATATCATGATCAAGAAACCACATGCATGTGCCATGCATGCTAAAACTAGCAAGGAAATCATATATGAAACTTAGTGCCTACAAGAAAAGCCTATTGTAGCTATTGATCCAGATGTCCTCCTATGCTTTCCTACTTTTCCTTTATCTCCTTGCTCCAAATACCAAGTATGCTACACTCCTCCAAGAGTGCTCCAAGAAAACTCTGCGTCCAAGAGTATGAGAGAGAGAATAGAAGAGAGAGATCCAAGCTAAAACTAACAAAAATCCATGAACTAATTCTCATAAGCCTTTTTATCAATGACGTCTCTATTTCCTTCATTTTTCCATTATTTTCCTTCATTATCGTCCTCACATGCAACCTGTGACCTTTCACCTTCCTTTTCTCCTATTTTCCATTATTTTCATAAATTAAATGTTAATTAATGCCTCATGCCTTTCCAAAGCCTTTTCAAATTTCCATAACCATTAATTAATCACAAGTGATCCCCATCACTATGTTTTTTCCCAACATTGAACTTGGAATATGTGTCCCATGACCTTGATTATTATTTTACCTTTATTAACCTTGTGACATGGATTTTTGACCAGGGCTATTACAATGCCAATTCTGAAAATATCTTCCATAGATAAGCTAGTAATTAACAACATTTGACGTTAAAAGTATTACCAGAGAAAATACAATGTTGGCTATGTGATCGTCATCCTGATTGAACAGAAAAAAACTGAAGGAAATCATCCAAATCATATTAAATTCAACACTATCTTGTATGGCTTGTAGTCAACGGGTTTCAATCACTGTGAAAACATCATAGTGAGTTATGAATTCACATTGTTGCTTTACTATGGATATTTAAACCATAAAGGAGATGTGAAAAGAAAAACCATAACCAGACTATTAAATTCAGGCTTTAAACTACTACTTGCAAGCATCAATGGTCTCTTTATTGCAAGAAAATATGGGTTTTTGTGACATGTTAAATGATTCATTTCCCAAGAGCCGATGCATGGGGATTTCCTATATTATGCTTGTAACACCCCCTTTTCCCTTTTTTAAGCTAGGAATATTTATAGTGGGGAATCTTCCCTTGAATTTCCCTGAAAGGTCCTTTTTTTATGTTGGGAAGATTTATAGTGGGGAATCTTCCCTTGAATTTCCCTAAAAGGTTGTGAGGTACTAGATGGATTTTCTAGAGCTCATAGCATACAACACTATAAACAAGGGTTCCTTACATCCTCACAAAGGGGTGTTTGGTTGACATGATATGCCAAAAAATATAGTAGGCACTACATTTCCCCCAAAAACCTAAAATTTAGTTCTTAGTTTATATTTTAGGGTTAGGTTACGGTTTACAAAAACTTCACATAACTTTTCATCCTTAATTAAGTTAGTTGTCTTGGTAACTATGCGTCTAATTGACCTAAAATTACTCTTGTCACTACACTTTGTCTTTTCTATTTCATTTAGAGAATTATTTGGGCTAGATATCCTAATACTTATGACTGTTATATGCTTCTTAGTGTTCAAATATAGATAGCTTATAGTTTAACCCATTCTTTAATATTATTTTTGATTGATGATTACTAGTTTCAATGGCTGAATTTATCATTGTTATTATAACTTGTTTTACTACTATAATTTATCACCTTTTATGTGAGTTTTGCAACAACCAATATCTTCTTCTTATTTTATAGTGTTTGGGGATCCTCTTGTACTGAGTTTTAACTTACTAAGATTTCTAAATTAACCTAGGTCCTCATCTATCCAAACCTTGAAATGATGTTTAATGATAATTTTGATTTTACCTTCATTATTACATTATATTGATGGTAAGTTTGGTAGCTACCTAGGTGCCCTTAGGTTTGAGTATCTCGCTTTTGTGGACCATAGAGGCTGCTAATAAAGTATCCCTTATATAGGAGCCATGCATCTCTAAATGAAAGAAGTAGTTTCCTTGAAAATAATGGTAACATTTCCTATTCCACTAGTCTTAGCACCTTGTGACGAGTTGCACTAAGGTACTAGAATTTGTGATAGCAGTCCCATTGACCTATTTTGATCATTTGTGGACATTGATAAAATTAGTTTCTTTCTTTGAATTTATTTTATAAAAGGCATTTCCATATGACTTAAATATTAATAAAAGCTTATGGAACATATTTTATCTAAAAATTAAAGTAAAAGTACTATGGATAATGAGGACCTCCTAAGCTCCTCAAGCATTGTTCCATTATGATAACGTCAAATGGTGGTTTCAGACTTTATAAAATTTTTACCCAACATAATATTTTTGTAGCTAAGTAGCTAGTTTGTTATATTGCATGAGCATCCCCATGGAAGAATTTACTTATTCATATAATTGTGCAAGCTCGTTACACCATCAACTGTGAAGATCAATCTATTGTATGTGATATTATTGTTTCTCCTAATATTTCCAACATGTGGGTTTTGGTTTTCCCCAAAAGATTTTGAGAAGCCTAGAAATCTATTTCTAAATGGTTTCCCTAGGTCTTTCCACAAGAAAAGGAATTGATCCCTCATTTTTCCACTCTATTTGGAGAGTTACAATATTTTGGGACATTAAATTGTAGAATTTTCTAGGTTCACGTAAGAAATATAAATAAGAAGGAAATATTTCTATTGCTTAATCTTCAGACATTGATCAAGGTATAAGATGGACTCGAAAACTTTGGATTAACCTAAGGCATTATTGTTCTTTGATAAATCAACTATCTATATAGGATTTGGAAATAAAATTATACAAGGACCTCATAAAGTCAATGATGTTGTGCAAGGACCCTTTTTGAGAAATTGGTAGCAACTTTTGAAAAGCACATTTTTTTTTTCTACTCTGATAATAAGAAGTTACACCTATGATGTATAATGACCCACTAGCCCTAGCTTGGAATGCAAGATGGTCTTCCTTAGATACTAATTTTTGATGGATCATTCACATAAGAAACTTTGGCCCATTAGAATCTCATACAAGATCAAGGTGTTTCCATATATAGTTTTTGTACAAGAGAAAAGATAGAATTTACCATGAATACATTGGTTACATATTCATTTAGAAGATTAACAAAGTTCATGCTAAGTGTTTTAAGGAATGGCTGAACAAATTTTGGGTGATGATTAGATTTAGATTTTTTCTAATGAAATATTGGCTGAATTTTTTTATGCTTTGAAATATTCACACCCCTTTGAATGGAACCTACAATTGTTTGATGACCATTAAATACACTGGTAATTCAATGAAATATGTAGCCTCATGGAAATTTCTATCTTGGAAATGGCGCATACGGTTCTCTTGATGTGCCATGGTTTTCTTGATGTGATTGTTTTGTATCTTAGTGTGTGTCATACAACATACCCACTTACTAAAACATAAAAATTTCATAGTGGAGCTGGTGGAAATAATGTCTATTCTCTTCTCCTCATCTATGTTAAGCTAACTATGTGAATTAAATGAATTTCATATGAGCGAATATTAAAAGATACAATGGGTTGGTTTTGACCTATTTAGGACACAAAATAGTGATGTAAATAAGGCCAAAATTGAGGTAGATCACGATCCTAAGCTTGCTTACAAGTTTTCCAATGTTTGACTTAATAAATAAGCTCTCAAATATGTTTTAGGACTCTTTTTTATTGCAGGATTTTGGACCATTTTGGGAATCCACCGGTAGTACATTCTTAATCAAGGTGTTTCATCCTAATAGTAAGATTTATTCATCTTTTTTGGAGCTTTTAATCTAAAGTGCATACCTTGCTTCATTGATCTTATTTTATAATAAACTAATATGCATGTGGAATTTTACATTTTCATTTATTTATGTGCAAAAAGAGATGCAACCAAGTAATAATTTGGTTTATAAAATTGCTACTGGTGAAGAGAACTATGTCATTGGCATGGTTAGGTGTCGAGAATTTTCTACATTTGCTAAAATCCATGCTGAAATTGTAGATGATGAAATCATTGGATACCCTTTTCATTTTATCCAAGATGGATTAACATTAAATCCAAAGAAAGAGAAAAAATGGAAAGTTGATACAACACTTTTAGGCATCAAGAGAAAACTATACACATTTGATGTGGAAACAAAGTGTTCAAATGTGCTGGAAAGAACAAAAATATTTGTAAACATTGAGGAGAATGTGGAGGGACCTATGCATAAACAGCAAAGAGTTGAAGATATGTATTTCTCATTGGAATAATTCATTGTCATTGATCCTAGTGTATTGGCATCTTGGGAACAAAAAGTGAAAAGTTTAATGAAAGAGTTTGTTATGAGAAACTTACTCTAAAAGTATATCCAGAAAAGGGAAAATCTAAAACAAAGATCCATTGTGAAATTTTTGTCATTGATTACGAAATAGCTGATGAATACTTGGTAGCATGAACAACTCATAACTTCAAGGAGATCGATTTCAGATTGATCAAGCAATCAAAATTATAGAAGATTTTGGCAAGATATAAGAACCTAATTTCTTCAAGGTGGTGGAAGAAACACTTGAAAACTATAAGGACATGAAAAACGTGAGAGTGGAATGTACACAATGAAATAAGTGGTTTTGATTAGTGCCAACAAGTGGTAATATTTTCAGTTCTCTAAATGAACACATGAAATCAAAGAAACACACTACTACTACTATTACAAATGAGGATTGACATGAGGATTGACATGAGGATTGGTATGGTTAGGATACCCAAGAAGCTTACCAATGATAAGTCGCAACAAATTTTGACTAGGTTCTTAGTCCCATAATCACCATAAGTATTACATAGGGGTTCGAAAGGTGAAAATCCTTCTACTTTAGGTGTTTTAATTACAATAGTTTAAACTAAACTTGAATATGAATTTGTATATTATTTTATTTATATTACTTGAAATTTATTTGTTTTTTATTATGTTGTCATCTTATTAAGGCTCAATTATCTCCCTTGTTACTATAATGTTGCGGGTATTGATATTCTTATATTGAAAGAAATTGGTACTGTAAATCAAGTGAGTTTCCTATGCTTAATTTTTTTTTAATCTTTTTCACCTTGGGAATGCAGATTCATAATGGTTTTCTAAGGAGCCATATTTTCATGGATTTAAGTGACTTGTAAAGCCCTAGAAATCTTAATTGTAACTAACCAAATTCTATTTTCTATGGAACAACGGTCAATTTCGATTGGCATAAGGTTGGCATATTTATTTGGGTGGTTTATTTCATGGAGGCTTCTGGTAGTTATAGGAATGTGAATAGTAAGAAGGGTTTAACAATCATACAAAATTTATTGTCTTTTTATTAAAATTATTAAAACTAACATCTCGTGGGTGGTGATGAAAGACTAGTTCCCCATGTTCGGTTGCTTATTGGTCTCTCCATTATCTTAGAAACTCTAAAATGGTTGGTAGATTTTAGAAAGCTTGCATTATTGCAATAAATGATATGAACTACATAATCTAGATAACTTTCATGTGCTATGCTATGTAAAAGGAAAATCTTATCTAACATCTATTCATGCTGGGAGTAGGCTAAACTAGAGAAGAAGTCATATTTTGAAGCTTGATTATGGGATCTTCATGACCCTGGTGTTCATATTTTAGGTGAAAACGATGAAATGAAGGTACACAACCTTTGGTATTTTAGAAATGCAATCCTTTTATTTCTTTCTTCTTGTAATATGTCTATTTATTAATTCTCTTTTAAGAATTTTTTTTCCTTATTCTAGTGTCATTTCCATTTGTTACCTCTGTTCAACAATTTTTCTGGATTTCTTATGCCCTTGGTCATAATTACTATGGAAATGGTACACTTGTAATTCCAACACAATCCTAGTGAAGCCTTTCTTTTTTAATGACCTTTAGCTTTTCATTTTATAAAATTTAAACTAATAATTTATCACTTCCTGAAGATTACATTTCTATAGCGAATTGGCAATTTGTCTCTACAAAAAGGACTTGCATGAAACTAACACAAATTCTTGCTTGATGATAGAATGTAGTGGAGGAAAATAAAAAACAAACTAGATTCAAAATATCTTACCTTATTATGAGAAGATATGTACTCCCTCCCACTGGAAATATTGGGTTACCTCATGGTAGCATAAAAGAAAAGCATTCTACGTGTTCTTTCTTGGTTTAACTTCAAAAGTAAATTGATAGTATACTACCTTGAACAATGTGTATTTCTTATTTTGGATCTATTTTAATTTTTTTATCATTTCAAGGATTTTTTTTGTAGATTGGAATTCGTTTGCTATTATGTTCTATGGAACCTACATTTTCAAATCTGTCAGTGAGTGCACACTATTATCACCAAAAAATTGATCATCTAGCCTAATTTACTAGATGGATCAAAGTACACCATGTAATGCCAATTTTACCATAGTAAAATTGCTTTCATTGTGAGAAATTACTTAATAAACCACATTAGTTAAGTAATTTATAATTAAGCCCATGAAGAATAATTAAATAAATCACTATTTAATTATCTTCTAGGAATAATTAATTAAACCATTGATTAATTAATATTCCTTGTCATATTTGATCCAGTTATGAAAAATAAATAGATAAATTATTAATTATCTTATTTTTCTCTAGGAATAATTAACTAATCACTAATTAATTATTATTCCTTGTCAAGTTTGACTACATCCCTCAAGAATAATTAAATAAATCATTTTTTTTTATTATTCCTTACCCATACTTTTTGAGATGATAAATAAATAAATTATTTATTTATTATTTCTAAATAAAACTTTAAATATTTTTCCTTCTTACCCAAATATAATAAATTATTCTAGGTGGTTATTCCTAGAATGGGGTTAATAATATTTTATTATTGCCCATTATTCGAGGATAACTCAATATTTTGTTGTAAAAAGAAGGGTTTCCCATTCATTATTCACTTTTGACTATTTTTATTGTTGCACTCACTGCTATAACTCTGATTATTATCATTGTCGCACACCATTTTTCTTTCCATTTGAGTTCCCATTTAGCTCAACCTTTTTATTTGTTGGGTTTACACATTATAGAGGAGAGAGACTCTACACAAGCTGAAGGCGTTTGAGGATATCCAAGAACCTATCCCATAGAGGGGGACTGGTAACATCTATTTGTTCCCTTCACAGGTGTTATTTAATAAAATGTATTCTTTGTATATCCGGTTTCCATTGGATTATTGGAGTTATCCACATTTATTACTATTTCCTTTTGATGTTTAACTATGATTGTGGAATAGATCAAGACTTTGGCATGTTTTGTTTCTATCATTTGCTGCAGATCTACAATGTTTAGTAGACATTTATATTGTTGAGACTGTATGTCATCCACAGTCTTAGGTGATTTCTTTCCATGCACCTTTGAGAAGAAAACAATATAACAAAATTAGCAACTCCACTGTGCTTTTACTTCAGATCCAGAAACATGGGTGACCTTTAGTGTTCAGCTTAGGGTTTCTTCCCTTTTTAGTCTCTTAATGTTTTTTACTAGCTTTCTAACCCTAGATCTATCAAATTTCTAACTTCCGAAGTTTTTTGGTCTTTTCTGCAGGTCACATGAACTAGCCATGACAAAGACAGTAAATTTTTCCGAAACTTGCTAACTAGGGATCAAGGAGAAAAAATCACACTTTTATGCCCCAAAAGTACGATCTGGAGGTCCAAAGTGCACCTTTCAGCTGAAAAAGTGTGATCTCCCTAGAATCAAGTCAGTACCTGTGATTTTTAGGGTTTCTGAGATTTTTTCTGATCTATTTCTAGGTTTTGCCGAGAGCTATCTATTGGGTTGGTTGACCATTATCCTCACCCCACTTAGGCCTTGATATACTCTGATTTACTCATCGAAGTGGAATTTAACCCATTAGGGATTCTAGTATGCTCCCACCTTTATAGGAGGAGTTTACGTGAGTAAGAATTATGAGTTTTTGCAACACTTTCAGACATATTTTCCTGATCTGTACCCCTTTGTTTCAGATCTTTAATGATAGGTTGTTTCCATCCAAAGTTTCATCTTAAACCTTGTTTGGTAATTTTCCATAGGGTCCCAACAATTGCCCTAGGTTCTACACCCATCTCCCTATCTTTTTGTTGTGATTTTCCTCTCTAGTTTTTTTCTGTAGCTGCACCACTTTCTAGCAACCTAGTGTCATTTGATCCTAGTCACATCAATGCTTGGATTTCTTGGCATTTTTCGTGTGTTTCAAGTTAATTTCGCCAACAATGAGCACAAGTTTTGCAAACCTAGTTTGGGTCAGGTTTAGTTAATTTATTTGTTGTTCATTTTCTATTTTTAATTTCAGTGTATTTTCAACAATATTTTTTTCTTTTTTCAAACACGATCTGGGCTTAATTAATAAACACACTTGCACACAAAAGCACACCTTAAGTGAAGGGTCCTTGATTTACACTACCAAGCCAATACTTAACATAATTAATTTCTCCCCACATAGAGGTAAAATCATATCGTTGATCTCCCTTCACCATTTCAGTCTCACTTGTGTCTTACCACCATTGCGCCACCAAGGCATTTGGCACAGAGACTTTTAGGCCTTCATCCATAGTTTCGACTTGGGCATATTACTCCTCCTCGTAGAGTTTGAGTTCATAGTCCCCTGATTCCCCATACCGACTCTTCTCCTGGTTCATCTGATTCCTCATTTGAATGTGAGCCTCCTTCACCACATATTGTCACCATGTCTAGACCCACAACTGGTGCAGGAACCCAACCTAGTGTTGGCTTTGGTCCTATCCTAGTGGTCACATCTAAAGGAACTATCTCAATAACTATTCCACATGCCCCCATGCTCCTATTTATGGCTGGGTTAAGTCTCTTGATTTTAGCCAGTTGATAAATGAGCCAATACACCATGATGCTAGTTGGTCTGCTATGCCAACTAAGCTTCCCTCCAACATCCAAAATCTTGAGGGTAATTCTGGAGAGGATCCTACCAATCATGTCCTCTCCTTCCACATGTGGTGTTCATCCAATTCCATTACCGATGAATCCATTCATATTCAGCTATTCCAATGCACGCTCACTCGAGAAACTGCAAAATGGTATGTAGACTAGCATGCCACATATCATTCCATTTTCATGATTCTCACTAAAGAGTTCCCCTCACATTTTCATTTACCTATCTGATATGATACAAGTATGGAGCTCTTGAACTCATTCTATCAGTCCTTTGCCACCTTTCTTTCAGATCATGTTCTGGAATGGTGTAGAATGAGGAGCACATGTAATGCCCCGCCCTTCAAAGATCATGTCTATCTTGATTGGTTTCTTAGGATCCTTTTATCACCCATTGGCAAAGATTTCACGTCCCATTTTCCTCAAATAGAGGAAGAATCTCTCCAAAATGCTCTGAAATATGACCTGATTTATGTGTAATCTGGTTATGTCTATCCTGTCATTCCATGCCTCCCCCATCCTGGAGGTGCCAATACACTGGCGGCATCTGACATTACCAATGGTATCATTGGAACCCTTTCACACCCTTCACCATATACTCAACAAAGTTATGGCTATCCACAGGGAGGTACCAGTTGCTCTAACACTTATGCCCCTCCTGCTAGTAACATGTTCCTAGGGCTAGCCAATGCTCGACTCGTCTACCAAACAATTTACCCTCCACCATCTTATCCCTATGCACAGACAATCACTCCAGCCCCTCAAGCATTAAAACCGTAGACTCCGATGCATCCTCAGCCCCAACAACCACCTTCCCCTCAGGGTTAAGTGTTTGCACAGTACAGTGCGATCAATCCCCAAAATTCTAAGAAAAAGAATAAGGGGAAAGGGAACAAGGGTAACTAGGATAATTAAGGTAATCAACCTAGTGATCCCCAGGGGAACCAGCCTAACACCAACAACCAACAACAGGGGAGGCAGCCCAAGCAGAACAAGGTTATTTGTACAAACAAGCCTTGTACATGTTGTGGTGTACATGACCATTATACACATGTGTGTCCTCTCTTACCCTAGATGCACCAAATGTGGGAAGCTCAAGCAACTATTAGAGGTCAAAAATCACCTTAGAATCCTGCCCCATCTCAACCAGCAGTGTTATAGACATTTTTGGGCACTGCAACCCCAATCATAAATGTCCATAAACCAAGGGCTCCTAAGTCCCTAAAAGTTTTGTTCTAACCTCTAAAAGAACAAGGTCAACTGATTACATCTTCTCCCAGAAGTTCTCCATGAAAAACTACTCAAAACTGGTCAAAACTAGAGCATCTCACCTGCTCCATGGTCAAAGTGCATTACATCCCACCTAAATACACACGAGAGGTGTGATGCATGCTGAAAAGCCCTTATATGGGGTGCGGTGGGCGAGAGTGGACAAATGGCAGGGTCAATCTGCAAGGTGGAGGATCATGGAATCTTCCAGAAACTTCTCCTGTGACACTTGCCACTCTGCATTCACCCACGGATGAGTAAGATATCATCAATATCCAAGTGGAATCAAGAACTATCAGAGAGAGTACACTAATCAAATCTCAAAAGCTGACTCACCCCCCTTGCAAACATCTATATATGGATCCCTCATCCCAGAGATCCAGAGGCTGGAATTTTGTATCTTGTAAGGAAGTGTTGCTGGTTTCTTGGTGTAACATCATAGTGTTGGGTGATCTAAGCTTTTCATGAGGTGAAGAAGGGCTTTCTTGCTGAGAGGATGATGTTGGGTTAGAACAATTGGTTGTAATCCTCTTTGTTATTCTTGATTATTAATAAAGCTATTCAAGTTTTCCTCCACATTCTTGTATGATTGATGATATATGAATTTGTGTGGTCAACATATATATGGTCCTATATTGGTTATGATAGTAGATCTATGTTCTTGGATAGTGTTATGCTGCTTTGATTCTACAGGTGCTCTTTGAAGCTGGGTAGGCGAGGAAGCGAGTGGCAAAGATCTATCATAAGGGAGAGGAATCACGCAAGGAACCAAGCGCAAGATAGAGTTTGGTCTCCTTCTTTCCCCTCTTATCTACTTCTCATAAAGGAAAACGAAAGTGGTTTTAGTTTGTTTGTTTCTAAGGTAGCTACCAGCCTTAGTGGGACTAGCAGCTCTTCATAGACACTAGATTTCTCGATAACGAAATGGCAACTCTGCTGGGGAGCGAATAGATTGTTTGTTTATCTACATTTGTTTTCTTTATAAACTTACAGACGGAGCCTGAAGTCAAGCCAGCTAGCCTTTGAACTGCATTTGCTATGCAAGTGCAAAGTAGATCAATGCTGCTTCAGTCTATCTCCGGGTTTTGTTTATGAGCTGAACAAAGTATTTACAAGCTCTCTAATTGCCCTTGTGGTGGCTCTAGTAACCTCTTTAGATCTACCCCTGTGATTTATTTACTGATTACCACTTGCTCGGCCTAAATCCCTGAACTGAGCTGCACACTGTGACCCGGAACCTAGTTGAAGTCTCATCCCTGGACCATCGCACTATCTCTTCTTTGGAATCTAGATGCATTGCACTTCCCGAGTGTAGTAGGTGCGCTGCATCTCACTTTCCCTATGTTACAGGTGCGCTGATCAAACAAGACCTCTTTTGCTATTAGATTTTGGTTTCTGTGTTCACTCTTTTCAGCTCTATTCAAGAGTTGTGCTGTCTGTAGTCAGTATACCTCTGTTGAAACCCCCTTCCTTGCAATTATTCCACCTCCATTGTTCAAAGAACTGTAAATTCTTTTATGTATTTTGAGCCATTTTCAGTTCTCTTTTACAAAGAAGTAGCGTAATTGAACTGTCGTTTCTTGATTTGAAAGTGTCACAAGTGTCGTTTTCAGTCATAGAAGAGAATCCAATTGTTCTTGATAGTCGATTACACTGTTACTCTTGTATTTGATTTGAATTAGTAGTTTTTCAAGTGTTGAAAGCAATTTTTCAATTCCAAATCGCAAAGTGTCGTCATTGTCTTTATTTTGTCTTGAAAAGAAACTTGTTAGTAATGTCGCTTTGAAAAATAATTCAGATTTGCGCTTAGCTTTCTTTTTATCATTCACACATTAAGAAGGCTGAAAACAAATACATGCATGTGCATTTTCATTTAGATTGTTTTTTGGTTTGATTTAGGACAGTGCATATAGTGTGTGCTCTCTGCTCTATGTTGAAAGAATTATGTCTCTCTTTTCTTAGTAGCTAGGATTTTCATTGCAAAAAGAAGATTAAACGATTCTTTATCATCTTAGATTGCATTTTAGGAAATTGTATATCTACATCACGCGGTGAACCTGAAAGGAAAATTTCTTAAGCAAGATCAACTATAAAATAAATTTAATGAATCTAAAAACACTTTGGAACCTAACACACACATTTAGAAGTCTAGGCTAGAGACGTATTCCGGCGTCGTAAAGCCTGTTAACTGTTGTTTTCATTGTTGGTTGGGTGATTCCTCCACTTTGAGATGATAAGTGCTAATACATACTTGTGCTCCCATGTACCGTCGAGTATATATTGGGAGACCACAATAAGCTTTATCCTTTATCCATAAGAAGCCATGTCTTTCGCCCTATCGATCGCAATGCACTGAACACAGCATTCGGGAAGATTGACTGCCGTACAGTAAAAAGTATTCTACAGTTTTGTGATTGGTTTGGTAATCCCTTTGTCTAGATTTCCATAGTAGTCTCTTTCGTTCCTTTTCAGACTCCTTAAAGGAAAAGGTCCATCTGAGCACTTGTCACTTCAAGCTCATTAAAAATCGAAGGCGACTAGAGTCATCTTTTGTTTTTTCTCGACTCTTAAAAATTGAAAAAACAAGTTGTGTCAAAGCGTCTAATTTATTTTAATCGGAATAAATATCACCTTTCCTACGTTGGTCTTAGGTTGAGAAAAATGGAGTCCACCAACCAAGGAGTTCCCCTTGGGGGAAATTCTAGTCCTTTCTCCTCTTGGAGAGATGTTGGTGCTCCCCATATGGCCACATTGTCGCTTCCAATATTGACAATCGGCCTGCCCTTATGGCTCTTCTCGACCTCCGTCGTTCATAACACCGTGATTCCTGAACAATCAAGTCAGTAACTAAACGATACCAAAGTTACGCCCCAACCTTGTACTTCGTCTAGTTCTCCCTCTCCTCCTTCCTCTTCACTTGATCAAGCTGGTAAAGCCAAAAATCAAGTAATTGAGAAGAAGAAAGAGAAGAAGAAGAAGAAGGAGCCAAAGGCAAAAAGGGGCAACCAGGCATCGTCTAGCGAAAATCCACACACTGCACCATCTAGGCCTAAATCGCCATGTGTCATTTGCAAAGGAGACCAGTATCATCGAGATTGTCCTTGCATCCCTCGAATCTTAAGGGACTGGTCTCCTCGTTTGCACAATCCGGTGTTATCAACCTCTGATGATCATGTTGAAAATACACCATCAACTAGTGTGAAGCCCCTGGATAAAAAAGAAAATGTAAATTTCCTTGTAAACTATGTGAAGGCGATCACGCCGTCCACCGTTGTCCCTTCTTAGACGAGGCTAAAAGAGTTCTGGACAACCATCCGATTTCACCATTATGGCTTCCTCCTGGATATGAGAAGCTCTTGCTGAGTCCGTCACTAGTTGAAAATCTGGCTGACACGCCATTGTGGTCAGCCGAAGCATCTATCATTGACGATAAACCATCTGAATCCACACCAGACGAAAGTCAAAAGGTCGAGGTGGCAGTTGACCTGGTCTTGCCTTCAGAGGATCCATCTTCAGATGATACAGTCACAGGAGAGAACAAAATGACACCGTCCAAATTCTCTTTGTAAGCACAGACTCTGATGAACATGGGGGCAGTCTACCCATTCCTTTACCGTAGGAAGAAAGTTCGTCAGAGTCGTATCCGGCCGTTTATTCGGTCCCACCTCCAAGAAACCTAGTTGTTTCCTTCGATTGGAATCTACTAGGCAGACCTCGCTTACCGGCTAGTGTGCCACTTCGAATCATTGCTCAAATATATAGAATGGTCATGGTCAGTACCATCATAGATGAATGGGCTTCTGTGAGTATCCTTTCCTCAACTGCTTGGAAAGCGCTTGGTTCACCATCGCTTTTACCTGAAATGAGAAATCTAACAGGCTTTGACAAAGGAACCAGTCGACTGTTAGGGGTCCTTCCCAATGTGCCGATAACATTGAGAAGGAAAACTGTTCACATGAACGTAATGGTAGTCCAAGGACCCCTGGATTATAATCTACTCCTTGGACGTGACTATATTTATTGCATGGGAGCCATTGTCTCCTCACTCTTTAGAGTAATGTGTTTTCCGCATGAAGGAAGAGTGGTCAAGCTCGTAGACCAGCTTTCATTCCCTAGTTCACACATAGAAAATAGTCATATACCATCCCTGAATGGTCTTTTCATGCAAGGAATGTCTCATCAATCCCCAGTCCATCTTCCTGATCAGCGCGAGTGATTCGGAGGATATGACTAAAACCTAGGGGGCATGCACCCTGGCCTATTTCGACACGAAAACCTTGCGTATAGGGTAGGTTTCCATGAAGGATATATGACTGGTTGACACAACCGTCCATTTAGGAAAATGGGGTTAGACCGGAATAGGATACCTCTGTTAAAGGGTAGGCCTTTCCAGATAAAATGAATGTTTGTCTACAAATTGAGGGGTAACCTAGAAACTCTACTTCACTATACCTGGGGGAATGCAGACCTTTTGGCATGCAAGCGAAGAGAGACCATTTATTTCTTAAATTTGTAGGTCCTCTAACCCTTTAAACTCGTAGGATTGGTCGTTTCCTAACTTTCATAAACAAAGGATGTGGGGAAAAGCTTTGAAAAAGTGCCATTTTTAAAAAGAGACATCCTTATTATATGACTGGATCGAGTAGTTTTAATGCGGAATTCAAGCTCATTAAAAAATAAACATAAGCAATGAGCAAATGTTCCCCCAAAGTTTAAGCTCATTAAAAAATGAACCAATTTCTGGTAAATAACCATCGTGAATGTATTATCATCAGTCTTTGAAGCCTTGGTCATGTTCTCATCATCACCTCCACTTCGTATTGGCCGATCATTCACCTCCATTTGATTGTTTATCCTTTTTGAGGAATAGCTGTGAAGAGTGATCCTGTTAGCCATCCTTGTGACACTGCCGTGATTGGAAAATTCCAAACCTTACCTGGAATTAGATACTACCCGAATTTATCACTCGTTCCTCAAAAAATGAGTCTCCTTTAAGCTCTTTTCAACTGACTCGTAAAATATGAAAAGATTGCCGAGAAATTGGCCTCTCCAGCTCGTTAAAGTGACCGGAAGTGCTATCTGTCCTTTAGATTTTAATCTTTTTGGACTTGAGGGATTATTACACAAGAAGATCGAGCGCTTGTTTTGTTCGGCTCACTAAAAATACCGAAAATTCATCCCTTTTGTATTATTTTATACTTTTTCAGACTTAAGGGATTATATGACGAAAAAGGATTATTGGAGTTTTCTTTATGTCCCTTTTTCAGACTCTCTAAAATTGAAAAGGACCGAGTTATCCTTGTCGTTAAACTCATTAAAACCAAATAGCGACAAACTTGTCCATACAGACAAGAACGAGTTTCACTATCGCCAGGCTCGTTAAAACATAGCGATGGGTTTGCCCGAAGGGAAAATTATAGAACAAGTATATGTTATCCTCTTCAAGCTTGACAAAAATAAAGAGGTACTGGTCAGCAATGACTGGGGAAAAATTGGGAAGAAAACTTGAAGAAACTTTATTGGTAGCAAGTCGCTCTTGAACATGACACTTTCACTCTGCATCTGAGTCGAGTTGGGTTGTTTCGTTCACTGGTCATATCACCATGGGTCCATCACACCATCCATATTTGGGGTTAACACTACCAATCCATCATGTCAGTGTCGCCGATATGTTCAAGAGAAGTCGCTCAGAGAATTCACCTATGTCTCATCCACTGCAATACATTTACGCTCCATTCTTTCATGACCGCCACCCTGAACCTTATATCATCAGATCGTTTTCACCTCCATTAAAATCATTTGCTCCATTCCGTGTCATTGATGTGGGATTCACTAAGGCCCTCTTATGACGGATCGCTTCTTGTCGACATCAGCTCATCATCCAAGAAGTCGATCTAGGAACAACCCTTTCAGTACTTTGAAGCTTGCATGCCTCAATGGCAAGTTTCTCACTTCCGGCGACAGGTTTACATCAATGGCCTTCGACCGAAAGATTTTGTGTGGTGTTCGATGCCAAGTCCCTTATTCACACCACATGAATTGTACTGCAGTACCTTGAGGTTCATCATTATCGGTGATTCCTCTCGCACCTGTTAACAACTTACATCATTGGTTGGTAATCAGGCGATGTCTTTCCATGTTCGACTCCAGAACATCTCTCACATGGATCGACTTGTACTTTGAGTGAAGACTGAACGAGATTGAAGACCCCAAACCTAGTTTCATCCATCCGGGCTGTGATATATATTCAGGAAATAAAGACATCAAATGTACATCATTACTACACAGATAATCATCCAATCCAAGGGATGATGGCTCTACCAGAATCATCAGTCTACACTCAGACGATTGTCTGTCTTATGTACATGAAAATGAATTTATAAAGATGAGCATGGGAATGCCCGCCTCAGCTAGATCATGAAAATATTATGAAGATAATGTATTGTATTGTATCTTATTACAGGTCGCCTTCTAGCTCGAAAAAAACTTCAGATCCTCATGATAAAGCATTTCACCCGACATCAACAGATTAACGACCTCGTGCTTTAGGGGGCAACTGTTATAGACATTTTTTGGCACTGCAACCCCAATCATAAATGTCCATAAACCAAGGGATCCTAAGTCCCTAAAAGTGTTGTTCTAACCTCTAAAAGAACAAGGTCAAGTAATTACATCTTCTCCTAGAAGTTCTCCATGAAAAACTACTCAGAACTGGTCAAAACTGGACCATCTCACCTGCTCCATTGTCAAAGTGCAGTGCATCCCACCTAAATACACACAGGAGGTGCGATGCATGCTGAAAAGCCCTTATATGGGGTGCGATGGGTGAGAGTGGACAAATGGCAGGGTCAATCTGCAAGGTGGAGGATCATGGAATCTTCCAGAAACTTCTCCTGTGACACTTGCCTCTCTGCATTCGCCGAGGGATGAGTAACCAAGAACTATCAAGAACTATTAGAGAGAGGAGACTAATCAAATCTCAAAAGCTAACTCATCCCCCTTGCAAACATCTATATATGGATCCCTCATCCCAGAGATCCAGTGTTGGGTCCCTATAATACTAGTGATTACCCCATTACTATTGTAGTTATACCCCTTATTTATATTGTTGTGCCCCTATTACCCCCATGTTGTTATTTCTGTGCCCCATAGAATCCCTCTATTGTTATTTTTGTGGCTTTATATTATTATTGTTAGGTCGGCTGGATTATATTGTGACTCCTTAGACTCCTATATATAGAAAGGAGGTTTTGTCATTTGTATCAACAAAGAATTATTCATTTATGTATTGTAAAGAAGGTTGTCCCCTTGAAGAGGCTGAATTCTAAGGCGTTGATCTATCTTTTCTATCTTTTCTTGAGCTGGTTTCATAACATTTGGTATCAGAGCTTTGGATTCTAGGGTTTCGCTGCTCCAAATAGGTCATCGTGGCATTATCGCTATAAATTTTTTTCTGTGACATTTCAGAAGTCACAAAAAAAACCCATTTGAGAAGAAATTGCGCTGAACCTTGGGTCTGAATTTCAGAACTTGTCGCGCGATATTTGCGGAGATATGATCTGAGAAAGTTGGTCTTTTTGCAAACTCCTCAATTACATTCAAAACAGGTGACCTGGGGAAAATCGTCATAACTCTCTCTGGGGATCGGATTGAAATTTCATAAGAAGGTATAGAAAGAGGACGAATTGTAGTTTCTTTTATGTGTGGTTCAGGTTCAAAGGTTGAAACAGTGACTCGTGTCATTTCGTACAATTTTTCTCTACTGAACTAGTCTAAAAGCAAGTCATTGTGGGAGATTTCACATAACTCTTCCTTGGAGAATCCTATTCAGGTCAGACTTGTGGCATTGGAAAGAGGATGCAAAAGGCTACTACAGGTCACAATTTCAGAATTGGATGATCTGAAATTACAGAGATACATCAAATTCAATATCAGGCTTCTATAAAGTGAAAAAAGGTGTGTAGTTTTTTTTTTTTTTTTAATTTTTGTGTAAGCTTGGTTTAATGGAATTCAAAGGGCATAGTAAAGCATTATTATCGGTAACTGATGCCCCGAGGAAATAAAATGCAAACACCTAGTAAGGAACCTGAAAGCTCGAGTATGACTCATGAAGAAGAGGAAGAAATGCTACATGATATATCAAAATTACAAGAACAAGTGCAACAAATGTCAAGCTCACAAAAGCTAATAGAAGCTAAGATAAGTGGCGTGGAATCTAAGATAGATGGCGTAGAATCTAAGATAAATGGTGTGGAATCTAAGATAAATGGCATGGAAACTAAGATGGATGATTTGAAGATAGACATGGCAGATTTGACAAATTTTCTACAAGAAATACTTACTAATGGTGAAAAGGTTGTAAAGGAAACTCATTATGTGAAAAAAATTAATGTTAATCATGATTCCATAGATGCTAATGTTGGATCGAAGATCCACCATATTCCAAAAATTGATATGAGGAAGTTTGATGGCAAGGATCCCGCCACATGGATATTACAGATGGAGCAGTTCTTCGATCTCAATAATGTGCAAAACACACAAAAGGTACATATGGCAACTGTATATTTGGAACCAAATCAGTTTGTATGGTATCAATGGCTTTGCTCTCGTAAAAAAATTATCACTTCGGCAATTTTTACGGAAGAATTGATAGCACATTATGAAGATACAAAAAGCAACACTTTTTTTAGCCAATTGATAAGTCTCAAACAAAAGGGTTCAGTAATGGAGCACATTGAGGAGTTCCAAAAATTGAACATAAGGGTAAAAGATATTCCAGAGGAGCATAGGATTGATGTGTTCATAGGGTCTTTAAAGGATAATATCCAACATGATGTTCGCCTTTGGGAACCTGATTCATTAGAGAAGGCATTCAGGTTAGCAAGAAAAATGGAAAGCAAAATTATGGCAACCAGGAAGCATACCACTCACAACTATAAAGACGGAAGTGTTGTTGCCCCTAGTCTTCCACAACCTATAAGGTTGACACCACAACAATTGGAAGAAAAAAGAGCAAAAGGGCTTTGTTACAGTTGTGATAGAAAATACACTAAAGGTCATAAGTGTGCTGAGAAGAAATTATTCTACATAGATTGTGAAGAGGAAGAAGAAAAAGGAGCAAGAAAGGTCAAAAGAAGAAGATATACTTCAGGAAAAAATCCTAGATGAAGGACAAATAAATCCGACCATATCTTGTAATGCATTGGCGGGAATTACCACTCCTCAAACCATCAAGATAGAAGGACAAATCAAGAAGAAAAAGGTAATATTGTTGATTGATTCAGAAAGCACCAACAATTTTATTCATTGTAGGGTAGCAAAAGAATTGAATTGCTTCCTATATTCAGCACCAGAGTGTCAAGTGATGATTGAAAATGGAGGAACAATAAATTGCTCTGGAAGGTGCCATAATATCAAGCTATCCATGGGAGAATATGTATTGACTAGCCCAATGCTTTCCATTCCAATGGGAGGTGCTGATGTTGTACTAGGAGTCCAATGGCTACAATCCTTGGGTACAATAGCTTTTAATTTTCAAGAACTTTTCATCAAATTTTCTACGGAAGGAAAGGAAGTTGAATTAAGGGGTATTGTAGGGAAACCAGGAAAGATAATCAGCTCTAATGGTATGACAAAGCTTCTAAAAAAGGAGAAAAGAGGTGTAATTGCACAATTATGTTCGCTAGATGTTTCCACATCGGAATCATCTATTTCTCCAAATCTCCAAAAAGTCCTGGACAATCATTCCAAGGTATTTGAGACTCCCAAAGGTCTTCCACCTATGCGTGATCATGATCATGCTATTCATCTGATTCCAAGAAGTGTTCTTCCATACATCAGGCCGTACAAATATCCCTGTGTCCAAAAAAGTGAAATTGAATGTATGGTTGCAGAAATTCTAGAGGCTGGTATAATTCAACCAAGTCAAAGTTCTTTCTCTGCTACAGTAGTATTGGTGCACAAGAAGGATGGATCATGGCACATGTGTCCGGATTATAGGGAGCTCAACAAGCTCACTATTAAAGATAAGTTCCCCATTCCTGTCATTGATGAATTACTGGATGAATTGCATGGATCAATTTACTTCACCAAGTTGGATCTTCGTTCGGGATATCATCAAATCATAATGAAGATTGAAGACATTCTGAAAATGGCATTTAGAACTCATGAGGGTCATTATGAATTTTTGGTCATGCCTTTTGGCCTTACTAATGCACCTTCAACATTTCAAGGTTTGATGAATTCAATTTTCAAACCATTCCTTAGAAAATTTGTGTTAGTATTTTTTGATGATATACTAATCTACAGCAAGTCTTGGAAGGATCATGTTGAACATGTTGACAGGGTGCTACAGCTATTGGAGGAGAAACAATTATATGTAAAAAGATCCAAATGTTTCTTTGGAGTCCAGGAGGTGGAATATTTGGGTCATATTGTATCTCATGAAGGAGTTAAGGTAGACCCTAGCAAAATTAAAGCCATTAAGGAATGGAAAATCCCCACATCCATAAAGCATCTGTGAGGATTTCTTGGGTTGACAGGGTATTATCGCAAGTTTGTTAAGAATTATTGGAGAATAACAGCACCTCTAACAACATTATTGAAGAAAGATGCATTTTCATGGACTCCGAAAGCAACAAAGGCTTTTGAACATCTTAAAGAGGCAATGTGCCAAGCACCGGTCTTAGCTACACTGGACTTCACAAAAAACTTTATTGTGAAATGTGATGCTTCAGGAAATGGAATTGGTGCTGTTATAATGCAAGATGAAAGACCCATTGCTTCTGAAAGTTGTCCAATCAAGGGAAAGTTTTTAAGCAAAGCTATTTATGAGAAGGAAATGTTGGCAATACTCCATGCACTTAAGAAATGGCGACCCTACCTAATGGGAAGACACTTCAAGGTAAAAACAGATCATGATAGCCTTAAATACTTTTTAGAACAAAGATTATTCTCTGAAGAGCAACAAAAATGGGTCACAAAGATGTTGGGTTATGACTTTGAAATCATCTACAAAAAAGGGAAGCAAAATGTGGTGGCAGATGCACTCTCAAGAAAGGATGAGGATGTGGAAGCATTGTTGTGCGCCATTTCTATTATCCAACCAGATTGGATAAATGAAGCAAGGGAGGAATGGAAGAATTATGCAGAAGTGTGGGCACTTATTCGAAAGCTACAACAAGATTCCAGTACGTCTGATAAATTTAGCTGGCAAAATGATTCATTATGGTACAAAGATCGCTTATACCTCTGTAATAATTCCCAACTAAAACAAAAGATTGTTATGGAATTGCACACTTCTCCCTTAGGAGGGCACTCAGGATTTTTAAAAACTTACCACAGGGTTAAGAAGGAATTTTTTTGGGATGGCCTTAAATTAGATATTCAAAAGTTTGTGGCAGAATGTTTGCCAACAAAATAAAGTTGAAACAATTAAGACATCGGGTCTATTACAACCTTTATCCATTCCAAGCCAATGTTGGGAGGAGGTTTCAATGGATTTTATCAAAGGTTTACCCAAGTCTGAGGGAAAGAGTGTCATCATGGTGGTAGTTGACAGAATTACCAAGTATGCACATTTTTGTGCATTATCACATCCATTTAAAGCCAGTACAGTTTCTACTGCATTTATGGAAACAATCCAAAAGCTACATTGAAACCCAAAGATTATTGTAAGTGACAGAGATCCCATTTTCACTGGAAATTTTTGGACAGAATTATTTTCTTGTCTTGGTACTCAGTTAGCTCATAGCTCATCTTATCATCCTCAATCTGATGGGAAAACTGAGATAGTAAACAAATGTTTGGAAGGATATCTTCGTTGCTTTGTATCTGATAAACAGACACAATGGGTCAAATGGTTGCCTCTGGCTGAATGGTGGTATAACACTTCCTTCCATACAACAACAAAAATGACCCCATTTATGGCACTTTATGGGTATCAACCACCATCCATCACATCATATTTAAGAGAAAATTCTAAGGTTCAGGCAGTGGAACATTACATCGAACATCAACAACAAGTCCTCCAACTCTTAAAGGATAACCTCATGTTGGCACAAAATAGAATGAAACAACAGGCAGATCAACATCGCAGTGAAATAAGTTTTGATGTAGGTGATTGGGTATTCCTACGGCTACAACCATATAAGCAAATGTCCCTAAAGCAAGCTAAGAAGGATAATAAATTATCACCAAAGTATTATGGTCCATACAAGGTGTTGCAAAAGATTGGTACTATGGCATACAAATTGGCGCTTCCTGCAGCTTCTCGATTGCACCCAGTTTTCCATGTTTCATGTTTAAAGAAGGTTATAGGCGAAAAGCTTCTAGTGCAAACAATATTGCCAGAACTTGATGAGGAAGGAAAAATTATATTGGAACCGGAAGCAGTCATAGAAACAAGAACTTGACAGCTACGAAATCGAGCAATTTCAGAGTATCTTATCAAGTGGAAGAACTTATCCGCTGAAGATTCCACATGGGAGGATGAGAATTTTATGCAAAAGTATCCAGAACTACTCAAGCGTTGAGGATAACACTTTTTTGAAGGAAAGGGGCATGTTGGGTCCCTATAATACTAGTGATTACCCCATTACTATTGTAGTTATACCCCTTATTTATATTGTTGTGCCCCTATTACCACCATGTTGTTATTTCTGTGCCCCATAGAATCCCTCTATTGTTATTTTTGTAGCTTTATATTATTATTGTTAGGTCGGCTGGATTATATTGTGACTCCTTAGACTCCTATATATAGAAAGGAGGTTTTTTCATTTGTATCATCAAAGAATTGTTCATTTATGTAATGTAAAGGAGGTTTCCCCCTCGAAGAGGCTGAATTCTAAGGCGTTGATCTATCTTTTCTATCTTTTCTTGAGCTGGTTTCATAACATCCAGAGGCTAGAATTTTGTATATTGTAAGGAAGTGCTGCTGGTTTCTTGGTGTAACATCATAGTGTTGGGTGATCTAAGCTTTTCATGAGGTGAAGAAGGGATTTCTTGCTGAGAGGATGATGCTGGGTCAGAACAATTGGTTGTAATCCTCTTTGCTATTCTTGATTATTAATAAAGCTATTCAATTTTTCCTCCACATTCTGTATGATTAATGATATATGCATTTGTGTGGTCAATATATATCTGGTCTTATATTGTTTATGATAGTAGATCTATGTTCTTGGATAGTGTTATGCTGCTTTGATTCTACAGGTGCTCTTTGAAGCTGGGTAGACGAGGAAGCGAGTGGCAAATATCTATCAGAAGGGAGAGGAATCAAGCAAGAAACCAAGCGCAAGACAGAGGTTGGTCTCCTTCTTTCCCCTCTTATCTACTTCTCATAAAGGAAAATGAAAGTGGTTTTAGTTTATTTGTTTCTAAGGTAGCTACCAGCCTTAGTGGGACTAGCAGCTCTCCATAGACACTAGATTTCCCAATAACAAGAAGCGATTACAAATACTTTCCCTCAGCAAGGGTTTGTTGCTGCTCAACCTCAACCAAGTCAGGTAAGTTACCCATACACCCCAACCTTCTGGTCCTGGTGACTACGAAATCCTCATAATGAATTTTGATGAGGTTAATCCCTCTGATATCAACCTGCAAACTCGGTCGCGTCAATATGACAAGCCATCGACTTCGTATGCCACTAAGTCCAAAACCAAAGCATCTACTTAGCCTCTTACGACACTAAACGGTCTACTACTGATCCCTCAACCTAAATTTGAGGCAATTCCCAAGATCCCAAAGGGACCATTATGCCATAAAGCGGCTTCTAACCGAGCTTCCCATACATACATTATAGTAGATGACTTGGCGCAATCACAAACTACCATATCAATGTTGGAAGTCCTCTAGTTGTTCCCCTCTCAAAAGAAATATCTACTCACTGCTTTGGTCACAGTAGATCATTCAGACGATTGTTTGATTTCCTTCCTAGTCGATACATAAAAACATCCCCCATTACGTTCATCCATTGCTTTCCATATACCAGTCTGAGTCTGTAATGCCATCATCTCCTGATGCATTATTAACAAAGGCGCATCCACCTATGTGATGTCCGCTTCCATTTGGAAACAACTTAAGTCACCTGAGTTGTGCCCATCCACCATCACTTTGCGTGTTTGGGATGGTCACTCCTCCTATCCTCTTGGCATGTATCAAATTCTCCTGTGACTTTTGCAAGCAAGATTGTCAATGTAGACATTGAGGTCATTAATTCCCCTCTAGATTACAAAATTCTCTTGGGTCGTAGTTACACATATGCTATGTCAACCCTCACATCTGCAGTTTTCCACAAGATGCGCTTCCCACATGAAGGGAAGACCGTCACCACCAGTCAGTTGACATACTACGAGCTGGCATTTATGACCTCCCTTGAGTCCATTATCTCATTGGTGCCCGATAAATAGTTTTCCACACCTCCCACCGGTGTTTCACCTGGAGTCTACGAAAATTCCTTATTGTTGGGTGCTTTCCATGGTCCTCCCCCTCTCATCTTTGAGCCTAGCTCTTTGAGTTGCTTTCATGTTACAAGCGTCATAAAATGCTCTCAAGTAGTCTAGTACATTTGATTAACAACCAGCTCCCCAACACCCTGTTGTTGCCATCTTAGCTGAGCCATTCAGTCCACCCCCCAGGACCTCCTCCATTTTTTGGTGCCTCTCCTATGTTCCCACCAGGAACTGTTCCTCCAGGTCTCAACCATTTAGGCATTGCTCTCCCAGGAAATTACCTTGCATGCCAGAAATCTTTTCTATTTCCTCCTCAGGGAATCCTTTCTGTCCTTGTCATGGCTTCATTGGTCCTCCCTAATATGACTTTGGGGATCCCATTATGGTGCATTATTCCCCTTGCAAGAACTCTTCCTGGTCAGCTAAGACCTTATCACTCTTTGACCTCATTCCAATTGGTCCCTATGGCCCTTGCCACTACTCTAGTTCCATGACAACCTCAACAAGAACCCACTCTTGTTGCAAAAGCATCCGAACATGGGGGCAAAGCCAAGAGGAAAGAACCTACGGACAAGGCTCCCCAATCTCCTCCAGCCACCAAAGCCCCAAAGCCATTACCTCCATGTGCTTTGTGTAAACTTCTTGGGCATGCCACCAATAATTTTCCTGAACTTCCTCATCTCAAACCTTTGGTTCATGAAATGTTGCCTGAGTCAAATATCCCTGAGATCCAAATTACCTTACCAAGTCTAGCCAACAAACTCGAAACATTACGCACAAATCACCCTTGTTCGTTGTGCAATCATCATGGTCACTATTCCCATTGCTTCTTTTGTCTTGGCAGATTTTTCTTCTTCCTTGAGGTGCTTCGCGAATATGAGACCACTCCTAGTGGATCACCTACTCCTCTACCTGTGGATTTTGGCACCATGAGTACAAAAGAACAGGCCGAATCTAGTCCCACCATCGTGATCCCTCCCCCTGATGTCGAGATGACAGATTCCATGGGCCATATCCTTTACCTGTTGTCATCCTTGAGTTCCTCACAGGAAAACCTATCTGAGGTTTTTGCGTGCACTTCTATTGAAACTCCTTCGTCAGAAGCCTAGGTCTCAACATCGGTAGGTTTTTCATCTACTATCTCATCGTCTACCATTTCAGATGATGCATATGTGAACCTTCTTTCTCTTGATGATGCACCAGGTACCACTGCCGCGTCATGTAGTTAATATTCCTCCCTTTTCCCCATATTCCATTCTGATGAGGACATCATGGAAGCCATGATTACCCCTGATTATGCTTGGGACGATATGCACCATCATCCGTACTTCCTTACCCTAATTATGCTTCGGACAATATGCACCATCGTCCATACTTCCTTCCATATTTGGAGTCCACCACTCTAAATACATCTAGTACACCCATAGCATACTGGGGGGCACATAGGCCCCTACATTTCCTTATCATCCTTTGGAGGATCTTGTGCCAAGTTGGACTGAGATGCTTAAATCCATTTTTTGAGCACTTGGCACACAATGGTGCTCCACAAACTCCTTTTTCTAGGGGCCATCATTCCCACCTTTGCATACTAGGTCAGTCCCCTCCATCACATATGTTTGTAGGTAGTATCCCATGCTTGGGGGCATGATGGCTTTCCCTTGGCCATCTTCTTAATTGATTAACATTAAGTCTCGGCCTAGATCCCACCAAATCTAGGTATGGTTGATTATCCTCCCATTCCTTGGATAGTTTTTCCTACCAGCCTCTCCGATGAACCACACTCACATCGTATATCGTAGACATTTGATACCATATCTTCAAACTCTATGTCCACATAGTCCCCATGTTTGACTTCGTAGGTGAGGATGATTTTAGACCTTCTCTAGTATCACTTTTTCCTCTTCCCTTAATTCTTCACTAGGAACCATTGCTCCAAGAGGAATTAAGGCCACTTGCCTAAAATTCGTAGATCCTGATTCTGATGGTCAGTTTTTCAGCTATGATCTCCTCCTCTCAAATTGGAGGGAAAACACCCTTTTATAGGACAACCCATAGTTTTTATGTCACACATTCCAACCATATTGTAGCTCAATTTGATGAACCACCAGAACCATTGGAAAGCTCCAATAGAGTATTATAATGGGTATTTCTCAGTTTTTGATGATTTGACACCTCACCCGGAAGCCATTTTTCCAAGAAGGGTCACTTTGTCACCTCTCAAAATTGAATTTCTTCATATGCGACACTTCTACTTTTGGGACCACCTTACTTTGGTGCTTGGAATCTCACATGTCAATTTTCTTCATGAGTAACCATCATTTACTCATGATTTCATGGTCCCCACTAGGCCTATTTTGTGTGACAATGTCACCTAGTCACCCTTGTTCGGAGCATCAGCCATGAGTCACCTTGGAATCCCCAGAGTCGGTTTCACATTCCATTATATCATGTCACAGTATTCCATCCATTTTTGCATATCGTTCATCTTGTGTTACCCATTTTATCCTTCGGTCATACTGTCCCCCACCCTATCAGGAGTCGAGTCAGTCATTGTCAGGTCAACCATGCACTTTATTCTTTGACAAGGGAAGTCATCTGTTTGTCCCTCAACCACATTTTTTGCACTATCCCTGGTGTTAGTCCATCAGTCACATTATTATTTTCCCTCGTGTCGTAGTTGAGGATCCTCATTCCCTTACCTATCACGAGCCCTATTATGTCGACATTAGATCATTTATTCGAGAAGAATGACCTAGAGGGAAGTGTATCTTGGTTCCAGATTCCATTCATGTTTAGTGCCTCACGTCAAGAAAAGGGACTCATTATTGCCCTTTGACTTAGTCGTTTCATGCTCTTGATTCATACACTTGATGGTCCAGTTATGCAGGAGATTGTACCAGCAATTTCCGAGTGTGTTTGAAATGTTTCAGACCTCATGAGGGGGTGGCCCTTCAAGCATCCCCCCCCACATGCCCAGGTGCCTTCATATTATGCTATGGCCTTAGATGCAGTTCCGCAGAGTTAATGGGTTCGGTTCGTACTAGCCGCAGTGTTCCTAGCATGCATGTCTCCTTCAGATGTTCCATTTAGTTTTGTAGAGCCCTTCCCTATTCAGCAAGGGTTCTTTGATTGTTCTACCCTCCCTCCCACCCATTTTTTGAGGGAAGGGCCATTATATCTCATGTACATAGATGATATTGTATTCAATCCTGGATCATGTTTTTTCTAGGTGCATTATGTATATGGGACACATTGTATTATTTTTGGCTCAATTATGCCAACATGTCATGTACAATTCAGATTGTACTTCATTGCTCAGTTTTATGTTTCTGTGCGCATCATTATTTTTGTACTAAGTTTTCTCGTCAGGTATAGGTATGCCTTCCCTGCCTCACTGAGATCCAGTACCACAACATAAAAGGAGACTTGCATTGGTCTCAGCCCCTCTGTCCCTATTCTCTTTCGCTTCAGCGCTATTGGTCTCTCTCTCTCTCTCTGACTCCACTTTATTGTCTAGTGATTGTGTCTTTACAATGTACTTCAGTCATAAGTTTTTCTCCTAACACTTGTACATTTGGGGGCAATCGATTATCACCAAAACATTGATCATCTAGCCTTATTTACTAGATGGATCGAAGTACACCATGTAAGTCCAATTTTACCATAGTAAAATTTCTTTCACTTTGAGAAATTTCTTAATAAACAACAATTGTTAAGTAATTTATAATTAAATCCATGAAGAATAATTAAATAAATCACTATTTATTTAATTATCTTCTAGGAATAATTGATTAATTAGTATTTGTTGTCATATTTGACCCAAGTATGAAAAATAAACATATAAAGTATTAATTATCTTATTTTTCTCTAGGAATAATTAATTAATCACTAATTAATTATTATTCCTTGTCAAGTTTGACTAAATCCCTAACGAATAATCAAATAAATCATTATTTGTTTATTATTCCTTAACCATATTTCTTGATATGATAAATAAATAAATTATTTATTTATTATTTCTAAATAAAAGCGTAAATACTTTTTCCTTCCTAACCAAATATAATAAAATATTCCATGTGGTTATTCCTAGAATGGGGTTAATAATATTTTATTATTGCTTATTATCCAAGGATAACTCAATATTTTGTTATAAATAGAAGACTTTTCCATTCATTATTCACTTTTGATTATTTTTGTTATTGCACTCACTGGTATAACTCTAATTATTATCATTGTCGCACACCATTTTTCTTTCCATTTGAGTTCCCATTGAGCTCAACCTTTTTATTTGTTGGATTTACACATTATAGAGGAGAGAGATTCTACACAAGCTGAAGATGTTTGAGGATAGCCAAGAACCCTTCCCATAGAGGGGGTCTGGTAGCATCTATTTGTTCCCTTCACAGGTGTTATTTAATAAAATCTATTCTTTGTATATTTGGTTTTGATTGGATTATTGGAGTTACCCACATTTATTACTATTTCCTTTTGCTATTTAATAATGGTTGTGGCATAGATCAAGACTTTGGCAGGTTTTGTTTCTATCATTTGCTGCAGATCGACAATGTTTACTAGCCATTTATATTGTTGAGACTGTTTGTCATCCACAGTCTTAGGTGATTTCTTTCCGTGCAACTTTGAGAAGAAAACACTATAACACACACTACTATCTAGCTAGATTACTTCTCATTATAGACCAATCAACCATATGACCTTTATTTTACTTTTTGTGGTTTGGAAATTTTAATCTTAGGGAATAATATTTTCAATTTGGACATTAAAAAAATGTCTCAAAGATGTTTTCAATGTAATTTGAAGATTTACCCCAATGAATGCAAAATAATATTAGTATATTGGAGGAAATCACCAACGTTTATTATGAAACATATCCTCATCTATAGGAGTTCAGATGGAATTTTTTATATTATGGTGTTTAATAGGCTTTTTAGATTAAGATATGTATCTATACAGAGGTGAAAAGACATATAACAAGAATCCCATGTTCCAATGGTTAATGATTTCAACATTTGTCCTAAATCTCGGAGGAGGTTCATCAAGAAAAGTTGTTAATCTTGGACTTGGTCATAAGCTGGAAGACGACTCCTCCTCATGGTATGTTATTTGTTGCTACCAAAGATGTATTTCTTTAGCCACCAAGACATTTATTCTATGACTTGAATTTAGTCATAGTAATTCACATGAGATTGTTTCACTTCTACATATCTCAGTTGGGGAATGGGTATCTTCCCTTTTCTTGTTGGTATTTCATTCTTCTGCGAGATATTCTCTCTAAAATGTTTGTTACTTCTTGAGAAAATTAGCGAGGCAACATTCATCTATGTTTTTCTAACAAAGAGACTATTTGACATCTGTTTGGGAAGTGAATTATCATACAAACATCTTCTGAGGCAGTGAGATTGGGCTGAATTTCAGTTAGAGGCAATAAGGGTTTATATGCTCATATTTTACGTAGCAACCCATATTGAGTATCTTCTTGTGGTAGCGCAGTTTTTGTAGGGTTAAATCCTTGAAAATGTAATCTCTTGAGGTTTGGTCTAAAGTTCATTCATTCCTCTATGATAGCGGAAGGCTTGAATCAACCCTATTGTGGAAACAAATACCTTAGAAGGAACCTTGATGGTAGCATCTCACACTTAGGGTCAGATCATAGTTTTGTTGAGCGAAACAAGTCTACCCATTGTAGCTACTAAGCCCTCTTAAGGTCCAACCTAGGTAGAAAGGGCCTGTTTGGGGAAACATGGGATGATTCAAAAGCAGTGGCATCATATTTATAAGCTTCCCCAAGGATTTGTATGGAAACATCTTGAGCTTGGGGCATGAACTGGCCATTGGATCACCTGTGTGTGTTTTTGTGGCAGTGGGACATTTCTAAGGTGTGTTTGTAGTAAGAATCTATGACTTAACTTACATCCCATTATTTGAGGGGTTTCCACATGTTGGGCTTCAATGCTGAGCTTCAAATGCAGTTTATATTGTATTAGGTTTGACTAAGTTATATGCATTATGAGATTATCCATCGTAATGAATAGAACTTGACCATAGTTTGTAATAAATTGTTTAATCAAGTCATCTGGATATTTATGTCATAGTTTGTAGTAGAGTTGATAAGTTAACAATGATCTATAAATTTATCATTTACATGCAGATGAGTATAGAAGTAGTAATATATCCTTCATTTATAATCATCCGGCTCTGGGTTTTGAAAATCTCCTTACAGAGAGTAGTGTAGGAAAAACCTCTTTTTGATTGTATGTGCTTACTCTTCAATGTCATCTTTATTCTTTATTTTCATTTTCATAATTATATGTTGTTTCATATTACCTTTATTGAATCGTTGTGGATGTGTGATTAATGATTATACTTTACTCTTTGTTCACTTAGTCTTATTTTGTTGAAACTCTTTGACCTTTCCACAAATATTTCTCTTTAGATCCAATCATTAAGTTGCACGTCCTTCTGTGTACAAAATTGTAGTGTATTTTCCAATTGGCTTTCTAGTCATACACTCACTCATTTTGATCCATTAACACATCATTTCTCTAGTGTCATCCATTGTAGCTACTATTTTCATGCCACCTCCCATCTTTCTGAACGCTTTCACATGTTCAATCTAAAATCCCAACTTTATGAGATTTCTTTTGGTGCATTTTCCTTTTACAGTTGAGTGATATTAAGATCATTTAGGCCTTTATCCTTCTCATTTTTCTTTTTCATAATGAATTTCAAGGGGGATTGTCATCTCAGATTGTCATTTCAGATAGTAATTAATCTGAGTTTTTTATTGGTTGTGAAGGAAAATCCTGTGATATTCAGTTATGGAAGTGGTGCAATCTTTATATATTTGTCTCAAGATGATGTCACAGTAGGGGACCTTGTTGTGAAAGACCAAGTTGGAGAAAAAATTATTTCAAAATTGTCCAACAAGTTAAGTTTCTTTTTGGTTACTAGTGTATTTTGAAAGTTATATTTTCATTTTTTGGCATAGGTTTTTACTAATACAACATGTGAGCCAAGTCTAACATTCTTACTAACCAAGTTTGATGGTATCCTTGGGCTTGGATTTCAAGAAGTTGCAGTTGACAAAGTTGTTCCAGTCTGGTGAGTATTTTCTTCGAGTGCAATCATGAGCTAACTTAGGTTCACCTTCCAAAATGTGTAATTTTATTCTTCTTTTGCTTGATATTTTTAAAATGAAGGAAACCTTCATTAATATACATGAAGCTTTTAAACAGATGTACAATGGGGACTTTAAACTAATTCATATGATCCAACTGAAATTGGACTGATGAAGCTTCTCATTTTTAAAATTGTCAATAACTTCACAATTTCAAAACCTAACAAAGGCTTTCAGATGGATTGGATTTTTCTCCGAGTAAACATCTTCTAGCAACTTTTTTCGTTTGAAAATTCGTAGCAACTAGATTCTTGTTGTCCATGTAAAATGTAAATATAAAGTCAAATATTAGTAGTGGATTTGTGCTATGCTGGAAACATGAACATAAAGAAAATACAAAAACAAATGTTCATTTATGGGCTTGATTTTCTGATTGGTGACAAGGAATTCTATGAAATTGACTTTAAATATTTGTTGGAGGAATGATTGATTTCCCATTACTTTTAAGATGGTTGATTCCAATCTTAGAAAAGGATGTACTTAGTCATAAAGTGAATCTATAGACATCACTTTGATGAAGTTTGTGGGAGAAGAAGGGTTTATTGACTCCTTTCCACCATGGAAACTTTCTATAGTTTGTTATGTTGTGATAGAAATCCACATTGCATTTAATTTTTGACACTGGTTTTCACCTGCAAACAATGTCCCAATTCTAAGTATCAGCTAAAATTTCCTTCTTCGGGGTTGAGACAATGAATATTTTTTTTCTAGTCTCTTTGTGTTATGCATATTTTCTTTTGTCATTCCAACCATCATATCTTATACAACCCATTTCATGTCCACATTTTTCCTAAGAGCCACATTCCTTAGCTTCCTTTCTCAGTTCCTCAACCTTGTCCCTTACAGGAGATTGGCGCTAGGTGATACAAACTACATAGTTTCCTTTATATCTTCTTATGTTTGTTGGTCTTGTTGATCTACACTCTCTTAAGGACACTCATGTCTTATGATATTAGTCTATGAACTGTTGAGGTGATGGTTATGCTCTTCTATGGAATCATAATCAAGCTCTCAAGTGGTTTGATTTCCCAACCTTCATTCATAGATTGAGTTGGCTACATCTATAGAATAAACAATGCAATCCTCCTCAACTCTGAATAGTCAAGAGCTCAAGTGATTTAATTCCCAAATCTTCAATCACAAAATTAGTTTTATTTATCTATAGAAAAAGAAAAAGTGTACAATGCAATCCTCCTCATCTCTGATTAAATATGCTTCCAACCTTGTTTCCCAGGGTAACCCAGAGGCTGGTATTTTTAGGTGTTGATGAATTATAGAAATGATGATCTTGGTGCCCTAAGAAATTCCTCGCATTGGACTTGAATCCCCACACTTGAGCTACTTCCTACACCAATTGGATCCTTTTTTTTCATGTTTGACACTCCCATTTGTTGCATCGTGATTAAAATCTATTGAGATATGCAGTGAAGTGGTGTATTTTGAAGTTTCCTCTGTGTAACCCCTTTACCATCCTATATTTCCTTTCTTTTTTTTTTGATCTCGTGATCTTTTTCTTTGTTTCTCAACTACGGATAACCATTGAGGGTTATTTTGGTCTGTTGTATGTTGATCATTTCCTCACTAACCTAGGTATGGATCATCTGGGATGGTTCAACTTAAAGTTGTCCATATCTTCTCACAAAGGCTTAGATCTCCAATTGTCTTCAACACCAAAGTAGAATGTTTTATCTTAGGTTTCTTTATCCATTAATATTTTCAAGGGCCTTCCATGTTGGCTATATATTCCAAGACAATGAAAGTTGAACTAGTAGCTAGCACAAAGAAGCCTTATCTATGGAATATACTATTATTGTTATATTTTTATGAAGTTGACATTTCACAAGTACCAAACATGTCTTATATAATTAGCCAATACTAAGTCTTTTTGTTGGCTTCTAAAGGATGCCAACATTTTCTCTAACAATCTGAGGAAATTTACTCCGTAATTTGTTTTTTTGGTTGAAACACTTTGTCTTCTTTGAACATGTATAACATGGTTAGCTAAGGCCTTGTCAAAGAACTGGTCTTTTCATTTAGGATGAATAAGAATATGTTGGGTGTGGAGCCTGATTATCTACTTTATTCAGAGGTATTTTCACATTGGACCCTAGTTTGTAATGTGGGGGCAACGTTTCCCGTAAATGTGTGTTGCCAGGGGGGAAATGATGATTATTTAGATCCCCCTCCCTGGTGGGGGATCGGCGGTAGTGCCCTCGAAGCTAAAAATAGATGTAAAATTGCCTTGTAAAATGTTGTAATTTCGTAGTCAGTCTGGACTGTTCATTAGGTGGAAATCTAACAGTAGAAGTTATGTTTAATTTAGAGTTTTTTTTCGGAGAAGGCAACCCCTCACTATATATGAGGGAATTGTATTGCGTCTATCTAGATCTGTGTTCTAAGTGAGGAAGAGAGAGGAGATTGAGATAAAAGAGGGAATTACAATGGATCTGCTGTAGGTTGTATCTCTTCATTTTGCTGGATAATATAAAAGGAAGGACTGGCTGTTTCTCCATGGATGTAGCCCAAATTGGGTGAACCATGTATATCTATGTCTCTCTTGTTTTATGTGTTTTCTGCGTTTATATTTCTGAAATATTTTATGTGTTCCATTTCTATGTAACATATAATTTTCTAACAGAATGTGGATGAGGACATTGGAGGAGTGATAGTCTTTGGTGGTGTAGATCCTAAACGCTTCAGTAGTGAACATCAGTCTACACCTATTACTTGAAAGGATAACTGATAGGTATGTCATAGATCATGTTAGTTTTTCATGTTTAAGATTCACTATAGTTAAGGTTAACTACATGCATATCATGTTCTTGGTATGCATTATAGTTGTTGGCAAGTACATTTCTGGGATATTCTACTCTTGTAACTTGATGTTGCTATTTCTTTTGGTTTTATATGAGAGAGTTCCTCATTGATAATCAATCAACATGTGTAAATGCAATGATTCACCTATTTAAATTGATTATATGATCACTTCTTAGGGAACCTCATGAAAACATTGAAGGCATTTTACGAACATTTGACTGTAGGTTTTTGTGGTGGAGGTTGTGCCTCTATTGCAAGTTTTGGAACTTCTTTTCTGGCTGGCCCATCAGTAAATCCTGGAAAACGTTGATCTTTTTAAGTTTTATATACATGCTAGTGGGCTCATCTAGTTATATGCACCAAAATGATTATAAAATTCATAAAGTTGTGCTACATTTGATGCAATCTTGTACATTCATAAGTGACAAGTGAATGATTAATAATGCTCAGTTGATGTGTTATCTTTGTAATATGAAATATAAATAGTGAAAACTAATTTTAAGATTTTTCCCAGGTTTGAGGTTCTAAGGAAGAGTTTTATTTTTTGTTTTATTACATTATTTAAGCCAAGCATGCTAATCTATTTTTGTAATTTTCTATACAAGGTAGGCTCTTTACTAGGGAAAATTTTAGGGGCTAATATTCGCCCATGGGCTAATTTTCTATACTTTTTCCAAAAAAAAGATTCGTTAATTTCCTTTTTTTGTAAAAATGATTCACCCAAATTTTATAGAATGAAATTATTTTACCCTAAAAGTCGCCAAAAAATTATATATAATCTATATAAAAATGTAATAATTTTGAATATATTTACAAAAATATCTCCAAACATTTTATAGATTTCATATTATGGACTAGTGGGATTCGCCAAGGTCTCTAAACTTTAAGCTAAATTTCCATCCTTAAAATTTTCCCTGCTCTTTAATTCATTTGTTTCTCTATTGTGTTGTTTTGATAATCGTTTTCCCTATATTCTATGGTTTATAGAATATCTTTCGATTTTATATTGAACTTCCTAATAATCTATAATTGTGATGTGGAATTAGTTAGGATGTTCATGCTCATGAATATTATTTCGTTAACGTTGTTGATTATGTTTTCCTATAATCTTTGGAAAACTGGTTGAGTAGTGTCTCTACAAATTTTCTCAAATACAGGGCATTATAACATAAATCAACAATGCTATTGGTGCCTTGGATATTGTTAGCTAGGAAAGAAAAATAATAGTGTCACAATATGGAGATGTGACTATGGAGCTCTTGGTGGCACATGTCTATCTTTGATTTATCAAAGGATATAGGAATTATTATGAGAAAATGTCACATGTATGATTGCACTTTAAATATGAATACCTTTGGAATGAACGAAAGTGGATCTACGTTGTTTGGTAGGTTGGATTTATTTTGGAGACCTCAACTAACTAAAGAATTTCCCTTGCCATCACTTAAAATGAATTTCATTGTTTATAGACAAATCCTTAAAATATCTGCTCACAGATTGGCTTTTTCTTTTATGATGGTGCAAGAGATGTTAGGTGAGATTCTTTCTATTTTTTTTTTTTTAAATTATTGTATACAATCCAATTGTGTAGTCCTAAATAATTTTTTGGAATATTGTGCATTTAAATTCCCCCGTTATGATTTATTTATGATGTTGAAAAGTGTTGGTCTCTGCAGCACAGGGATAGCTAGTGTCTTAGAAAAAATCCTTGAAAAATGGACATTGCCTAGCAACAATGATGGTATGTGCACTTCCTATCATATGGAAGTTGTGCGGGTGTAGAACTAAATTTCTCAGAATCGGATTGAGTAGATTAAGGCCTGTTCAAATCAGGTAATGAGAGTTTCTCGTCCTTTGTGATGAAATTTTTTATTTTGCATGGATGTTGAGATTTGTTTTAGAAACAATTATTTTAATACTAGTGCTTATGATTCTTGAATGTAATTTTTAGCTCTATCAATTATTTTCGAGCCCTAATGGAGAATCTATTGTTGACTGTTATAAAATATCAAGCATGCTAACTCTTTCATTTTCAATTGGAAATACACTGTTAATTCTCACAGTAGATCAGGTTCAATTTATTCCCAAATACGAAACTGTTTATTGTTGTATGACTATGACTCACTCTGCAGTATTCGTGTCTTTTCTATCATATATAGTTTGTCGTTGTAAAAATGTAGTTAGTTTGTTGAGACTCAAGCATTGTAGGAAAATGTTGAAGACAATCATTTATGTTAGAATTGTGCATATGAATCTTGTAGTAAACAAAGTTTCAGTTATGGAATTCTTTTTGAAGAGAACTTAATTTTAGGTTATGTTTTGGGTTTTATACTTTGATTCCTAAATTTACATTGAAATTTCTTGAATTATAGATAAGCATATTTAAAATTCCTGGAACAATTTTAAATTTTCCAATGAAATACCAAGCTTCACTTTTTCTTTGGGTTGTGTTTTTTTGGGTACTATCATAGTATGACATGTCTCTTTTTCACAACAAGTAACAACTACAATTTTTTATACTAATTATAGCTCGTCTTTCGAATTTTGAATCTTGTGAGATTGTTAATATGATACATCCTTTTGAGATGAGCATATACGTTTATAAGTTCACATGTAAATTATCCCTTTTTATGATCACAAGTGGGTAAACTAATAATCTTTGACCACCTCATCCATCTCTCCCTCTAAAGAAGAATATACTGCCTAAGGGGCCATCTGTATTTTCATTTGCGACTAGAATGACTTCATACTATAAATTGAACTTAAGAATCCATTCGCTAACTTAGGAATAAAAAATTGAGCCTTGCCTTTTAAAATGATAGATGTTTCAAAGGAGCTTGAACCTTTTTTTGTTTTGGCTATTCCCATCTCGAAATATTTGGGTTATCTAACCAATTGATTTGCCACACTTCTATATTTTTCATATCATTCTGCTTTCCCTTCCAGCATGTCTTTGGAGTTGTCTCATCTCAAGACCACTATAGCCTTTAATCAACAATATAAAAACGTTGTCCTTGGCATGAGTGATCTATATACATAAATGCTATGTGTTAGTTTGGATATTTTCTGCACCCTTGATTATCGAACGTAAAGATAGATTTCTCTTGATTCTCGTATGTAAATATGTAATTTCTCCTCTCACTTCAAGAAGGAGAATAGATTTATAACTAATGGCTTTGGTGCTTGAATAGATTTATAACTAATGGCTTTGGTGCTTGAATAGATTTATAACTAATGGCTTTGGTGCTTCTCTAGTGACATTGTTAGAAAATATTTTTTTTATGCTATTCTTATTTTAGTTGCAATACATTCTTAAAGTTTGTGAAAGTTTCTTAGTGCAACTTGTAAATGGTTTTATGGGTTTGGATGTCCCTCCACCATTGTGTCCTATATAGTATGTTACATAACTGGTTTTATAGTGTTTATGATATGTCAAGGATGTTTTTAGAACCTAGTTCCAAATTTAGTACAAACTTTTCAAAAGTATGTTTCTTAGTTTATTTATCATGTTATAAGATTCTTGGGGATATTTTCATGTGTGTGTACCACACAGTGTTTGTTGTTTGAAGATACACATATAATCTTATATGGCATGACAATGTAATATTTGTATTACTCTCTCATGTGTAGTGTAGGATGGAACCACAAATCTTACTTGAAGAATTCTTTCTTTCAATACCTTTTGTTGTTATATATTCTCTTATATAGTGAAGCTTAGTCTCTATAGATACCATTGAAATATTTTTAAGTACAAAAAATATTAATGTATATAGTCAAAATTTACTTGGGTAGTATTTTTCTTAAATATAGACATTGAAATATCTTGAAATTTGTTAGAATATGTTCTCATTTTAATTTTTATAATATAAATCAAATTATGTTCTAATACATGTTTGATTAAAATTGCTTGGCTGTAAACTCTAATAGCCTTGGTCAAAATTCCATGTAAAAGTTAATAGAGGAAAAAATAAGACCACTGTCATGGGACACCTATTTCGAGACGAATGGTGGGAAAAGCATCATAGTGGGTGTTCACTTTGGTTATTATAGCTAAAGAAAATTGGAAAAGGAAATGAAAATGTCTTTGGAAAGGAAAAATGGCATTTTGGCACATTTATTTATGAAAAATATGGAAATTAGGAGAAAGGGAAGGAAAAAGGTCACAGGTTGCATGTGAAGAGGAAAATGAAGGAAAATAATGGAAAAGGAAGAAAATAGAGGCCTCATTGATCAAAAGGCTTCTGAGGATCAGTTGGCAACATTTTTCTCAAGATATTTTCTTAGGATTGCATTGGATCAAGAAAGGAAAAGGATGAAAAGAGGAAGAAGAGATCAATCAACAAAGAGCAAGACCAAGCAGTGACAACGAGATTCATTGTAGGTATCGATTTTGCATGTGTTTTTTCCTTTCTATATTTGGCATGCATGGTATTGCACGTGGTTCTTTGTTGTCATGGCATGGGTTTTTCCAAGTGTGACAGTGTTTTCATCCTAGCCTTGTCATTTCCGGATAGCCATGGCGGGATGGGGTTCTCATGCTTTAGTTGACCTGGATTGCAAGATGGATTCAAAGCTAAGTGAGATGGATCTCTGAAAGAAATAACGCATGGCCTAGTGATCCTTGAACTAATCTATGGATTTTGGTAAAGACACTGGCCTAGTGACCCTTGAACCAGACTGTGGATTTCGGTAAAACCAAGTTTCTGTGCCTTGATAAGCCTAGGAATCCTTGACTAGTTAATGGCGAGATATATGGTAAATCCTAGAGGTGGGTGCTGTCCATCATGCCTAGTAATCCTAGGATGGCATGTACAGTAAAGCCTGCAGAGTGGAGTCCTGGTTCGGGCCTAGTGATTCAGGATGGACTACGGTAAAGCCTAGAGACTCGTGGCTCATTTGTGGCCTAGTGATCCTTGGATGAGACTGTAGATTGTGGTAAAGTCTAGAGACTAGGAAAAAAGAAAATCCCTCACGCTTCAGGTGGAGAAATTCAGTGGCATTCATGCTTGTTTTCACTTAGTGATCCGACGCAGATCATGGTAAAGCCTATTATTACATGTTTATTTTTGGCCTAGTGATCCGGTGTGGATTGTGGTAAAGCTTGGTTCCTATTGATGAGGGTGAGGTGGTTTAGCCTGGGGATGACCTAGTTGGTTCTTTTGGTTTGAGTCCCACATTCATGCTTGGAATATGGCAAAGGGCGATTGGCTAAAGAGATTTTTGGCCCCAACAATATATGGGCAGGTGGAACATGGTAGTAACATACTAGGTTTTCTTTTGAATTTATTAAAAAGAGGTTCTTTCCTTGGTACCTTATCTTTAAATATATTGGTTTATATGTGGATTCTATGGTTGATGTATCCTTGATATTTTTTTTTGTTATTATGTTGGTTATAAGCATGTATTATGATAGTGATGATGTATGGCTTTCCTCATGTTTTGATTTGTAAATGAATGAACAATGTATCTATGACCTAATAGATGATAATGCGGGTAATGATGTAAGGGAACAATGATTCTTATGGATTCTCAAATAAGTATAAGACCCCTATGCTTAGATATGTTGTTAAAACTTGTAGATTTCATATTTGTGACATGTTTGACAAAATTCTTATCATGGCTAGTGGGGGTTCAGTTTAGTCCTAATCAATGTTTTTTCAAATGTATCATTGTCCTATTGTGTAAATTCATTTCTGAAGGTGTCATTGAGTTTTTGGAAGTGACCTAGGCTCTGGGCCTGAAATGTCGCACAAAACTCATAGTCGCAGGCATAGGTATGAGGAGAAAAGTCCCCAGACAAATGCATACCCATGCTATGAGAGTGTTTGGAGCCTCCCAGACACACCATTGTCCATATAAAGGGAGAGTTTGGGTGTTTAATGATTTAAAAATTCAGTTGGTCTGAGGGGTTAGTTACCTGAGTGGTTGGGATAGATCCTGGGAGTTATTTTGCTGATGTGGAAGGCTTGTGTGATGTTTTTTTGTCAATTCGACTTCCTTGAGGTCACCTAGGAGGTTTATTCCCATTATAGTGGCCTCTTGTCACATATTTACCCTGGTTGGTTGGTTACTTGGGTAGATGTGGTATGAGGGTGTTACAAAGTGGTGTCAGAGAAAGTTGCATTCTCTTTGGATGCTATTTGATACCAGAGAGTGGTATCAAAGAGGGTTGTACTCTCTTTGTGTCATATCTGATACCACAGAGTGGTATCAAAGTGGGTTCCATTCTCTTTTGGGAATTTCTGGTTTCTTTTCCGTTTGGGCTATATCTGATACCACAGAGTGGTATCAGAGCATGGTTCAAACCTTGGATTGGATGTATGGAATGGGTTTTACCATACATGCATGTCAATTTCATATGTGTTCTTTATGTCTTTGGACTATGTGCTTGTTGTGTATGCATGGTGGTGGTCATTATTGTTGTTGTGTTGCCATGTGGAATTTGATGATGTTGTTGTTGGGATGCATCAGTGATAAATGCATGTTGGTTATATATGCATTTATTATGCATTTCAGTGTCTATATGTTGTTATGCATACATTATTATTGACATGGTTGCCATGCAAGATGTCATTGTTGGAATTCCAGGTCATCATGATGTTGTTGGTATGTTATGATGTTGATGTGTTGATTGAGGTGAAGTAGGAGATGCAGATCATCAAAGTGAGGTTGCAACACTAGACTTTGGGGTAAGAGAAGATCATCATATAGGTTTGTATGTTGGCATGCAGGTATGTGGTTAATGTATTTTATAAGGATTATAGTTACTTATATACTTGTCATTCTATTGTTGTTGTGGTTACATGCATGGTAGATGCCAATTGATTAGTGTAGTGATATGAAAATGTGTAAGATAGTCATGAATGATATTAACCTATGGTTATATGCATTGTTGTTGTTGTTATATGAGAGTTAGCTTGATGATTATGTTATATTTTGTTGATAAGTATTTTATATGTTAACCTTTTGATTGTTATATGGTAGTTAACTTAATGATTATGATTATTGCATTAAGACCTTGATGTTATATGTATAATGCTAAATTGGATTGGTCTATGTAGATGGTTATGGTCACAATATTTAGGTATGAGTTGACTTATTTGTGACATTGTGTTGTACTAATCTAGAATTACTTTTCATATGTGATTGTTATGCATGAATGATAATTATTGATGAGTTTATAATGTTAACATGTTAGCTAGTTATTGTCATGGATATCATGACCTTATTTATGGTTGAGTTGATATGTTGTGAAGTTATCATGATAATCTAACTTGATTATCCAGAAAAGATAGCCTCCCCTAATATACATTAAGGTATGAGTTTTCTTATGTCGTATATTTGGTGCTTGACTATTTGACTATGTTGTCTATTTGGTGTTTGAGTGTTTAGTGTCTATTATGTCATTTAGTTGATTTATATAACATGGTACATTTATAGTTTTTTTGAATGTTTGATTGATTGCATTATATGAGTATGTGTCTTTAAGCTTGCATGAAGAAATGATATTGTTTTAAGATGGTCATACTAACACATATGTGTTGAGACAAATGATATGTACTTGAGTGTAATAGGTGACAGTTGTAGCAATATTTCTAATGACTATGAGTTGCCTATGGATTATGACATGATTGTTAGTCTTGGTAAAGGTTGATTTGAAATTGATAGATATATTGATTGTCTTGATATTTGGAACATGTGGTTGACATGTGTGAGTAGTTGCAGGGTAACATGCTTGGCATTAGTATGACAAGGTAAAATAACTAGTATTTTTTTATGTTTACTTATGCGCTGACAATCATGTGTTTATGGCAGTATGATGTAGGGGATTGCATGGAAAAAGAGTCTACCATGCAATTCTGAAGAAGGCTCAGGTTGATATTTCCTTTTGAAGCACTGGGAACCATGGGGATTGAGTCATGGTGTTTGTTGCTAGTCTTGTCATTTTGGTCTTTTATGATTTGTTGAGCTTGATTTACATTTTTTTTTGTCTAGTGAAAGGCATTACCACTTTGTTGTGGTGTCGTGTTGTTATTAGTTTTCATGGTCTTCTTCTTGTTTGTGCTTGCCTTTTACGTTTTGTGTCTTGGGAATTGGTTTCGGAAAGAGGAAAGTTAGTGGAGCTTGGGGAGAGTTGAATGATATCTAGTAGGATATGTACAACCTAGATGAAGCTTAATGCATGTATAATGGTAGCTGAAGGAAAGCATACGACAACTAAATGGATTTGTTGGGTCCATTCAGGTAAATGGATGGTGATAAGATAATCAAGGTAAAGTAAATGGATGTTAGGTTTCATATGAATTGGCTATGTTGGGAATAATTGTTCTCAATGTTGTGCATGTTGTCAATAAATAAAGGGAGTTCTCTTAACATTAAACTTATAATATTTGGTAATTATGTTGTCAACATGATTATGTTGTTACAAAATATTTTGTCACACCTCCTATTCACTTCCTGTTCCATATCTTGAAGTGCCAAAATGTTGACAACTATGAAGTATATCCATCATGATACATAGACAAAAAATCCCTGAAAAACCAAAGGAAAACTTCCCCAAGTCAATTCTGAAGAAGGTTAGCTAAAACCCTAATTTTTAGGGTCAACGCTCTTTGCACCATTGCCAACCCGGGATGATGGCAGGTTGTACTTCTTTACCCTAATGCTTCCAACATGGGTTTTGATATTAAAACCCGCACTGAACCTCTTCTAGAAAGTTTCCCCAACATGGGCGAGAAGCTTTGTATGCTAGAAATTTTGAGAACAACGAGATGGATATTGGTTGGTATAGATATCGTCAAGCTCTCCCATTTGGATCTCTTGATAATATCATTATGGGCCTTCCCCTTGAGATGTGGACCTTCCTCCCTCTTTTATGGATCCCTAACTCCCTATCCCTTCCTATAAATCAACTCCCTTCCATCCCCAAATGGTTGGTCATTGGTTTTATACATTCCTATACTAAGATTATTCTCAAATAATGTCCATTCTAACATAGAGAAGGAGTGCTTGAAGAGTCTTTTCTTGGACTTGGACATCCACCAAAAGGAGATCTCCAAAATCAACACATACATTGTATGCTTCCCTTTTTATCTTATTAATATATACATCTGATGTTCACTTTCCATAATTGTGTAAATGTTATGCCTTTAGCTTAATACTCCTTTATCTATTAGGTAGTTTATGTTTGATGTATGCCATATATGATCGTGTACCTTGTATTGCTCTGTGATTTTTCTTGCAGGTACTTAGACTTAAAGAACAAGTAAGGAGTAAGCTTGGAAGCAAAGGAATCAAAGTCATTTTTAAAGGATTGAGCAATTAGCATCAGAGAGAGGTATGTCACTCTCTCCCTCTACATTTGTTAAACATAAACTAGGAAAGTGTATGTTAGTTTGTCTATTTTGTTTCTAGACCCACTCTTTGGCTAGAGAGATCGCCTCTATCTGTAGAGGGTATTTTCCTTCACAAAAAATGGTGACTCAACTAGGGAAGTTATAGCCTCTTCAATCTCTTTTTCGATATGATACCTTGATCAGTTTGACTGACCATTGAGTTCTCAGTTAGTTTGAGCATGCATCTTATTACTACCTTAGAGTCTTGAGTCTAGAGTGTCTGTTGAAATATTTTTTGTCTTTATTCCTCGCCCAACACATTTTTGACTAGGATAGTAGCACTTCCAGTCATGTTGAACCCCTATTTAGCATGAGATTGCCATTACAGCCGCACAGATCTCAGAGATTGGTGAAAATTAGGGTTTCTCTGTCAAAATCGAGTGTGTCTTAGCCCCTGAGATACTTTTTCTTGTCCATTGTGATTGGATTTATTCATGTTTTGTCTGATTATCTTATTTTATTAGAAAATTCTTCTGGTTTGAGCTTCGAAGCGTTTTGAGTGAAATTGGATTGGTTCTAGGTTTTTAGGTCATTTGATTGTCACTGAATTTGTAGTTTTATAATTAATTAGATCTGGTTATCTGTTAAAATCATTGAAAATGTCAATTTGCATTAGTTTTGGCTTGTACCTTACAAAGTTTCTTTTTGATTGCATTAGGTCATATTGCACTTGAAAAAACATATTTGTTATTTATCGAATATAGATTACGTTTTTTGGTTTACAACCTAAATAGGGGTGCATTGTTGATCCAGGTGGATATTGGTGGCCACCTGCCAAGTCCACCTAGACCCCCACCATTGTCTTTCTCAGCATTTTCAGTTTCCTTAATTGTAGCACAACTTACTATTTTTAGCAGTTTTTCGGGTCCTGAACTTTCGGAGCCGTTTTGAGGCCCTAAACGACGTTTTTTGGGGAATCCGACGGCAACATGGGTCCATGGAATGGACCGATGTTGCCTGTTCCAAAAATGATAGTGCTCGGATAGATCTTTCTAATGAGCTATTGTACGCGTCAAACAGAGATCATATGCCAAAGTTACGACCCCGGGAAGTTGATGTACCAATTTACCCCCAAACGGGGCCCACAGTTTGGCGTTTCATCTCCTAGGGTTAGGTTTTGGAATGTTAATGGTTTTCCATTGTTTCTCAACAATAAATAGGCCTTCGAGCCTCATTGTAACACAGTTTAGAGGCATGTAGCCATCACATCTCTTCTCAGAGATAAGCTACCATCGCCCTAGCTGGTTTATTTGCATTTCTGATTGTAAGCATATTTCAGTATTTTCCATTAATGAAATGAAGTATTATTTCCACTGCATCTTTGTGTATATGGTTATCTCTATAATTTGTTGCGTTCCTGTTTAAATCCGGATCAGTGGTATCAGAGCGGTCTGCTTTTTCTCTGTTTTTCTTTGCATGTCCCCAACAAGGTCGGGATATAAGGAGTTAGGGCTTGAACTGGTTGAACCTTTGCAAGACCAGCCTCGCAAATCCCGACGGCCTCCCATGGCGGACAAGAAGAAAGACGAGGGGGCAGGAGATCCCATCAAAATCTTGCTCGAAGAATCCCTCGAGCGAAAACGGAACGCGATGATGGACAGCTTTGCCCAGATCCTTCAGCGGCTACCCAGAAGCAACGCATCAGCTTCCAGCAGCTACTCTGGGAACGCCACACCTTTTAAGGTACAAGTTAATTTTGAAATCCCCATATTTGAGGGTCAGATAGACGCAGATGCCGTAGATAAATGGTTAAATCTGCTAGAGGGTTATTTTTCTATTCATGAATTTTCGAGTCAGGAAAAGATTGTTTTTGCTCTCCTCAAAGCAGCCCCCCACATCAAGGACTGGTGGGAAACCTACTGCGAGCAGAAGGATGAAAGTACTGGCTCACTATTTTCAGCCACACCCACCTGGGATTCGTTCCGGGATGCCGTCAAGGAGCAGTACTACCCTGTTGGAAGCTATGAGGATGAATACATAAAGTGGACCACGCTGCGGCAGGGAAGGGTCCAAGACGTGCCGGAGTTCACCAATCTTTTTCATACCCTTCGCACAAAGTTGGGTATCAAGGATTCGGAGCAACATTTGATACTCAAATACCGTGGCTACCTGCACAAGTACATCCAGGAATAAATACAGTTCCTAAACATCCCCTCGCTCGGCGCAGCATACTGATATGCCGTCAAGGTCGAGCAAAAGTTTAAACAAAAGAAGCGAGACTTTGGATCTGCGAATCCAAAGCAGGGGAAAGGTGCCCCGAAACCACATAACAAAGGACAAAGCCAAGGCGGGACAGCCCAAGACAACCAGCCGAAGCTGCAGGCAAAGAACAGCGCCGCGAAGCTGAGAAAGGACACTGGAAAATGGTGCGAGTTCCATAAGAGCTCCACTCACAACACAAGTGAGCGTCGGGCCAAGCAGTCACTGGTGGCTGAGCTAAAGGTTTCAGAATCAGATGCATGTTCTGACTCTGAGTCAGAACCTGATAAGGGGTATGAAAAAGGGAAGCAGATCATTGATGCGGATACCAACGCCACTGTTGCTACCGCAAAGATCCAGAAAAATGAACCCGAAGATCCAGAGGAGGAGGAGCGTCTCTTCCACTCTCAGATGTGGGTAAAGGGCTCCCCGATACAGTTCACTGTTGATAGCGGGAGTCAAAAGAACCTCATTTCGGCAGAGGTCGTGAAGCAGTTGGGCTTACCGACCATAGCACATCCACAACCATACACCATTGGGTGGCTTCACCAAGGACGAGATCTTCGCGTGAGCCAGCAGTGTCGCCTCCCATACAACATCAAGCCCTTCACGGATGAGGTATTGTGTGGCATTGCTCCCCTTGAAGTTTGTGATGTATTACTAGGACAACCATACTTGTGGAAGCGACATGCTGTGTATGAATCAAGGCCCCATGCTGTTATTATTACATTGGGAAATAAGTTGTTCAGGATACCTGAGGTAGCACCACCTACCGCCATCTCTTTGATTACTACAAAACAATGCAGTAATATCATTTCCAAAACCAGGAAATTTGTTTTCCTGATGATACGCCCTGAAGGAAAGAAGAAGACAGTGGCTGCGGCCTCCAGACGGGGTCCCTCTGCACGACAACTATAGATGGACAAGATTGTGGAGGAGTACGAGGACATCTTCACCTCCCCGGCAGGGGTTCCTCTGCACTGTCAAGTCAAGCACTCCATCGATCTGACACCAGGTGCGCTGCTACCCAATGGACCAATTGATCGGCACTCCATTCTGGAGAACGATGAAATCAAGAGGCAGATTCAGGAGCTCCTGCAGAAAGGTCACATTCGTCCGAGTTCATCGCCCTGTGGGAGCCCGATTGTGTTGGTACAGAAGAAGGATGGGACGTGGAGACTCTGCATTGACTATCGGGCGCTGAACAAGATCACTGTCCGTAATAGGTACCTGATCCCGCGGATTGATGACCTCCTAGACCAACTAAAGGGGGCGAAATATTTCAGCAAGATCGATCTGAAGTCAGGATATCACCAGGTACCAATTGAACCCTCTGATGTATGGAAGACTGCCTTCAAATCCAAGGAGGGCCTCTTCGAATGGTTGGTCATGCCTTTCGGATTGACGAATGCTCCTGCAACCTTTATGAGGCTAATGGATGACATCTTGCGGCCATTCACCAACTCCTTTGTAGTAGTATACTTGGATGACATTCTGATCTTTAGCCAGAGTTGGGAAGAGCACCTCCACCACATCCGACAGGTTCTCCAAACATTGCGCCAACACAAGCTATGTGCCAATTTGGAGAAATGCACTTTTGGCATGACCCAGGTTCAGTATCTAGGATACATCATTGATGAACAGGGGGTACATGTCGATCCAGCCAAGATCCAAGTCATTCGGGATTGGCCCTCTCCAACCACTCTAACAGAGCTCCGCAGCTTTCTAGGTCTTGCCAACTTCTACCGCAGGTTTGTGTTGGGGTTTTCTCATATTTCTTGGCCCTTGAGTCAGGTCACCAAGGGAGGGGCGAAAGAAAAATTCTGTTGGTCTGAATCTCAACAGAAGGCATTCATGGAGTTGAAGGATCGCCTCTGCACGGCACCAGTGCTCACGTTACCAGATCTACAACAACCATTTGAGGTCGAGACAGATGCCTCTGACTATGCTATTGGGGCAGTCCTTACTCAACATGGACATCCAGTGGCATATCACAGTGAAACACTTTCAAACATAGTCCGAAAGTACCCCACTTATGATAAAGAGATGTATTCCATTGTACAGGCCTGCTGACAATGGAAGCATTACATTTTGGGGAAGGAAACGGTCATCCACACAGACCACCGACCCCTGCAGTTCATACAGACCCAAGGGAAATTGCAGAATGATTGCTATCAGAAGTGGTCTACATACCTGCAACAGTTCCACTTGAATATCAAGTATAAGAAGGGCAGCACCAATAATGTTGCAGATTGCCTTAGTCGACCACCGATGATGGCGTTAACCACCGTGCTCAACTCTTGTGGGCACGAGACTTCTGATTGGCCACTTCTTTACAAAAGCGACCCAGAATTTGGCCACACATACCAGACACTCTTGGAGGGTCGGCGTGTTGCAGATTTTCACCTCCAGGATGCCCTATTATGCCACCTCGGTCACCTTTGTGTTCCGTCAAGCGAGCGTGCCAAGATGATTTGGGAAGCACACTACAGTCGGGCTGTTGGGCATTTCGGGGTCAAGAAAACAATGGCAGTACTGCAAAATTACTTCTATTGGCCGAATCTTCGACAAGATGTTGGGAAGTACATCAGATCATGTACTGCCTGTGCCATTGCCAAACTGACCATTAAGAAGCAAGGCCTCTATACCCTGTTGCCTACCCCTAGTCGACCTTGGGAATCCATCTCCATGGATTACATGTCAGGCCTTCCTTCCACTAAGCATGGAAATGACTGTGTTTTTGTGGTCGTCGACAGGTTCTCGAAGATGGCCATTATGGTGGCCTGCAAGAAGAATATCACAACAGAAGCCACTGCTAAACTCTTCTTTGAACAAGTGTGGGTGCACTTTGGGATCCCATAGTCTATCATCTCAAATCGGGACAGTCGGTTTCTCAGCACATTTTGGTCCAGTCTCTGGTCAATGCTGGACACCAAACTCACGAAGTCCACAGCCTTCCATCCTCAAACTGATGGCCAGACAGAGGTTGTCAATAGGATGATTGTGCACATTCTCCGCATGTATAACTCAAAGCATCCACGCACATGGGACGAGAGCCTCCCCTATGTTCAGCACAGCTACAACCGAGCTCTTCACAGCTCCACTGGCCATAGCCCTTTTCAGGTGGGTTTGGGATTCCAGCCACTATGCCCCATTGATGTGGCCATGCCACTTGCAGCTACTCACATGAATTCAGCTCATGTCCAGTTCGAAACAGATAAGGCCACCAGCTTCATTGAGTGCATCCAACATATTCGCCATCAGGTCCATGACATTCTCGAGAAATCAAATGCCAAGTACAAGCAGCAACATGACCAACATCGGGTGCCACACAAGTTTCAGGTGGGCGACAAAGTTTGGTTACATTTGCAAAAGGAACGCCTTACTGGAGCCTATCGGAAATTGAGACCACTCCGATATGGTCCTTACACCATTACTAAGGCTATGGGAGACAATGCATTTGAGCTCAGCATTCCCCCATTCCTTGGCCTACACCCAGTGTTCAATGTGGACCGCCTTCGGCCATACTTTCCACCATTGCTAGACACATCCGACATTGCAAAACAGCTCAAACCCACAGAATTAAATCCAGATTGCATGGAACAAGCTGCAACTGATCGGATCATGGACACACAGATCAAGAACACTCGCCAACAGAATATCCAACTGTATCGAGTTGTCAAAGCAGGCCAACTCCTTCAGCAGGGAAAGTGGCTCACCAGGGAACAGGTTCAGCAAAAGTTTCCTCATCTCATGGAGGAGCTCAACGCAATGGGGACCATTGCTTCCTAAGGGGGGAGGAATGATCCAGGTGGATATTGGTGGCCACCTGCCAAGTCCACCTGGACCCCCACCATTGTCTTTCTCAGCATTTTCAGTTTCCTTAATTGTAGCACAACTTACTATTTTTAGCAGTTTTTCGGGTCCTGAACTTCCGGAGCTGTTTTGAGGCCCTAAACGACGTTTTTTGGGGAATCCGGGGGCAACATCATGGATCGATGTTGCCCGTTCCAACAATGATAGTGCTCGGATAGATATTTCTAATGAGCTATTGTACACGTCAAACGGAGATCATATGCCAAAGTTACGACCCCGGGAAGTTGATGTACCAATTTACCCCCAAACGGGGCCCACAGTTTGGCGTTTCATCTCCTAGGGTTAGGTTTTGGAATGTTAAGGGTTTTCCATTGTTTCTCAACAATAAATAGGCCATCGAGCCTCATTGTAACATAGTTCAGAGGCATGTAGCCATCACATCTCTTCTCAGAGATAAGCTACCATCGCCCTAGCTGGTTTATTTGCATTTCTGATTGTAAGCATATTTCAGTATTTTCCATTAATGAAATGAAGTATTATTTCCGCTGCATCTTTGTGTATATGGTTATCTCTATAATTTGTTGCGTTCCTGTTTAAATCCGGATCAATTGTTTATTCATTCCAAAGAGAACATTAAAAGGCATTTTCATTTAAGTGCTTTTGGACTTGAGTTGGTGTTGCCTTGATTGGTTCATTGCTTGCATTAGAATCATTTGAATAAAAATCTCATTTTTGTCTTAATTGAAGCTTTGATTGCATTAGAGCATCCGAAAATCAAAGAGAACATCATTTATATAAGGTGCATCTTAGTGAAGTAAACATCATTTTCCTTTTGATACATTTCATATAAGATAGTGAAGATTGATTTTTCTTTTCTATAATACATTTGGAAAGAAAAGTTAGTGGAGGCATTTTCTTTGATGCATTTTCTTGTTTGAGGGGGTGAAATCCCATCCACATACGAAAGTATATAATATCATTATCTAGTACTCTCAGGTATTTAGGAGGCGCTCCACATTTGGAAAGTATATGGGAATGCTCTCATCAAATGGTTATGCATTAGACATCTCTAACACAGAATTGTGATCCTCGTAACATCGCGTATATATTCGGAGACCCCAATAGGTTGTTATCCTTTAGCCATAGGTAACTAATTCAGTCGTTTTGTAAACATGATACACCAAACACAAAATTTGAGGATATTGTCCATCGTACGTTAAGTCCTTGGTTTTGGCTAAGGTGTATATTGTGGTTCACGGATACTTGGTAAAACCTCTTGCCTAGTACACCCTTTATTATTTATTTCTTGTTTTTAAGTTCTAAAATTTAACTGCCCACGATAAAATGACTTACCGTTGTAGTTATCCTTGACCTCACATTGCCTAATTAATAATAAATTTTAATTTCAAGCTCAAATAAACCACATCCTATTGTTTTTTACAGGAGGTCATCATGGTTGAACCACTGGGTTCACCTTACATATCCCCTTCACCATCTGACATTGAAGGGTCACCACAAGGAGTCCATCATGTGATTTCACAGTCACTTGAAGCCCAAGGTTTTGAATTTGGAATTACCCCGAGTATTCAACCACTTTCTTCTCATCCTCCACCTTGAGTGTCATCATCTCTGGAGTCTAATCCAGAAATTCCTGTGATTCCATAGAGGTATTTATTATTCCCTCTGAATATTCTTTTTGAGCCATTTTTCATATCTCCTCAACGACCATATAGTCTATTTGATAATCCCAACATACCTTTGGAATGTTCTCCTGATACATTGCGGATTCCTCCTCACCAACTGTTTCCACCTATGGCATCAGAAGGTGAGATTCCAAACTCTCCTCAAGATCCTCCTACAGAAGTTTGAGCCGCTCACACTCCTAGTGTTTTTGATGAATCTGAATATAACTTTTGACCCAAAGGCTTTTCATATGTGGGAAGTATGCCACCTCCACCATCGCCTAAAATAAGTGAACCGTTGTTTCCACTTGGTTACACTTGTTTGGCTCAATTGGTTTCAGGTACTCCAAGTCCATCTCACTTTATTATAATCTCATTTGGTCATCGGGCTCTATGCATACTTCTGGTCCATTTGTTTCAAGTGCGGCCTCTCAAATTCCTATAGAAACTACTTTTTCTTCAGTTCCTGTACAACCAATAGTTACAGTTGGGATGGTTAATATCCCTATAGGTTACTTAGGTTCTCCATTAAGTGGATAATATGTGCCACCACCTATCCCACCGCATGGGGGGAAACACTCACTTCCTCCATATGCACCTCCTGTTTTGGGTGGAACTTATGTGAGTGGATCTCAAACTCACGCTACCAGAGTTGGTCAAAATGTTGGCAGTGTACCTTATCCTAGTGGATCATCTATTCCATATAAATCAGACCAAATCTCATATCAACAACCTCTTTCAGCCTAGATACCCTACCAACAATCGTACCCTCCATATGGCTCACAATAGCCTCAACCAGTAGGACACCAAATGCATTCTAGTCTGAACTTGTAGGATCCCAAATGCAGTCTGGTCCAAATCCCTCATTTGGGACATCTTGTCAATTTGAAACTAGAACCTATCAGTACCAACATGGAACCCAACAAATTCCACAAGGAACTTTCCAACAATAGAAACTTTATGCACAACAAGGGCTTTATGTGGAACAAGGGCCTTATCACTAGCCATTGCAGCAACAAAGTCAGCCCTTGCAGCATCAAAACTAACCCTTGTACCAACAAGGCAAACCCTTACATCAACAAGGTCAACCCCTATAACACTAGGTTCAAAACTTTTACCACCAGGGTCAACTGTTGCAACAACAACCCTATAATCAATACTCTTCGCAAGTTGTTTATCCAGCTAATGGTTCTCAATGGCCTATGACAGGTCAATATCAACCTTAACTTGGTCAAAACCCACCTTTTTGGGGACAAAATTCACCCTTGTATGGTCAGTTTACCTCTTAGTGGGGGCAATATCAATCTCCTTATGGTCAAAATCCACCACTTTAGGGGCAGAACCTATACCAACAAGGTTGGAATACACAAACTGGGCCTTATCAAAGCCCTCCCATGCCTTTCAATTCACAATTTCCATTTCTAGTAACGTTGGAACTACTGAATGTGTCCAGGCTCACAAACGACCCAATACTCCATTCACTGTATTGGCCTCTGGTTCCTACTAAGATTCATGGCGATTGTATGTTTTAACCCCATATAGAAATAACTTGCATATGAATTCTAAAACACAGAAAATAAACAATGCAAGAGCATAACACATAAAACACATATACATAGAGATTTTCCCCTAGATCCAAAAACTGGGACTACCAGCTTGATTTTTCATTATGTTCCTTTCAATGTAATAATACATATTTATACATGCCAAAGCATCCAATACCATGGACTGAAAACCACCGCGTCCAAAAAACATGTGCAAAAATCATGCACAAAACCATAGGTGGGTCCGCCTAACCTAACATAGGGTCCAAAACAAAAATATTCTGAGGAGCTGCCCCGAACCCCATAAAGTGGGTTTACGGGTACACCTCAAACCCCCTGTGACCCCCCCCCTCCCCCCCCGCTACACAATCAGTGCAACGAAGGGGGTGCTTTGACCCCCCCTCTAACCCCCCCAGTTAACTACGTGGGCTAGTCGTGGAAAGAATATAACACAACCCAACATTCTCCCACTTGTTGTTTTCTTTCCACACGGGGCCACAAGAGGGCTTAGTCATTTTTCCATCCCTGAAATGCCCATTGTTTCTCTACATCAAGATAACTTCTCAGAGCTCACAGATTTTGTGAATGCATCTACAGTATTCTTCAAAATGTCCACCTTTACCAGCAACACCTTTTTGTCTTCTATCATATCCCTCACAAAGTGATACTGAACATCAATGTGCTTTGTCTTTGAATGATATGCAGGGTTTTTTTCCAAGAAAATTGCACTTTGGCTGTCACAGTCTATCCTTATAGCTTCCTGTACTAACACCATACTTGAACACAATCTCTGTAACCAAACTGCTTCCTTTCTTGCATGAGTGGCTGCCATGTATTCTGCCTCTGTTGTTGATAGTGCCACTACACATTGTTTCTTACTCATCCAACTGACTGCACCTCCAAATAAGTTAAACACATACCCACTTGTAGATCTTCTCTGATCCAGATCTCCAGCCCAGTCTGCATCAACAAAGCCATGAATATCCAACACTCTATCCAATCCTGGTCTTCCTTGGTAGCACAAACCATAATCACTAGTGCCATGCAAATACCTGAAAACCCACTTCACTGCTGTCCAGTGCTCCTTCCCTGGTTTTGACATAAACCTGCTTAATACTCCCATTGTATGTGCAATGTTTGGTCTAGTATAGACCATTTCATACATCGGGCTACCAACTGCACTTGCATATGGAACACGGGACATGTCCTCTTCCTCTTCTTGTGTCCTGGGACACTGTTCAGCAGATAACCTCACACCTACAAGAATAGGAACCTTCACCGGTTTACTATCCTACATATTAAACCTCTGCAGTATTGTCTTGACATACTTCCTCTGGTTTAACTAGAGCTTCCTCTTTGCCCGATCTCTTTTAATTCCATGCCCAAAATATAGTTTGCAGCACCAAGATCTTTCATGTCGAATTTGGAGGACAGTTGGGTCTTCAAATTCTGGATAATTTCTTTGTCATTTCCAACCAGCAACATATCATCCACATACAAGACCAGATAAATAACACGGTCACCAATTAATTTAAAATACACACAGTGATCTGATTTGTTTCTGGTGAAGCCAAGTCCCTGTATAAATGTATCAAATTTCTGATACCACATCCTTGGTGACTGTTTTAACCCATACAGAGACTTCTTTAACTTGTTTACCAGTTCTTTCTTACCCTTCACCGCAAAGCCTTCAGGTTGCTTCATGTAGATCTCCTCTTCTAGATCCCCATGAAGAAATGTTGTCTTCACATCCATCTGTTCTACCTCAAAATCAAAACTAGCATCAACAAATAAAAGTAATCTAATAGAAGTTACCTTAGAAACAGGAGAAAAAATATCACCAAAATCAATTCCCGACACCCGGGAATAACCTTTTTCTACCAACTGAGCTTTGTATTTCTCCACTTTTCCTTCTGCGTTTGTCTTCTTTTTGAACACCCATTTGCTGCCAATGGGTATCCTTCCAGCCGGCAACTCCACTAGATCCCAAGCCTCATTTTTGTGCAAAGATGCCATTTCATCAACCATGGCCTCTTTCCAGAGTTTTCCATCCTATGAATACACTGCTTCCTTCACAGTTCTGGGATCATCATCAGTAACAGACAAAGAAAAATTTGAACACAAAGCAGATGGACTATACCTTTCTGGCTACCTTCTTTCTCGCACTGATATTCTCACAACTGGAGTTTGTGGCTCGTCATCTTTTGATTCCTTCGATGTTGTAGAGTCTGATTCTTCCTCCTTTAGCGCAAACTCTATCTTCTTAGGTTCCTTTGGTTGGAATTCATGTTTAATAACATCTTTCACCTCTCTAAACACCACATCTCAGCTATACACAACCTTCCTTGTTATTGGGTTCCAAAGCTTATAATCCTTTAAACCATCCTTATACCCAGTAAAGATGCACTTTTCAGATTTACTATCCAACTTGGTTCTTTTCTCCTTAGGAACATGTACATATCCATCACATCCAAATACCCTTAGATGTGAAAGAGAGGGTTTCTTACCAGTCCATACCTCTTATGGAGTCTTATCCTCCAGCGCTGATGAAGGTGAACGGTTGACCAGGTAACATGTAGTATCCACTGCCTCTGCCCAGAATTCCTGTCCTAAACCGGCACCACTGAGCATGCTTCTTGCCCTTTCCATCAACGTCTTGTTCATTCTTTATGCAACTCCATTTTGTTGAGGTGTATATGGAGTAGTCTTCTGCCGTGATATACCACACTTCTTATAGAATTCTTCAAATTCCTTGCTGCAAAACTCTCCACCATTATCTGTACTCAGCACCTTTATCTTCTTCTCTATCTGATTTTCCACGAGAGCCTTAAATTCTTTAAACCTGTCAAAGACTTTAGATTTCTTCTGAAGGAAATATATCCATGTATTCCTTGAGAAGTCATCTATAAATGATACATAGTACATAGACTTACTCGGTGATGGAACCTTCACAGGTCCAAACACATCACTATGCACAAGATGTAATATCTGTTTCACCTTCTTACTACTAGAGGTAAAACTCACCCGATTCTACATCCCATATACATAATTTTCGCAGAAATAAAAATATAGAGAGCTATTACTCATACCTTCTACCATACCTTTACCATGTGTTATAGACATTTTTGTGCCTCGCGACATGGAGCATGAAATGTCAATAATTACAGGGATCCTCAGTCCCTAAACATGTTGTTCTTACCCCTAAAAGAACAAGGTCATCAAACAACAACACTTCCAATCAGTTCTCCACCTAAAAACACTTCAAAACAGGCTAATTTTGGATCATGTCAGCTGCTCCACTGAGCATCTGCGCTGGAATGCAACTGCTCCTCCTTGTACCTGCGCTGGAAGTCAAATCTAATGAAGGCTACCTGCGCTGGGCGAGATTGGCCAAGTGGCACAGTCATTCTGCAAGGTGTCAACTGCCCAGGAAGCTTCCAAACTGACACTTGGTTCATGAGATTCGCCCTGTGATGAGTAAGAGGTACTTGATCACCATGTGTAAGCAAGGATCTCCAAGTGGACTCAAGAACTGAAGATTAACTGAAGAGGGAAAGGACACTAGTCAGCTCTATGCCAGCCTCAAGCTGACTCATCCTTTCTTCTTCTCTCCTATATATAGAGCTCTTCTATGAGGTCTAAGGAGGCTGGAATTTTGTGTAAAGCAAGGAGGTGCTGTTGGTTTACAGTTAGAGCTATTGGGTGATTGTTTTACTAGAGGTGAAGAGGAGAGTTCTTGCTGCTGGGGAGGTGCTGCTAGATTGGAGCCATCAATGGTTGTAACCTTCTCAGAACCCTGTTACTTCTATCAATAAAGTTTTGCATGTTCTCCTATATACTTGTATTGCATCGATGTATTGTATTTACTCGTATATTTGATTCACTCTAATCCATGCATCAGTTATGAGTACATGTATCTTGTAGTTTCCTCTCTTGTTTTGTGCAGGATCTGTGTGTAGCTGGACCGGCAAAGCGAGCAAGGAACTGGGAACAAGAGACAAAGAGAGAGGATAAGGATCGACTAAGCGAAAGACACCAGGTTGGTTAATCTTTTCTTCCTTCTCTCTGTACTTTCATAAAGGAAAATATCAAAGCTTTACTTTCAGTTGTTGCTAAAGACTGTCACCTTTAGAGTAGGGATAGGGTCATCCGAGTCGGATACTTTTCCCCACAACAAACTGGCGACTCCGCTGGGGAGCCTAGTAACTTGTTGGTGTTTGTAGTATTTTGCTATTCATTTCTTGAAGAAAAGAGTACCAAATCGAAAAGCTTTTGACTATATCAAAAGCGAAGTAGAGGGACTGCTACTCTTGCTCATTTGCTGAGCAAATTCAAGATTTGAAGAGCTTATCTACAAAAGACTCTTTACTCTTTGTGATAGCTTTTCATCCTCTTGATCATCCCTTAGCCTGTACTTGACCTATAGCTTTTTATTTCAGCAAAAACAGTGCATTTTTGAGCTTTTTATGACCCGGAAAACTTTGTAGACGTAACTCTCGTGTCCCAGAGCAGGCTGTCCACAGGCAGTCTGCATTACAGCGCAGGTACTCCCTTCGGGAACTGCGCTGAGAGTCAAACTGACAGACCAGAGCCTGCGCTGGTCCAGTTAGCCTTTGTCTTGCTCAGTTTTCCCATTGTGTCTTGGCCCTGTTTTCACTGATTTTTTGCTGATTGCTTGCTGGTCATTGTATTTGTTGTAAACCCTTCTCCTTGACATTATTCCGCCTCAGTTGTGTGATGAAACTGTGAATGTTTTTTCAGTATTTCTTGTTTCAGTTACAGTGTCCCATTGTGAAAAGCGAACCAGTATAGCTGTGACCTCTTAGATCCTGAACTGTAAAAGTGTCTTTGTGATCTTAAGAGCTAGTTTTATTACTGTTCATGGTTGTTTGTTTTTCATATTATGGTTTGAATTCATATATTTTTAGTGTCGAAACAAGTACCTGTAAGGTGTCATTTTCATTTTAGACGAAACTTGTTTGTTTACGCTTCAAATTGAATTCGAAAATTATACAACAATTTCCTTTTGTCTACATCAACATTAAGGGAAAAGAAAAGAAATACATGCATCTTGCATTTTCATTTTTGATAAGTTTGCGTGTCTGATCTAGGAGAAAGTGCATTAGTTTGTGCTTTGTGCTCTGTGTGGAAAGATATTGTTTTTCTCTCCCCTCAGTAGTTAGGATTTTCAAAGCTAAAAAGATTGTAAAAGCTTGCTTATCATTTTAGCTGCATTTAGGAATTTGTACCAATACATCTCGTGGTGATCCTGAAAGACAAACTGATAAACAAGATCAACTTAAAATATATTGAATGAATCTAAAAACGCATTGTAACATAACGCTCACAATAGAGGTCTAGGTAGAGACGTGTTCCGACGTCGTTAAACATAGTGACTGTCGATCTCTACGAAGGTGGGTGATTCCTCCTGAGAGTCGGTGGCACTAATACGGACTTGTGCTCCCACGTACCGTCGCGTATATATTGGGAGACCCCTATAGGCATATATCCTTTATCCTCAGGAAGCCGTGTCGACCGCCCTACTGATCGCAATGCAGTGAACACAGCATTCACGAAGATTGACCACACGTACCGTAAAACGTATTCCGTGGTTTTGCGAAAGGTTTGGCACACCCTCTGCCTAGATCTCCAGAGCAGTTTCTTTTGGCCTTTTTCAAACTCTATAACTGAAAAAGTCCAACCGAGCATTTGTCACTTCGGGCTCGTTAATACATCGAAGGAGACTAGAGTCATCTTTAGCTTTTTCTCGACTCTTTAAAACTGAAAAAGCAAGTTGTGTCTAAAAGCGTCGTTATAAAAATTTATTTTAAGCAGAATAATCATCACCCTTCCCTCGTTGATCTTCGAAGTTAGTCCACCACAAGTGGAAGTTCCTGTAGAATCGCTAAGAAATCTTTTGGATAGACTAGATATGTCTGAACAACCGTCGACATCTAGGACTGTGTCGTCCGACACAGCTGCAGCAGAGCCTCCTGCTGCTACTCCAACGATGTTCGCTGGTATACCATCTGTCCCGGCAAATTGTCAACAACAAGCCGGAGTCCAATCAAGGACAGCGACATGGTTAGTTCCTATTTCTTCATCCGGATTATCATCTGGTATTTCTTATGTTGAAACTCGCCAAATTGATCCATTTGGAGGTCAATCTGGGCAATCGATCCCCTTGAGTCCCGGATTGATACCATATGGGGGGCAGTATGCCCTTTCATTACCTCCTCCGGGAGGATGCCCATCCGTGAGTTCACAACAAAGTTCAGGTCAAACTGGAATTACATCCAGCGGTTGGGTACCAATACTGCCTCAACAACCAGGAGTTGTATATTCTATGCAACCAGTCCACCCTGTGTCAAATGTTGCCACTATACCTGGTATGGTGATTGCGTCGCAAGTACAAGCGCTGCCTACTGTATGTCAACCCCAAGTTTCTCAGGTTGCCATACAACAGCCTCTTGTCTCGACATCTCAATCGCAACCTCAGGTCAGTGCCTCCTTATCTGGAGCGACTCAGGATCAAACAAGTACTGTGACTCCTCATCTTGGTCAATCATCTAGTATTGGGCATCAGCAAATGGTCCAACAACCAGAGCTGGTTCGAACTCAACAACCGCAATTCCAGCAATCATATCAAGGACCTGAGCAACAAGTCTTTGTAAGTAATGGGCAACCATACTATAATGGTTATACCTATCAACCTTGTCAAAGTTGCCAACATTATGCTGGCATGCAAAGACCCACTGCTCAGGCGATTCCATCTTATCCTGGATATGCTTCGCCTAACCTGAATCAACAGTTGCCCTTTGTAGCAACTCTAGAATTACCAGATCTAAACCGGCTGACGAATGATCCAATTGCTTATGCCCCTTGGTGGCCAGTGATTCCACACAAACTTCCATCAGACATTCCTAAATTTAATGGAAATCCAGGTGAAGACCCGTCGAATCACGTGATGACATTCCATCTATGGTGTTCATCAAACACCCTGAATGATGATTCGATAAGACTTCGCCTTTTTCAGAGGACGTTAACGGGTCCAGCGGCAAAATGGTATATTGAATTGCCTAGAGCTTCGTTCGACAACTTCAGTGCCTTAGCTACAACCTTTTTAACCCATTTTCAATTACCGATAAGGTATGAAACGGGAACAGAACTCCTTACCAACTTCAAACAGACAACGGCCACTCATATATCTGATCATATACATGAATGGCGACGTCGTCGTAGGATGGTAAAAACATATGTTCCCGATCAGCTATTAGCTGAATGGTTTATAAAGTCATTACTTCCGGCCATAACGGAAGATGTGGCCAAGGGGGAGTCGTAACAGAAGAGCAAGTTATAGCTCGTGCGCAATATCTAGACTTGGTTTATACTCAGTCTGGCACACTCTACGACAAAATACCTGACGCCCCTAGACCGGAATTCTCAATTCCTCCTCCTCCTAAATCAAACAATGACTCTCACGCCAGCGATGACGTGATTGGCAAGCACAAAATTTACAGTCAAAATGCAAATGAAAAACTTCTTGCCTCAGAAGTAAATGCCATGTCGACCGACAAGGGCAAACAACTAAAGCAACCAGGGGGCAAGAAGAAAAAGACAGGAAGAAAAAGGAAACCCCCGGCAGGGTGTCATATATGCGATGAGGATCATTGGACGAAATATTTTCCACATATAGTTGAAGTTAAGAAACTCTTCAAGAGTTCAAAAACCCCAGCAGTATTGACTGATCCGTTTCCTAATCCAGGTCAAAATATGGTTGCTAATCAAAATGCTTCCGGATCCCAAGTGCTTATGTTGTCTACCTCAAAGCAACAGAATAATGATTTGACAAGGAATAAAGATTACAGGAATCCAAAACTGTCGAACAACAAGGTTAACGAACGACCTAGTAGTTCAACAACAACTTTGACCGAAGTTGTGCCACCCATCGTTCCTAAGCCAATGATAAAGTCGCCAAAGGGAGTAGTAAACAAATCGACATTTAATCCTCGTGCCAAAGAAGCACAAAATTATAATATAGTAAAGGACCTGGCCCAATCGCCGTCCAATATGTCGACACTTGAGGTACCACAAAATTACCCCTCCCAAGAGCGAGCTTTATTATCAGCAATAGGTGGGATTGGCCCAATGGATTCCAATCTTGTGGCCTTTGATCATAAAGGATATGACCCACAATTACCAGCTCAACTAGCTTTCCTTATTCAAGTGAAAGCCCTCAACAAAACTGTTCATCGAACAATTATTGATGAGGGGGCATCTACATGTCTTATGTCGATGAGTTGCTGGAAAGATTTAGGCTCACCACCCTTGTCGAAATCGTCAACGACGTTAAAAGCATTTGATGGACGATCATACACTCCATACGGGATTTTAAGTAACTTGCAAGTTGAACTGGGGGGCAAAACAGTAGGAATTGATGTTGAAGTAATTGATGGAAACCTCGATTACAACATCCTACTAGGAAGGCCCTGGATCTATGGCATGGCCGCGGTTGTGTCGACCTACTTCAGAAAGATTGCATTTCCCTTCCAAGAAGGAATTACAATCGTCGACCAACAAACTTTTCTCCCCAACAGTTCACAAGTTACAGGAAGCATTCCAATGATCCATGGAAGGAATCATTTGCTTCAAAATATCGGAGTAGGTCTCCTAAAAGACCCTGCCTTAATGGGTACTTTCGCCTTACCGCCTCCAAGTAATCTGGTGGGAGTGGCCACGGTGGAAACCTACAAAAAGAAATCTAATCCAATCTTCTGGTTGGATTCGGAAGATTCCTAGATATTTTGTCGGCACCGAGGACGGTTCTAATCTCGTGTCAACCTCGTTAAAAAATGAAACAAGGAGTCATGAGGATAGTTCTTTTACTATGTCAACCTCATTAAAAAATGAAACAAATCCCCTTTTCAAAATTCAAAGGTAAACCTTCATTCCAATCACCAAGTTGAATGCAATGAAGCTTGGGGGGCACCCTCCTTTGACATGCGTTATTATGATGCTGGGGGCATGCAAGATTCGAGCAGTTTTAGCAATGTTCATTCGAGCAGTTTTAGCATATAGTTCATGCTCTTTAAAAAATAAACGCAAAATTTGAGCAGTTTTATGACTGAATTTATGCTCGTTAAAAAATAGAAAAGTGTGAGCAAAAGTTTACCCCAGAGTTCAAGCTCATGGAAAAAATGAACCTATCCCGGTAAATAACCTTTTGAGATTGTAAATTCATCAGCCATAAGAACCTTGATCGTGTTTTCATCCATCACCTCCACTGTTCATTTGGCCGATCATTCACTTCCATTTGTGTGTTTACCTCTTTTGAGAAACAGCTGCGAAGAGTGATTTCACCTAGCCATCCTTGTGACACTGCCGTGATTGGAAAATTCCAATTTGTACCTGGAATCTGCTGCTATCCCTGTTTATCACTCGTTCCTCAAAAGACGAGTCTTCTTTGAGCTCTTTTCACTGACTCGTAAAATATGAAAAGTTTGCCGAGTTTTGGCCTTCCAGCTCGTTAAATGACCGGAACGCTATCCCTCCTCTAAATTTTAATCTTTTTGGATCTGAGGGATTATTGTACAAAAGGATCGAGCGCTTGTCTTGTTCGGCTCGTTAAAAGTACCGAACAACCATCCCTTCTGTATTGTTTTATACTTTTTCGGACTTAAGGGATTAGCTGACGAAAAAGGAATTATGGAGTTAACTTTCTGTACCTTTTCAGACTCTCTAAAAATGAAAAGGACCGAGTTTTCTTTGTCGTTAGACTCGTTAAAATGATTAAATAGTGACAAACTTGTCTTTAGACGAGAACGAGTTTCCCTATCGCTAAGCTCGTTAAATCATAGTGATAGGCTTGCCCGAAGGGCAGGTTATAGAACAAGCATATGTTATCCTCCTCAAGCTTGACAAAAATAAAGAGGTACTGGTCAGAAATGACTAGGGAAAAATTGGGAGAACATCAAAGTTAATGGTAGCAAGTCACTCTTGAACATGACACTTTTCCTCCGTACCACATCGGGTTGGGTTGTTTCATTCACTGGTCTCATCACCATGGTCTTCGCCAAACCATCCACTTTTGGGGTAATGCTACCGATCCATCGCATCAGTGTCATTATATGTTCAAGAGGGGTCATTCTGAAAGTGTCAACCGTGTCCCATCCACTGCCATACATTATCCTTCATCCATTCATGATCGCCACCCTGAATCATATGTCACAGTTTGTTTTCACCTCCACTAAAATCATTAGCTCCGTTCCGTGTCATTGATGTGGGATTCATTAAGGCCCTCCTTTGACGGATCGCTTCTTGTCGACTTCAGCTCATTATCCAAGAAGTTGATCTAGGAACAACCCCCATCAGTACTTTGAAGCTTGCATGCCTCAATGGCAAGTTTCTCACTTCCGGCGACAGGTATACATCAATGACCTTCGACCAGAAGATTTTGCATGGCGTTCGACGCCAAGTCCTTTATTCACGCCACGTGAATTGTACTGCAGTACCTTGAGGGTCATTATCATTATCGGTGATTCCTCTCGCGCTTGTTAACGGTTTTCATCATTGACCGGTAATCAAGCGATGTCTTTCCATGTTCGACTTCAGCGAAATTCTCACATGGATCGACTTGTACTTAGAGTGAAGATCGAACGAGTTTGAAGACCCCGGATCTAGTTTCATCCATCCGGGCTGCGATACATATTCAGGAAATATAAAAGCATTTGTCATGTACATCATTGCAGCAGATGATCATCCTACTCAAAGGATGATAATTTCAGCAGAAAATTATCAGTCTACCATCAGACGATCGTCTGTTCTATGTACCAAAATGTATTTATAAAGCTGAACATGGGAATGCCCGCCTCAGATAGATCATGAAAACAAAATGAAAATAATGTATTGTATTGTATTGTATTACAGGGCGCCTCCTCAGCACTGGAATGAACTTCGGACCCTCTAGATAAAGCATTTCACCCGATAAACGGCCTCATACTTTAGGGGGCAACTGTTATAGACATTTTGTGCCTCGCGACATGGAGCATGAAATGTCAATAATTATAGGGATCCTCAGTCCCTAAACATGTTGTTCTTACCCCTAAAAGAACAAGGTCATCAAACAACAGCACTTCCAATCAGTTCTCCACCTAAAAACACTTCAAAACAGGCTAATTTTGGATCATGTCAGCTGCTCCACTGAGCATCTGCGCTGGAATGCAACTGCTCCTCCTTGTACCTGCACTGGAAGTCAAATCTAATGAAGGCTACCTGCGCTGGGCGAGATTGGCCAAGTGGCACAGTCATTCTGCAAGGTGTCAACTGCCCAGGAAGCTTCCAAACTGACACTTGGTTCATGAGATTCACCCTGTGATGAGTAAGAGGTACTTGATCACCATGTGTAAGCAAGGATCTCCAAGTGGACTCAAGAACTGAAGATTAACTGAAGAGGGAAAGGACACTAGTCAGCTCTATGCCAGCCTCAAGCTGACTCATCCTTTCTTCTTCTCTCCTATATATAGAGCTCTTCTATGAGGTCTAAGGAGGCTGGAATTTTGTGTAAAGCAAGGAGGTGCTGTTGGTTTACAGTTAGAGCTATTGGGTGATTGTTTTACTAGAGGTGAAGAGGAGAGTTCTTGCTGCTGGGGAGGTGCTGCTAGATTGGAGCCATCAATGGTTGTAACCTTCTCAGAACCCTGTTACTTCTATCAATAAAGTTTTGCATGTTCTCCTATATACTTGTATTGCATCGATGTATTGTATTTACTCGTATATTTGATTCACTCTAATCCATGCATCAGTTATGAGTACATGTATCTTGTAGTTTCCTCTCTTGTTTTGTGCAGGATCTGTGTGTAGCTGGACCGGCAAAGAGAGCAAGGAGCTGGGAACAAGAGACAAAGAGAGAGGATAAGGATCGACTAAGCGAAAGACACCAGGTTGGTTAATCTTTTCTTCCTTCTCTCTGTACTTTCATAAAGGAAAATATCAAAGCTTTACTTTCAGTTGTTGCTAAAGACTGTCACCTTTAGAGTAGGGATAGGGTCATCCGAGTCGGATACTTTTCCCCACAACACCATGAAGTATTTGAAGGCCTTTCTCTCCAATATGTCCAAGCCTTTGATTCCACAACATGGTCTTCTATCCAAAGACCACTAGATTTTCTACTCCACTTTCAGGAACCACTGAACTGTTGCACCCATCAATAATAGTGCTACCTTTCAACTTGTACAGAGTTCCAATCCGAACTCCCCACATCAATACCAGTGCTCCCCGAAAAATTTTGCAGGTATCGTTCTCGAACACTATTTTTACACATGCATCATCCAGCTTACTTACAAAAATCAGATTTCTAGCTAATGCAGGAATATGTAGAACACCTGGAAGTGTTCTAACCCTTCCACCTTGCAACTTCAACTTTACTTTTCCATGACCGATGATTCTAGCCTTCCTGTCATCCCCCAAGAATACGTCGCCACCATCATATTTCTCATACTCGCTGAACCACTCTCTATGGGGAGTGAAGTGAAAGGATGCACTTGAGTCAATCAACCATGCCTCATGATCTACATGTGTACTTGAAGAAGCCAAGTACACATCCCCACCTTCATCTGAGGTGGTTTTTACCTCTGCAGAAGTAGCCTCATCAAATCCCTTTCCTTTGTCAGGGGCTTTAGATTTACAATCCCTTTTAAAGTGGCCTTCCTTTCCACATTTCTAGCACACCACCTTTACAGGTTTTCTTGGAGATTTAAATCTCCCTTTAGATTTAGATCTCCCATTCGATGACTTATTTTTGTTTCTGTTCTGGGACCGTCCTCGTACAGACAAGGCATCACCATTCGAGCTCTCCATATTTTTCCATCTAATTTCCTCTGTCAGCAAGGCTGAGACTATTTCATCAGACTGCAAGGCAATTGAATTGCTACCTATTGCAATAACCAGACTATCCCATGAATTTGGTATAGAACACAACAAACTGATGCACTTATCTTCATTTGAAATTTTAATATCAACAGATGCTAACTGACTTACCACAATATTAAATGCATTCAGATGCTTTGTCACCAAGACTCCATCTTTCATCCTCAGGTTATACAGCTTTTTCCACAGGATTCACCATAGAATTAGATTGGTACAAAGTCCCTAACTTGTCCCTCGAAGACTTCGTCATAGCTTCCCCTGATACATTCAGTAATACTAAATCTCAGACACACAATCGTATTGTGCTCTTTGCCTTCCAATCCAACTTCTTCCATTCTTCATCGGACACTCCCGTTGGTTTAGTACCTGGATCTACCACGATCCACTGATCTTTATCCACCAAAAAATCCTCCATATTGAGTTTCCACAACTCAAAACTCTAACCATTAAATTTCTCGATCTCTATCTTTCCACTGCTCACCATCTTCTTTCACCACCAGAATCGATCTCGCAGATCTCCCACTGAACAAGGTCTACAACAGGCCTGAGTGAAACCCCTCAGCAACAAAGGCGTCCCCTTAAAGCCAAAATAGCTCTGATACCAAATGTAGGTTTTAACCCCATACAAAAATTACCTGCATACGAATTCTAAAACACAGAAAATAAACAATGCGAGAGAATAACACATAAAAGACATATACACAGAGATTTTCCCCTAGATCCAAAAATTGGGACTACCAGCTTGATTTTTCATTATGTTCCTTTCAATGTAATAATACATATTTATACGTGTCGAAGTATCCAATACCATGGACCGAAAACCATCGCGTCCAAAAAACATGTGCGAAAATCATGCACAAAACCATAGGTGGGTCCACCCAACCTAACATAGTGTCCAAAACCAAATTTTTTTGGGGTGCTGCCCCAGACCCCATAAAGTGGGGTTACGGGTACACCTCAAAACCCCTGTGACCCCCCCTGGCTACACAATCGGTGCAACAAAGGGGGTGCTCTGCCCCCCCCCCCCCCCCTCTTTAACCCCCCCGGTTAACTACGTGGGCTAGTCATGGAAAGAATATAACAAAACCCAACAATGATTGTCCAAAATTTGAAGGAAAGTATAGAGAAGACCCCAAGCCCAGTTATGACTTGCCATTTATGGTCTTCACCAAATTCTTGGGTTGATGATTATGTTCTTCTACGACTTTTCTAGCGAACCTTGACTAGTGCTGCCTCGAAATGGTACCTCAGGTTACCTCAAGGTGCCTTCCAAGACTTCAACACTTTGGAAATGGCCTTCCTTACTCACTTCGAGCTACCAACTTGATATGAAACTGGTACCCATCTCCTTACGTACTTAAAACAGAATACTATTACCCACATTTTCAATCATATCCACGAATGGAGACGTCGACATATCCTTATCAAGCTCGATATTCCTGATGAAATTTTAGTTGAATGGTTTACCAAATGATTTGTTAATAAAATTTCCAAGGACATAGCTATGGGTGGTTGTGTGACCAAAGATCAAGCCATTTCCCATGCCCAATATCTTGATTTGGTATATTCCCAATTTGGCACGTTTTATGATCTCTTGTTTGATGCTCCAAGACCATCTACTAATCCTGCATCTTCCAAACCTTTAGAGGCACCACCCATCGACAATATTATTGGGTGACTCAAACTTATAGTAAATATTCTTCTGCTTTTATGAAGAAGAAATCCATTTCAACTACTACATCCAATTCTCCTTCAAATCCCTCTCAAAATCTTGGTAAAATATCTGAGGTTAATGTCATTCAATCTACTGCGACAGACAAAACCTCAAAAGGTAAAAACAAGGGTAAAGGAAAAGCCAAATCTGATACCCCAAAACAGGATCTTCCAAAATCATCTATCGATGATGTGTCTATTCGTAAGCCCAAATATCCTTTTCTCATTTGTGATGAAGATCACTATACCAACGATTGTCCCATCGTGATCAAGTCAGTCATTTGTTAAAAGGCACCCAAGGGACACCATCTGTATTAAAATAATATTTTCCATTGATAGCAAACCTAATTGGTAGAGCAACTAGAATCTTCTACATCTTTGGGCTCTCATGTTTATATGAATGGAACAACACCTATTTCTATTTCCAGGTCAAACGACTATCTAACTCCTCCCAAATAGGTTATCGAGAAAAGAGTTACTGATACACCATCCACTTCTACTCCACCTAATTCTAGTCCTCCTCATATTGAGAGACGTAGTAATGACTCCATTATCCGACCACCTCCTAAGGGTGTCCTTTAAAAATCATCATACAATCTGAATGCGCGAGCTACTCAACATTATAATATTATCAAAAATTTAGCTCAACTCCCTTCGATTATGTTTTCCTTGGAAGTTCTCCAGAATTTTCCATCATAGCAGAAAGCATTACTATTCTTTATAGGAAGAATTGACCCTATAGGTTCCAGTCTAATTACCTTTGACCTAGAAAATCATGTTCCATGTCTTCCACACCATATTGCCTTTTTAATCCAAGTTATTATCAAAGGTAAGATGATTCATAGGACAGTTGTTGATGAGGGTGCTTTCACTTGCATCATGTCTATCTCATCTTGGAAATCTATTGGCTCTATGCCTCTCAACCAGTCTCCCAACACCTTAGAAGCTTTCAATGGTAGAGGATCTCGTCCATACTATATTCTCACAAACTTTCTCATAACATTGGAAGGGGAAACTATTAATCTAGAAGTAGAAGTCATTGATGCCAACTTAAATTATAACCTTCTACTTGGTTGGATTTGGAACCATGCTATAGTTTGTGTGGTTTCTACATTTTTCCATGTGCTCTGTTTTCCTCATGAGGGGAAAATATTCACCATTGATCAGTTAGCCTTTTTCTCTTCTAGCTCTTTGAATGGAAATGTGCCATATGTGGGAAATACTGACATCCCTTACAAGAGTTTTGGGGTGGGTATTTTTAAAGACTCTTCTCTTATGGGAACTTTTTCCCTCCCACCTCGAAATGTTACTTCCGTTAACATGATCTCCACTTCACACAATCCTTGGATTATTCCTCATCCTGATCAAGTTCATTCTTTTGGCGATGTCATGCCACTCAACCTAGTAGAAAAATACTATCAAGCTATTGTTTTGGCTTCAACGACCACTTCTAAAAGCCATGCTAATCTTAGTATGCATCTAGACATGTATTCATAAACCCCTTGGCTTGGTTCTTGGAATTCTCTAGATCCCTTGAATGAGACATTTCCAACTGACGAGAGTATCACTGAGGTTATGTCTCTTGAAGAAACTCTCTAGAATGATGCCCATTATCTTTCATTGTTTCTCCCAAGTCTTGGAGAGATTTCATTGTGTTTAGAAACATTTGTTTCCCATGCACCTAATCATCCAATTCAAACACCTATTTTGGTGCGTGATGTTTTGTTTGAATTGAACATGGGGAACATTACTGTTACCTTACCCATTGACATTTCAGTCCAACCTAATATTGTCAAAATCTTTCAACTGGGGGCATCTTTTTTTTACGACGAGCTTAAGATTTTCTTGCCCCTTTCATGAAACTTTGTCATCAAGTTTTTACCGTTCAGCCATTATCGCAATGGGAAATTGATCCTTTGACTCATAACCCTCACTCACCCAAGGGGCATGGGGGCATTGTCATTTATGTGTGGTATTCCACTAATTGGCTGAGTCGATTCTTACACGTCATGCCAATGTTGAAACTCTGGTTTTACTCTTTGTTGATCAATTACCTGAGTCCAAAATTGGGCTCCATCTGAAAATTTTTACGTGTCTTTTTTGTTTAAATACCTTTGTGCATTAGTGCGTTTCATTAGTGTGTAGTGTAGTTTTGGTGTGTTAGTTTTCTTTTGCAAATGGGTTTTCCTATGCTTACCTCATGCTCGACTTGGTTTGCAGATTTCATCCAACCATTACGTCAGTTTTGCTGATGGTGCTTGTCACAGTACACAGAATCGGTCTTCCGTTGTGTGGGCAATCTATGACCCTAATTGTGAGTTAGTGAATTTACAAGGTATATGTTTAGGTTGTACGACTAATAACATTATCGAATATAGTGCGGTCATTGAATTTTTGTTAGAAGCTGTTTCTCTTGGAATTAGGGATTTAATCATGAATCTTGATTCACAACTCATTGTACTACAACTTAATAGACAATATTCAGTTAGAAACCATCAAATTTTGAGAATGTATCTGCGAGTTTGTCTCTTGGAATGACACTTTGATTTTATTAGTTATAATCACATTGCGAGACGCATGAACACATTAACAGATGCATTGGCTAACTATGTGTTAGATAGACATTTGAGAAACATGTAAATCATAAAACATCACATAATAGACACGGTGAAAAAAAGGACATGTATGTATGTATGTATGTATATATATATATATATATATATATATATATATATATATAGATATATATATATATATATATATATATATATATATATATATATATATATATATATAGTATTTCCAAAAGAGTTTTCTACATCAAAATTACAAAATCTATGTTCTGAGAAACATGGCTTCATAAGCCTACATTAGTGTGGAAAGTAAACTAGAGTTGGCTATCCATCCACATGGTGCTCATGGTAGCACGAAATAGCCTTGATAACTCGGCCCAACATCTAACGCAGTCTAGCGGAAACCCCTACAGTGTGCCTCTGAAACTACAATGGCACCTCATCTATCAAGGCATACTGTGAATGCACATGGTTAAGGCTTCTAGGTTACACTTTACCTTGAAAATAGGATCTTTTCCCTCCTCCTAAGGAGCCTCCTCAATATGGTGTGCCACTCCTCTGAGTATCAGAGAAACCCCTGGAGGTCTCTCTAGTCCCACATATGAAAATAATCATAAGTTAAATCTTAGTACACATACAAAAAAATAAAAAACTTCAAAAACTTTAATAATAGTTTTTGCTTGCATCAATCCATTGTGCACCTGGTGGAAGTGGAAGATCCATATTTCTTTGTAAATCCATGCCTGCATATGCCTAATCATCAACCATGATTAGCTACTAACATAACCATCCATAAAATGCTGGAGGGAATAAAATTTGTTGGCCACATCCATGTCGAGGCATGAACTCATGCCATCTAAGTAATCATGGATCTTTGGATGCTGGTGCATATACTTCTATCCACTGATAAAGAAATAATGGCACACATTCCATAAAAAACGTCACTAAGATGGATCTGAAATTGAATTGTTTAAGCCTTCTTAACTTGCACTTTGTATGTTGGCTCTTGATATTGACCAACAAACCCTCACACTAATTAAATACCGTGGGACTTAGACAAGCGATTGTGTACTAGAAATGCGATTGTGTTACTTCATGCAACGCATGGGCCCCATCTATCTGAGCCATAGTATGAAGGATTGTTCATAGTGGGAGATCAATCACAGTTTTAATATATATCTTTCCACTCTCAGTTTTTTGAGTGCCTGGATAGTGTCTTGCAATCAACATATTTATGCTCTCCGCTCCAGTGTGAGAACCAAACAACTGAATCTGTTGTCCCTTTCTAGACAAACCAGTAATAAAATAATGTTTACAACATCTATTTCCAGTTCTTGGTCCCCAACCATGAAAAGTTGGCAATCCACATCCCACTAGCTAATCAAACATTGTAGTAAATTATGGTGGGATCTAATCCCAGGAATCCTGAAGAACCTGAGCAACCTACATGCTCATAGGGCATCAATACAATTTGGATCCTGAGCTGCTTAATGGTATTCAACTTCATGTCCTTTTTATTTCCATTCAATAACCATTTTGAACTGTTTCTCCTATGGAAAACCAATAAAACAACATTTCATGAGCTTCCATGCAGACCAAATTGAAGAAAAGCAATTCAACGTGGAGGATATCACAAGATTTTTTTTACCTCTGGGTGAACACGACTGATTATGAATTTTCTCATGCTACCAACTTACTGCCACAGTTGACCATAGGGTGATCAGGACGGGTCCAATGGGTCAAACCCATGCTAATCACCCTCGACATAATTTTTTTGCACATCTTCTTTGGAACCTAAGCCAGGGATGAAAATGCATGGAATGATAGCCAAATTGAAGGGAAGGAACATATCTCTTACTTGCAGCGAATGAATCAATAAATGTTGTCTAGGATTGATCGTACTTTCTGCCTGAAGATCGAGGTAAAATAGGGTAAAAATGCTCTCTGATTTGCAAAATGGTAAAATGGTGAAAATGATTTACTTTTTGGGATTTTTCTAAGTTTTAAATAGTATTTTTACTAAATTAGGGCATATTTCACTCACTTTTTAATATTTTTTCTCGAAATTGGTATTGCATTTTTTACATGTGCAGCAATAGGTCATAGGACATGGTGACAATGATTAATTTTGACTAATTCAATGAGTTTTATTTTATCACTTTTTCGAACTCCTCAAAAATAAACAAAAAAACGACCCCCTAGAGTCATATTTAAGCTGTTTTTTGACTCTCGAAAAATGAAAATATTCCCGAGTACTTGTCATTTCAAACTCGTTAAAGAAAATGAAATGAAGTCTACTCAGTAAATTTTAACCCTTTTCCAGACTGAGATAGACTATTGTATGAAAAAGAAATACCTTAGTTGAACATGGCTAAGAGGTCCTCTTGGATATTGGTTTCTACCTTTTTGGATTCAAGAGATGATCTACAAAAAGGGACCTTTGGAGTTTTCTTTTCTGCTTCTTTTCCAAACTCTCTAAACATGAAAAAGATGTCGAGTTTCTCCTCTGTCAAAATTGCAAAACATAAATGACGCATGACTTGTCACCATGATAAGAACACGTTTCTCCTTCCTAGGGCTCATAAAACTTACTAGGATGGATTCATCCAAAAGGATGAACTTATATGGCAAGCATATGTTATCACCATCAAGGTTGTGGTAAAAAATAATGTATTAATCACTATAAATGGTGGTATAAAAAGTGAAAGTGATCATCTCTTGTATTTTGTAAGGGTGGCATGTCACTCTTGAACATGATGCCCATTTGTTTCTCGTGTTGGGTTTGGGACATCCTCACTTCATCACTTTCCTTCCTAGGTTTAGGAAATCCATTTTGCCTCTCATATGATTATACCACTTTGTCATCAAGACTTCTGATCCCATGTTGAGTCAAATGCTCCCAAACTCTGGAGTCATGTCGTCGATATGTTCAAGAGAAGTCATATTTGTAGCTCTTTACCACTTATACACTATATGAATTTCTACCACAATCCTAAATCACACTTAGCTACTCTACCGCATCCTTTGCTTCATGTCGATGATCAATGGGATTCATTATGGCCCTCTTTCGATGGATCACTTCTTGTCGACTTCGGCTCATTATCTAGGAATATGATCTAGAAACTAACTTCTAGTACCTTAGAGCTTGCAGGCCTCAATGGCAAGTTCTTCGCATTCAACAATAGGTTTATATCACTGAACTTCGATCAGATGATTCCACAAATGTTGGACTTTAGCTTCATTATTCACATTCATGCATTGTGTTGATTGTAGCTTGAAAGCCATTGTCATTATTGGTGGTTTCTCTCGTTCCTGTTAACACTTTACATCATTGACTGGTAATCAAGTGATTTTCTACCATGTTTGACTTCAACACGTCTATTCATATGTCAGAATTCACACATTGATTGGGTTGAGAGGGAGCGCAATACCCTGGATTCTATCTGATAAAATTCAAGTTGTGTGGAGTTATGAATTATCCATGATTGTACACATGTTTTCCTCTGTACACACGATCCCTTCTATTCATATTGTTGTGTCCATGCCTTGGATTCATGTATCATTAGACGCCTATTCATGTATCACTAGGCATGTTTATTAGAGATGTCAGATACATATATGTATATGTATGTTCTTGAATTTTAGGTCTCTAGACGGTGTTGTTTTAGTCCTTTCCTTGGCTTGTAAAGCATCTCAGTTATCATTCCTTTTTCTGCCTTCATGATTCAGGGGCCATCTGCTACACAGTGTTTTGTCACATCTCCTGTTCACTTCTTTTTCCATATCTCGAAGTGCCAAAATGTTTACATTTGTGAAGTATATCCATCATGATACATAGACAAATAAATCCCTGAAAAACAAAAGGAAAACTTCCTTGAGTCAATTATGAAGAAGGTTAGCTAAAACCCTAATTTTTAGGGGCAATGCTCTTTGCTCCATTGCCTACCCATGATGATGGTAGGTTACACAGCTTTACCCTAGCAATGTCAGTGTAGGTTTTGATATGAAAATCTATGTTGAACCTCTTCTGGCATGTTTTACCAAAATTGGGTAGAAGCATCGTATGTTAGAAACTTGGAGAACAATGAGTTGGATATTGGTTGTTATAGATATGGTTTAGGTCTCCCATTTGGAGATCTTGATCCTATCATTATGGGCCTTCCCCTTGAGATGTGGACCTTCCTCCTTCTTTTGTGGATCCATAACTCCCTCTCCCTTCGTATAAATCAACTCCCTTCCATCCCCAAATGGTTGGTCATTGATTGCTTTCATTACTATACTGAGATATGTCCAAATGCTTCCCATTCTAACTTGGAGAAGGAGTGCTTGAACAATATTTTCTTTGATTTGGACATCCACAAAAAGGAGGTCTCCAACATCAAGGCATAGGTTGTATGCTTCCCTTTTTAGATTATTAATATATACATCGGATGTTAACTTTCCATAATTGTGTAAATGTTTATGCCTTTAGTTTAATAATCCTTGAGCTATTAAGTAGTTTATGTTTGATGTATGCAATATATGCTCTTGTACCTTGTATGTCTCTTTGATCTTTCTTACAGGTACTCGGACTTGAAGAACACGTAAGGAGTGAGCCTAGAAGCAAAGGAATCAAATTCATCTCAAAAGGATTGAGAGATTAGCATCAGAGCGAGGTAGGTCACTCTCTCCCTCTACAGTTGTTAAGCATAAGCTAGGAAAGTGTATGTTAGTTTGTTTAGGTTGTTTCTTGACTCACTCATTGGGCTAGAGAGATTGCCTCTATCCGTAGAGGGGATTTTCCTACACAACATATGTCGATGCCTATATATGTATACATGTATGTATGTATGTATGTATGTATGTGATGTCTGACAGGGTCATCATGGATCATGATTGTTTTTATGCTAATATATATATATATATATATATATATATATATATATATATACATACACACACACACACACACACACACACACACACACACACACACATATATATATATATATATATGTACGTATGTATTTTGATGTCTAACAGGATCATTGGGAATCATTATTATGGAGGAATGATTTCTTACACAGGTGAAAGACATGAATAGGTTCATGGTTGTGGGAAGAGTAGTCCTGACAAATCTACGATGTTAACATCATGTGGTTATGAGTTGATATTATGTGATTATATTATGTCTATGTTATGGACAGGTTATACTGACGATACATCAGTGGAATGAAAGTAGTATGATCTGCAACATGCTTGGATAAGCAAGGATGGCAGAGAGACACTAGAAGCAAGGTTCCTTGGGAGCGACAATATGGTTTTGGATGTGCAGTGCTACTATTGTGTATATGTTGTGCATATTTTATATTCAGCGATTGTACCTATGGTTATGTGTAATTTTATATATGTACTATTGTGTACATATGATGTTGTATGTCTATTGTATATATGGGGTTGTGTGTATATTACATATGCAATGTTGGGTATAGATGGTGTTATGTACATGTTAGATATGCGGTGTTGTGTACATATCGTGCTATGCGCATGTTGGATATGTAGTTTTGTGTGCATATGGTGTTGTGTGCATGTTGGATGTGTGGTGTTGTGTATATGTGATGCTATGTACATGTTGTATATGCAATGCTATGTACATATGGTGTTGTGTACATGAATGTACATGTGGTGTTGTATGCACGTGGTGCTGTGTACATGTTATACATGTGGTGTTGTGTGCAGGTGGTGTTCTGTGCATGTCGTTCATGTGGCATTGTGTACATGTGGTTTTGTGTACATAATGTGCATGTGGTGTTGGGTACAAGTGGTATTGTGTACACATTGTACAGGTGGTGCGATGTACATATGGAATTGTGTACATGTTGTGTAGGTAGTGTCGTGTACATGTGATATTGTGCACATATTGTGCAGGTGTTATGGTGTACGGGTGGTACTATGTACATGTTGTACATATGGTATTTTTGTACATGTGGTATTGTGTGCATGTCATATATGCTATGTTGCAGGCATGTGATACTATGTATTTCCATTATGTAGTCGTGGTATCGTGACATGTGTATTTGTTTTATTATACTCTGTGTGCATATATGTATTGTGTTGTACATCGGGTGTAGGTGTATGTATTGTGTTGCGTTATACACTAGATGTAGGCATATGTATTATGTTGTGTTGTACATGTTAGTGTCTATGAGTCACCAGTGATCAAATGTACTCTTTCCATGTGGTTGATAGGGTCATTAGGTCAAATTGTTATATTTTCAAATAAAATTTAATCCTTGTTCAGTGTCTAGGTCTTATTGCTACTCCCTCCATGCTCATCGTCATAAAATGTTGTCATGGTCATGTCATCAGTCCTTGTGATAGGTCAACAAAAGAGTGTTTTAGTCATCATTGAAGGTCATCATATCATTATCATGCATACTAGAAAGGTTCAAAGGTCTTTAATCATGGTCTTACATATGCATTTGGTGTCATCATTAGGTCATGTCACCACCATAGTCATCATTAAAGGAGTTAGTAATTAGGGAAATATGTTTTCAAAATTTTTCAAAGGTACATGTACCACTCAATAAAGATGTAAATTTTCCTAATTGAGTTACAAAGCTGAAGTACACTATCCTATCATTTCATTTCTTAGAAAGACATGTGATGTCACTCCATGACCTGAGAAAAAAATAAAATTTTGAGATATAAGAAGACCATCCAAGAATTATCATTCCTCATTTTATCTTCATTGAGAACCTCCCCATCATAGAGCTCCATCCTAACCACCAAAGCATCGAAATTCCTCATTAAAACCCTTTCTTACCTAGCTTCGTTGCGCTTCTAGCACCTTCATTGCGCTTCTTGTAGCTCGATGGGCTTTTAGCATTAGAGGGAAAATAAGAATCTACAAGGCTTCTAATCATCATTTCCATGTTCCAAAATCTTTGTGGAAAGTAATTAAATACCTCTAACCTCTTTTACTCATCAGTTTCCCTAGAAATGCAGTGAAAATCCCTCTCCTAGGGTTTCACTACGCTTTTATTTTCTCAGTGATTTTACTTTGTTGCAGTGGTTAAAACTCCTAGTTTCCTTGCTCTACTACCATCACCCACACCATACATACCTCCCCTCAACTTTCCTTACAGTTATTCCCTTCATCTCCCTTGTTTTCCTAACAAACTTTAGCCTACGTTGCACTTTCGGCAATTTATAGGTTAGGACTGTGTTTTACACATTCCCACCCCTTCCCCTCACTCTTTCTAAGAATTTTGACTTCCCTACACTCCCTAACACCTATCTCTACCCCCCAAAATTTTCCCATTAATTTACATAGCCCCTAACCCCTCTATTCCCTCTCCTCACTATAATAGTCCCTTTTCCCTTCTTTTCCTAACGCAAACCCTAACATTCCTTCCTACCTAACTAGGGTTTTACCATGCAAACTCAAACCATGGACACTGAGAAGAAAAAGTACAATAAGGAAGGGAAAGAGTTTAGATTTGAGCCATCTCATGTCCATGAAATCATGGCCTCGTCATTTATCAAGAATTCATTTTAAAATGTGGGATGTCTAGGGTTTTGTCAAAGAATTCAGGAGGTAGGTTGCCATGCTAGATTGACAAGCCTTTTTGTCACCAACTTTAGGAGGGATAAGTTCAACATAGTAGGGGTTGAGATCACTATTTCAGCAGATGTTATAATGTCAGCGACAGGTATCCCTATCCAAGAATAGATCTAGTTTAAAGGGATGAATTTGGACATTGAGAATTACAAAGTTTTCCTAAATCCACATTACAAAAATGTGCCTACACACACCTTTCCCTTCAGACAATTGCTTGAAAGGTATGCTCCTTTAATGAAGATGATCATGAGATATTTTACATGTGAGGGGAGGATCTCAAGGTTGTATTAGTATCACATAAGGCTACTGATGTATTTCAATGCCTTCAAAACACTGAACCTACCTCAATACTTATACAAAAGCCTTGTCGAGATGATAGAGAAGGTACAAAGCAGAGGGAAATAGCACCAAGAAAACCTATTCACCATGGGTTGGCCAAAGGTTTTTTTCTTTATCATCTTTCATAGGCTAATATCTCAAGGGATACATTCTTGAAATCATATGCCTTTATGCCTACCACCAGTCAACCTACTAGTCATAGCACTCCATCAACACCATCAAGGCCACAGGAGGTTGGCTCATCCAGTAGGAAGGAACCTAGGGTATAGGTTTCATAGACCTACCAGAAGGGGAAAATATTGGTTTTTTCCCCTAAGATAACTAAAGATGGGTTGATACCTAGAACTATCCCTAAGTCGCAAAGTAGATAGTTTCCTAAGGAAACTACAATTGAGAAAGTTCAAGGAGAATGAAGCAGTCACTTGGGCATGCAACTGACTCACCCTTATAGCAATATGAAGATGAAATGCCTCATGAAAAAGAAATCTTGGACCATGAAGAGAAATCAAATGCATATGTTATCAAGGAACAACAAGCACAAATACAAGAGCTCAAAGATGATATTGCAAAGGAAAACCACATGGTGGATTTCTTGAAACGAGAGAAAAAAACTTTGAATGTGATATTGATGCATCATGATACCTCACAAGGTCATCCATCACCTAGCAATGCAAAGGACAAAGGAAAAGTAGTGACTGGTTTAGAAGAGCATGTTGAAGACAAGGAGCAATCTCTTTCATTATTACACAAAGACCCTGTTGACCCTATGGATGCAAGGAGTGATAAGGATAGAGAGTATTTGCTTGATAAGGTAAATGAGAACTTGGAGAAGCTATGAAGGAAGGAAAATAGAGCCACAAACCTTTAGAACACATGACTAGGCACTACTTCACTAGGAACCAAATTTGTAAAATTAAGGATAGAAGAATGAAAAGGAAACTTAACAAAACCCTAATCAAGCTAAAGGAGAAAGATAACTTGGAGTTTCTTGCTAAGGCATCTTTAACTATCTACGCCACCACATAGAGAAATTAAACATGATTTTTTAGCCAATTTTGAGGAATTTTGGTCAATTTTGGAATTTTTGGTAAAGTTTGGCAATTCAGTTGCACAGAAGCATAGCGAACTGGCATCACACTTCTTATAGGGACCTCCGAATGATGGATTTTTCGCATGGTTGGATAGATATTGGGAAGTAAATTTCAGATGTGGACTTTTTTTTCCATGTCAACCTTTGAAACTGAAGAAAAAGTAAAAATATAGGTCAAGTCCTGGGAAAATAAATTTTTGGAACCCTTAGAGAAGTGTTTTTGTTGGCTTGAAGGTTTAGGCACCTAGCAGACATTCTAAGCTATCTCCATGATCTTTCAGATCAGAAATTGGATCTGGGAAAGTCCCTAAATAGGCCTACACAAGACACACACTACGCTTTTGTCTCACACACTCTGCTTTTGAGAGAATTCACTATGCTTTTGCCAAGAGGTCAAATTTCTGAGCTAATTTAGTCAAACTCCATCTCTCATGATGTAATTTGTCTTTTTTTTAGTTGACATGATGTAAATGATTGTTATTAAGCTTTTAAATGTCAAATTAGTGTAGATTCATGCTCATTAATGCTTGTAAAGTTAAAGTGAATCAGTTTGGGCCAAATTAGGAGTTGGTTTCTAACATCCCTAGTCTTAGGTATGGTTGGAGATATTCTTGTAAACAAATCCTATGATGATGGATTTGACTCCTGAGAGGGGGAAATGTAATTTTTTTTCTATATGTAGCTTGATCTAAGTCATAGAGAGGGTTGGATGTTTGATAATCATAGTTGGGAGCTAGCATACACTTTTTTGCAGTCATACAAAAGACAATTGTAGCTATTATCTTGGGATTCTTGTGGTATGTTTTTTTACAGTGTTTTTCCTTTGTTTTATCATCAAATTGAATATATATTTCTCCTTACTACCATATCTATGCTTTCTTTTGATCATATCATATGTCTTTAACATAACATAAGCTATATGCTCTATTTTGATGATATTTTCATGCTAGTGTTATATTTCTTCTGATGAGCGAATTCATGGTTACATGCTCATTCTAATCCTCTATATTTTCATCCTTATAACATAATGACAACCTACTTCTATCACTGAACATTCCTACCTTGTCCCATTATATCCCTACAATTGATCACTTGAAACCTTAGCCTAGTTCCTAGACCTATGAGCTTCATCGAGCAAACCCTAAAATCAAACCTTAGTTTGCTTAATATCTAGCCTACCATCTGATTTCCTCTCCAGTCACTTCATTGGCTGTGAGATCCTTGAGAGATACCTCTCTTATTTTTTAGGTCTAGCTACCAGATCTAAATATTGGTTTGAGGTTACCTCCATCAGTCTCCTTTCTTAGCCTTGGGACACTGAGGAGTGCTAACATTTTTGGTAACCATATTGGGGAGCGAACAATTTCATATTCCCCAGGAAAGATCTTCAAAGTTTAGATCTGATTTTCTGATGGTGGAAAACAGTCAGACACATATGAAGGTTGAGCCATTCACCTGGTGACTCCAACTTGATCCAAAGACTCCACTGGTAGTAGGATCTAGAAATAGAGATGAGTTCTATATCCATAATGTATGCTCCCTTAAAACAAGATCACATTCCATGTTTCTTAAACTGAATGCCTTATGTGGATTGGCAGACTCATTTGTCGAAGTTCAAAGACAAGAAAGGAGATAATGCTGCTCTTCACTTGGTTAAATTTCATAAAATGTGTGTAAGCTAAAGGTTATATTTCTTGAAGATTGTATGATGAAGGTGTTTATGGTAACCTTAGAAGGAAAAGAACAATATTGGTATAAAGGTCTTCCCTCTACTAGTATTTATTCTCCTAAATATTTTCATTCAGCATTTTTTGAAAAAAAATTGGGAACGGATCCCCCAAGGATAGTTTTGGTGCTAAAAGCCCATGTTTTGGGTCAAGTTTTATAAGAAAGTTGTAAATTCTCCGCATTTTGTGGTCACGGAGTGTGAAGGTGTCATGAGTCATAAACGGTTGTCAACCCTTATTTTGTAAAATGTAAATTTGGCTGTAAAGATCCACCCATGGTCTGCGGACCACGAGATTCTATAAAAAGAGCTAAGTAAGTAAGCTCTAAGGAGTCATAAGGTTTTGAGAGTAGAAGAAAAGGCTTAGAGTCTTGTTAGAGAAGTCTAAGTTTCAAGTCTTAGTGTAGGTAGAGGCTTTGTAGCTGAGTGCACAGAGGCCTAAGGTAGAATTCTGCAGTTGAGTGTGCTGACCCCTACAACTTTGTACGTAAGGCGAATAGACTCTGTAATAATCTGGAGATATCAATAAAGAGAAGTATTCTACAAATTATGTGTCTTTAGTTCCTTTTAATGCATCCTTTCATATTGTGTATGGATTTAATTTACAATGCTTATGTGATGTGTGAATGTATGTAATTTTGTTGGTTAATTGAATGCAAGTGTGAATCCCAGCTTATGCAGTACTAACTGTGATTGTTTAGTAAGATAAGTAAAACACTTAAGATAACTTGGGAACCTGTACAATACGTTTTTATAGCAACGTGAAAGTACTTGGACCACAGCTTAGGGCTGCGGAAGGTCAATCGCACTCCTTCGTGGAGGTATTCAAGGACAGAATAAAGGGATAAACTGATAGAGCTCGAGAGCTTAATGACCTGCGTGAAAGTAGGAACAGAGGGTATAAATCAACATCATGACCATCTTAGGGTGTGGAAACTTGGTTCCAGCATCCCCCCATACTGCTTTGGGTGAGACTTCGGTCTGCGCTCCACAGGCTGATGTTGAAATGGCCAGTACTATAGGGATTTGTTTGGCTAACTAATGTTAAACCTAGGTCAGGACCCACATAGCCAACAAATGGTTTCATTTCTGGGAATTTTCATAAGAGATGTGTGATGTCATATCATTGGAATCCAACTAAGAAAGAGGTTAAAGATTGGTTAGACAGGAAGATCCATGAATTCATGGAGCAAGAGAATACAAATCCGCGACTAACAAAGGAACAGTGGCTAGACAAGTACATCTATACAAAAATTCACAAGATCTCTTTCTATTCCTTTCTAGTTGAGTTATATGAGTGGATCACGAAGCTAGCAAATAGCCAAGGAAGGTGGAGACTTGACGGTCCTATTGTCTAGACCCCGAAGTTAGTACAGAGACTAGAAGCCTCTAAGCATAAGATCACATGTGTTGTCGATCATTGGCTCAATTACATCATAGAAGGATTTGTGACTGAATTTTCCGTAAATACATCAGTTAGCTACAACGAGGCAAAGAGATGCCTTTTCAAAGGTCCACGAGGTAAGTACTTGAAGTCTTTGACCACCTGGATTAAGATGTTATTTTGTGAAAAATAGGTTATGGAGGTACCTTGATGTTTGGAGATATGTGAAGTGGAAAGACTTATAGGAACAAAGGAAGGAAGAGTCCTAAATATAGTCCATTGATTTTACCTCCATTAGCTGATGAAGATGGAGTAGCGCAGGTTTCTCTGCGAAGAGAAATTCAGTCGATAAGACAAGGATTCCCACAACTGCCACCTCAACCCACACCACCTCCAACTCTAACACCACCACTTGCGACTTCACCCATACCACCACCACCTCCACCGCAATTCAACATGGAAAATTCAGTGAAGCTACCTTTGTTTAAAGGCTTGCGAAATGAGGACCTGGACTAGTTTTGGTTCATTGTGAAAGCTATATGGGAAGCTCAGGGTGTTACAAATGATCACATGAAGAAGGGAACATTATTTAGTGTTTGTAGGATCACATGATAACCTGGTACATCAAGTACTCTAATGATAACCCAAATGCTAGAGAGGCAGACATTTAAACCACGCTAAATAAGGAATTTAGTAGGCCTAAATCTAAGGCATAGTCGATTGTGGGGTTCAAGGAAATCATGATGAAACTAGGTGACACACCTTGGGAATTGGATCAGAGGTTGAAATGGAAAATACGTGAAGCTTATATGAACTTAACAGATGGACAACACCGCAAGTGGTTCTTGGCTTTGCTCCTGCCACACCTAAGCATTGCATTGTCACAACAAAAGATAATGATTGAGGCAAAGGCCTTGGAGATTGCAATGAGACTACATGAAACAATGATGCAAGATACGAATCTAGGGATTCAGCAGATCCATGTGCAGTTGCAAAATCTTTGCCTTCAAATGCAAAGTTTGAAGCAGGACAAAACAATTCGACCGAAGGTGCGCAAAGAGGTATGGTGCCTGAAATGCAAGGGTCAAGGGCATGACAAAGAGCATTTCCCAATATTTGCAAACTATATTGTCTGACAGGGACTGATGCCTTTGAGGCCAGAGGCCCAAGCAGGACCAAGGGTGGGGTCTGTGTTGTGGTGCGCTATATGTCATTTAGCTGGAAAACATATGATGGATAACTGTCATTTGCTGTAGAAGTTTGTACAAACACCACATCAACTGTTCTGCAACTTCTGCAAATCGGTAGGGCATGATGAGCACAACTACAGAAGTTATGAATTGATCATGGACAGAACACCCACCTATAGGGTTCAGGAAAAAACGTAGCCCCCTCATCAGAGCGCAGGGATGGAGCTAATAGGCTTTCAGGGGCAGGGACGAGGCCAAGGCAGAGGAGAACCTAGCAGAGGTCAGGGCAGCTAATCTACTACAACTGTCGAGGACCAGGGCACTATGCCCATGATTTCACTAACCAAACACGTCCGTCATGAAAATATTGTGCTATGTTTGATCATGAAATGGAGGAATATCTGACGCTGATAGCAAGGATACGTGACAAAGGGGCGCTACCATTGCAACCAACTCAGAACTTGCAGATGATGAGGTTTGAGCCTCACGAAGAGGATCTGAATGTGAATATAGTGCTCCAAAGTAGAATTGCAACATAGGGTGATAAGGTAAAATAGCCTGAAGACAACACATGGGTTCGCAAAGCTCCAACAAGGGAGGTTGAATTTGATTTGGAGCGTGCACGTGAAACATTCATGGAAGTAAAGAAGAGCTTCGCTGAGGCCTCTACCTCAGAGAAAAATAATAAGCCTAATCAGGAAATTGACCCTTCTATGCTTACGACCTTTCTAGAGACCTACATGAAGATGTTGCGTGATAGCAAGGCTATGAAGGGATTACAAGAGTTTATAAATAGATGCGCCGGAAACACTCTGGGTGAACTGCACGTGGTACGGAAGATTGGTAAGCATAAAGAAAGGACAAGACGAGACATGAGATTGACCGCGCACATAGGAGAATATGAAATGGATCAGGTTATTTTGGATTTGGGGTCAGACACGAATGTCCTACCAAAGCAAACTTGGGAGCGGATGAGAAGACCCATGCTACAGTGGTCTCTGATCCAATTAAGGATGGAAAATTAGCAGAAGATCATTCCCATGGGATGACTACAAGGGGTGACTATAGATATTGAAGGCGTGAGCACATCGGCTGACTTTGAAGTAATAGAAATTGTGGATGACAACAAGAGGAAGATGATATTTGAAAATAAATCGCTTCCTGTAATAGTACCCCTAGATCGTACTGAAGGATCACGCTATACTGAACCAGTCCGTGATTATGAGAGTGATGAAAATTTGGATTGTATACATAAGATAATAGTGTGAGACCAAGATTGGGTGAATCCAACAGTGGATGGATGAATTACATGGAATCGTTAGAGTTCCGGCACCTCGGAATCTAATGAAGAATTAGAGCGCTGGCAGAATCAACTACATGAGGTAACCACACTAAGTTGTAACATGATGACCCAGTCACTGCATTACATGTCATCAGAGGTAAGATATCTACCCACTTATGATGGCCTCAATGACGTAGATTTATTTTTGGATGCATTTGAGAGGGAGGTACCAGAAAAGCAGCACTTCTAGGCTTTGGGCTAGGCACTACGCGCTATGCCCGCAAGGTGGTGGGGTACGCATAAGGGTAGCTTTGATGATTGGCGTGAATGTAGGAGGGTGATGAGAACACGATTTGGGAAGCCAAAGGTATGAATGACAGACAAATATGATGGGAGGGATGACCCGCATGCACAATTGGCCAAATGGGCAGAGGCTTATGGAGTGAAGCCCCAACCAGAATGGGTGCACTTGTTCTGTCATACTTTAGATGTCATCCCAATGAACTGGTACTTGGAAATAGAGCTCTACCATGGTATAGGTGAATGGGATATTCTGCGTGAAATATTCATAATGACTTTCAGCTTTGAAGATAGGTTTGACTGTATTGACGAAGCGCTACATGAAGTGAAAGCAGAAATCTTTAGGATACTACAAGATCCTTTGGATCTGATTCAACCTGATTGGACCACTCAACTGAGCCACGTGCTGGAATGACATAACTTGACTGCTGAAGAAGAAGAAGAGGATCCGCAAAAGGTTAACATCCCTGAAACAGAGGGTCACCGTGAGGTTGAGAGATTGTAAATTTAGAATCCTAATATAACCGCGCCACTAAAAACGAAACAGGTAAATATTGGTACAAAGGAAGAAACCAAATTTGCAAAGATTGGAGACTACTGGGATGACGCGATGGTGGATAAGGTCACTGAATTGCTCCATGAATACTAGGATTTTTTCCCTACAAAGTTTACAAAGCTAAAAGGGATAATAGGAGACCTCGGTGTTATGAAGATCACATTAAAACCTGATGCGAAGCCGGTGAAGCAAAGACCTTACTATCTCAATCCGAAGTATAAGGAGAAGGTCTACCTAGATATAGATAAGATGCTTGTGGTAGGCATCATTGAGCCTATAGGAGAATCTGATTGGGTAAGCCCAATGGTGGTACAAGAAAAGAAGCAGAAGGATGAAATAAGGATATGCGTAGATCTAAGGAAGTTGAATGACGCTTGTGTATACGATCCTTTCCCAACTCCATTCACTAATGAGGTGTTGGATAATGTAGGTGGCTAGGAAGTGTACTCCTTCACTGATGGATTATCTGGGTATGATTAGATCAAAATCGTGCCAGAGGATAGAAGCAAGATGACCTTCGCGACTGAGTGGGGATGTTTTCGGTACACTGTAATGCCTTTCAGATTGAAGAATGTGCTTGAAATTTTTTCGCGCGTAGTCATTGCTGCGTTCAAGGAATTTATTCATAAGTTTCTGGAAGTGTACTTTGATGATTGGACTATGTTTGGGCTGGTGAAACACCATGTGGCAAGCTTACACGTGATGCTAGATATCTGTCAAAGGTAGCATATTGTGCTCAATTTGAAGAAATGCCTGTTTTGTGTTCCTTTTGTGACTCTGCTAGGTCATGTGGTTTGTAGACAGGGACTGATGGTAGATCTCGTGAAGAACTTGGTGATACTTAATTTGGAGGCGCTGAGGAGTGTGAAACAGTTGCGTGCAACCTTAGGACATTCTAGGTATTACAAGAAGTTTATCAAGGGCTATGCCCAGATCACCGCACCTATGGAGAATTTGTTTAAAAAGGATGTAACATTCTGTTGTAATGAGGACTATAAGAAAATCCAGGATGTATTGAAAGAAAATATGGTCACCGCGCTGATTTTAGTCTTCCTAGATTGGAAGAAGGAGTTTCCTGTACATGTCGATGTGTCATGTATAGCACTGGGAGAAGTACTGACACAGGCTGACGGAGGAGACTTTGACCATCTTATAACATTTGCAAGCAGAAGGTTATCTAAGGCTGAGAAGAACTATTCCACCATCGAGCGCGAAGGGTTAGCCATGGTATACACACTCCAGAAATTTAGACACTATTTGTTGAGTGGACATTTTAAGATGTATACAGATCACTCCGTATTGAAATACCTAGTCAATAAGCTTTTGTTGGGGGGGGGGAGAATTTGTAGATGGTTGTTATTGTTCCAAGAGTATGATTTTGAAGTTATTATGAAGCCTGGACGACTAAACATGGGACCAGACCATCTATCACACATCGAAACAGGGAAGAGCCCAGTAATTTGGAGGGATTGCCTGATGCACAACTATTTGTTGTGTGCATCGTGGACAACCATTTTGAAGATATAATACACTTCTTAATGATAGGAACTTCTCCAGAAGGCTACACCATCCAGTGGAACAAGGAGTTAGTGGTGCATGCAATAGAATTTTCTGTCATTGTTGGGCATTTGTACAAAATGGGGTCAGATGAAATATTGTGATGATATGTACCAAAGTTTGAAAGGAGTAGTGTCCTTGTGGATGCTCATGGGGGCGCTGCGAGAGGTTATTATGTAGGAAGAGCGATTGTGCAGAAGATTCTATGCACAGGGATGTGGTGGCCAACCCTCCATCAGGATTCAAAAGCTTACTGCAAGGCATATGATGTATGTCAAAGGACTAGCAGGCCATCACAGAGGGATGAGCTGCCTTTGAATGCACAAATGTTGGGTAGTGAAGGCCTCACGTAATGGTTTGGGGGCTTAAAGACCATAAGTTAGGGTAATGATATTGTAAAAAGTTATGCGAAGTGTGTGGAGCGCGAAATGTAATAGGTTAAGTCAAAGGGTTGTCTGCCAAAAAATAATGTAAAATAATAGGAAGTGAGTTGGCCTGCTCTAAGGCTCTAAGGGAAGAGGTACCTTTTTGGAAGATCGAATGTTATGGGTTTATGAAGGGAATATCATCTCTGCGTCTATAAGTCCGAGTCAATGGTGTTGGTAGAGAGATAGAGGCTCTGCAGCTGTGTGTGCAGAGGCCTGTCAGAGTCTACAGCTGTGTGTGCGGACCCCTATAGCTGAGTGCGTAGGGTAAGAAGTGGATTGTAATGAAGCAAAGACAATAATAAATATAATTTGATTTTGAAATATTGCGGATTTGGCTACATTTTTTGTTTATGCATCTATTATGATCTAAATGCTTTTGTTCAGAATATATGCTTATATATGATTGCACACATTGGTTATTTTTGTTAAATGTTTGCTTAAAGACCTTAAGAAGTAGATCTGAACTATAATAAACTCATAATAACAAGAGTGCATCGGTGCGGATCTAAGCAGAAGTCTGAGATCAGTACAAAGTAGCGCGAAGGCGTAGATCGGTTTGCGATTATTCCAGAACACATCTAGACATCCCAAGGGTGCGAAAACCTGGTTCCAGTACCCTCCCATGCTACCTCAGGTGAAAATTCAGTCCACGCTCCGCGGGCTATTGTTGAAAGGGCCGGTAGTGCGGGATTTGTTTGGCTAATAACTCTTCTGAACCAAGGTCAGGCCCCTATAAGCCAACAAATGGTTCGTTGCTGGGACTGGGATCTGCCTAAGGGGTGTCAAATGTCGGAATAGAGGAACCCTACGAAAAAATGATTGAAGAGTGGTTGGATCAAAAGATGTACGAGTTCGTAGTTGGCCTTAACACACCTTCTACCAAAGCAAAAATCTAATATGGCAAGCGCGATCAAGTTACATGTATTCAAAGGAGTAGAAAGTGAATATCCAGAGTAGTTTTGGTTCATAGTAAGGGCAATGTGGGAAGTGCACAGAGTTATGGACAATAACATTAAAAAGGCCACCCTAGTAGGTGCACTGTAGGATCACGTGCTAAATTGGTATATTAAGCACTTTAGCGATCACCCCAATGCTGGGATAACGAAGATCCAAGATGCATTGAACAAGGAGTTTAGTCGGACGAAATCGGAGACACAGTCGATAATAGGGTTCAAGGAGATCATGATGCTTCCTGATGAAACCCATTGGGACCTGGATCAGAGACTGAAGAGTACGATCCGAGAAGCTAACATTACGCTAATAGATTTGCAACACCATGCATGGTTTGTGGCGTCTTTAATGCCACATCTGAGGACGACATTGTCACAACAGAAGATCTCGACCTAGGTTGAAGCGTTAGAAATAGCGATGAGGTTGCATGAGACTCTAATACAGGATCTTGGGTTGGGAGTTTAGCAGATCCACGCACAAATACAAAACCTATGCTTGGAGATGAAGAGTTTGAAACAAGAGAAGGCACCTAGGCCAGAAGCGCATGAAGAAGTGTGGCGCATAAAATGTAAAGGCCAGGGCCACGATAAGGATCATTGTCTGATATTCGTGAGTTATTTAGCAAGGGGGGACCAATGCCAGAGGCATAGGTAAGGCCAAGCATGGCGCCCTCACTCTGGTGTGCGATCTATCAGGTGGGAGGAAAGCACGCCACAGACAACTGTCACTTACTCCAAAAGTTTACCTAGACCCGCCAGTAGCTATTTTGCAAATTTTTGCAGATCGGTGGGCCACGATGAATGAGACTGCCATAATTATGAATTATTGATGGATCAAACACCTACCTACAGGATGCAGACTAAGGTGCGAGGTGAGGATCTAGCTACAGTAATGGCATGCAGTGGGTTCTAGGGGCAAGGACGAGGAGAGGGAGGAATGGGTCCAGGAAGGGGCCATGGGAAGCTAATTTGTTATAACTAGGGTGGATCGGGGCACTACGCGTGGGACTGTACCAACCCGGCTAGAATATTGTGCCCCTACTACGAACAATTTGATCCGGCAATGATAGATTGCCCCACGCTGATAGCGCAAATACATGAAAAAAGGGTAGATCAACCTACACCGACACGGAACGTCCAAATGATGAGGTCCTAGCCACATGAGGAAGACCCCAAAGTGAACATGATGCTTAGAAGTGGTGTGGCCATAGTAGAGGATAAGGGGAAACTAACCAAGGAGGATGCATGGGTTCACAAGGAGACATGTTTGGAAGCTAGGAAGAGCTTCGTGGAAGTCTCTACCCCAGGTAGTAAGGATCAACCCATGTTAGAAATAGATCCCTCGATGCTAACTACCTTTTTAGAGACATGCATGAAATTTCTTCACAACAATAAGGCAGTGAAGGGATTACAAGAGCTGATAACTAGGTGTGCAGGGTCGGGTGAACCTCGCGTGGTCCAAAAATTGGGAAAAAATGCTTCCCTCACTGGAAGGGAAATGCGATTAATGGTGCAGATTGGCAACTATGAGATGGATTAGATCATTTTGGAGTTAGGCTCAGATGCAAATGTGCTACCTAAACAAACTTGGGAATGCATGGGCAAGCCAACATTGCAATGGTCTCCTATTCAATTGTGGATGGCGAACCAACAGAAGATCTTGCCCATGGGAGACTACAAGGAATCACAGTAGATATAGAAGGCGTGAACACACAAATGGACTTTGAGGTAATAGAAATCGTGGATGACAGTAACCCTTACCCCGCATTGTTAGGGATAGATTGTGCCATGGATATGAATGGATTCAATAATTTAAAGAACCGGAAGATGATATTTGAGAAGAAGTCTCTACGCGTAGTAGTTCTGCTAGACCTGGCTGAAGGAGCGCACTACACTAAACTTGTACATAATGAGGAAATTGATGAGGGCTTGGATCATATCTACAAGATAATTGCACGAGATCAGGATTGGGTAAATCTGACTGTAGAAGGAAGGGTATCATGGGAACATGCAGAGGCCTGCAATTCAGACTCAGATGAAGCAGACGAACGATGGCATAATCGATTGAATGGAGTAACAACGTTAAATTGCAACATGATGACTAGGTCACTATATTGCATAAAAGCTCAGGATTGAGAGCTCCTGATGTACGTGGGCTGACAGTGGTGGACAAATTCCTGACCAAGTTTGAAAGTGCGGTACCAAAGCACCAGCAATTTGCTGCATTCAAATGGTTGTTACGCATGACGCCAGTGCGTTGGTGCGGAAAACATAAAGGAACCTTTGAAGACTGGCGCAGCTATAGGCGAATGATGAAGATAAGGTTTGGGAAGCCAGAACTACTAATAACTAAGAAATACGATGGAGATGATGATCTGTGCATGCACCTCACAAGATGTACCCAGGCCTATGGAGAAGAACCCCAGCCGGAGTGGGTACACTCATTTTATCATAACTTAGATGTCATCCCAAGGAACTCGTATACTAAAAGAGAACTTTGACATGGTACAGGCGAATGGGATATCTTGTGCGAAGGGTTTTTATTAAAATTTTTACTTGAGGACCAATGGATGGATACTGTTGACGATGCGTTGCAAGTTGTGAAGGCTGCCATTTTCAAAGTACCACTAGAACCAGAAGAAATAGTGCAGCTAGATTGGTTGTGTTAGTTAAGCCAGGCCCTAGAATGTTACATTGTGCGGATAGAAGAGGAGAAGGATGACCCCAGAAACATCAATATTACAGAAACAGAGGGGAGTCGTGAGGTTCCTGGACCAGCGATCGAGGACCCCGACATTACCGCATCGCTGAAAACGAAACAAGTGAACATTGGTATGGAGGAAGAGCCAAAGTATGCAATGTTTGGGGACTATTGGGATGATGCCATGATGGAAAAGGTCATCGAGTTACTTCAAGAATATCAAGATTTATTCTCGACCAAAATCATGGAGCTAAAAGGGATCTTCGGCGACCTAGGAATGATGAAGATAACTTTGAAGCCGGACACAAAGCTAGTGAAGTAGCAACCTTATCTATTGAACCCAAAATATAAAGCAAAGGTCCATGAAGAATTGGACAAAATGATTGCAGTAGGAATAATTGAACCAGTGGAGGAATTCGACTGGGTAAGTCCTGCGGTTGTATAGGAGAAAAAACAAAAGGGAGAAATTTGTAGCTGTGTGGACCTCAAGAAGCTCAATGATGCATGTGCTAATGATCCATTCCCGACGCCATTTATAGATGAAGTACTGGAAAATGTGGGGGGACAGGAAGCCTACTCCTTCATGGACAGTTTCTTGGGGTACCACTAGATCAATATTGCGCGAGAGGATCAAAGTAAAACAACTTTCGCAAGCGAATGGGGATGTTTTCAGTACATAGTGATGCCCTTTGGACTGAAGAATGCGCCGACGATATTCTCATGCGTCGTGGTAGCTACATTCAAGGAATTTATACATATGTTTTTAGAGGTATATCTTGATGATTGGACCATCTTTTGTCTGGTCAAGAAACATATCGCGAGCCTACGGTTAATGTTGGATACTTGTCGACAGCACCAGATTGTGCTAAATCTAAAGAAGTGTACTTACCTTGTCCCCTTCGAGAACCTGATCGGCCACGTGGTATGCAAGAAAGGCCTGATGGTAGACCTGATGAAGATTGTTGTCATACTCAATCTACAAGCACCGCGAAGTGTCAAACAACTGTGCGCCACACTGGGAAACACTGGTTACTATCGAAAGTTCATAAAAAGCTATGCACAGATCACGGCACCAATGGAACAATTGTTGAAAAGGATGCTACTTATTGCTGGAATGTGGAATGCAAAAAAAGTTTGGAAACTCTCAAGGAAAAGATGGCATCAACTCCCATTTTGGTCTTTCCAAAATGGGACATCGAATTTCAAGTGCATGTTGACACATCATGTATCACGTTGGGCGCAGTACTCATATAGGAAGTAGTGGAAGGAATCGATCACCCGATCATGTTCGCAAGTCGATGATTGTCTAAAGATGAAAACACCTACTCCACTACTGAGCATGAGGGGTTGGCGACGGTATATGCGCTCCAGAAATACCGCCACTATCTACTCAGGGGACACTTTAAGATGTATAATGATCATTCCATGTTAAAATACTTAGTGAATAAGCCTATGTTGGGGTGCCGCATTTGTAGATGGTTGTTATTATTTTATGAATATGATTTTGAAGTCATCATAAACTTGGGATGTCTAAACATAGGCCCAGATCACCTATCCCGACTTGAGAATGGGGAAGAGCCCACGAATTTAGAGGAGGGACTACCTGATGCACAGTTCTATGTAATGCACGTTGCAGATGACCACTTTAAGGATATAATCCACTTCTTAACCACAGGAACTACGCCAAAGCGATATTCTGTTCAGCAGAAGAAAGAACTGGTGGTATGCGCAGCAGACTTTACTGTTATTGCAGGTCACCTCTACAAAATGGGCAACGATGAAATATTACACAGATATGTACCTGAATTTGAGTGAGGACAGATCCTTGCCGAAGCACATGGGGGGGTTTCAGGAGGACATTATGCGATATGAACCACAGCACAGAAGATTCTTCGCGCTGGACTATGTTGGCCAACCCTACAACAAGACTCAAAAGCATACTGCCAGGCCTACGACATATTTCAATGGACTAGGAAACCGTCACGGAGGAATGAAATACTGCTCAAGCCACAGATGACACTGCAACCGTTTCAAAAATGGGCGATCGACTTTGTGGGGCCTATCACACCTCAAGGAAAGACTGGTGCATGCTATATCATCACCACGACAAAATACTTGACCTGATGGGTGGAAGCACAACTGGTTAACGATTGTACAGTCGCTACAGCTGCAAAAATTTTTGTTTGAGAATGTGTTGACACGGTTTGGATGTCCAAAAATTCTAATGAGCGACCGCGGAATGCACTTCTTGAATGAGACTATTAGCGTTCTTACTAAGGAATTCCAGATATATCATCAACAGAGTATGCCATACCATCTGTAAGCAAATGGGACCGTTGAAGCATTCAATAAGATTTTGGATACTACATTAACCAAGGTATGTAATGCGGAACGAAATGAATGGGAATTGTGCATACCTGCTGTGCTATGGGCATACCAAACCATGTGCAAGAAGTTGATGGGCTAGACACCTTTTCAGTTAGTCTATGGTATGGAAGCCGTAATGCCAATGGAATACATTGTACCTAGTTTTTGAATAGCAGCAATAATAGGCATCGCTGACTGCAAGGCTTTGGAAGAAAGGCTCGGAAAACTGGAAGAACTTGAGGGGGAACAGTTTTTGGCCGAATTCCATCAGCTGGTATAGAAGTAGCGAGAAAAATCTTGGCATGATAACCATATCAAGTTGCGCACATTCAAAGAAAATGATCTAGTATTACTATATGATAGTAACTTCGAGAAATTCCCTAGAAAGTTACGAATGCATTGGTTGGGACCCTATGTAGTCAAACATAGATGGAGGCACGGTCCAACTTGCCAAGCTTAATGGAGAACCATTCCTGGGCAGAGTAAATGGCAGTCGCCTGAAGCTCTACATGGGTGGGCCGATTGCCTGACTAACCGATCGAGGAACAGTCTCACCGCTCCACCCAATTGAAATAGAGCGCAGGACGATAAAGCAGTCTTGGGGGGGAGCTGCATGACAATACATGTACGCGTAGACTTGGTATGTCACAAGGGGTGTGGCTGTGCAGCAGCGGCTACGCTGTAGTGTGGACAAGCAAAGAGGTGACCGTTGTTGTCACTGTCCATGACAAGATATCTGAGTCATGGTGAAAAGGAGAAGGCAGCGGGGAATTAAGAGACGAGGTACGAGCCAAATCCAGAATGATCTATTGCAGGCTTAACATTACAATGCCAGAAAAGGAGGGAATGATGGAATTTGAATTTCAAAATGCTTATAAATCACAAGGGGGCATCTACCAAACAATCTGTGGTTTCTAGCGAAGTAAGCTATTGTGCCTTTCTACTGGTATGGACCTGCTCAGCATTAATGCCAAAAGAGTAAGCCCAGGGATTGGAATATAGCCAATGGAGATGCAAGACTTTTTGGATAGTGTGGTGTCGATAGTCATGGGTGCCGCGTAGAGTTCAGCATCGATGGTAGGGGATGTATCGGAAATTCTTAGATACGAAGCAGAACTAGTCTAGATGTCACTGCCTACCCCATGGGTTGGCCAGTGACCCATCAAATATAAGGGAAACACTGTGAGTATGAAGACAAATGATGAAATTGCAGTTAATAGATCATATCTGATATACTATGAAGATTGGGATCTCGTGGACAACAACACCTTTCCTGCAAAAATGCAACACAAGTTGTGGCAGACAAGGTGTATCGTAGATCAAATATTGGAAATTTGTTGCTATGGCGTGAAGAATTCCCATATGCAGCACCCCCGCTTGAGCTAAAATCCTATAAGGGGGAGCTCTGTGTTAACCGAGTAGAGAAAAATGAGCATCATTAGTTGTGTGAATTAGTAGAGGCAATGGACTAGGAGCTTGAAGAAGCATCGCAGGAGGCAAAGAGGGAGTAGCAGAACATAGTGTGTCACTCACAGGGATGGTGGATCGTAAATCCTTGGCAGCGCATATCGCTGCACCGACAAGTGACTCGGGATGAGTCACGATGATTTTTTAATGGGCTGTTGGGTAGCGGAGGCCCGTGTAACGGTTTTGGGGCTTAAAGACCATAAGTTAGGGTAATGATATTGTAAAACATTCTGCAAAGTGTGCGGAGCGTGAAATGTAATAGGTCGAGTCAAAGGGTTGTCCACCCAAAAATAATATAAAATAATAGGAAGTGAGTCAGCTTGCCCATGGTCCATGGACCATGGGAATGTATAAATAGAGCGAGGCTATAAGGGAAGAGGTATCTTTTTGGAAGATTGAATGTTATGGGTTTATGAAGGGAATATTCTCTCTGCATCTATAACTTCAAGTCAAGGGTGTTGGTAGAGAGATAGAGGCTCTGTAGCTGTGTGCACAAAGGCCTCTTAGAGTCTGCAACTGTGTGTGCAGACCACTGCAGCTAAGTGTGCAGGGTAAGAAGTGGATTGTAATGAAGCAAAGACAATAACAAAGATAAGTTGATTCTGAAATATTGTGGATATGGCTACACTTTTTGTTTATGCATCTGTTATGATCTAGATGTTTCTGTTCAGAATATATGCTTATATATGACTACGTGCACTGGTTATTTCTGTTAAATGTTTTCTTAAATACCTTAAGGAGTAGATATGAACTATAATAAACTCATAATAACAAGAGTGCATTGTTGTGGATCTACGGGGAAGCCTGAGACTAGTACAGAGTAGCGCAAAGGTGCAGATCGGCTCACGATTCTTCTAGAACACATCTACACATCCCAAGGGAGTGGAAACTTGGTTCCAACACCCTCTCATGCTACCTCAGGTGAGACTTTAGTCTGCGCTCTACAGGCTGTTGCCGAAAGGGCCGATAGTGCAGGATTTGTTTGGCTAATAACTCTTCTGAACCTGGGTCAGGCCCCTATAACTCAATAGTAGATGAAGTTACAACCCTTTTAGAAATGGGCAAGAGATTTTATGGGGCCCATTCAACCCCAAGGTAAGAAGACGGGAGTGCTGTGCATTATCACTGTGATTGAGCATTTGACGCAATGGGCGAAGGCAGATCTTGTGAAGGATTGCACATACATGACTACTGTGAATTTCCTCTTTGAGTATGTATTGATGTGATTTGGGTGTCCAAAAATTTTGATGAGTGATCACAGTACGCACTTTCTGAATGAGACGATTAACGCACTGACGGAGGAATTTTAGGTATATCACCAGAAAAGAACACCTTATCACCCACAGGCTAATGGGACAGTGGAAGCATTCAATAAGGTGTTGGAGAATGCGTTGACCAAGGTTTGAAATTCTCAGAAAAGTGATTGGGACCTACACATACCCGTAGTACTATGGGCCTACTGGATGACATGCAAGAAGTTGACTGGACAAACACCCTTTAGGCTTGTGTGTGGTGTTGAAGAAGTGATGAACATGGAGTACATTGTGTCTATTCTGTGCATATCGGCACTCAGAGGTATGATGGATCACGGAGCCCTAGAAGAGAGGATCGCATAGCTGGCTGAGCTTGAGGAAGAGAGATTTCTAGCCGGATTTCACCAACAGGTTCAAAAGTTGCGTGAAAAAGCATGGCATTATCGACAAATTAAGTTGCACACCTTTAAGGTGAATTACCTGGTTATGTTATATGACAACAAGTTTGATAAATTTCCAAGAAAGTTTAGAATGCACTGGTTAGGGCCCTATGTCATTAAGCAGATTACAAACAGTGGAGCAATGCAGTTGATCAAATTGAATGGAGATCCCTTCCCAGGAAAGGTGAATGGTGGATTGAAGCCATACACTGGTGGTCCAGCCATGTGACTATATGAGGGTAGCACAGTCTTAGCGCTCTAGGAAGCTGAAAGGAGGCATGAGACTATAAAAAACATTGCCTGGGTTGGGGAGTTGCGCAATTGGAGGATTGTGCAAAGCAAGGAAGTGTCACAGGCTTCCTGACAGTGCGAAGTGAGCTACGTTAGTTAGGGAGAAATCGCACAGGTCAGCCAAAATGTGACCGCTAAAGTCATTGTTCTTGATTTGACGGTAAAAATGTAGCCAAATGGACCAGGTGACCAGCATTTAAGATGAAACTTATGGGTCATATCCTTGAATATCTGCCGCTAATTTGGAATTAATGAACCAAATGTGGGGGGAACGATCATATTTGAATTCAAAATGCCCTCTGAAGCATAGGTGGCCACCCAGCAAAAAAAACTTGGCATTTTGAGAATTGAGTTGTTGAGCTCTTAGGCACACATGAACCGCAAGAACTTTGAAGCTTTGATAGCCAGTTCAGTATTTGAGACATTGCCGAAGGCGACATAGGAGCTATTGCAAAACATCATGTTGACACCCATAGAAACTATGGATACCGAAGCAATGACAGCCTAGGAGTCTATGCCGGAAGTTGTTATGGCAGAGGAAGCTACTCCAGAGGTTGCCGAAGTCTTAGCTGAAGTTCCCAAATCACCATGGACACCTAGACCGAAGCCGACCCCAACCAAGGAGAGCATGAAGGATAAGAAGGGCAAGCAGTCTACAATACCGGTGTGCGCATCACTAAGAAGAAACCCACTAAAGGACAAGTCCATCGCATAGGAGAAGGGCAAAGCCATCAATATGGAGCCAAAGGAGGAAGAAATCGAAGACATCCTGATGGATGACGAGGACGTAGGCATAGACATGGAGGAAGTTGAAGTTGAGGGTGCTGACCATATCACTCAGTTGCCTAAGTACTTCCCTCTATGCAAGGGCAAGACCAAAGTGCCAAAAATATCGACGAGAGCAAGGTCCCCTTACAAACCCCTCTACTACCAGATGAGATTGTCTTTGAAGGACCGCACTTGGGGTTGGTTCCTCTATTAAAGCTCAAAGATTGGGACTTAGCTGACCATGAGAAGTTCCCGCACTTGGCGACCGAGCAACTAATGCACCACATTATTGACACAACCACTGAGATGACTGCATTGGCACCGTGGAAGTGGCTCAGGGGAGTAGACAAGGTAGGTTTGCTCAACCTGCTATGGGTGCCTCACTACAACTGCACCCCACTTATATTCTTAGTCATCAAGCAGCTACTATTCTTGGTGCATGATGGGTGACTATGGCTGGAGGAGCCAATACCCATCATCGACAGATTGGTCCACTAGATCACACAGCTACCCTGTAGAAATGAAAATCTGACCATGATGTTTGGCAGAAAAGGTGGCGAGTAGGCCCTCGCAGAGGCCATGAGAGAAAAATTTAAGCTTGTGAAGAAGGCTATGCCATATCAAGTATCAGTGACCTTGTTGTAAAGGTGGCCACGCAGATTTTGATAGGTGATGAGGAAGTGTCGTGCCAACAAGGAGTCGACACCTGTCGTCGCGCTAACAGCCTAATGTGCCAAAGGAGTCTAGTTTAATTAGGTGCACTATCTCTACATTGAGTTCCTTGCGAACTATCACGAGGCACAAGAACTCAGCAGGACGTTCCACTATGTGTGGCAATTGCTGTCTATTGTGCTGGTAGAATTGGAGCTTCTAGAGGACAATTAATTCCCCTCAGATGCATCAGATCTACCAGAAGCAGTGAAGTAAGCTTCACTGTGGGTGACCAAGGATGCGTAGCACATCAAAGATAGCAAGATCTTCTTGATCTTGTTGGAGATGAATATCTGCATGGCTATCAATCACAAACCGTGGTTGTCACCTACTATGTTTTCCAACCTACAGGGCTACGCAGAGTTTAAGGCAAATTTTCACTATGTGTCCTTCAGGGCATGGAAGGATCCTACACAGACATGGTATCACTTGCCTTACTTGCACACAGATGATGCCATTGCTGTAATACTTGATCGTTGGTCGGCAGAGTGGCACACTACATCAGACTTGGCGGTGGGGGTGAGCAACTCCACTGTGCAGCGCAAGAAGGAGGAGGCCAAGCTCAAGATGGTGCAGCTGACCGAGAAAAGGAAGAAGGAGGCCACTAAAAATGCCTAGGTAGAGCATGATGTCACTCAGTAGATGGCGAAGAAAGTAGGTGGAACAGAGCAAGGCTCTAATGAAGGCGCGAGGTTGCCTTTGCCAGAGACAGAGGAAGAGACAGATGAGCAAACTGAGTAGCATGATGCAGACCTACAGACAACGTCTTCCTGCATCGTGTACAAGGGAACCTGAGAAAGGAGGGTCGAGGAAGAATTCCAAGGCCACTAAGATGTTGCTAGACCCAATCACCCTCACAGAGGGTGATTTTCACGACATCGAAGACATGGTGCGAGCTATAGACATCCGATACACGGTGCGAGCTGTAGACATCAGAGACACTGTGTGAGCTGCAGACATTAAAGATATCAGAGACAGGTCTACAGGAGCTGTATACCCACGCATCACAAGCTGGCATGATATCCACTAGCCTTGCTATTAGCACTTCAGAAGCTGCTGAGATGTTGTGCATGAAGGTCTCCAGCGCAATAGTGCCTCTCGATGGAGCACTGACCATGGAGAATGAAGCTGACAGACCCACTGTCAATGCCCTCAAGGGAGTAGGGTTGAATCTGGTAGTGCTTCGTGGTGAGGCACTCTACCTATTACAGGATGGAGTGATTACGGAGCTGAGAGCTCGAGAACATTGTTTCTCTATAGGTGATCAACGAGCAGAGGATTAAAAATGAGCAGATGGCCCTACAGCGAGACTTTGCCATCGTTGTCGTGACCGAGGTAACCACACAAAATAAGAGAATAATTCAGGTCATGGAGGAGGCATGCCAAATTGTACCAGAGTTGGTCATTCCTGACGAAGAACCGGTCGAGGTACACATAGGCAAGCTGGCTACAAGGGTGCGTGATGCTCACACAGAGATGGATTGGGTTCAGTTGGAGTTGGACCTTTATATTACTGAATTACAGTTGAAGTCCTAGATTTCAACCCCACCAAAAGTGAAGGAGCAGTGTGCAACCACTGTTATAGAGGCATTAGTGGTGGTTGACAGTGTAGTAGCAGATTGCACACAACTTTTTGAATAGTCGTTCGAGGTCCTGACGAGCCTGCAAGAGGAACCTAATGTACAGTGGCTAGAGACAGAATCGTGTGAGATGCAACAGCGCTATGACGAGGTCAAAGGTGCAACATGAACTGTCGCACTCACACAAAGACTGGAAAAGCTGCAGGAGGCCAAGTAGTTTAAGGAACAGGTAGATGTAGTGCAACACAAGGAGGCAGTGCTGAAAGCACCACTGAAGCCCTAGTTGGATGAGGCTTATGCAGTTACGACCTCTACTGAAGGAAAGCTTGCAACTCTACAAGCAATTCAGCAAACGCTTTAGGTCGATAGCTCAGGATTAGTGATCGAGCAGATGGTTGAAGAAATGAAGCAGATGACCGCACAGTGCACTGCCAAGGTAACGGTCATACAGGTCAAATTGGGAGGTCTTCACGCTAAGATCTCCGCACCTGTAGAGTGAATCAAGGGTGAGTCACGATGTTTGTGTTAGGGGCACGTTGGGAACGGGATCCCCCAAGGATAGCTTTGAGGCTAAAAGCTCATGTTTTTGGTCAAGTTTTATAATAAAGTTGTAAAGTCTCCGCCTTTTGTGGTTGCGAAGCGTGGAGGTGTCATGAGCCATAAAGGGTTATCCTCCCTTATTTTGTAAAATGTAAAGTCAACTGTAAATATCCACCCATGGTTCGTGGACCATGGGATTGTATAAAAAGAGCTAAGTAAGTAAACTATAAGTAGTAATAAGGTTTTGAGAGTATAAGACAAGGCTTGGAGTCTTGGTAGAGAAGTATAATTTTCAGGTCTTAGTGTAGGTAGAGACTTTGCAGCTAAGTGAAAAAAGGCCTAGGGTAGAAGTTCACAACTGAGTGTGTGGACCCCTGCAACTGTGTGTGTAGGGCAGATAGAGTTTGTAATAATATGGAGATATCAATAAAGAGAAGTATTCTACAAATTCTGAGGCTTTAGTTCCTGTTAATGCATCTTTTCATATTGTGTATGGATTTCATTTACAATGCTTATGTGATGCGTGAATGTATGTAATTGTGTTGGTTAATTGAATGCAAGTGAGAATCCCAGTTTACATGGTGCTAAGTGTGATTGTTTACTAAGATAAGTCAAACACTTAAGATAACTTGGGAACCTGTACAATACACTGTCATAGCAGCGCGAAAGTACTTGGACCATAGGTTATGGCTGTGAAGCTCAATCATACTCCTTCACAGAGGTACAAAATATGGAATAAAGGGCTAGACTGATAGAGACCGAGAGCTAAATGACCTGCGCGCAAGAAGGAACAGAGGGTATAAACTGACATCACGACCATCTCAGGGTGCAGAAACTTGGTTCCAGCATCTGCCCATACTACTTCGGGTGAGACTTCGGTCCATGCTCTGCAGGCTGATGCCAAAAGGGCCAATAGTGTAAGGATTTGTTTGGCTAACTAATGATGAACCTGGGTCAGGCCCCACACAACCAACAAAAATATAAAGAGTCTCATCCTTCTATGTCATTGATTGAGGATTGATGTGAACAGTTTAAGGTTTTCATTCAAAATATAGAGATTTTTTATGGTCATGAAGAGTTCATGGATGAAGAGATCCTCGAGGATTTTTATGAGAACCCTTTCCATCACCAAGAAGAATAGGTGTTTTCTCCCTTGGATGAAAGTGAAACTGAGCAGGATCTCAATGATGACATTAAACAACTTGTAGACATTTCAAAAGAACAAGGGAATGTTCAACCCTGATTTAATGAAGAGTTAGTGTTGGTGTATGATAGTCATGCTCCATCATATGAGTTTGATGAATCTTTGCAATAGACTTGTCAGTATTTTGATGAGAGGTATGAATATAGTCATTCACTTGTTGCTTTTGATTGTTCTTTCTCTGGGTTTTTATTTCAAGATCAAGTTTGTGAAGACCCAGATTAGGTTTCTGATGAAATGCACGAAAAAGGATCTCTAGACATCACCACTCATATGTCTCTCCAACTCATCCATTTTCTAAAATACTATTTCAAGGGTAGATTCGTGCAAATTATAATTTTGAATTGGCATGTGTCGAGGTTCCAAACAATGTAATTATGGCAGAAAATAATCATCAAACATTGCAAGCAGATTATGAAGAAGAGAGCAGTGATAAATAAGAGGTTGTTTTAGAGCCTCTTGCACATGATGATTTTCCTCCAGGTTCATAAAATGAAGAGTGTTGAAAAAGAGAAGTTTCTATCGGATCCTATGGATGTGCACAATTTTCCTATTGATCATATGCCTGCCTCAAACGCAGATTTTCAAGAACAAACTTCCCTTTTTCCTGATATTCTTGAAGACCCTATTTCTAATTTGTTGCATCCATTTGAGAAGATGTGTTTTCTTGTATTTATCGATCTATTGTGCTTGTCACGCGGAATAAGTCGATCTTGCCGACAATATAGACCTTCCTAGAATCTAAAGAAGACCTAATGACAAGCAAACCAACCAGACACTATCTTTCTCTAAATATGCTTTGATAAACAATAGCAAACAAGTGTTTTTAGGGCCTACCTTAGGTCCAACGCAAGCTTGTGGATGCCCTCGCTTCTTCGATCCAAATGAGCTCCTTTTCGCGAATCTGCAAACACAAACAAGGCAAACAAATTAAATAGCACCTGAAAAGCCAATTGCATAAAACATATTTAACATGAAAGTCAAGGAGTCCATGAAACAAATAACATAAGATACTTGTTGAGAAAAATGAGTTTGATTGTATTAATTCAAAAGAGAAAGAACTTTACAACCTTTGCCTTGACGCTGTACAAGCTCCTCCCAGGGTCCAGCAAGAAGTCTCCTCTACTTTGACAAGTTTCACTCACTCCCCAATGAAGCCAAAAAGATGTGTGATCTCTCCTCTTAAGCTCAACTAGGAAGTCTTGATTTCACCAGCATTTACCCTAAAAAATGTTCAGCTTCTAACCTCTCTAGCATCTAGCCCAATTCCTGTATTTATAGTGCAATGGAGGGAGGTTACTAGGTCCTCCTTCAAAGGGATAAAGTCCTCCTTCAAAGGGATAGCTCCTCTCATCAAGGGATTAGCTCCTTCTCTTTTGGGATGCATGAACCACCTCAGAGCGAACAATCCACGTCAAAATTCCTTCTAGAAACCTCTAGAATTAACCCAAAGTGAATTTTTTAAGATAAAACTTGCGCCTTTTGACTTTCACAGGGGTCTGCACCTACACCGTTAGGGACAGAGCGGGCAGGTCCCCAGTTTTTGTACACAGAAGGTGCGGGACCGCAAGTGACCATGAGAGAAAGTGCCGAACCAGAGTTACATTGTTTTTTAAAGTCTTTCTCTCATTTCCAAAGCTTGATTTGAAGAGCTGAGGTCTGAGACTTTCTTAGGAGGACAGTACAAGTGATGATAGACCCATACTGACTTCAAATAATCATGGTGACGATATTTTTGTGTAACAGATTGCCCCCTAAAGTGCGAAGTCTATAGTAGATGAGGATTTCTTATCATTTAGGAAGAGTGAAGTACTTTATCATTTCGAGGATCATCTTGTGGAGAGCCCGGTTGGAACTTGTAAAAACATTCAATGCAAGATATATATATATATATATATGAGATCATATCATCGCTGAGGTAGGCATTCCCATGCTCAAATCAAAACTGACTAGAAAAACTAACTACTGCTCTGATATAGGAATGATCTTTGTAAAACATCACAAGTATAGACTCATGTGGACACAGTATGGACGCAGCCATTTGTTTATGAATAGTCCATTATATAATGAATACAAAATTCCTCGCAACCTGGATTGCGGAAACTAGATCGAGGGTCTTCATTTCTACTTCCCGAAATAGTACGATTCTATCCTTGCGAATGAATGTGTTGATGCCGAACATGGTAGAAACCACTTGATTACCAGTCAATGATGTAAGTTGTTAACAAGTGTGAGAGAAACCACCAGTAATGTCAATGGCCCTCAAAGTACCCAGTACAATCCATGAGATGCGAATAAATATGTTGATGTCGAGCACGTCACGGAATCCTTTGATCGAAAGTCAATGATGTAAACTGTCGTCAAAGGCGAGAAACCTATCATTGATGCATGCAGATCTCAAGGTACTGACGATTCCTAGATCATCTTTCTAGATAATGAGCTGATGTCGATAGAAAGCGATCCGCCGTAGGCAAGCCCACAACACGAAATCATAGATCAAGTTGAAGAAACTTAGTTGCAAGGACTGACTCAGGGATGGTCAAGATGGATGACAGATATTTTTCAAATGAATGGCTTAATGGCAGTGACCTCTTGAACACATAATGACACGACAGATGGTTTGGTGACAATTGACCCAAAGTTAATACCTAGAAACTGGTTGAAGACTTTCAATGTGGTTTGATCAATTGTTAGGAAAAGGATTTCCCAAACCAGGTGAATGAAAGTGTCGTGTTCAAGAGTGGTTACAAAGTATGACAAACATGCTCATTTTTCTCTCTTTTCCCCCACCATTTCTGGCAAGTACCTCTTTATTTTTGACAAGCTTGAGGAGGATAACATTTGCTTGATTATAAGCTCATCCTTCGGATGAGTCCATCTTAGTTTAAATTCGAACCCTAAGAAGGAGTGGTTTGTTCCTGTTTGTAATTGAACAGATCCTTTACTGTGAAATTTTAACGAGTCCAGTATAGGAGAAACTCAACGTTTTTCAATTTTAGAGAGTCTGAAAAAACTTAAGAAGACTCCAGGGTTGACCTTTTTCGTAAATTTGTGTCTCCCAAGCCCGAAAAAGTATAAAATAATACTTGAGAGAACCACTTGATCTTTTACAACCAAGGAGTACTTTTCGTCATTAGTGCCCTTGACCCGAAAAAGTAAAAAAGCGATCAATGACACGTCGTTTTATAACCAATATCGAATTTGAAACGACAAAAATCCGGCAATCTTTTCATGTTTTTACGGTCGGAAAAGAGCTGTAAGGGGACCATCTTTTAATTCCATTTTAATGAGTTTAAAAGAAACACTCGGTAATCTTTTCATGTTTTAGGAGTCAGAAAAGAGCTTAAAGATGACTCTACATGTTTTTCTGTCGAAAATGGTAGATTTTGCCTGAATAATCCTTTATTCTGCACAAAAACACAAACATTACTCATACCTGTTTGAAATGGATAAAAACGTCGCAAAATACCTTTTTAAAGTGAAACATAAACAAATTTGCGATTTATTTACTCAAAAAACTTATAAAAAGGGCCTTTGTCAATTCATTTTTACCGTTTGAGTTTGGGTGAGAAAATAGTGCTTTTGCTCAGAAAACTTCCCGTGAAGATTGCGGAAAATCCAACCGTCGAAATCGAACGCCGTCTTCTCTAGGTAATCCACATCATCCCACTCTTCATTTTCAACCATTTAGTTTTTTGTTTTAGTCCTTCATTTTATTTTTTCTAGGGTTTTTAGGCGCAAAACCCGCGAGTGGGGGCCCACAGGTTTACCATTGCGGGCCTGCGGACCCCGAATTTTTCTCCATTGGGAAAAAGCTTGGGGTCTGCACCTTCTGTGTAGACAAAGTGCGGTCCCACGCACTGTGTCTAACCCGGAGGGTGCGTACCCTGCCGCAAGGGTTTTGAATCCAAAAATTCTCAAAAATGGACCACACAAAATATTTTCTAGCATTTTAATTTGTCTTTATACTTGATGCAGAGAGTACATCATGCTAGATTGGAGTGAACGAGAGCACGAGGACGTGGATGCTACCGCATGGAATCATCAACCTTCACTTGATGCTTTGAGGGCGTCTGGACTGTACAAATTCTGGATCATTCCTGGCATGAGGGCTCAGGTGGATTTCTTACAGTGGCTGGTTGACAGATGGAGCATACAGGACCAATGCTTCTTCATTAGCGGCCACCAGCTCGAAATCGAGCCGACGGACATTTATTTCTTAACTGGTTTGCCTAAGAGAGGCGAAGACTTGACTCTGCATGGGACTAGGCCAGGTGGCTAGTCTGTCGATAGCCTCCGGCTAGAGTACTGCAACAGCCAGGCTAGAGACAAAGGGATAGACATAAAGACGATATCCTGTCCTGAGCTCATGGTGATTGAATTCACTGTCACCAGACTTTGCGGAGCTACCGCATTACATATTGCCACCGGATCCCAGATGCGTATGGCAGTTGATTGCTTTCGAGGCCCCATCTTCAACTAGTGCGATGCTGTGTTGGCCAATGTGAAAGGCCAACTGAACAGGGCCAAGAATGGACGACTAAATACCTTTGGTTATGGGGCTTTGGTCGTGAGTTTTGGCCTGGAGAGGGTTCCTATGCTGATCCCACAGCAACTTACTGTTGGAGCTGGGCTTCCTCGAGAGCCCAAACTGATGCGATGGGTCGCAGTCATGGCCCGTCACCCGGATGAGAGGACAGAGGTTGCTCGGTTCAAACCTGAGTATTTCCAATGGCTGGAAAACCAGGTCTTTTCCATTCAGGACTTCCCTTACGCTGGGATAGATTTTCGTGGTGACGCAGACATGGTTCTTCCACCGGGAGAGCAGTGGGACGAGTCAGGTAAAATCCTTTTCAACATTTTTCCTATTTTTTTTTTTTATTATTTTTCCATCGTCTCAAAACTGATAGTAAAAATTTTAAAATGCAGATGTGGGTCCACAGCGACCAGCCGATCCCTGGCCTTTCGAGAGGAAACAACCAGTTGCACCTGCGCCAGCCCCATAGGACGAATCAGCAGAGGTTTTGGCAGAGTTGGACGGTCATCTCGAGCGCTTGACAGGAGATATTCCTGAGACCACTATAGACGACATTCCTCGTCGACTTCAGTGCTATGTGATTGGAGTCCTGGGACCTTTTAGGAGGCTCCTTTGCAAGGTGGCCTATGCAGTGGTTTCTTATAGAGATCATCACCAGTGATAGGATGATCGCCTATTGTGGGCACATGTGACATTTTTGTTTTTTGTACTTATCATTTTTGCCGATCATAAGGTGTTTTTCAACCTATGATCGAAGACGATATATTTTTTGACACACTCCTATATATATATATATATATATATCATTATTACCGGCTTATCTTGTAAATCATGTTATGGAATGGTTTTAAATTTACATGTATGATTATTGCAAATGTCTATTTAACATTCGAGAAGCAATTGCATCTGCTAATGTATTTAAAGACCTTGGAATATGATGATATTCAATATAATCAAATTCACATTCCAAGAGACGCACTCTCAAAAATAATCTTAATAACACTGGATTTCTAATGGCATACACTCTATTAAGCTGTAATACAACGAGTTCAGAATCTAACCTCACTATCAAACTCCGAATCCCAAATGAAATAGATTCAGATAATAACTCAATCACTGCACTATACTCAACAATGTTGTTCGTTGTTTGACCGAGGCTTACCCCATGCATAGATACTAACTCGTTAGAGGGCGAATAGATAACCCAAGCTGCGAAAGAGATGTTCCGTGTATTACGACAAGCACCATCAGCGAAACCAATGTATGTTTGGAGAGGCATCAACATCTGCAATATCAAGAGTAAAACCAAGATAAGCAAGAATAATGACGAAAAAACACTCTCTAAGCTAAGCACACTGTTTAAACTAAAACACACCAGCTAGAAAGAAAAACTATTCTAACTAAAAATCTCCATACCCATTCTTTTAAGCATAATACCTCTTCAAGTAAAGGCCATTTCTAGGTTTACCTAAAGAGTCCCCATCAAAGTCTACCAATTCATAAGCCCCTTTGGCTAGCTTTCGCTTGACAACATAGGGACCATGCCACATAGGAACGAATTTTCCAGCGTCTAATTTGTCATTAGCTTGATCATAAACTAAGACTAGATCTCCTTCCGAAAAATTTCGAGGGGTCACGTTTTGATCATACTGAGCTTTCATGCGTTTTGCGTGAGTCTCGATCGCCAATGCAACATCACGTCGATTCTCATCTAATTGAGCCAAGTATAACAGATGCTTTTCCTCTTCAGAAGTGGCTGGAAGTAACTCGATGGCCATTTGCAGTGACGGGATTTCGCATTCAATGGGTAACACGACTTCCAAACCATAGACTAGTTGGAAAGGAGTGAACCCTGTTGATGTTTTTACTGAAGTTCGGTATGCCCAAAGCACTGAAAATAACATGTTGTTCCAATTCGACCGATGAATCCCAATGTTTTGTCGGATCATGATAACTAAAGCTTTTTTGATGGACTCAACCAGACCATTCGCTTGTGGATAATAAGGGGTTGAACTATCGTGACATAAACCAAGCTGGCCTGTAAGTTCGGTCATCATAATGTTTCGAAAATGACGCCCATGATCAATGATTATCGCTTGCGGGACACCAAACCTAGCAATTATATGATTGAACATGAAAATTGTAGCTGTCTTGCCGTCTGCCTCAAATGTAGGCATCGCCTCGGCCCACTTAGTAAAATAATCTACCGCAAGGATGATATACGCTTGCCCCCCGACCGAGTGAGGGTTACATGTAATAAAATCGATACCCCATTTGGAAAAAGGACCAACGGCAATTATAGGGTGGAGAGGAGCGGGTGGAGCGCGCATCTTACGATAAAAAATCTGGCAGTTGTGGCATTTTCGGACCACCGTAATATAATCTTTAAACAAGGACGGCCAGAAGTAACCAGCGCGCAGTATCTTTTGGGTTGTGGCATACCCAGACATATGACCCCCACACGCTCCAGAGTGACAGTCATTTAGAACACTTTCAGCTTCCTCGTGAGTTAAGCAACATCGAAAAACAGAGTCCACCCCACGGCGATAAAGAGTATCTCCAATAATTCTGAATTGTTGGGACTGGAATCGAATTTTCCGACGTTCTGACCTTGAAATTTCTGGCCGAAAGGATTGGGTCTCGAGATAAACGATGATATCCCCATACCACGGATCTAAAGTGCTGATTAGAAACAAGGATTCGTCCACAATGGGCTCCTCCGCCACAGTTTCTGTGTCAGCACGCGGGAAGTCACACATTAACTCCGCAAAAACTAAAGATTTCTTAGACTTAGATTTCTTAAATTCCAAGTCGAACTCTTGCAGGATAACAATCCATTTAGAGTACTTTCCCCCTAGCAATTGCTTGGTCAAAATGTAGATCATAGGGTTGCAATCCGAAATTACTGTAGTTTTACGTAGTAGAATGTAGTGACGAAAACGTTGCACAGCTTGAACGGCTGTCAATGCCAATTTCTCCACATGTGAGTATTTTAGCTCAATTGGATTTAACGTTCGACTAAGCTAATATATCACATGTTCAGTTCCTGATTCATCTTCCTGAACTAAGACCATTTCAATGGTGGAACGAGAAGCGGCGAGATACAAGAAGTAATCCTGGTTGTAGTTGGGAGGATGCAACAACGGTGCATGGGTCAACGCGTGTTTGAGTGCATCAAAAGATTTCTGAGCTATCTCATCCCAATAGAATGGAGTGTTCTGCTTCAAAAACCGGATAAAACCCTTTGTAACCTCGGCGTAGTTAGGAATGAATCGTCGTAAAAAGTTTGCCTTCCCGTGCAAACTTTGGAGTTGGCGAAGACTCGAAGGAGGAGGCAATTTGACAATAGCTTCGACCTTTGAGGGATCAACGCGAATTTCGGCTTTTGAAACTACAAATCCCAGCAATCGACCCGTTTCTATACAGAAGACACATTTGTGTGGGTTCAAGCGAATCCGCTAATGCCTACACCTCATAAAGATTGCTCGTAAATGGACGAGGTGATCAACTCGATGTAATGAATGAGCAGGAAAGTCATCGAGATAAGGTTGCACAATATGCTTGATGTCATGAAACGCATAAGACATCGCCCTTTGAAAAGTTTCTCCGGCATTCTTAAGCCCAAAAGGTAATTTGCAATAAGAAAATGTCCCCCATGGACAAATGAAAGCCGTTTTTGGTTGATCGGCAGGTAGAATATTGATTTGATTGTATCCAGAAAAACTATCCATAAAGGAAAATATTTCGCTGCCGGCACAATCATCAATGATTTGATCGATATTAATTTTCCTTTGGACAGGCTCGATTAATGTCCCTATAGTCAATGCATATTCTTATTGTTCCCTGCTTTTTGTTAACCAGAACAATATTCGATACCCAATCCGTTAACGGGATCGGATAAATGAAACCTACTTTCAACAGTTTTTCAACTTCTGCTTTAATTGCAGCAGCTTTTCGTGGGTGAATCTGACACAAACGTTTCTGGACGGGTTTAGCGTCCGGGTAAGTTTTGATCTCATGAACAACAATCGCGGTATCAATTCCTGGCATTTCCTCATAGGACTAGGCAAACACGTCGCGAAATTCTTGAAATAGGGCCTTATATAATTGAATTTCGTCATTTGTACACGAGGCACCTATATGAATGTTCTCAACAATTCCGGGCTTAACCGAAATGTCAATAGGAATAGTTCGAGAGATGTTTCCCAAATTTAACTCTAAATCGGGATGCTTCATTGGATTCTGAGGTTCCTTGACATATTCAGTTGTAAAAATTGATGAGAAATCATTTTCAAAACGATCATCCTCAGGTAAAAACGAAGATCTGTGATGGAGATCTTCCCATGGTAAATCATCTACACAGGATTTCACAAATTTTCTCATCAGAGTGAACAATTTCATAAAATGTATTTAAATCCGAGGTTGATGTGAAAAGTGATTCCTCATGGACCACATTCATTAAGCCATTTTGGGTTGAACACGAGTCAGCAAACGACTGCACAACTTCATAGGAAATTTCATATGGACCCAAAGGCATGGAATTACCAAATGAGTCTATCTCAGATTCAGAAGGGACGATCCAAGGATCATCATAAATAATGGTGTCTGATGTAATCATATGAATGGTTGCAAATGAAGATGATGCGTTGATTGGAGGAAAAGGAAAAGTTCCCAGTAAACCGGCATCTTTAACTAATCCTACTCCAACATCCTTATATGGGATAGTCATTTTACCAACATGCTGAATACTCTCCGAAGAGGTTGGGTGAGATGAAAAGTAAGCCAGTTGGTCTATTGTTATGATCTTTCCATTGTGTGGAAACTTTATTACGCGAAATACCGATGAAACGACCGCTGTCATAGCGTAAGACCTGTTAGAAAATTATATATTACGGAGCAATGGAACACATAAAATATTGCAGAAATATAAACACAGAAAACACACAAAACAAGAGAGACACAGATATACGTGGTTCACCCAGTTTGGGCTACGTCCACCCCGAACAGCCAGTCCTTCCTTTCTATTATCCAGCAAAATGAATAGATACAACCTACAGCAAAACCGCTGTAATATCCTCTGTTTTCTCTCACAGTCTCACCTCTATGTTTCTCACTCACCGAATACACATCTATCTCACAGCCTCAAATACAATGCCCTCATATAAAGAGAGGGGTTGCCTTCTAGGGCAAAAAACCATAAACTAAACATAAGTTCTACCGTTAGATCATCCGCCTAATGAACGGCCCCGATTGACTAGAAATTACTATACTTTTACAAGGCAATTTTACAGCTGTTTTTAGCTTCGGGGGCGCTGCCCCCGAAACCCCCCGCCAGGGGGGGGCTCCCAAAAGTCACTGCCGCACCCCCCCTGGACCCCCCACGGCAGCGATTATTTTACGGGCGGCGTTGCCGCCCCATTTTGAACCGGGGTCCAATATGCCGGTACTATAGAAGATAATCAGGCTCCACACCCAACAAGACCAACTTCGACCCAAGAGAAGGTTGTAATCTAGAGGGGCATCAACCACCTCCACATCTAGACTAACGGTTTTTCCTTCAACCCCTATAGGCAAATCCTGTAGAATGCCAAAAGGATGAAACCCACGACCGTCAAAGGCCTTTAGAATTGTCGGGGATTGATTTAGCGAAGGAGAACCAAGCGATCTCCAACACTGTATTGACATAATACACGTTGAAGCTCCCTCATCAATTACAGTCCGATGAATAGGCCTATTTTTTACTATCACTGGAATCTGGAAGGCCATTTGATGAGGTAAACGTGGTGTACTATTTTCTGGATCGAAAATTATTAGGTTCGGGTCCTGAACATCAATAGCTCCTATAGCCGACAAAAGTAATTTACGTTGTGCTGGGCATGATTGCAGCACTTCCAAAGCCCACATTGCCGAGGGTGAAATAGCTAAATCCTCAACAATGTTATAATTCTGAGCCACTCTCGCATGTGGATTGAAAGCTGACTTCCGAAGTATACCCTTGGCGAGTGGTTTGATTACCAAGTCTGGATTAGGTTTCTCGATCTGTAGTGGATCGGAACCGGGAGCTGAGGTTGATGGATTAGAATGAGAAGATTCTGCTTCTTTACCATCAACAGGACTTTTACTACCATAATCTTGCGATCGAGTGGCAATCCTAACATGGGACATCATTAGTATGGGTTCTTCATTGGCACTCGAGGATGAACCTATCATCTTACTGTCTTGAGCCGGAAAAGGATCCTTCAAAACAACAGGATTTTGGGAACCCTTGACAATTTTCACAACCTCTACATGCTGAGGGCAGTCTCTTGTAAAATGTTCATCGTCACAAATGAGACAAGGATAACGAGGTTTGTGCTTTTCATCATTGGATTCTGCCTTTTCAGGTTTCTCCTTTGAACTTTTGTCCGTTTTATTCTTCTTCTTTCCTTTCTTCTTCCCACCGGATTTTGATTTGGATGTAGATGACTCTACAACGTGAATATCGGCGGAAACCTCTGCAGAAGAATCTCCTATTGGGGAATCAGGCAAGGTTATAATGGGAGAAGAATTCTTGAAGACTTCTTCTTACTTTTAGTGTTAACCGTGCCAATCATACCATCAGCGGCATGAGATCTCGAAGGAGCTGCAGCGATTTGATTTTGCTTGGGAAGATCGGGGATTTTTTCGTGTAACGTACCCGACTGAGTATAGGCCAAGTCAAGGTACTGTGCTTGAGCAATTACTTGCTCCTCAGTAACAACTCCGGCTTTAGCAACATCTTCAGTGATCTTTGGCAACAAAGATTTTACAAACCACTCAGCCAAGATTTGATCCGAAATAAATACCTTCACTAAATGACGTCAACGTCTCCACTCATGAATATGATCTGAAATGTAAGTGGATGTCGATTGCTTTAGCGAAGTTAACAATTCCGTGCCATTGTCATATCAGACTGGCAACTGAAAATGAGTTAAAAATGAGGTAGCTAACTGACTAAAATTATAAAAAGTGCCTCGCGGTAACTCAATGTACCACTTGGTCGCGAGACCAATTAGAGTGCGCTGCAAAAGTCTAGGATGGATTGAATCATCTGTGATGGAGTTAGATGCACACCAGAGGTGGTAAGTCATCACATGGTTCGACGGGTCCTCTCCTGATTTACCTTCGAATTTTGGAATGTCACTGGGCAACTTATTCGGCATTGGGGGCCAAAACGGAAGATAATTAATGGGATCATTCGTTAGGTGCGACAAGTCAGGTAAGTCCAAAGTTGCGATAAATGGTAACTGCCAATTAGGATCCCTAAAACTCTAGGTCATGAGACCAGCCCCAGGAGGAGGATATCCAGGATAATTAGGAATAGGAATCGCGTTCGGGATATTGTATCCTCTCGGAAAACCAGGATTAACCGAACCGTACTGGGGTTGTTGAGGTTGTTGATAAGTGTACCCAGGATACGGTTGATACTAATAGACTGGCTGCTAGACAGCAGGACCGAATTGGTACTATCCCTGGTATCGTTGATAGGTGAATTGTGGTTGACTTGTGACAACCGTACTTAAACCAAGTTGTCCTAAAGGTATCTGAACCAAAGTTTGAATCGTAGATCCAGATGGTGGTAAAGATGTCTGAGGAGTAGATACATGAACAGTAGAAACCGGAGCTGTCGATACTCCAGAAGTAGGTGGGGTAGATTGAACAGATGTTGCGGCAGTTGTAGCAGTCGTTTGAGGCAGAGTACGAGGTGTACTAGGCCCAGGTTGAGAAACTACTGAAGGTACAGAAGTTTGAATGTTAGACTGGACTGGTTGTTGGGGTGTACCAGAAACTAAGGGTTGTCCAGTTTGAGATGACAATTGTACACTTGGCTGCAACACCTGTTGGGTTTGCGATGGATCCCACACTATATTCATTTCGGGGTACTGACCCATAACTGGTTGAGAATACTGAGGAACATAACCGGATTGAGGGTAGGATTGATAATTGAAAGGTACATTTCCCGTTCCTTGAACAAACGTTTGAACTTGGGGTGGTTGGAAACCTTGGTTCGAGTATTGACCTTGGGGTTGATACCCTTGAGGCACATACTGATACTGGGGTTGAGCTTGAGGTATGAATTGATACTGGGGTTGACCTTGGGGTACATATTGAGTCTGGGGTTGACCTTGAGGAACGTATTGTCCCATAGGTATGTACTGTCCTTGAGGTTGCCCCCCAGACGCAAATTGTGTACCTTGAGATTGCCCCCTAGGCATTAATTGAGGCTGCCCCCCAGGCGGTACCTGGCCACCTTGAGGTTGAGGATTGGGAATAGAACCTGACATCATAAGAATGTCTTCTACGCTCAATGGCTTAGTACCATTGCTTCCAGTTAATAACCCTTGATCAATGGGTTGAGGAGATGCTCCCGAAAAAGTACCAGAAAGTGACTGATACCCAGAGGGAACAGATGGACCGCCGTACAAAAAGGATTCGGGCAATTGAGTAAACATGGACGACTGTCCTGACATATTTACGGGAGTATAAAAACCTCTAGGTGTTGAGTGATAAGGAGCACGAGGCGGTGAAAAACTTAACCCTGAGTTTTCTAAATAATTAGTCAAAGAAAGATACCAAGAACTACTCCTAGGTGGACTGTAAAAAATTGATTCACGCTCCCTTAGTTCAATAATAGGTTGATTTTCAGGGATAGGGATGCCTACTTCTTCTTCTTATGGAGCAAGTTCTTCAATAGAAATAAGCCCAGAAGGAAGATCTTGAGTGATTACTCTTTCTACCCTAGGTGAACTAGGACCACTAAAAGTTGGAGAAACAAACCCCGATGTTGGAGTAGCAACAAATTCACTTTCAGGCTCGAATATTTCAGGTTCTTCACCTATATCACTAGTAGATGAAAAGCTACCAGCAATTTTGGAAGCAGACACTGACTGCGGATTATACTGTGCTACTGGCGTTTGAAAATCAGGATGTACTATCAAAGAAGATTCTCCTTCCTCAGGTGACCCAACTCTACTGTCTCTAGGAGTTACGAGGACTTTCAAGCCTTCAAGCTGGCTCGGTACTTCCTCAGGAGGTTGGCCCCGAAGTCTATGAGACCTCCTCAGTAACTCAGCCACGTTTACTAACTCAGGAGACTGGCCCCAAAGTCTAGGGGACTGCCTTGGTAATTCAGCCACAGTTAAAGACTTTTAACTACTTCACATGCAAACAAAGTAAAATCTCAATAAAAATCACCTAAGGTCTCTAAAGAACCAAACAAATTTGTATCACACGCCTAAAGAATCTAGGAGATCAAACACACACAAACAGTAACTTTCCGGACCGAAAACACTAGTTGGTGATGAAATCCAACGTCACAGAGTTCAGTACAGAAATGGCGATTGGAACAGTTACCCCGGCAACCTTCTTAATGAATAGACTGGCACAAGTTCCTCCACTTAACCGTCTCGAGTGAAGTGAACCCCCCAGAAAATCCAAGTGAGTCTAGCCGACGTCTGCTCCAGGTACAGTGGGATCTTCCCACCACTGTCACCTTAGGAAGAGTCCTAAAGAATATGGCCACTAAGGTTACCAGCTAAGACAAATACACCTGGGGGAATAGTCTACGATCCGATATGCACGCAAGGGCAAAGTAGCAAGCTCAATCCCCTTGAAGGCTCCTTGACATAATCCAAGGTTTACCAACAAGTGACCCCAGGTTCCTCGACAATGGTTAATCCGAGGTTTACCGTTTTTAATACGTGAATATCTGGCGTCATTCCCAATGAGGAAAGATTGATTCCCACACTGGTTCAGACACAATCTCGTGCTTCTCCTTTAAGAGGAGCTTTCCCAGAGCATAAATACAACAATTGGATTTCTTCCCTACCACAAGATACAGCTACTTGTTTGTTTTTACTGTCTTGGAGAGTTAATTACTCTCCTACTCCAAGACACTAGCCTAAGCTAAGTTGGTGTATCAGGGCCCTAGAAATAAAAATGTTACTAGGTGAATTTTACTTTAAGTGTTAATTTTAGTGGTTTTTGTTTAAGTCCAAAGGTGCGGAGATGAAACTCGTGGTATGAAGACTCGACTCAAAATCACTAAAAATGCACCTAAGATGATCTAAACAATCTTTTTCTGTTCGATGAACTTCTAAACTAAGAAAGAGTTTGAGAATGCAAATACTTTGTAAACACATATCTTTCTCAATTAAACAAATTAAAAGAAGAGATTTTCCTTTCCAAAGCACTCAAAATGAGACAACTAGTTATTTCACAAAAATTTCCCTTTTTCGTTTCAAAGCACTCAATCAGTACACAAAGCAAACTTTTTTCCAAAAGAGATTTTTTATATTTTTTAATCAAACACTCAAAACTAATGAAAATGACTAACTTTGAGAGCTACAAACTATAAAAACCTATTTGAAGTCAAAGCCTACTAAAAGTCTTTTTAAGGATGTTTTACTCAGCTAGATGCAAGCTAAGGACTAATTTATGCAGAATCACAAATCAGTCAAGAACAACCAATTTCGTTTTATTTTTGAAAATGAAAATCCAAACTCTCAAACACAAGCTTTTCGAAGTTTTGTAAAGAGAAAACTCAAAGTAGATTCCTCAAACAAGGGGAGATTTCATAAATGGTCAGACTCATAAGAAGGTTGGTAGACACTAAGGTGATCTGAAGTCCCTATAGCTTCTAAGCTCAGAGCCACTACACAACCAAAATGAAAAGCAAACCCAACAAGCAAAACTCCTAGGAATTTCACCTAAAACCCTAACACTAACAAAATCAATCCAAGGAAAGCTTTTGACAAGTTATATGCAGGTCTGGGCAGTGGATAACAATTTCTAAACACAAACTAAGCTGACTGACAGAGGAAATTTTATGGTTTTCAAAATTTTGATAGGGTCCGCAGGCCCACAGTTGGCACAGGTGCGGTCTCGCTCTGTGCTAAAAGCCAAGCTGTGGGTAAGTACGCACTGTGTCAAACGGCTAGGGTGCGGTCCTCTCCCAAAGCTATGAAAAACGAAAAATAACCCTGGATCTACAAACTCTACCCAATTTTACACACAACAAGCCAAAAACAGAAACAAAAATAGAGTTTCTCAGGTCAAAGTGAAAACAAGGAAAACAATCAAGTCCCCAGTTGAGTCGCCATTTTGTCACGCGGAATAAGTCGATCTTGCGGACAAGATAGACCTTCCTAGAATCTAAAGAAGACCTAATGACAAGCAAACCAACCAGACACTATCTTTCTCTAAATATGCTTTGATAAACAATAGCAAACAAGTGTTTTTAGGGCCTACCTTAGGTCCAACACAAGCTTGTGGATGCCCTCGCTTCTTCGATCCAAATGAGCTCCTTTTCGCGAATATGCAAACACAAACAAGGCAAACAAATTAAATAGCACCTGAAAAGCCAATTGCATAAAACATATTTAACATGAAAGTCAAGGAGTCCATGAAACAAATAACATAAGATACTTGTTGAGAAAAATGAGTTTGATTGTATTAATTCAAAAGAGAAAGAACTTTACAACCTTTGCCTTGACGTTGTACAAGCTCCTCCCAGGGTCCAGCAAGAAGTCTCCTCTACTTTGACAAGTTTCACTCACTCCCCAATGAAGCCAAAAATATGTGTGATCTCTCCTCTTAAGCTCAACTAGGAAGTCTTGATTTCACCAGCATTTACCCTAAAAAATGTTCAACTTCTAACCTCTCTAGCATCCAGCCCAATGCCTGTATTTATAGTGAAATGGAGGGAGGTTACTAGGTCCTCCTTCAAAGGGATAGCTCCTCTCATCAAGGGATTAGCTCCTTCTCTTTTAGGATGCATGAACCACCTCAGAGCGAACAATCCATGTCAAAATTCCTTCTAGAAACCTCTAGAATTAACCCAAAGTGAGTTTTTTAAGATAAAACTTGCGCCTTTTGACTTTCATAGGGGTCCGCACCTACACCATTAGGGACAGAGTGGGCAGGTCCGAAGTTTTTGTACACAGAAGGTGCGGGACCGCAAGTGACCATGAGAGAAAGTGCGGAACCAGAGTTACATTGATTTTTAAAGTCTTTCTCTCATTTCCAAAGCTTGATTTGAAGAACTGAGGTCTGAGACTTGCTTAGGAGGACAGTACAAGTGATGATAAACCTATACTGACTGCAAATAATCATGGTGACGATATTTTTGTGTAACAGTGCTATTCAACAACCCCCCATTTATTAATAGTAGTAGTTAATATTACATTAATAAATAGGGACCCTTTCCTTCCGAAAAATAAACTTAGCATTTAGGCATTTTTCTTATTTAATTTTGGAATAAATCAAGATATCAATCAAACCCCTTTTTCAAAAAAACTACTAAATGCTTTCCTTCCCACATATCGCATGATTAAGCATCATCAAAAACCTTGCTAACCCACCAAATCTAGTAAAAAATGATTAAAAGAGAACTCCATGCTTTATACCTCAAAACTATCATATTTTTTATATAAACTAGGTCCTAAAGCTTTTCTCCTCAGAGCCAAGTCTCGCATCGCATATCATTATTTATGAAGAGCCCACCTTAAAAGGTTATCTCAAAACAAGTGAAATGCGAAATTGTGATGGCATCGTAACCTTTACCGCATTGCATTTCGAGCATGTAAAAGAACACCGCAAACTTACCATCAACTGATATTACAAAATGTGATCAAGACCCATACCCACTTCTTGAATATATTACGGACAAATTTTTAGGTCCGCCGCTTATTAAAAATGTCTTTACATAGAAAAACTTGACAAGCAGTTATGTTTTGAGACAATAAACAAGAGGCTCGCATTTGGCATCTCGCAAAAATGTTAGGGAGCGTAAGAAAAGAAAAGGCATTATGTGTTCTTGTGATCTGCGATATTGCTTCGCAAATCGCCAAATTGGCATTATCACAATTCAAAGGCTTGCCACCCTAGAAGCTTTCTTCCCGACTCATGATGTAGACATTTATGAGCATTAAAGCTAAGAGATAATGAAGAATTAGTGGGCATTTAGTAAGAGTTGACTACATTTATGTGTGAAAAGCCATTTAACGTGATATGATATCTTCTTACATACATTCAAATACAAATCCTTTTATCACCTTTACAAGTTATCTACATTATTCCATTTCACGTTCATTGTCATCTTTGTATATCCGATAGATCTTGTTCTTCACTTTTAGGAAAAATCCACAGACCAAATCGTTGGGAGAAATGGTGAAGAAACGCAGACAGTCTTCTCTAAGAAATCATAAATGACTCCTTTATTTATGCATACTACATGAAACAGAGAGGGATGAACCTCTACGTGGGAAGCCATGTATAATATACTAGAAGAAGAGCAACCAAGGGTTCTGGAAACGAAGGTCACACTTGACGGACGTGATTCCTTAGACACCTCCATGTTTGAGACAACATGCTCATTTTTGCATCACACAGCTGTGCGTCCAAAGATAATCCCTTATACATACATGGTTAAATGGGTTATTTATGAATTTGGCATCTCAAACAGAGAATTCAAGACTAGAAGCCAAAAGGTTATGGGATCTTTTACGCCAGACAACCTGCAACTTATGTACCACCTACCAGAGCCACAAGTAATCTAGAGCAAGCAGTTCATCGAGAAGTTTGAAAAATAGAACAAGGACACAACAGACTGCACCTAGACCTAGTTAAATAATGAGGAAAAAAAGACAAGAACGGTATGTATGTACTTTGCTGCGTCTATTTGTCCCCCTCATAGTTTTGTAGTGGCCACGCTATGTAGACTATTTCGAAAACCTGATAGCACTAAATTTTCCCCAGAATGGTTGCCATTGATAGATGTAGTCGTAAACACAACTATAATGAATTGGGCACAAATTTTGTCTGATAATTTAGCAAGAACAATAATAGAGTATAGAAGGAAAAGTAGTGTTGCTTCGAGGGTTTACCCTCCATTTTTTATGAGTGCCTATGTAATGGATGCAATTTGTTTTGGTTTAAAATTTCATGTCATGGGATGGAAGTGGACTGTCCAAAATCCACTTACCATTCACATATACCATAAATACATGTGGTAACCTTAGTTTCAACCACATTTTTACAAAACTTTTCATGGAGTCATGCTCCCTACCCACAAACAAATTTATAACTGAGATGCCCCAAAGTTTTCCAAAGAAGTTGAGGCAAATATCCTCACAGTGGCTAGATGGTTTGGGGAGGAAACATTCACGTATATCAAGGTATTTGGTAGCATTTCCTCCCCCCATGTCCTCCCATACTATGTTCTAGACAGATTGATGGCTAGAGAGATAGCCTATCAAATAGCTAGTGAGGGTGGGATGAGCAAAGCATTAAAGGAAGCAAAAAAGGCCATTTGGCCTACATTCCCTTTACAATGTGGAGCATTTGCATTGCACGACCTGGGGCATTCATTTAAAGAAGCATAGATTATGTTATCTCTACAATTACCTATATTTCCAGGAATGAATTATGACCCATTCAGCATTGTTAAAGACTTTACCACCATGGTAAAAATAAAAGTATTCAGTAATGAGGAAGATGCATTTGATGACATTTTTACAGGAGAACACCTTCATAGATGTGAAGCATATGGCACAATTACTTTTTGACCGTGAAGATCTTGAAGCCTTTTATGAGTACAGAGAAAGGAGGTTAACGAAGGTCCCATTGAAACAATTATTGATTGAACCAATGAGAGAGCCTACTCCTAGTGCATGTCTAGAAGGAGATTCCAAAGAAATTCTAAAACCGATTCTAGAGAAGAATCCCAAGAGAAGTCTACCAAGTAGTTAGAGCAGTCAAAGAAACAACCACAAAATGGGAAAAGTAGAAGTAGGGAGTCAGAAAAAGATACATTCCAATCTACAGAAAGGACAACTGACCACACTTCAACTAGCAAATAGGCTGAAATCTATTCCACCTCCACCCATCCAATAAAACCCCTGGTGATTGATTTAGAGGAAGAATAGGAGAACTTTAATAAAAAGCTTCATACTAAGGAATGAATGCTAGAGTTTCAAACTCCACAATAGAAAGAAACTGGTGAAATTACAGCAGAGGAGACTGTAAGTACTCAAGAGGTAGAGCACATTCCTGTCACTCATGCCTCTGAAATTGTTTTCAGGATTGAGGAGAGTCCTCCATTAGATGTATTCTATAGTCGACAACACAAAGAAGTTGTTAAAAGACAAAGGAAGAAAAGGAAATTGGATTCTACGGCTATTACTACCCCTGAAAATGAACCGATGGATGTTGTCTGGAAAGACTCACCGATTGACCCATCCACAAACCTTACTAGACTATCACAGTTTGTAGGTGCCTATGCTACAATGACCATTGACAAAGCAACAGAGGTGCAAATGTTTCTTAAGGAAAAGGAAGATAAAACTATGTCGCTTGAACAATAATTACAACAAGAAAAATCCAAGCATCAAGCATAAACGTAGTTAGCTAAGCTTCAACAAGAGTTCAAGCAGATGCAAATAAAACATCAAGCCAACTTAGTAGAGAAGGAAGAAAAAATACAAGGAACACTTGATCTACATAAAGATGATCCAAAAATTGATCAGTTTATTATTGAAACGCTTGGCGTTAACTCCCAACTGATGCACCAAAAGGAACTATTATGCCATAAGATTTCGTAATGGAATTCTTGTTGCGAAATAAACAACAAATTGACGAGTCAAGTCGCTGAAATGAGGCATGAATATGATGAAATCTTAAAAAGAGTTTCTGACTTCATTACCTGGCACAATTTAGATGATGGGAGAAAAGCTAACTTGCCTAAACTAGAGGAGTCACACAAAGAAATCTTATTTGCAAACTGGGATTATTGACTTAGAGAGGCAGAAAAGGTAACAAAAGATGCAGTAGCAGTAACAAACAGTTTTATCGAGAATATTAACGAAAATTTACATAGCGCCAACTTGGTGGCAGAGTCCATTCTGGGTTTTCTTCCTAATGTAAAACATCTTGAACTATAGTGAAGGTAGGCAACAGAAGAAAAAATAGAAGCAATTAGGCAAACGACTAGGTTAAACTGGGAAGCATATTGGCGACATTTAGTGAAACCTCATAGCCGATGGATGACCCTGCTATGTCTAACCACTTCTACGAAGAAAATGGTGCCAACACTGACCGACACCATGTTCACTGGGTAGTTGAAAGCTAAAATTGGCCAACCGACACAGCTCAAGCCCATGACAGACATTTGCGATCTAAAATATCAAATTCAGAACAATTAGTCACCATGTTCATTTCTATTTTTGCTTTATTTTTGCATAATTTGAGCAAAGTCATTTATACCTCCTCAACTATTTTTGTAATAATCTACTTTTAGTTTTATAGTTTAGTATTTAAACCGCTCTCATGCATTTAGAGAGGGGTCCTGAAAATTTATCAGCAACAATCTTCAAAACATGCACTTTCATCCCTTTGAGGAAGTTCTGGTGAAATGAGTGGAGCATGATTTATTTTTATCTTATCTGGCATCTTCTACTAAAATTGCACTTTTGTACTCTTAGATGGTGTTGAATGGATTGAAAGTAGATCAATATTGTTGAAGCACATGAGTAGGACTTATTACAAATGGTAGTTTTATCTCGTAATTCACTTTTACTTATGTACTAAGCAATAATTTCTCTTCAAGTTGTTTATGTATGAAAGTTTGAATCTTGGTTAGCATTATTGCACTTCTGTATGATGATGGCCTAAATTTTATGCTGAATACATGAATAATTTCCTATGAGATATATCTTTCACAATCATTTTAGCTAACTTTTTATACGAAACGATTATTGTTAAACAATTTCATTTCTTATTGTAATTGAATGATCTTTATTACCAATTTCTTTTGGACATTATTGTAGATCGCATACTTCAAATTATTCTTGGGTATAGGCATAATTAGATAGTGTTTAAATTAGGATAAATGCATGTGATTACTAGTTTAGATTAGACTAATTTTAGCTTAAATATTACTCCAAAATATCACATATCACCCCATTAGCATAATAATAAATTAGATTGGGAAACTGGTCCCATTATTCCCGGTCAGAGCCACTACTCCAAATGGGAAAGGAGCTACTAACCAAGCTACGAACTGGGTGGTTTCCCCCCATGTTGAAGCAACGATTTTCAAGGCTTCAACATTTTGGTGCTCAAAGGAGGGCCTGACTATGAATGGAAGGTAACTGCAAATCAACAAGCCATTCTAAGAGTAAAACTCCCTCACCATCACCTCCAACTTCTCAATTGCATTCCAAATCCCCTAATCCTAAGTGAGGAGTAAATAAAATTATAGAACCCACTGTTGAAATCCCAAAGAAGCCAGATCATTCTTCTTCTACTAAAGCCCCTGCTTTGCAATATTTGATTCAAAAATTACAGGGGATTTCATTATCTCAAGAAGAATTTGAGTTATCCCAAGATAGTTTTACTTCTCAGTTTACCCCATCTCAGCGGTTAACTAGAGCACAAAGTGAAAAAACATGGAATCCCCTTATTCGAATTCTCTCTGCTAAGCCGTAAGAAACCTAAGAAAAAACCATCCGAATCTCACAGGTAGGTTCCTTCATCAGCTCAACCTTCATTTCCATCTATATCATCACAAGAATAGTCATCCACCTCGCCACTCCATATCGTGATTCACACAGGTATAGGAAGTACATCCTCCTCTACCCAATCACCTTCAACCACTGCTACACCTTCTCCTACTCACATACTAGCAATGACACAGAATCCTCCGAGGCCATGGACAAATCCATGAGTTGTTAGGATGGTTGGGCCTTTACATCAATTTCCAGCTCATCTAGAGAAATGGTTACCCAAATTAAATCCTAATAATGGCCTACTTGCTGAGGAGCATATAAACAATTTCATGTTGTCCATTAACTTGAATGAAGTAGTGGAAGAAGACGCAATTGTAAGGTTATTTCCCTATACTTTATAGGGAGTAGTAGGATCATGGTACTTCTCATTACCATCATGTTCTATTAATAGTTGGTATGCTTTCCAAGAGAAGCTTTTAACTGAATTTGGAGATGATAGATCCACAACTACCCTAATCAATGATCTCTCCAATTTGAAAGCCAAGATGAAAGAACCCATTAAAGACTTCAACTCTCGCTGCAATAAATTATTGAATAAGATACCAATGATGTCTAATCCCAGCGATGAGGTCCAAAATGAGTGGTATATTTATGCTCTACCTTCAAACAAAACTATTTTTGTTGATAGAGCTACCAAACCGACTTTGGCAGAAAACGTGAAAGAGGCAATAGTTATAGAAAAACACATTCTAGCTATAGAAAAGAAAAATGCATTAGAAGAACGAAAATCTAAGAAAGTGACTTTTATGGATGACTCCAAGAAGAAACCACCTAAAGATCCTTTTGATCTTGAAGGGTTACAGAAAGTCCTCAAGACCATGTCTAACGAAATGGTTGATATCAAAAAATAGGTAGCAGAGACTTCCTCTAAGAAATATTTTAGACAATTTAAAAGGAATTCCCCTGTTGATCCTAATCCTCCAAATGCTATATCAAATGCCGAATCAGATGGAGGAAGATGAATTTTCAACAAATGAAGAACAAACAGACGATGAAGAAGTGGCAGAGTTACAAGGAATGTGGGATTTTATCCTTCCCAATGAGGAAACTCAAGAAGCATTGCATGTCGTTACCCGAAGTAAAAACCCTGTTGATTTTTCATAAAAAAATTCAAAGCAGAAGGCTACAATGCCACCTCCTAGGGACAAATCAATAGGTAAGAAGTCTTCACCAAAATCCACTCAAACTACTCCTTCTCAATTGGATTCTTCACCTTCACCTAAAACTCTAATAGTTTCTAATGAAATGGAATATAATATTGTTGATGATATGAAGAAGACTAGGGTAAACATCACCTTTCATGAGCATAGAAAATTGAAGCATCAGTAGAAGCTACTCCTAAAGGAACTCAAAGCAGTACCTATTGCGCCTCTTCCTTCTGTCATGATCTCACAAGCCGCATAAGAAATGGGAACTCCCCCTAGCACTCTTTAAACAATATTGATCCAACCGACATTGCTCTAATTGGAGGAAGATATAAATCTCATACTCCTCCATTCCTCCCTAATTTTGAAGTCTTTAATAATAATTTACACAACAGTTTAGTTGATTCAGGAGCTCCATCTAACATCTTACCTAGAACAGTTTGTGCAAAGTTGAATTTTCAGCCTCAAAATTCTGTTGTATGAATAATACAGTTAGATCGATCTCAAGTCGTCAAACTTTTTGGGGAAATTAATCAAGTAACCATCCAAATTTCATCAAATCCTAAAGTTTGTCAAGTCATTGACATACTTGTAGCTAATATTCTTGAGTTCTATGGCTCAATCCTTAGTAGAGACTGGTCAGAAAAACTTCATGGTTATTTTGCAACTGACTGGTCTCACATGTGGATTCCCTATAATGGCAAGCCAAATCAAATAAGGGTTGATCGCGAGAAACATCAAAAGTACATAGTCACAAAACTAGAAGGAGAAAACAAACCAGTCACGTATAATAACAATATCATTGGAAACTACTCAGTAGAATCATTTCTAGGAAATTTCAATGCTTACACTTCACCTTTCTTAGAAAACTCTTTTGTATCTCAAGTCAAACTTTTTTCCCAAAATAGACACTTCTAAATGTGTAAATTTTGTATATAAACCTGTAGTTAGCTCTTTATTTTGGAAATTATTTTTTGATGGATCTAAATCCAATGATGGAGTAGGAGTAGGATGCATATTAGTTAGCCGAGAGGGGGAAAGGACTATGTTAGCATGCAGACTTGAATTTGATTGCACAAACAACATTGTTGAATATGAAGCACTAGTTCAAGGTTTGTATAAGGCAATTGGCCTTAATATCAAAAACCTCCAAGTATTTGGAGATTTCGAAATTGTAATAATGTAGGTGAGAAATACTATACACTATTTGTCAGGACATTTGAAACACTATCAGTCGTTAGTCCAAGACTTGACCTCTCACTTATAACATTTAATATTTCCCCTATTCCAAGATTCGAAAATGCTACTTCTGATTTTCTAGCTAATGTTGCTTCCAAGCTTATTCCACCAAAGGATTATAGCCCTGATTGATTTTCCATTGAATTGATTTTTAGGCCCTCTATTGCTGATAATATCACCAACTGGAGGGCCTTTAATAACGATCCGAATATCATAAGCTTTTTGACTTCATAAGGCTCTTATGATGACTAGATAGTTGATGAAAACCAACATGATAACCAACTTAAACAAGAAATAGTCAATAACATTATACCAAAATATGTAGTTAAGTTGGAAGAATTATATGACCCCAAAGACAAATTTAAACTAGCCACCAATTCAAAACTTTAGAGTTCAACTCTGAGGTTTGAATTGATTCACCTTGGGACTGAACTAAAACCTCAAAATATTAATCTAGGTCTTGGACTTACATCAGATGAAAAATTATCCTTTATAGGTTTGTTGAAGAGGTACAAGAATGTCTTTGTATGGAACTATGAAGATATTAAGACACATGACACCTCTATTATTCAACATAATATTCCTATGACATCTGATGAAAGACCTACTCACCAAAAATTAAGGAAGATCCATCCTAATTTAGAAAATCAGAATAAATTTGAATTGAATAAACTACTGAAAGCCATGATTTCTTTTCCTGTTAGACATTCCCGATGGGTCTCCAATCTTGTCCCAGTCAAAAAAAATAATGATGATACTATGATATGTATAGACTTCCACAACCTCAATAAAGCTTTCCAGAAGGACAATTTTGCGTTGCCTCCTATGGAACAGACTTGCAATCAGTTGCAGGCTCAAAACTAATGTCTTTCCTAGATGGATTCTCAAGTTATAATTAGATCTTAGTACATCCAGATGACCAGCTGAAAACTACATTCAGGAAAAAATGGGGCACTTATGCTTATTAAAAGATGCCATTTGGATTGATTAATGCTAGTGCTGCTTTCTAGAGAGCCATGGACATAGCCTTCAAAGGTTTATTAAACAAATCAGTAGTAATCTACTTAGATGATATAACAGTATATTCCAAAAAGCGAAGTAATCATCTAAGGGATTTAAAGAAAATATTTGAATGCTGCCAAAGGTATTGGAATTCTCTTAATCCCAAGAAGTTGTTTTTCACTTTAAGTGAAGGAAATATCCTTGGATTCATTGTGTCCAAAGTGGGGATTCATATTGACCCTGACAAACTTAGAGAAATCTTTGAAATACCTTTACTGCATAGTAAAAAATCAATTCAATCTATCCTAGGTCAGATAAATTTTATTAAAATATTTGTCCTTGACTTCTCAAGAGTTATTTTACCTCTTCAATCCATGATAAAGAAATTTTTTTTGTTTAAATGGGGACACTCAGAACATGCAGCCTTTAATTTGATCGAACAAGCAATCATAAACGCCCCATCCTTAGCAACGCCGAATTTTTCAAATCATTTCATTTTATATACTTTTGCTTCTGAGAAATCATATGCAACCATATTGACATAAGTAAATGAAGAAAAATCTGAAGCCCAATCTATTTCTTTAGCTCCAATTTGAAGGGAGCTGAATTGAATTACTTAGACATTGAAAAACAAGCTTTTGTTGTTTTCAAATCGATAAAACACTTCAGACCTTTTCTCCTTAAAACCCACACCAAAGTAATAGCACCATTCTCAGCAGTTATAAATCTATTAATACAAAGGGATGTAGGTGAGAAAAGAGAAATTTGGGTTACATCTCTACAAGATTATGACATCGAAATCAGACTAGCAAAAATTGTAAAAGGTCAAGGTTTTTGCAAGATGTTGGTAGGAGCATCTAATCTATCAGCATTACAACATTCAGGTGACGATGTACAAGTCTATGAGGTAAGCCTTAATGACACTGAGTCAAGATATGTTGATATCATATTTTACTTAAGAAATGGATATGCCCCAATGCAATTAAATTACACAAAGAAAAGGGCCTTGAGATTAAAAGCTAGACAATATCAAATTGTCAATGATGTGCTATTTAGAATAAATTATGATTATGTTTTACTTAGATGTCTTGAAAAATCTGAGGCAGAGAAGGTGTTGCAGGAACTTCATGATGGACCAGCTGGCAGTCACTTTGGAGGAGATACCACGCACATAAAATCCTACATGCTGGCTATTACTGGCCAACATTATTCAAAGATGCACAAAATTATGTAAGGAGATGTAAAACTTGTTAGACAGCTACTGGAAGATAGAGGAAACCCACATTATCATTACAGGTAGTCAACATTGACCAACCATTTGAGCAATGGGGATTGGACGTAATAGGTGGGATCGTTCCTCATTCTTCTAAGCAGCATAGATATATCCTTACAACAACTGATTATTTCACCAAATGGGTGGAAGAAATTCCACTCAAGATAGCCAATTGTGAAAACATTATTGAATTCATCGATCAATTTATCATTACCAGATTTGGCCTGCCATATGCCTTGATGTTTGGTAATTCATCTTATTTTTCAGGCAATGCTATGATAGAATTTTCTCTTAAAAGAGGGTTTAAGCTTAAGTACTCTGATAATGATTATCCGCAAGGAAATGGGTTAGCTGAATCCACAAACAAGAATCTCATTAGGATTATTAAAAGAGCTATTGACCAAATCCAGAAGAGATGGCCTAAGTCTTTGATGTTTTCTCTATGGGCAGATCAAATAACTCAGAAAGCCTCCATTGGAACTTCTCCTTTTAATTTGGTTTATGGGAAAGAAGCCATCTTACTGACAAATATAGCTATTCCCTCTTTAGCCTTAGTTAAATCATTTATGAAACTCCTTCCTCATCTATGCAAGTTAGACAGTTTCAAATCCTTAAGCTTGAAGAGAAAAGAGAGAAGGCCAAAATCACACATGCACATCATCAGGAGTTAGTCAAAGCTTCCTTTGATTAAAATTCTATAGGTTCAAAATCTTTTCAACTCGAAGACCTAGTATTTAAATGGGATAAATCTCATGAAGAGAAAGGTAAGCATACCAAGTTCCAACAAATGTTGCTTGTCCCATTTCAGATTGTGGAACAAATAGGCCCATCAACGTTTCTATTATAAGATTTATCAGGTAAGAGAGAATCTCTACCTGTTAATGGGTAGATTTTAAAGAAATACTTTCCTTAGAAGATGATCTCTTCTGTTCACTATATATTATTGCCTTTATTTTATTTTTTTTAGAAAGAATAATACAAGTTGAAAAACATTTAATTTTGGCTTCACAAATGTTCGTCTCTTTTTATTTTTTACTTTTCGATCATATAAGTAAAGATTGTTACGAAAGTGATTTTCACATATGAAATATATAGTTAATTTCTATTGCTTCAAAACTTCCTGTTCTCTACCAAAATTATTTGATCTTTGGTGAAACTTAGCTTTAGAAAGAAATCTTTCCTTTACATCAGTCAAGAAAAGTATTAATAACAAAGAAAAGTCTCTCTACAGAAAAGCATATTTAAACTCTACAATTTTCATCCAAAAGACCTTAAGGAGCCAATGATTCTTCCCGCCTAATCAACTTTCATTTTTAGAGTGTAATTCTAAAATATACTTAAACTTAAAGGATAAGAGGTCTCATCAAGAGCTAGCTTACCATGATCATAAGATTATAACTAACTGACATTACCAATACTGCATACCAAAACAGGGTAATGGCTTGAGATTATATTAATCAAAAGGAAAGGGGTCTCATCAAGAGCTAGCTTGTTAAATTAAGTTATAAATCAAGTGAATGGCATTGTCAATTTTTGTCACCAAGCCAAGACATTGTCCTTTAAGAGATAAAAGATGAAAATTTGAAGGAAGAAAGAATTACTTCATAAAATAAAGAAATAAATAAGTATGCAAACGAGCTTATCTTTAAAATTGCATTTTGACCTAGGTGGGATACTGAATCATTGCCTGTTAAAAAGTAACCCTGTCGAGGCTATGAACACCTGCTGGTAGCAAAGGCTCTACCTATGACAATTAAGTATACCAAAAAACTAATCTGAGAAGAGCCTCTTTGTTTTTATCCTTAAAACTAAGTAATGACTGATGTAGACAAAGTGACTTTCTTATGAGGAAAGAATAATAAAAAGAATGATAGTTAAGTAGATGTTGTTTTATTATTAATGAGAAGTGTTACTTACCTTATATTCCATGTAATTTTTATTTTCTAAACTCTCTTTATTTTGGAAGTTTTTAGAAATTTCAAAAAACTCTCATCGATAACTGGTTCTTCCAAGTGAATCACCAATTGTTGTGCTATTCAACAACCCCCCATTTATTAATATTGCTAGTTAATATTACATTAATAAATAAGGACCCTTTAAAAAATCCTTCCAAAAATAAACTTAGCATTTAAGCATTTATCTTATTTAATTTTGGAATAAAGCAAGATATCAATCAAACCCCTTTTTCAAAAAACCTAATAAATGCTTTCTTTCCCGTGTATCGCATGATTAAGCATCATCGAAAACCTTGCTAACCTACCAAATCTAGTAAAAAATGATTAAAAGAGGACTCCATGCTTTATACCTAGAAACTATCATATTTCTCTATATAAACTAGGTCCTAAATCTTTTCTCATCAAAACCAAGTCTCACATCGCATATCTCTATTTGTGAAGAGCCCACCTTAAAAGGTTACCTCAAAACAAGCGAAATGTGAAATTGCGATGGCATCGTAACCTTTACCGCATCGCATTTTGAGCATTTAAAATAACACCGCAAACTTAACTTCAGTTGATATTGCGAAATGCGATCAAGACCCAGACGCACTTCTTGGATATATTATGAACAAATGTTTAGGTCCACCACTTATTAAAAAGGTCTTTACATAGAAAAACCTGACAAGTAGGTATGTTTTGAGACAATAAACGAGTGGTTCGCATCTTGCATCTCGTAGAAACTTAAGGGAGGGTAAGAAATGAAAAAATGCATAATGCGATATTGTGATCTGCGATATTGCTTCATAAATAGCAAAATCAACATTATCGCAATTCAACGGCTTGCCACCCTAGAAGCTTTCTTCCTAACTTACGGTGCAGAAATTTATGAGCATTAAAGCTAAGAGATAATGAAGCATTAGTGGGCATTTAGTAAGACTTAACTCCATTTATGTGTGAAAAGCCATTTGACGTGACATGATATCTTCTTACGTGCATTCAAATAAAACTCCTTTGATCACCTTTACATGTTATTTACATTATTCCATTTCACGTTCATTGTCATCTTTGTATATCTAACAGCTTTTGTTCCTCACTTTCAGGAAAAATCCACAGAGCAAATCGTTGGGAGAAATGGTGAAGAAAGGCAAGGCAGTCGTCTCTAAGAAATCAGAAATGACTCCTCTATTTATGGATACTACATGCAATAGAGAGGGAGGAATATCTATATGGGATGCCATGTATAATATATTGGAAGAAGAGCAACCAAGGATTCTGGAAACAAAGGTCACATTTGACAGACGTGATTCTTTAATTGCCTCCATGTTTGAGATAGCACGCTCATTTTTGCATCGCATAGCTGCACGTCCAAAGATAATCCCTTATACAAACATGGTTAAATGGGTTATTGATGAAGTTGACATCTCAGATAGAGAATTCAAGACCAGAAGCCAAGAGGTTATGGTATCTTTTACACCAGACAACCTGCGGCTTATGTACCACCTACCAGAGCCACAAGTCATCTACAATAAGCAGTTCATCGAGAAGTTTTCCAAAGAGAATGAGGACTCAATAGACTAAACCCTAACCTAGTCAAATAATGAGGGAAAAATTAAAAAATACAAGAACGTATGTACTTTATTGTGTCTATTTGTCCCCCTCATAGTTTTGCAGTGATCATGCTATGTAGACTATTTGGAAAACCCAATAGCACTAAATTTTCCTTAGAATGGCTAACATTGATAGATGTAGCGATAAACACAACTATAATGAATTGGGCACAAAGTTTGTTTGATAATTTATCAAGAACAATAATGGAGTACAGAAGGTAAAGACGTGTTGCTTTGAGGGTTTACCCTCCATTTTTTATAAGTTCCTATGTAATGGATGCAATTTGTTTTGGTTCAAAATTTCCTGTCATGGGATGGAAGTGGACTATCCAAAATCCACTTCCCATTCACATATACCATAAAGACATGTGGGAATCTCAATTTCAACCATATGTTACAAAATTTGTCATGGAGTCATGCTCCATATCCACAAACCACTTTATAACCGAGATGCCCCCAGGTTTTCTAAAGAAGCCGAGGTAGATATCCTCCCAGTGGCCAGATGGGTTGGGGAGGAAACATTCAGGTATATCAGGGTATTTGGAAGCATTGCCTCCCACCATGTCCTCCCATACTATGTTTCGATCAAATTGATGGCTAGAGAGATAGCCTATCAAATAGCTAGTGAGGGTGGGATGAACAAAGCATTAAAGGAAGAAAAAGAGGCCATTTGGCCTACATTCCCTTTACAGTGTGGAGCATTTTCATTGCATGACCTGGAGCATGCATTCAAAGAAGTAGAGATTATGTTATCTCTACAATTACCTAAATTCCTAGGAAGGCAATATGACCCATTTGGCACTATCAAAGAACTTACCGCCATGGTAAAAATAAAAGTATTTAGTAATGAGGAAGATGCATTTGATGACATATTTTTACAGAAGAACACCTTCATAGAGGTGAAGCGTATGGAAAAATTACTTTTCAACCATGAAGATCTTGAAGCCTTTTATGAGTACAGAGAAAGGAGGTTAACAAAGGTCGCATTGGACCGATTATTGATTGAACCAATAAGGGAGCCTACTCCCAGTGTAAGTCTAGAAGGAGATTCCAAAGAAAATTCTAAAACTAATTCTGGAGAAAAATCCCAAGAGAAGTCTACCAGGGAGTCAGAGCAGTCATAGTGACAATCACAAAATGGGAAAAGCAGAAGTAGGGAGTCAGAAAAAGATACATCCCAATCTACAAAAAAGACAGTTGAGCAAACTTTAGCTAGAAAACAGGTTGAAATGTATTCCACATCCACCCAACCAATAAAACCCCTCATGATTGATTTAGAGGAAGAATGGGAGAACTTTAATTGAAAGCTCCATACTGAGGAACAAATGCTAGAGTTGCAAACTCCACAACAGAAAGCAACTTGAGAAATTACAGCAGAGGAGACTATAAATACTCAAGAGGTAGACCACATTCCTATCACTCCTACCTATGAAATTGTTTTGCGGATTGAGGAGATTCCTCCTTTCGATGTATTCTATAGTCCACAACACAAAGCAGTTGTTAAAATATAAAGGAATAAAAGAAATAGGATTCTACAGTTGTTATTACCCCTGATAATGAACCACTGGATGTTTTCTGGAAAGACTCACCCATCGAGCCATCCACCAACCTTACTAGACTATCACAGTTTGAAGGTTCCTATGGTACAATGACCATTGACAAAGAAATCGAGGTGCAAATGTTGCTTAAGGAAAAAGAAGATAAAATTATGTTGCTTGAAAAAAAATTACAGCAAGCAAAATCCAACCAGCAAGCAAAAACATAATTAGCTAAGATTCAACAAGAGTTCGAGCAGATGAAAATAAAACATCGAACCAGCTTAGCAAAGAAGGAAGCACAAATACAAGGAATAATTGATCCACATAAAGATGATCCAAAAATTGATCAGTTTATTACTGAGGCACTTGGCCTTAACTCCCAACTAATGCACCAAAAGGAACTATTATGCTAGAAGATTTCACAATGGAATTCTCATTGCGAAACAAGCGACAAATTGATGAGTCAAACTGTTGAAATGAGGCTTGAATATGATGAAATCCTTAAAATAGTTTCTGACTTCATTACTTGGCAAAATTCAGAAGATGGGAGAAAATCCAACTTGCCTAAACTGGAGGAATCACACAAAGAAATCTTATTTGCAAACTGAGATTCTGGACTTAGAGAGGCAGAAAAGGCAATAGTAGACGTGGCAGCAGCAACAAACAATGTTAACGAGAATATTAATGAAACTTTACATAGCACCAACCTCGTAGTAGAGTCCATTCCGGGTTTTCTTCCTAATGTAAAACAACTTCAGCTACAACAGAGGCAGGCAATAGAAGAAAAGGCAAAAGTAATTAGGGAAATGACTAGGTTAAACTGGGAAGCATATTGGTGATATTTAGTAAAACCTCACAAATAATGGTTGACCCTACGATGCCTAACCACCTCTACAGAGAAAATGGTGCCAGCACTAACTGACACCGTGTTCACTGGGTAGTTAAAAGCTAAAATCGGCCAACCGACATAGCTTAAGCCCATGACAGACATTTGTGATCTAAAAGATGAAATGCAGAATAGTTAGTCACCATGTTCATTTCTATTTTTTCTTTATTTTTGCATAATTTGAGGAAAGTCGTTTAAACCTCCTCAACTATTTTTGTAATAATCTACTTTTAGTTTTATAGTTTAGTATTTAAACCCCTCTCATGCATTTAGAGAGGGGTCCTGAAATTTTATCATAAACAATCTTCAAAACATGCACTTCTGTCCCTTTGAGAATGTTCTGGTGAAATGAATGGAACGTCATTTATTTTTATCTTATCTAGCGTCTTCTACTGAAATTGCACTTTTGTACTCTTAGATGGTGTTGGATGGATTGAAATTAGATCAATATTGCTGAAGCACATGAGTTGGACTTATTGCAAATGGTACTTTTATCTCATAATTCTCTTTTACTTATGTATTAAAGAATAATTTCTCTTCAAGTTTTTAATGTATGAAAGTTTGAATCTTGGTTAGCATTATTGCACTTCTGTATTATGATGGCCTAGATTTTATGCTGAATATATGAATAATTTCTTATGCGATATATCTTTGACAATCGTTTCGGCTATCTTTTTATACGAAATGATTATTGTTAAACGATTTCATTTTTTATTGCAATTGAATGATCTTTATTACCAATTCCTTTTGGACATTATTGTAGATCGCATTCTTCAAATTATTCCCGGGTATAGTCATAATTAGATAGTTTTTAAATTAGGATAAATGCATGTGATTATTAGTTTAGATTATATTACTTTTAGCTTAAATATTACTCCAAAATATCACATATCTCCCCATCAGCACAATCATAAATTAGATTGGGAAACTGGTCCAATTATCCCCAATGGAAGCCACTACTCCAAACAGAAAAGAAGCTGCTAACGAAGGTCCGAACCAGGTGGTTTTCCCCCATGTTGAAGCAATGATTTTTGAGGCTTCAACAAGCTCATGAGCACATGTTCAGTGGATGCTTTGAGTTGCCCATCTTTTACTTTTCTTCCTGCTCAAGGAAAGTACGAGCATGATGCAAGTAAGTACCCATTTTCCTAGCTTGGTTACATTGGATGGATTATATCTCATGATTGTATATATATGTTCAGCAGGTGGTGGTTATCATCAAGATTTGATGCCAGAGTTGAAGGTTCTAAGATCCCAATGGTCTGCTACCATGTGTAAGTAAGTTCATTTATTAGTCAGGTTTTTCAGTCAAGTCAAGTCAGTTTCATTTTTTTCTTAAGTTTAGTCAGTCAATCTTTTGAATGTCAAGTGTTTTATTTTGACTCCATTGCCCAATGGATGAGGCTACCTGGTCTATGGTGTTTTTAACACCTCCTAAAGGAGATTCCATCCATAGATGGAGCCGATGTCAATGTTTATGAGTCACAAGTGATCAAATGTACTCTTTACATGTGGTTGGTAGGGTCATCAGGTCAAATTGTTATATTTTCAAATAAATTTTCAAATAAAATTTGATCATTGGTCAGTGTCTAGGTCTTATTACTATTCCCTCCATGCTCACGGTCATAAGATGTTGTGATGGTCTTGTCATCACTCCTTGTCATAGGTTATAAAAATAGTGTTTTTGTCATCATATCATTATCATGAATACTACAAAGGTTCAAAGTTCTTTAATTATGGTCTTACATATGCATTTGGTGTCAACATTAGGTCATGCCACCACCATAGTCATCATCAAGGGAGTTAGTAATTAGGGAAATGTGCTTTAAAAATATTTCAAAGTTACATGTACCACTCAATAAATATGTAACTTTTCCTAATTAAGCTACAAAGTTGCAGTGCACTATCCTATCATTTCATTTCTCAAAAAGACATGTGATGTCACTCCATGACCTAAGAAAAAAATCAACTTTTGAGAATTAATAAGACCGTACAAGCATTATAATTCCTCATTTTATCTTTATTGAGAACCTCTCCATCATCAATCTCCATCCTAGCCACCAAAGCATCGAAAGTCCTCATTAAAACCCTTGCTTACCTAACTTCATTGCGCTTCTGGCACCTTCGTTGTGCTCCTAGTAACTCGTTGTGCTCTTGGAATTAGGGTGAAAACAAGAATCTCCAAGGGTTATCATAATAATTTCCATGTTCCAACATCTTTGTGGCAAGTAAGTAAATACCTGTGACCTCCTTTACTCATAATTTTCCCTATAAATGTAGTGAAAAACCCTCTCCTAGGGTTTCGTTGCACTTTTGTTTTATCCATTTTTTTACTTTGTTGCAGTGGTTAAAAATCCTAGTTTCCTTTCTCTACTACCCTCACCCACAACCTACATACCTCCCATAAGCTTTCCTTACAGTCATTCCCTTCATCTCCCTTGTTTTCCTAACAAACTCTGGCCTACAGTGCGCTTCTGGACGTTTTTAGGTTAGGACTATGTTTTACACATTCCAACCCCTTCCCCTCACTCTTTCTAAAAATTTCCACTCCCCTAGACTCCCTAACACTTATACCTACCCCTCATAATTTATCCATTAATTTAAATATGCCCTAACCCCTCTATTCCCTCTCCTCACTAGAACAATCACTTTTCCCCTCTTTTCCTAAAGCAAACCCTACCCTTCCTTCCTACTTAACTAGGGTTTTAACATGCACACTAAAACAATGGAAACTGAGAAAAAAAGTACAATAAGGGAGCACAAGTGTCTAGATTTGAGCCAACTCACACCCATGAAATCATGGCCTCATAATTTATACATAAGTCCTTTGAAAATGTGAGTTATCTAGGGTTTTGTGAAAGAATTCAGGAGGTAGGTTTCCACGCCAAATTGGCAAGCATTTTTGCTGCCAACTTCACAAGGGATAAGGTAAATATAGTAGGAGTTGAATTCATTATTTTAGTAGATTCTATAGCCTCAGCCATAGGTAACCCTAACCAATAAGAGATTTGATTTAAAGGGATGTATTTGGACATTCAAAATTACAAATTTTTCCTAAGGCCATATTACAAGAATTCTCCTCCACACATATTTCCCCTCAAACAATTGCTTGACAGGCATGCTCCTTTAATGAAGATGATCATGAAATATTTTACATGTGAGGAGATATTTTCAAGGTTGTACCAGTATCACATAAGGTTATTGATGAATTTCACTACCATCAAAACACTGAACTTGCCTCACTACTTATACAGAAGTCTTGTCAAGATGACAAAGAAGGTATAAAGAAAAGGGAAATATCACCAAGAAAACATATTTCACCATGGCTTGGTCAAAGTTATTGTTCGTCATCTACTTTCACGGGCTAATATCTCATGGGAGGCATTCTTGCAATTAGATGCCTTTATTCCTACCACTAGTCAACCTACCAATCGTAGCACTCCATAAGCACCATCAAGGCCACAGGAGGTTGGCTCATACTGCAGAAAGGAACCTACGACAAAGGTTTCATAGACCTACCACAAGGGGAAACTATTAGTTTTTTCCCCTAAGATCACTAAAGATGGGCCTATACCTAGAACTCTACCTAGGTCACGAAGTAGATAGTTGCCTAAGGAAACTATAACTGGGAAAGTTCAAGGAGGAATGGAGCAGTCACCTGGGCATGAAACTAACTCACCCTTGCAGTAATATGAGGAGGAAATGCCTCGTGAACAACAAATCTTAGACCATGAGGAGAAATCATATGCATATGTTATCAAGGAACAACAAGCAAAAATACAATAGCTCAAAGGTGATCTTGCAAAGGAAAACGACATGGTGGCTTTCTTGAAACAAGAGAACATAATTTTGAATGTGAGATTGATGCAACATGATACCTCACAAGTTCATCCATCTCCCAACAAGGCAAAGGACAAAGGAAAATCAATGATTGGTTTAGAAGATCATGTTGAAGACAAGGAACAATCTCCTTCATTGGTACACAAAGGCCCTGTTGACCCTATGGCTACAAGCAATGATAAGGATATCAAGTATTTTCTTCAGAAGGTTAATGAGAACTTAGAGAAGATCCTGAGGAAGGCAAACAAATCCACAAACTTTCAGAGACACATGGCTAGGCATTACTTCACTAGGAACCAAATTTGCAAAATTAGGGTTGGAAGCATGAAAAGGAAACTTAAGAAAACCCTAATCAAGCCAAAGAAGAAGGATAACTTGGAGTTGCTTGCTGAGGCCTCTTTAGTTGTCTAGGCCACCACTCAAAGATATTAAAGATGAAGTTTCAGCCAATTTTGAAGAATTTTTGTCAGTTTTGGAACTTTTGGTAAACTCTGGCCATTCAGTTGAATAGAAGTGTAGCAAGCTCACATTGTGCTTCTTCTAGGGACCTCCAAATGATGGATTTTTCACATGGTTGGATAGATATTTCCAAGTAATTGTAGATGTGGACTTTTTTTTCCATGTCAGCCTTTGAAATTGAACAAAAAGCAAAAAAATAGGTCAAAAGACATGTTTCTGCCTCCTTTTTCAGCCCCTCACTACGCTTCTAAAAATGTCATAGGAAAATCAATTTTTGGAAGCCTTAGAGAAGTGTTTTTGTAGGGTTGAAGGTTCAGGGACCTAGAAAACATCCTAAGCTATCTCTATGATCTTTCAAATCAGTAATTGGATCATGGAAATTCCCTCAAAAGGCCTCCACAAGCAACATGATGTGCTTTTGTCTCACACACTATGCTTCTGAGAGAATTCATTGCACTTGAGGAGGTCAAATTTTCGAGTTGCTTTAGTCAAAGTCCATCTCTCATGATGTAATTTATCTTGTTTTGAGTTGGCATCATGGAAATGACTGTAATTAATGTTGTAAATGTCAAATTAGTGTAGATTCATGATCCTTAATGCCTGTAAAGTTAAATTTAATCAGTTTGGGCCAAATTGGGAGTTGGTTTTAACCTCCCTAGTCTTAGGTATGGTTGGAGATATTCTTGTAAACAATTCCTATGATGATGGATTAGATCCCTGAGAGGGGGAAATGTACTTTTTGGTCAATATGTAGCCTTATATAAGTCATAGAGAGGGTTGTATGCTTGATAATCATAGCTGGGAGCTAGTGTACACTGTTTTGCAGTAATACAACAGGAAATTACAACTATTATCTTGGGATTCTTGTGGTATTCTTTTGTGATAATGTTTTTCCTCTCTTTTATTATCAAATTGAATATATATTTCTCCTTATTACCATATATATGCTTTCTTGTGATCATCTCATAGTTGTTTAACATAACTCATAAGTTATATGCGCTATTTTGATGAGATTTTCACGCTAGTGTTCTATTTCTTCTGATGAGTGAATTCATGGTTACATGATCATTCTGATCCTCTATCTGTTAATCCCTATACCATAATGACAACCTACTTCTGTCACTGAACATGCATACCTTTCCCCATTATATCCCTACAATTGATAATTTGAAACACTAACCTAGTTCCTAGACCTATGAGCTTCATCCAACAAACCCTAGTGAGCTTAATATCTAGCCTAACGTCTGATTTCCTCTCTAGTCACCTCATTAGCTGTGAGATTATTGAGAGATACCTCTCTAATTTGGAAGGGCTAGCTACTAGATCTAAATATTGGTTTGAGGTTACCTCCATCAGTCTCCTTTCTCAACCTTGGGACACTAAGGAGTGCTAACAGTACACTAGGTGTGTGTATGTGTTGTATGTCAGGTATAAGTGCATGTATTGCATGGTGTTGTATTCCATGTGTCATTGTATGTGTGTGATTTACACTATGTGTATGTGTACATGGTTGAAGAGAAGGAACTGGGTGTTTTTCAAGTGTGGTAACCAATTTGGTGTTCGTATTAAATAAAGAGAAAGGGTGAAGCTAAGGATTGATTAAAGGATAAGTATTAGTATTTTATTTCATTTTATTATGCATGTGATTTATGATTATGGTATATGATGATTACATGTGATCTATGATTCTTTTTTATGATGGTTCCATGTGATTTATGATTTTGATCTATGATGGTTGTGTTTTGAGCTAACATGATGTGATATTTTTATACATGATGATTTGGTCAAAGATGTTAGTCTGACTGGAAGCAAACATACTTGTAAGTATACCTTATTGAGGGACCATCAATGAGTTATGATTTGAAGTTATTTCAAATTATTATAAATCTAATGGAAGTTATGTGCTTGGTACAGGAAATCATGGGAAATGTTTGGTTGGGTGGTTGAAACTAATTGCAAGGATTAGCATCAATAGTAAAAGCAATTGGAATAGGCATGCATATGCTAGTAAAGAATTTAGGAGTAGGACCATTATGGGACAGTAGTACCTAGTAGTGTTTGTTGATTTCCATGAGCATGCTATGTTCGATACTATGGTTTTAAGGTAGGGGTATGTCTTGGTTTTTGAAACTTCCGATGTGAGGAAACCTGACTGAGGGATGGACTACGTAGGTTGGTGGTGTCAACGGAAATTAGAAGGTGTGTGACTGCACAGAAGGGGGTGACTAGATTTCCTGAGGGACTGTATATCAGAGAAGGGAATGTCTGGGATATTTTTTTTTGCGTCATTAGCATTTCCAAATGGACTCAAATGTACATTGGGAGTGTTCCCTAGAACAATGAGCCGATAACTTTTCACTGAGAGGAAAAGTGGCACAGGATTATAAAAATGGACATGAGATGCAGATTTAACCTTACAGTGGATTTTGGACTTCCTAGGAATGAGGTGAATCCTGGTACTACTTTGAGGGTGGAGGTGTGAGCCTCTATATTCCCTTGTTAATTTATATGGTCATCATATGCTTTTATTTTTTAGTTGAGAAAATGTGCATATATGTATATGTGTGTATTATCGTAAATATTGTATCGAGTTGGATTTATAAAGCTCCACAAACAATATGGTTATGTTATGGTTGAAGACAATGTACTTAAGTATTTATGGTTGTTATCGTAAATATCATAATGAGTTGTATTATAAAGCTCCAGTAAACGATATGATTGTCATGTTTCAGCAGCAGTCATTGTAAATACTGCAAGAAGCTATGTTATAAAGCTCCATGGGCAGCATCTTTCTGTTACATCATTTTTTTTGGTTATAGGTGTCATTGAACAATGAGAAATGTGTTTCCCCAAGTGGGAGGTTTCTGTAATAGCCCTGGTCCAAATTCCATGTAAAAGTTAATGAAGGAAAAAATAAGTCGAAGGTCATGGGACACATTCGAAGATGAGTGGTGGGAAAAACATCCTAGAGGGTGTCCATTTCAGTTATTATGGCTAAAGTAAATTATCAAAGGTAATGGCAAAGGCTTTAGAAGGAAAATTGGCATTTTGGCACATTTATTTATGAAAAATATGGAAATTAGGAGAAAAGGAATGTGAAAGGTCACAAGTTGCATGTGAGGAGGAAAATGAAGGAAAATAATAGAAAACGAATGAAATAGAGGCCTTATTGATAAAAAGGCTTCTGAGGATCAGTTGGAAAGCTTTTTCTCAATCTCTTTGATTAGGCTTGCATTGGATCAAGAAAGGAAAAGGAGGAAAAGAGGAAGCAAAGATCAAGCAAGGAAGAGAAGGATCAAACATCTACAACAAAATTATTTGAAGGTATCAATTTTCATGTGTGTTTTCATTTCGATATTTCGCATGCATGGTTTTGCATGGTTCTTTACTGTTATTGCATGGGTTTTGCTAGGTATGATAGTGTTTTCACCCTAGCCTTTCCATTTCCAGTTAGACATGGTGTGATGGGGTTCTCATGTTTTGGTTAAGCTTGATTCCCAAACGGATTCAAAGTTGAGTGAGGTGGATCTCTGAAAGAAAGAACACATGGCCTAGTGATCCCTGAACTCGACTATGGGTTGTGGTAAAGCCATTGGCCTCCTAACCCCTGAACCAAAATTTGGGTTTTGGTAAAGCCAGGTATTGTGTGCCTCGGTGGGCCTAGGAATCCTTAACTGGTTAATGGTGAGATATATGGTAAAGAATATAGGTGGGTGCTCTCCATTAGGCCTAGTAATCCTGGGATGGGATGTATGGTAAAGCCTAGAGAGTTGAGTCTCAGTTAGGGCCTAGCGATCGAAGATGGATTGTGGTAAAGCCCAAAGACTAGTTTCTCAGTTATGGCCTAGTGATCCATGGATCAAACTGTGGATTGTAGTAAGGCCTAGAGACTACGAGATAGGAAAATTCATCATGGTGTAGGTGGAGAATTATGATGGCACCCATGCTTGCCAAAAAGTGATCTAGTGAAGATCATGGTAAAGCCTTTTATTACGTGTTTATTATTTTGGCCTAGTGATCTGGTATGGATTGTAGTATAACCTAGTTTCGATTAATCAAGGTGAGGTGGTTTAGCCTCAGGATGCCTTGGTTTGTTCTTTCGTTTGAGTCTCACATTCATTATTGGAACATGGCACGAAGGTGATTGGATGAAGATAGGTTTGGCTCAATGAATCTATGGTTAGATGGAACACAGTAGTTCCATACTGGGTTTTCTTTTGCATTCATTAATAAGAAGTTCTTTCCTTGGCCTCTTATCTATACATGTATTGGTTTATATGTGGATTTTATGGTTGATGTATCCTTAATATTTTTGGTTATATTATGTTGGTTATAAGCATGTATTATGATAGTGATGATGCATGGCTCTCCTCATGTTTTTATTCGTAAATGAATGAAAAATGTATCTATGACCTAATAGATTATAATGCAACTAATGTTGTAAGGGAGAATTTCTTCTTAGAGATTCTTAGATAAATATAAGACCTCTATGCTCATATCCATTATTAAGACATGTAAATTTCATAATTGTGACATGTTTGATGAAATTTGTGTCATGGCTAGTAGGGGTCAAATCTAGTCCTTGTCAAAATTTTTGCAAATGTATCATTACTATATTGTGTAAATTCTTTTCTAAAGGTGTCATTGAGTTCTGGGCAGTGACCTGGGCTTTGGGCCTGAAAAGTGGCACAAAGCCTAGAGTCGCAGGCATAGGTTGGAGGAGAAAAGTCCCCATAAGCATGCATACCCAAGCTGTGGGAGCATCTGGAGCCTCCAAAATGCACCCTTGTCGATATCAAGGGACTGTCTCCGGGTTTAATGGTCTACAACTTCAATATAAATGGATGGTTACTTGAGTGTTTGGGATGGCTCCTGTGAGTTCTATTTCTGATGTGGAAGGTTTGTGTGATGTGTTTCCGTTGATTTCACTTCCTTAAAGTCACCTAGGAGGTTGAATCCCATTATAGTGGCCTCTTGTCGCATATTTACCCTGGTTGGTTGGTTACTTGGGTAGATGAGGGATGAGGGTGTTACATAAACCAATCCTAATAGGTAGACTGCACTGCTTCTCTACTGCTACTCTAGATCTCTTTCATCGTCTCCTTTTTGGGCTTTTCTTCCATCATGGAGTTCTGAGATGTAGGAATGAAAAAGGGTGTAAAATATGTAGGAAAGGAAAAGGGTCACGATTATGAAGATGCAAGCACTGAATTCATTGGAGATAATGCCAAGGAGGACCATGCTTGTGAAAATGGAGAGGAGGATGTTTTAGATGATGTATGTACTTGAACAGCTATTTTCAAGGTAGAAATAAGTAGAGGCAACTGGAGCACTCTGTCACCAAGATGCTCATATTCCCATCTTTTCTTTGGGGTAAATATACATATTATTTATATGTATTAATATCTTTTTCCAGCAATTATATATGATGGGTTATGCCTTTTTTATGTTGTTTACAACTAGGGTGGATACATTCCTAGAGCACTTGCATAGATGAAGGAGAAATGTTGATGTCCTAGTTGAGCGTTTTTGGGTTCACAGTAAGTCTATAAACCTTTATGTCTGCATAATATTTCAATATGAGTAAAAATTGATATTTCATTATAGGAAAAGTGAGTATAAATTCTCATAGAATTCATCTCCTTTTCCATTGCGTTCAGTGAAGCATGGGGGAAGAATGTCTAGAACAATATGGGAAAAGTTGAGCTTCAGAACCAAAATAGTAGCTCAAGGTAGAGTTGACAAATTTTTTAAGCTCAGCTTTATTGTTGGTCCAACATAGAAGCTCTTGAAAACTTCCACTCATTACCTGTTAATAAAAAATGGGCATATGGAAAGTCTACTATTCATATCAACAAAAAATTTATCCTTCTACAATGACTTTCCACTCTCCTTCACATCTTCTCAAGGAAGGAATGCCTACAACTACTACAGGGTAATACATACATTATCACATTAATTCCAGACTAATTTTTGTGAATTCAAATTTATTTTAATGTTTCCTTTATATTGGGTTTATTGCACAATATCCCTTTCTTAGGTTTCCAAAATAAATCTTCTACATGTTTCCAAAAAATATTTTTTTTATGAAGCTTTGATTTTTTATTATTTCTGTTAAACATAAATTTATTCAATACTTAGAAATATCTAAATAATATTTGATTTATTGGATTGGATATTGTAGGTGGATATACCTCTTGTAAAAGTAAGATCAGTGAACCAATGTGAGAGCGTGAACAAGCCTTCAAAGAAATATATACAAATCCATACTGTAGATAATCATGAATTCTGGTTCATGGGCTTCGTTCCTTATTTGGTGCAAACATACTCATAAATATTATCATGAAAATTCTTCGTCATCCTCACGATATTGATTTTTAGGCAAATCAACTTGAAACTTCGATTTCAACAAGCCATACATCTGCTTGTGTATGTTCATGATAAGTTGTATGTTTTACTCACTATTTTATTTTGCTCACTATGTTTTCTCACGTGAAACTTGCTTTGAAATCAATGTTGACATCAAGAAGCAAGCATATTCTAAATTTTTCAGATAATAATTTTTAGAAAGACACCCAAAAATAGTGAGGGAAAAAATATTGTATATCTACTTGATCATATTGTACATAACGTGCATTTCACTTCATGTTTTTGTTGTAATGCAATGCATATGGCATTGTTATACTCATAAATGTGCTCTAACATATCACTAAACTATGGTTATACTGCTCATGGTTTTTTGAATGGAAGGAAATGGGTCTATTTGCCACCAAAAGAATATTGTACACACATTTAGTTATTGATCATACATCTAGTAATTTTTAGAAAGACACCCAAAAGTATTGTACATATAGTGGATCATACTGTACATAATGTGCATTTATTTTCATGTTTTTAGTGTGATGAAATGTATATGGAATTTTTCTACTGATAAATGTTCTCTAACATATCACTGAATTGTGGTTATGCTACTCATGATTCTTTGAATGGAATGAAATGGGTATATTTTCCACCAATGTTCTCTATCCCCTTGTAGTTCTCTTGGCTTCCCTCAATTTCCTCTGGCATTCTCTTTGTGTAAGAATTTGTTTCTTTTAGTATTATTGCAATGCTCTTTTTGCATCCATACTTTTGTTAGTGTCTCAAAGGACAATCTGCTTGATCCTGCTAGAATTTATGTCCATTTACTTCTATCATCTCCTTGCATTTTCGTTGACAGTCACAATTATTGATGTCCAAAAAATGTTTGAGAACTAGAGGATACCTGTGTTATAACAAATATGGTAAAGAACTTGGAAACACAAGGAACCTATTGACATGAACACAGGTGATATTATCTGGTGCAACAATTAAATCATTGTCTTTGTAAGCACTGTTGGTACATCTGAAAGAGAATCAGATGGACCCATTGTAACCAAACTCACTAATATGAGTCATTACTTTAATTTTTTTTTAAAGAGATACTTTTTTTACTATGGAGTTACCATTTCTATTTATAGTTAACACATTAAAGAGATCCTTCCTCAAATCGGAGGTTACTTAAGATGTACTTTCTCAGACGCTACTTAAAGACTCACTTGGAAACACAACAACATATTAATTAAACAAATTCTTTTAGTAGAAATCACATGAGAGAATTTTGTGGCCGACACATTTCGAACCAACAAGTGTGGTTCATCATTAGGACCTGATGATGAACCACATTTGTTGGTTCAAAACGCGTCGGCCAAAAAATTCTCTCATGTGATTTCTACCGAAATACTTTGTTTAATTCATTATGGATCACAGAAGTTTAAATACAGAAACATATTAATTTTTTAAGTGGGATAAAATACTAAGAGGACAAACCCTTTATTTAGAAAGCGATGTCTTCTTTGTGTTGAGACCCTTTATTTCTAGTGGCTCTCATTTTCCTAATTATTCAATCTATGATACGAAAGGGAAGTTGTGGTTGGTTCATCGATAATTATTTTCTCATTGAAACCAACAATTTTTCTTGCAAATTTACTTCCTTGATGATGAGAATTATTGAAATAGGCTAGCACTATGAATACATTTGATACAAACCTCTAGAGATAGGCTTCTATTTTTTCTTTCATCTTTGTGAGAATGAATGCTCCAATATGACTTGGCAAATACTAGCTCCCATCTACTTCAACTGAGGAATCATGATTGGTTTCTTTAATAGTTTTATATGGGGCCATGTTCATCTGTTTATGTGTCTGCGGGTCATAAATTGCCTTCCTATAAAACACTTTGTTACAAACACTATGTTTGTTGGATTTTCCACAAGTTGTCTTTTAATTAGAGTGCCCACAAGAATTTCTCCCTTTTGATTAAAATATACCACATATGGGTTTGTTTGTGCACCTTTTGAGTTTTCAATGACTTTAGTGTTCTTTCCTTAGAAAGGGAATAACACATGACTTTGTTCTTCCCAAATAAATAGCAATCACATCATTACCAGCTCTAAATGAAAGCTCTGGTTGCATTTCCCCATCTTTGTATTAACGGTGAACCAAAATTTGAAAATTTGTTTGAAAATTCAAAATTCTATGTAGCCAGATCTCTAGATTGAATAACACTGGGGAAATTTAGAACCACTATAAGAACATTTTAAGGAAGATGGGATAATGCATTCTTTCGTTAGGGAAGGAAAAAATAGTTAATAGTCTGCTTCCAGATTCTTATACTTCTATTGGGATCATCTATGGACTTTTCTAGATGGAATAAATGCAAGATATATGTAAGTTCTTAATTAAAATGATGGCAATGGGGATGGTTCCTATACTGTTAGGATACTCCCATTAATATTCTTTGTGAAGAAGGTAATATTTAGTAAGCTTTTGACATCTGACATGAAGTAGACCATAGAGTACCTACATTTGTTGCCAGATCTTATAAATGCTCTTCAAAAGAGGATTGATTTGATTTTAGCACTACCCTTTGCTATCCAAGTTTTGACACAAGAAAAAAAAAAAAAATTTGCACTACTATTTTGTCTTGATAACAATGTGATAGGTGTTTGGCTCTTAATTCGTCATTATTATTACCACTTCTTAACATTCATTTCATCCATTTCCACTATTCTTTTATCACATTATTTACCATAATTTATTATATAATTCCATTTCATCATCATTTATGCTCTTGTGGATAAATAATATTTGATCTCATTTATTTTTAATAATTAATGATTACTATGCATGATTTCAGTTTATTCATTCGTTATAACCTCACTCATGATTTTAGCCTCCACGATATCTTCCAGATTGCAGAATTGGTCTTCAACAGATAATTATATATTCCAACTCATGAATTCGCTGGCATAAGAAGTGATAGTTTCACGTTGGATGTTTTGGGAAAATAAAAGTGAATCTAGAAAATCTGAGACATTGGTTTTGTTCAAAAAAGACCAAATCAATTTCCTAATGAGTAGTTTTTAGAAATTCGGTTTGTATTGGGAGAAACGCAATGTTCTCCGAAGGACATATTTATAGCTTTGATGTTGCGGTCCTTTTCCAGAATTGCCCAATTGTAATAACCAAATTCGATTTGTTCTAGCTGAATCATGATGGATAGATCTCTCAGATCTCATCTTGAATATTGAGATCAGTTTGTTGTAAGTTTCCTTTGGATGTTTGTATATTTAAAAGACACAATTCAAAGAGGAAAGGGGAGCTAGCTGATGTAAGAATTGAGTCTTGTAACAGTCAAAATCTTGTTAATGAAATTTCCAGCCTTCTGATATTTTTCTCAAATATGTGAGTTAAGCACAACCCTGACCAGGGAGTTGGGTCCACTCTTCTGATTAGGTGTTATGCGTGTGTCCTTTTTATGTATATTGTTTTACTTGTCGTATTTTCTTTATTCATGGTACAAATTTCCATAGATTGTTGTGAATGTTTTTCTTTCTAAAATTTAATTTCCATTACTGTTACAATGATGCTTTAATTCCTTAGTCACAAACCCTTGGTCAATGTAAGATTGTAACCTTGCTCCTGCATATACCTTGTATGTTACCATGAAAAGTGTATGCACCTGGATCGACATATTAATGCGGTAAAGGGTTGAATTACAACATTCACACTTGCACACCAACATTTTGGCATTGTTGCCGGGGAAGGCTAACAAGGTGCAAGACACTATATGTATCAACCAGAGGGTTAATCTCTCATCCTAGGGAGAGAAGGAGTTTTCTCACTCTACTCTAGGTCCTGAGCGTAGGAATTTCTTTGTTTTTTTGTTTTTCTTTCGTCTTTCCATTTTTTTCTTTAAACCCAATCCCCCCCCTGGGGAGTGTTATAGACATTTTTGTGCCTTACAGCATGAAGCATGAAATGTCAATAATCTAAGGGATCCAAAGTCACTAAACATGTTGTTCCTACCCCTAGAGGAACAAGGTCAGCAAACCACAACACTAAATATCAGTTCTCCACCTGAAAACACTCAAAAACAAGCTAATTCTGGATCATGTCAACTGCTCCACTGAGCATCTGCGCTGAATGTCAACTGCTCCACTGTGTACCTGCGCTGAATGTCAACTGCAAAGAAGGCTACCTGCGCTGGGCTAGTTTGGCCAAGTGGCACAGTCATTCCTCAAGGTGTCAATGCCCAGGAAGCTTCCAAAATGACACTTGGATCAGGGAATTCGACTGGTGATGAGTAAGAGGGTCTAGATCTCCACGTGGAAGCAAGAACCTCCAAGTGGACTCAAGAACTGAAGAATAACTGAAGTGGGAGAGGACACTAGTCAGCTTCATGCCAGCTACAAGCTGACTCATCCTTTCTCCAAATCTTCTATATATAGAGCTCTCTCATGAGGTCTATGGAGGCTGGAATCTTGTGAATGTAAGGAACTGCTATTGGTTTGAGTATAGAACTATTGGGTGATTTTCTTTGAAGGAGGTGAAGAGGAGATTTCTTTCTGCTGGGAGGTGATGCTGGATTGGGCCTTTTATGGTTGTATTACTTCCTGAACTTTACTTCTTCCATTAATAAAGCATTTGAGGTTCTTCTATATGCATGTGTCTCAATGGTGTATTGTTATACTTGTGTATTTGATTTATTCTAATCCTTGAATCAATTATGAATGTATGCTTCTTGTAGTTTCCCTCTCTTGCCATTTTGCAGGATCTTGGTGTAGCTGGGTCAGTGAAAGAGCAAGGAGCTGGGAGCAAGCAGCAAAGAGAGAAGATTGGATCAATCATTAGCGGAAGACAACGGTTAGTGGATCTCTTTCTCCCCTCTCTTACATCTCATAAAGAAGTAATCTCGAATAGCTTTGCTTTGATTGTTGCTTAGGTACTATCACCCTTAGAGTGGGATAGGGTCATTCCGTATTGGATACTTTTCCCAACAACAAATTGGCGACTCCACTGGGGATCGTATCTTGTTGGTTGTTTGTTTTTTTGCTATTCATTTCATAAACACAGGGAGTATCGAATCGAACTGCATTTGGATCTTTCAAATGCAAAGTAGAGGGCAGCTACTCTAGCTCAGTTTCTGGGCATGTTTATGATTTGAAGAGCTGATCCACAAGGACTCTAAATAGCTCTTAGTGATAGCTTTTCATCCTCCTTTTCATCCCTTAGTGTGTACTTGACTGATAGCTTCTGATTTGGCCAAAAACTGTGAATTTTTTAGCAATCTGTGACCCGAAAATTGAGAAAAACGAAAGTTTATCTCTTCAGTGCAGGCACTGTGAAGGCAGTTTGCATTTCAGCGCAGTTCCCGAAGGGGCTACCTGCGCTGAAGGTCAAACTGCCAGTGTACTACCTGCGCTGAACCAGTTTTGCCTAGTGCTACTGGGGTTCCCTCCTGTTTACTGCCCTGTTTTCATCCTTGTTTTTGCAGCCTGTTACCAGTCAATGTACCTATCTGAAACCAACTTTCCTTGCCACTATTCCGCCTCGGTTGTGTAAAGGAACTGTATTTTTTCTTTGTGTATTTCTTATATCATTTGCAGTTTCCCATAACGAAAGTGAACTAGTCTTGCTGTGGCCTCTTGGATCTAGACCTGTGATAAGTGTCGTTTTGATCTTAAGAGTTAGTTTATTTGTTGTTCATAGCTGATTGAGCTTTTGCTTTCGTCATATGGTTTGAATTTATATATTTCTAGTGTCGAAACAAGTAAATCTTAAGGTGTCTTTTGATTTTGGACAAGCTTGTTTGCTTTCGCTTGAAATTGAATTCGAAATTATACAACAACTTTCTTTTTGTATTACATCAACATTAAGAAAGAGAAAAGAAATACCTGCATTGTGCATGTGCATTTTGACCGTTTGCATGTTGATTTAGGGAAAAGTGCATTAGTGTGTGCTCTATGATCTGTGTGAAAAGATGATGTCTTTCTTTTCCCTCAGTAGTTAAGATTTTCAAAGTTGAAAGATTGAAAAGCTTTCTTATCATCTTAGACTGCATTTAGGAATGTTACTATACATCTCGTGGTGATCCATAAAGGCAAACTGCTAAATAAGATCAACCTTAAAATAAATTGAATTTACATAACAACGCATTGAAACATAACGCAAACACATAGAGGTCTAAGCTAGAGACGTGTTCCGGCGTCATTAAACGTGATATCTTAGCGTTGAGTGGTTGGGTGATTCCTCCACGGTGAAGCGATAAGTATCAATACGGACTTGTGCTCCCACGTACCGTCGCGTATATTTTGGGAGACCCCTATAGGAACAAAGCCTTTATCCATAGGAAACCGTGTCGGCCGCCCTACTGATCGCAATGCAGTGAACACAGCATTCACGAAGATCGACCACTCGTACCGTAAAACGTATTCTGTGGTTTTGCGAAAAGTTTGGCACACGCTCTGCCTAGAACTCCAGAGTAGTTTCTTTTGGCCTTTTTCAAACTCTATAACTGAAAAAGTCCATCCGAGCATTTGTCACTTCGGGCTCATTAAAACATCGAAGGAGACTAGAGTCATCTTTAGCTTTTTCTCGACTCTTAAAAAGTGAAAAAGCAAGTTGTGTCTAAAGCGTCGTTATAAAATTTATTTTAAATGGAACATAATCACCTCCTATTCCTGCATTGATCTGTAGGTTGAGAACATGGAACGCCCCAACCAAGGAATTCCACATGATGGAAATCCTAGTCCTTTCTCCTCTTGGGGAGAAGTTGGTGCGCCCCACATGGCCACATTGTCGCTTCCAGGACTGACAATTGGCCTGCCTATTTGGCTATTCTCAACCAATGTAGTTCAGAACACCATGGTTCCTGAACAGTCGAGTCAACAGTTAGATCAGTCTAGAGCTTCCCACCAGCCTTCTACTTCCTATAACTCTTCCTCCAATCCTTCATCTTCGCAAGGTAGAGCCGGCAAAAGCCAAGCTCCCATGGAGAAGAAGGAGAAGAAGAAGAAAGAGAAGAAGAAGAAGGAGCCTAAGGCGACCGGGGGCAAGCAAAAGACATCTGACAAAAATCCACACACAGCACAGACCGGGCCTAAATCGCCATGTGTCATATGTAGAGGAGACCACTTCCATAGAGATTGTCCCTGTATTCCCCGGATACTAAGGGACTGGTCCCCTCAGTTGCACAATTCGAGAGCATCAACCTCTGATAATCATGTTGAATGCTTACCGTCAACCAGCGAAAGTGAAGGTTCAAGACAAAGAGGGGGAGCAAGATCCCCCTGCAGACTGTGTGAAGGCGATCACGCCATCCACCGTTGTCCCTTCTTAGACGAAGCGAAGAGAGTTTTGGAAGATCGTCCGGTTTCACCGTTGAGACTTCCTCCTGGATACAAAAAACTCGTGCCAAGTCCTTCGTTGGTTGAGAATACAGCTGGCCCACTCAAGTGGTCAGCTGAAGCGTCAGTCATTGAGAATGAACCTACTGAATCCAGACCGGACGAAAGTCCAAAGGTCGAAACAACAGTTGACCCGGTTCTTCCTTCAGAGGTTTCATCCTCAAATGACACCGTCACTGAAGATTCATCTTCAAATGACACCCTCACTGAAGAGAATAAGGATGACACCATCCAGATTCTTTTCATCAACACAGACTCTGATGAGCGTCAGGGCAATGCGCCCATTCCTTTATCGCAGGAAGGAACATCGTCAGGGTCATATCCGGCCGTATATTCGGTCCCACCACCAAGCAACCTGGTTGTATCCTTTGATTGGAATCAACTAGGCAGACCCCGGTTGCCAGCCAGTATACCATTCAGAATCATAGTCCAAATTTATAGAATGGTAATGGCTGGCACTATCATTGATGAAGGGGCATCTGTGAGTATCCTTTCCTCTATTGCTTGGAAAGCACTGGGTTCCCCGATGCTTTTGCCTGAGATAAGAAATCTCTCGGGTTTTGATAAAGGAACCAGTCGACCATTAGGGATCCTCCCCAATGTGCCTGTTACATTGAAAGGGAAGACCGTTCAAATGAACGTGATGGTCGTTCAAGGACCCTTGGATTATAACCTACTCCTTGGACGAGACTATATATATTGCATGGGAGCTATAGTCTCCTCACTCTTTAGAGTAATGTGTTTTCCACACGAAGGAAGAATGGTCAAGCTCGTAGACCAACTTTCATTTCCAGGATCACGCATCGCAAATAGTCACATACCAACCCTCAATGGTCTATTCACTCAAGAAATGTCTCCACCCCCAGTCCTCCTTCCCGATGAGTGCGAGTGATTCGGAAAGATGGGACTGGAACCCAGGGGGCATGCATCCTGGTCTGCTTCGGGCAAAGGAAACCTTGGGTATAAGGCATAATTTCTGCGAAAGAATATGACTAGTCCGTACCCCGTCCGTGGATGGAAGAGGGGTTGTTCTAGAATAGGATTCTTTTGTTAAGGTTACTTGTTTGACAAAGGTCATTCACCATTGTCTACTTCGGTAGACAGTGCCGAGGAGATGTTTTCGTTTGATGGTGTTAACAAAACAATCTTTGGGTAACCAGAAAGAGGCAAGCCTCACCCTTTAAAACAAATGTTTTGACGGATAAGTAGGGGCAGCCTTGAAATTTTACTTTATACCTGGGGGCATGCAAACCTTTTGGAGTGCAAGCAAGGGACGACTATTTATTTTTTTTAAATTTTTAGGTCCTCCCTTTAAACCTATAGGTCTAACCCTTTAAACTCATAGGATTAGCCGTTTCCGAACTAGCATAAAGAAAGGATGAGAAGGAGCATAGCTTCGTGGGATAAAGCTCCATAAAAAATAGCTATCTCACAGGAGACATTCTTATCTTATGACTGGTATATCGAGCAGTTTTACCGCGGAATTTATGCTCGTTAAAAAATATAAAAGCGAGATCCGAGCAGTTTTAGCACATAGTTCATTCTCGTTAAAAAATAAACATAAGATTGAGCAAGAGTTTCCTTCAGAGTTCAAGCTCATTAAAAAATGAACCTATCCCGGTAAATAACCACTGTGATCGTAAATTTATTAGCCATAAAAAGCCTTGGTCGTGTTTGCACCTGCCACCTCCATTCCATTTGGCCAATCGTTCACCTCCATATGATTGTTTACCCATTTTTGAGGAACAACTGCGAAGAGTGATTTCACCTAGCCATCCTTGTGACACTGCCGTGATTGGAAAATTCCAACCTGTACCTGGAATCTGCTGCTATCCCTGTTTATCACTCGTTCCTCAAAAGACGAGTCTTCTTTGAGCTCTTTTCATCTGACTCGTAAAATATGAAAAGTTTGCCGAGTTTTGGCCTTCCAACTCGTTAAAAGGACCGGAAGAGCTATCCCTCCTTTAGATTTTAATCTTTTTGGACCTGAGGGATTATTACACAAAAAGGTCGAGCGCTTGTTTTATTCGGCTCGTTAAAGTTATCGAAAACTCATCCCTTCTGTATTGTTTTATACTTTTTCGGACTTAAGGGATTAGATGACGAAAAAGGAATTATGGAGTTAACTTTCTGTACCTTTTCAGACTCTCTAAAAATGAAAAGGACCGAGTTTTCCTTGTCGTTAGACTCGTTAAAATGATTAAATAGCGACAAACTTGTCTTTAGACGAGAACGAGTTTCCCTATCGCTAGGCTCGTTAAAACATAGCGATGGGCTTGCCCGAAGGGCAGGTTATAGAACAAGCATATGTTATCCTCCTCAAGCTTGACAAAAATAAAGAGGTACTGGTCAGAAATGACTGGGGAAAAATTGGGAGAACCTCAAAGCTTTAGTGGTAGCAAGTCGCTCTTGAACATGACACTTTTCCTCCGTATCACATCGGGTTGGGTTGTTTCATTCACCGGTCTCATCACCATGGTCTTCGCCAAACCATCCACATTTGGGGTAATGCTACCGATCCATCGCATCAATGTCGTTATATGTTCAAGAGATGTTGTTCAGAAAGAGTCAACCGTGTCCCATCCACTGCCATACATTATCCTTCATCCACCCATGATCGCCACCCTGAATCATATTTCACAGATTGTTTTCACCTCCACTAAAATCATTAGCTCCGTTCCGTGTCACTGATGTGGGATTCATTAAGGCCCTCCTTTGACGGATCGCTTCTTGTCGACTTCAGCTCATTATCCAAGAAGTTGATCTAGGAACAACCCCTTCAGTACTTTGAAGCTTGCATGCCTCAATGGCAAGTTTCTCACTTCCGGCGACAGGTATACATCAATGACCTTCGACCAGAAGATTTTGCGTGGTGTTCGATGCCAAGTCCTTTATTCACACCACGTGAATTGTACTGCAATACCTTGAGGGTCATTATCATTATCGGTGATTCCTCTCGCGCTTGTTAACGGTTTACATTATTGACTGGTAATCAAGCGATGTCTTTCCATGTTCGACTTCAGCGCAATTCTCACATGGATCGACTTGTACTTAGAGTGAAGATCGAACGAGTTTGATCTAGTTTCATCCATCATATATATTCAGGAAATATAAAGACATTTGACATGTACATCATTGCAGCAGATGATCATCCTACTCAAAGGATGATAATTTCAGCAGAGAATTATCAGTCTACCATCAGACGATCGTCTGTTCTATGTACCAAAATGAATTTATAAAGCTAAGCATGGGAATGCCCGCCTCAGCTAGATCATGAAAGCAGAATGAAAAATAATGTATTTTATTTTATTTTATTACAGGTCACCTCTCAGCGATTGAATGAACTTTGGATCCTCCTGATAAAGCATTTCACCTGATAAACGACCTCATACTTTAGGGGGCAACTGTTATAGACATTTTTGTGCCTTACAGCATGAAGCATGAAATGTCAATAATCTAAGGGATCCAAAGTCCCTAAACATGTTGTTCCTACCCCTAGAGGAACAAGGTCAGCAAACCACAGCACTAAATATCAGTTCTCCACCTGAAAACACTCAAAAACAAGCTAATTCTGGATCATGTCAACTGCTCCACTGAGCATCTGCGCTGAATGTCAACTGCTCCACTGTGTACCTGCGCTGAATGTCAACTGCAAAGAAGGCTACCTGCGCTGGGCTAGTTTGGCCAAGTGGCACAGTCATTCCTCAAGGTGTCAATGCCCAGGAAGCTTCCAAAATGACACTTGGATCAGGGAATTCGACTGGTGATGAGTAAGAGGGTCTAGATCTCCAAGTGGAAGCAAGAACCTCCAAGTGGACTCAAGAACTGAAGAATAACTGAAGTGGGAGAGGACACTAGTCAGCTTCATGCCAGCTACAAGCTGACTCATCCTTTCTCCAAATCTCCTATATATAGAGCTCTCTCATGAGGTCTATGGAGGCTGGAATCTTGTGAATGTAAGGAAGTGCTGTTGGTTTGAGTATAGAACTATTGGGTGATTTGCTTTGAAGGAGGTGAAGAGGAGATTTCTTTCTGCTGGGAGGTGATGCTGGATTGGGCCTTTTATGGTTGTATTACTTCCTGAACTTTACTTCTTCCATTAATAAAGCATTTGAGGTTCTTCTATATGCATGTGTCTCAATGGTGTATTGCTATACTTGTGTATTTGATTTATTCTAATCCTTGAATCAATTATGAATGTATGCTTCTTGTAGTTTCCCTCTCTTGCCATTTTGCAGGATCTTGGTGTAGCTGGGTCAGTGAAAGAGCAAGGAGCTGGGAGCAAGCAGCAAAGAGAGAAGACTGGATCAATCATTAGTGGAAGACAACGGTTAGTGGATCTCTTTCTCCCCTCTCTTACATCTCATAAAGAAGTAATCTCGAATAGCTTTGCTTTGATTGTTGCTGAGGTACTATCACCCTTAGAGTGGGATAGGGTCATTCCGTATTGGATACTTTTCCCAACAACAGGGAGGGAGTGGTCTTTTGACGCCCTCCTCCAGGTCCTGAGCTTAATTTTTTCCTGCATTTCTATTTGTTTTGATTTTGGAAAAACTAATCTCTCGTCCTGGGGAGGGAACGATCCTTTGACGCCCTGCTCTAGGTCTCGAGCTTTAGATTTTCTTGTGTGCGTTTGTTTGTTGTTTGGTTTCTTGTCCTAGGGATGGAAGGGTCCTTTAACACCCTGCTCCAGGCCCTAAACCCTAGGTTTCTTTTTCTTTAATTGTTTTCCTTTCGGCTTAATCTCTCATCTTGGGGAGGGAATGGTCCTTTGACACCTTGCTCCAGGTCTTGATATTTACATTTCGTGTCAAATTGTTTTTGAATGACTAGGAAGAAAAGGTAGAAATTTGAAGAAATCTTATCATTTCACTCAAGTGGTGATGTAAGCACCACCCATTCCACTAAAAAATTGACAGGAATATCTGAAGGAGGAACCTTAAAGCATCACATGAAGAACATCTTCTACTATTAATAAATGGCTCACATTGTTACTTTTGAATTCCCTATCAGAGATCTAGGAGGAGTGACACAAATGCACATAATTCCTCCATCTTCTCTACCAAATTTTCATGGTTTAGATAATGAGGACCTAGATACATTCTTCTTTGAGTTTGAAGTACTTTGTAGAGGATATGATTATTGTACTAATGATCAAAGGTTGAAAGTGTTTCCTCTTAGTCTAAAAGGAGCAGCTCTCTGATGGTTCATGAGCCTTGGTGGGAACTCCATCAAAACATGGGAGGAAATGAAGAATGTATTCTTGAAGAAGTAGCAAGACTATTGCAAGGCCAATGAAGATATTTTTAGTATGATACAAGTGTGTTATAGACATATTTGGGCACTGCAACCCCAATCACATATTTCCATAAACCTAGGGCTTCTAAGTCCCTAAATGTGTTGTTTCATACCTAAAGGGAGCAAGATCAGCTAATTACATCATCTCCCAGAAGTTCTCTCTGAAAAACTACTCAGAACTGGTCAAAACTGGACCATACAGACTGCTGAGTGCTAAGGGTGTGATGCATCTCACCTGCCACATGAAAAAAGCGCGATGCATACTGGAAAGCCCTTCTATAGGGTGCGATGAGTGAGAGCGGACAAATGACAGAAGAAGTTTCCTAGGTGGAGACCCTGAGAATATTCTAGAAGCTACTCATTTGACACTTGCCTCTCTGAATTCGCCCAGGGATGATTAAGAGATCATGAAATCTCCAAGTGGAATGAGGAACTATCAGAGAGATGACACTAATCAAAATCATAGAAGTTGACTCACCCACCTGCAAACATCTATATATGGATCCCTCATCCAAGAGATCCAGAGGCTGGAATTTTGTAATTTGCAAGGAAGTGCTGTTGGTTTCTCTGATCCAGATTTAAACAGGAATGCAACAAATTACAAAGATAACCATAAACACATATATGCAGAGGAAGTAATACTTCATTTCATTAATGGAAAATATTGAAATATGCTTACAACCAGAAATGGAAACAAACCGGCTAGGGCGATGGTAGCTTATCTCTGAGAAGAGATGTGGCAGCTACATGCCTCTAAACTATGTTACAATGAGGCTCAAAGGCCTATTTATTGTTCAGAAACAATGGAAAACCCTTAACATTCCAAAACCTAACCCTAGAATATGAAACGCCAAAATGTGGGCCTCGTTTTGGTAAATTGGTACATCAACTTCCCGAGGTCGTAACTTTGGCATATGATCTCTGTTTGATGCATATAATAGCTTGTTAGAAAGATCTATCCAAGCATTACCACTTTGGGTAGGGTAAAATGGGTCCATGGACCCATGTTGCCCTTAGATTTCCCAAAAAATGTCGTTTAGGGCCTCAAAACAACGACAGAAGTTCAGGACCCGAAAAACTACTAAAAATAGTAAACTGCACTACAACTTAGGAAACTGAAAAGACTGAAAGAGACAGTTGTGGAGGTCCAAATGGGATAGGTTGGTGGCCACCAACATCCACCTGGATCATTCCACCCCCCTTAGGAAGCAATGGTCTCCATTGCGTTGAGTTCCTCCCTGAGATGAGGAAGCTTTTGCTGATCTGGGCCTTTGGTGAGCTATTCTGCAATCTCTGATGTGTCCAGAAATGGTGGGAAGCATGGTCGATGACAGTCCATATTGAAAACTTGGTGCAAGCGAAGGAATGGAGGAATGCTATTCTTAAAATCATTGTTTCCCGTAGCCTTAGTACTGGTGTAAGGACCATGTCAAAGTGGTCTGAGTTTCTGATGGGTTCTGGTATGGTGTTCTCTTTGCAGATGTAACCAAACTTTGTCGCCCACCTAAAACTTGTGTGGTACCCTTGTGGGTGAGGAGAAGTTGTTCCTGTGTTCTATCATGACCGTAACCCTTTATTGTTGCCTCTATGTGGAGGAACCCTTTGCGGGGGTCATTGATGTAGCAACGATCTTCCCCTTACTTTGGGAGTAAACCAAATAGAAAATGAATTTCCTAGTCTGGGAGATGAGCTTGCTGCCTTTCTTGGCAGTGATCAAAGAGGTGGCAGTAGGTGGGGCTACCTCTGGTATCATATATAATGAATTATTCAAAGAAATAATGACACCACGAGGCCTTGAATCATAGACAGCATGTCGCCTCCACAAGTATGGCTAGCCTAATAGTACATCGCAAACATCAAGAGGTGTAACATCACACAATACCTCATCTGTGAAGGGCTTGATGTTGTAGGGAAGGTAGCACTGATGGCAAACTTTGAGATCTCGTCCTTCATGAAGCCACCCGATACTGTATGGTTGTGGGTGTGGTATAGTCGGCAGGCCCAACTGCTTCACAACCTCTGCTGAAATGAGGTTCTTTTGGTTGCCACTGTCGACAATGAATTGTAGCGGCGAACCCTTTGCCCACTTCTGTGAGTGGAAAAGATGTTCCCCCTCCTCTGGATCTTCGGGTTCATTATTCTGGATCTTGGCGATGGCAACAGTAGCATTGGGCTCCACATCAATGATCTGTTTCCCTTTTCCATTCCCCTTTTCGGGTTCTGGCTCAGGGTCAGAACATGCATCTAATTCGGAAGCCTTCAACTCGGCCACCAACAACTGCTTGGTCTAACACTCACTTGTGTTATGAGTGGGACTCTTATGGAACTCACACCACTTTCCTGTGTCCTTCTTTAGCTTTGTGGTGTTGTTCTTTTCTTACGGCTTCAACAAGTTATCTTGGGTTAGCCCGCCTTGGCTTTGTTCCTTGGGCTTCAGATTTGGAGATCCAAAGTTTCACTTCTTCTGTTTGAACTTTTGCTCGATTTTGACAACGCATCGGTATGTTGTGCCGAGTGAGGAGATGTTCAAGAACTCCATCTCTTCCTGGACGTATCTATGCAGGAAGCCACGGTATTTGAGTGCCAAATGCAACTCAGAATCTTTGATACCCAACTCTGTGCGAAGGGTATGATAAATGTTCGTGAACTCCGGCACATCTTCGTCTCGTCCCTGTCGTAGTGTGGTCCATTTTATGTATTTTTCCTCATAGTTTTTGATAGGGTAGTACTGCTCTTTGATGGCATCCCGAAAGTCATTCCAAGTGGGTGCGGCTGAAACCAGTGAGCCTATACTTTCATCCTTCTACTCGCAGTAGGTTTCGCACCAATCCTTGACATGGGGGGCTGCTTTGAGAACAGCGAAAAAAATCTTTTCCCTACTTGAAAATTCATGAACAGAAAAATAACCCTCTAGCATATTTAACCATTTATCTACAACATATGTGTCTATTTGAACCTCGAATATGGGGATTTCAAAATTAACTTGTACCACTAAATGGTGTGGCATTTCCAGAGTAGCTGTTGGAAGCCGATGCGTCGCCTCTGGGTAGCCGTTGAAGGATCTGCGCAAATCTGTCCATCATCGTGTTCCGTTGTCGCTCGAGGGATTCTTTGAGAAAGATTTTGATAGGATCTCCTAGCCCCTCGTCTTTCTTCTCATCCTCCATGGGAGGCCATCGGGATTTGCCAGGCTGGTCTTGCAAAGGTTCGACCAGTTCAAGCCCTAACTCCTTATATCCTGACCTCGTTGGGGACATGCAAAGAAAAACAGAGAAAAAGCAGACCGCTCTGATACCACTGGTTTGGATTTAAACAGGAACGCAAAAAATTACAGAGATAACCATAAACACATATATGCAGCGGAAATAATACTTCATTTCATTAATGGAAAATATTGAAATATGCTACAACCAGAAATGGAAATAAACCAGCAAGGGCGATGGTATCTTATCTCTAAGAAGAGATGTGGCGGCTACATGCCTCTGAATTGTGTTAAAATGAGGCTCGAAGGCCTATTTATTGTTGAGAAACAATGGAAAACCCTTAACATTCCAAAACCTAACCCTAGAAGATGAAACGCCAAATTGTGGGCCTCGTTTGGGTAAATTGGTACATCAACTTCCCGGGGTCATAACTTTGGCATACGATCTCCGTTTGACGAGTACAATAGCTCCTTAGAAAGATCTATCTGAGCACTACCACTTTGGGTAGGGAAACATCGGTCCATGGACCCATGTTGCCCCCAAATTTCCCACAAAACGTCGATTAGGGCCTCAAAATGGCTCCAGAAGTTCGGGACCCAAAAAACTACTAAAAATAGTAAACTACGATACAATTTATGAAACTGAAAAAATTGAAAGAGATAGTTGTGGAGGTCCAAATTAGATAGGTGGGTGGTGACCAACATCCACCTGGATCATTCCTCCCCCCTTAGGAAGCAATGGTCCCCATTGCGTTGAGTTCCTCCCTGAGATGGGGAAGCTTTTGTTGATCTGGGTCTCTGGTGAGCTGTTCTGCAATCTCTGATGTGTCCAGAAATGGTGGGAAGCATGGTCGATGACAGTCCACATTGAACACTTGATGCAAGCAAAGGAATGGAGGAATGTTTTGCTTCAAAGCATTGCTTCCCATAGCCTTGGTACTGGTGTAAGGACCATGTCGAAGTGGTCTGAGTTTCTGATGGGTTCTGGTAAGGCGTTCTCTTTGCAGATGTAACCAAACTTTGTCACCCACCTGAAACTTGTGTGGTACCCCTGTGGGTGAGTAGAAGTTGTTCATGTGTTCTGTCATGACCGTATCCCTTTGCTGTTGCTGTTGTGTGGAGGAACCCTTTGCAGGGGTCATGGATGTAGCAATGATCTTCCCCTTACTTTGGGAGTGAACCAGACATAAAATGAATTTCCTAGTCTGGGAGATGAGCTTTTTGCCTTTCTTGGCAGTGATCAAGGAGGTGGTAGTAGGTGGGGCTACCTCTGGTATCCTGTATAATGGATTATTCAAAGAAATAATGACAGCACGAGGCCTTGATTCATACATAGCATGTTGCCTCCACAAGTATGGCTAGCCTAATAGTACATCGCAAACATCAAGAGGTGTAACATCACAATACCTCGTCTGTGAAGGGCTTGATGCTATAGGGAAGGTGGCACTGCTGGCGAACTTTGAGATCTCATCCTTCATGAAGCCACCCGATACTGTATGGCTGCAAGTGTGGTGTAGTCGGTAGGCCCAACCGCTTCACAACCTCTGCTGAAATGAGGTTCTTTTGGCTGCCACTATTGATAATGAATTGCAGCGGCGAACCCTTCACCCACATCTGTGAGTGGAAAAGATGTTCCCCCTCCTATGGATCTTTAGGTTCATTCTTCTGGATCTTGGCGGTGGCAAAAGTAGTGCTAGGCTCCACATCAATGATCTGTTTCCCTTTGCCATTCCCCTTGTCGGGTTCTGGCTCAGGGTCGGAACATGCATCTGATTCAGAAGCCTTCAACTCGGCCACTAGAGACTACTTGGTCCGACACTCACTTGTGTTATGAGTGGGACTCTTGTGGAACTCACACCACCTTCTTGTGTCCTTCTTTAGCTTCGTGGTGTTGTTCTTTTCTTGTGGCTTCGATAGGTTGTCTCGGGTCAGCTCGCCTTGGCTTTGTTCTTTGGGCTTCAGATTTGCAGATCCAAAGTTTCGCTTCTTCTGTTTGAACTTTTGCTCGATTTTGACAGCGTATCAGTAGGTTTTGCCAAGTGAGGAGATGTTTAAGAACTCCATCTCTTCCTAGATGTATCTATGTAGGCAACTGCAGTATTTGAGTGCCAGATGCAGCTCAGAGTCTTTGATACCCAACTGTGTGCGAAGGGTATGAAAAATGTTCGTGAACTCCGACACATCTTGGTCTCGTCCCTGCTGCAGTGTGGTCCATTTGATGTATTTGTCCTCATAGCTTTTGACAAGGTAGTACTGCTCTTTGATGGCAGCCCGAAAGTCATTCCAAGTGGGTGCGGTTAAAAATAGTGAGCCTATAATTTCATCCTTTTGCTCCCAATAGGTTTCCAACTAGTCCTTGATGTGGGGGGCTGCTTTGAGAAGAGCGAAAACAATCTTTCCTGACTTGAAAATTCATGAACAGAAAAATAACCCTCTAGCAGATTTAACCATTTATCTACGACATCTGCATCTATTTGACCCTCGAATATGGGGATTTCAAAATTAACTTGTACCTTAAACGGTGTGGCATTTCCAGAGTAGCTGTTGGAAGCCGATGCGTCGCCTAAGGGTAGCTGCTTAAGGATCTGCGCAAAGCTATCAATCATCGTGTTCTGTCGTCACTCGAGGGCTTCTTCGAGCAAGATTTTGATAGGATCTCCTACCCACTCATCTTTCTTCTCATCTGCCATGGGAGGCCATCGGGATTTGCAAGGCTAGTCTTGCAAAGGTTCGACCAGTTCAAGCCCTAACTCCTTATATCCCGACCTCGTTGGGGACATGCAAAGAAAAACAGAGAAAAAGCAGACCATTATGATACCACTGATCCGAATTTAAACAGGAACGCAAAAAATTACAGAGATAACCATAAACACATATATGCAGCGGAAATAATACTTCATTTCATTAATGGAAAATACTGAAATATGCTTACAACCAAAAATGGAAATAAACCAGCTAGGGCGATGGTAGCTTATCTCTGAGAAGAGATGTGGCGGCTACATGCCTCTAAACTATGTTACAATGAGGCTCGAAGGCCTATTTATTGTTGAGAAACAATGGAAAACCCTTAACATTACAAAACCTAACCCTAGAAGATGAAACACCAAACCTTGGGCCCCGTTTGGGTAAATTGGTACATCAACTTCTCGGGGTCGTAACTTTGGCATACGATCTCTGTTTGACACGTACAATAGCTCGTTAGAAAGATCTGTCCAAGCACTACCACTATGGGTAGGGAAACATCCGTCCATGGACTCATGTTTCCCCCATATTTCCCAAAAAACGTCGTTTAGGGCCTCAAAACAGCTCCGGAAGTTCAGGACCCGAAAAACTACTAAAAATAGTAAACTGCGCTACAATTTAGGAAACTGAAAAGACTGAAAGAGACAGTTGTGGAGGTCCAAATGGGATAGGTGGGTGGCCACCAACATCCACCTGGATCATTCCTCCCCCCTTAGGAAGCAATGGTCCCCATTGCGTTGAGTTCCTCGCTGAGATGAGGAAGCTTTTGTTGATCTAGGTCTCTAGTGAGTTGTTCTGCAATCTCTGATGTGTCCAGAAATGGTGGGAAGCATTGTTGACGACAGTCCACATTGAACACTTGGTGCAAGCGAAGGAATGGAGGAATGTTGTGCTTCAAAGCATTGTTTCCCATAGCCTTGGTACTGGTGTAAGGACCATGTCAAAGTGGTTTGAGTTTCTGATGGGTTCTGGTAAGGCGTTCTCTTTGCAGATGTAACCAAACTTTGTCGCCCACCTGAAACTTGTGTGGTACCCCTGTGGGTGAGGAGAAGTTGTTCCTGTGTTCTGTCATGACTGTATCCCTTTGTTGTTGCTGTTGCGTGGAGGAACCCTTTGCGGGGTTCATGGATGTAGCAACGATCTTCCCTTACTTTGGGAGTGAACCAGACAGAAAATGAATTTCCTAGTCTGGGAGATGAGCTTTCTGCCTTTCTTGGCAGTGATCAAAGAGGTGGCAGTAGGTGGGGCTACCTCTGGCATCCTATATAATGAATTATTCAAAGAAATAATGACAGCACGAGGCCTTGACTCATACACAGCATGTTGCCTCCACAAGTATGGCTGGCCTAATAGTACATCGCAAACATCAAGAGGTGTAGCATCACACAATACCTCATCTGTGAAGGGCTTGATGCTGTAGGGAAGGTGGCACTGCTGGCAAACTTTGAGATCTCATCCTTGATGAAGCCACCTGATACTGTACGGCTACGGGTGTGGTGTAGTCAGTAGGCCCAACCGCTTCACAACCTCTGTTGAAATGAGGTTCTTTTGGCTGCCACTGTCGACAATGAATTACAGTGGCGAACCCTGCACCCACATCTGTGAGTGGAAAAGACGTTCCCCCTCCTATAGACCTTCGGGTTCATTCTTCTGGATCTTATCGGTGACAATAGTAGCACTAGGCTCCACATCAATGATCTGTTTCCCTTTGCCATTCCCCTTGTTAGGTTTTGGCTCAACGACGGAACATGCATCTCATTCGGAAGCCTTCAACTTAGCCACCAACAACTGCTTGGTCCGACACTCACTCGTTTTATGAGTGGGACTCTTGTGGAACTCACACCACTTTCCTGTGTCCTTCTTCAGATTCGTGGTGTCTTTCTTTTCGTGTGGCTTCGATAGGTTGTCTTGGGTCAGCCTACCTTGGCTTTGTTCTTTGGGCTTCAGATTTGCAGATGCAAAGTTTTTCTTCTTCTGTTTGAACTTTTGCTCGATTTTGACAGCGTATCAGTATGTTGTGCTGAGTGAGGAGATGTTCAAGAACTCCATCTCTTCCTGGATTTATCTATGCAGGCAGCTGCAGTATTTGAGTGCCAGTTGCAGCTCAGAATCTTTGATACCCAACTGTGTGCGAAGGGTATGAGAAATGTTCGTGAACTCTAGCACATCTTGGTCTCGTCCCCACCACAGTGTGGTCCATTTGATGTATTTGTCCTCATAGCTTTTGACAGGGTAGTACTGCTCTTTGATGGCCTCCCAGAAGTCATTCCAAGTGGGTGCAGCTAAAAACAGTGAGCCTGTACTTTCATCCTTCTGCTCGCAGTAGGTTTCTCACCAGTCCTTGACGTGGGGGGCTGCTTTGGGAATAGCGAAAACAATATTTTCCCGACTTGAAAATTCATGAACAGAAAAATAACCCTCTAGCAGATTTAACCATTTATCTACAGCATCTACATCTATTTGACCCTCGAATATGGGGATTTCAAAATTAACTTGTACCGTAAATAGTGTGGCATTTCCAGAGTAGCTGTTGGAAGTCGATGTGTCACCTCTGGGTAGCCGCTGAAGGATCTGCACAAAGCTGTCCATCATCGCGTTCCGTTGTCGCTCGAGGGCTTCTTCGAGCAAGATTTTGATAGGATCTCCTACCCCCTCATCTTTCTTCTCATCTGCCATGGGAGGCTGTCGGGATTTGCGAGTCTAGTCTTGCAAAGGTTCGACCAGTTCAAGCCCTAACTCCTTATATCCCAACCTCGTTGCGGACATGCAAAGAAAAATAGAGAAAAAGCAGACTGCTCTGATACCACTGATCCAGATTTAAATAGGAATGCAATAAATTACAAAGATAACCATAAACACATATATGCAGCGGAAATAATACTTCATTTCATTAATGGAAAATACTGAAATATGCTTACAACCAGAAATGGAAATAAACCAGCAAGGGCGATGGTAGCTTATCTTTGAGAAGAGATGTGTCGGCAACATGCATCTGAACTGTGTTACAATGAGGCTTGAAGGCCTATTTATTGTTGAGAAACAACAGAAAACCCTTAACATTCCAAAACCTAACCCTAGAAGATGAAACGCCAAACTGTGGGCCCCATTTGGGTAAATTGGTACATCAACTTCCCGGGATTGTAACTTTGGCATACGATCTCCGTTTGACGCGTACAATAGCTCGTTAGAAATATCTATCCGAGAACTACCACTTTGGGTAGGGAAACATCATTCCATGGACCCATGTTTCCCCCAAATTTCCCAAAAAACGTCGTTTAGGGCCTCAAAACAGCTCTGGAAGTTTAGGACCCAAAAAACTACTAAAAATAGTAACTACGCTATAATTTAGGATACTGAAAACACTGAAAGAGACAGTTGTGGACGTCCAAATGGGATAGGTGGGTCACCACCAACATCCGCCTGGATCATTCTTTTTGAAGACATTGTTGGGTGATCTTGCTTTGTATGAGGTGAAGAGGGCTTTCATGCTAGGAGGATGGCGTTGGGTCAAACCAATGGGTTGTAATCCTCTCTTCTACTGCTTCTATCAATAAATCTATTTGATTTTTCCTCCATATTCTTGTATATCTCTGAATCTTGTATTGATATATGCATATGTATGGTTAATATACATATGATCCTATATTGTTTATGGTTATAGATCTCTATGCTTTGATGGTATTATGCTACTTTGACTCTACAGGTGCTCTTTGAAGCGAGACAAGTAAGGAAGGAGTGGAGAATTTCTGTCAAAGGGGAAAGGAAACAAGCAAGGAGCCAAGTGAAAGACTGAGGTTGGTACTCTCTGCTTCTTTCTCATCTATCTCTCATAAAGGAAAACACAAACAACTTTAATCTGTTTGTTTCTAAGATAGCTACCCATCTTAGTGGGATTAGCAGCTCTGAATAGACACTAGTTTTCCTGATAACAAAATGGCCACGCCACTGGGGAGCAAATAGTTTGATTGCTTGTCTCTATTTGTTTGCTTCATAAACTATAGACGAAGCCTGAAGTTAAGCCAGCTAGGCTTCGAACTGCATTTTCTATGCAAGTGAAAAGTAGATGAACGCTGCTTCAGTCAATCTCCGGGTTTGTTTATGAACTGAACAACTGACTTGCAAACATCCTAAGTGCCCTAGTGGTAGCTCAAATAACCTCATTAGATCAGCCCCTATACTTTGTATTTACTGCCTATCATTAGCTCAGCCTAAATCCCTGAACTAAGCTGCAAACTATGACCAAATACCAAGTGAAAGTCTCGTCCCTGGATGATCACACTGTCTCCTTTTCACATTCTGGATGCATCGCACCTCTCGTGTGGAGTAGGTGGGATGCATCCCTATTTCCCTGTGTTACAAGTGCGACGATCATATAAGACTGCTTCTACCTCCAGATTTTGGTTTTTTCTTCATTGTCTTCAGTTTTATTCAGGAGTTTTGTTGTCTGTTATCAGTATACCACTGTTGAAACTCCCTTCCTTTACATTGTTCAGCCTCCATTGTACAAAGAATTGTGAATGTTTTTATGTATTTTTCGCCATTTATAGTTCTCCTTTACAAAAAGTAGCTTAATCGAACTGTCATCTTTTGATTTGAAAGTGTCACAAGTGTCATTTTCAGTCAAAGAAAAGAATCCTACTCTTTTGACGGTCGATTACACTGTTACTCTTGTATTTGATTTGAATTAATAGTATTTCGAGTGTCGAAAGAAATTTTCAAATTAAATTTGAAAGTGTCATCTTGTCTTCCTTTCGTCTTTTGAAGAAAAAATTGTTAGTATTGTCGCTTTGAAAGAAAAGATAGTTCAGATTTGTACTTAGCATTCTTTTTGTCATTCACACATTAAGAAAGCAGAAAAAAATACATGCATATGCATTTGCATTTAGACTGCTTGTTGATTTTGATTTAGGACAGTGCATCTAGTGTGTGCTCTCTACTCTGTGTTGAAAGAATTTTGCTTCTCTTTCCTTAGTAGCTAAGATTTTCATTGCAAAAAGAAGAGTAAACCACTATTTATCATCTTAGATTGCATATTTAGGAGTTGTATATCTACATCACGTGGTGAACCTTAAAGGCAAACTTCTTAAGTGTTAAACACACATGGGCAACAACAAATAGGAAAGATAAAACATGACAGTACAATTTTATTAACAACTGATATACATTTATAGTACATTGTTGTGACCATTGGGTTTCACATCCCAAGGTCTCTTGGACTCCTTTTGTCCATTCAACTTCCACACTAACCCATTGAGGATTAGATGTCCAACATTCCCCCCCTTAATCCGAAGGGTTATGTATGATTCCAAGAAGAGATTTGTAATACAAAATGTGCAAAAAATGCATGGAAGCACTAGGCTGAATGTGCTCTCTTAAATGTTGGTATAAGGGGCAGTGGTTTAAGGATGACCACCAACACTGGAACGCTTAGTGTAGTTCCTGAAACTCTTCCAAAACTAGCAAGAAACTAAAGTCTTCTACTAGAGGAAGTGCTCCTATTATTTTTAAGAGGGAAACCTTCAACCCATTAAGGGAGGTCTCACCCCACATAAAAGGGAGAACTTCAACCTGAAAAGGGAAGTCTCAACCTGTGATGGTTTAAGGATGAACAAAAACTCTGGAATGCTTAATGCAATTCCCGGAACTCTTCCAAAACTGGCAAGAAGATGAAGTCTTCTGCTAGAGAAAGTGTCCCCAATTTTATTCCTAGAATTCTGCTGAAACTGGCAAGAGGCTGAAGTCTTCTGCTAGAGGAAGTGTCCCAGATTGCCAATTGAAGCCATGTTCATGGGCATCTTTGTCTCTGGCTACAACTCTGAAACTGGTGTGGCAGGGTGTGGCTCAAGCTCGCTTGATGTGACTTTGAAGCTTGTAGATGACCATCATTTCCCCCCCTATCAGATACAAGGTGAGATGATGGAACTACAAGATTGTTCAATACTCTGGAACAAGTTCTGACATGTGTTTGGAATATCTTCTTGGCTGTTGAAGCCCATTGCCAAGAAGCGATCCATCCAAGATGAATCTTTGTTCTTGCAGGACGTTTATTTCTGAAGCATCTGTGTGAAGAATGACTGGTTTGATGACAGTGCTTACATGGATGAAGATCAAAATAGTGATCTTTTAAATGGCCAACTCGGTCACAGTGCTGGCATTTCACAATTTGTTGTTGTTGTTGTTGTGGAAGAGGGGCAGAGTCTGGAACAACTGGAGGTGAACTATCATGAATGAATCCAGTACTCTGAAACTGAATGGGTTTGGCATAGTTTGGAATATGAAAGGACAAGTCCTTGTCATATCCAAGACCAGTTCTATGCTTGTTGTGGACAAGATGTTCCCAAGGTCTAATGATGGGCTTGGAAAGTGCTGACTGAGTTTCTACATCTGCATGTACAGCTGCTGCTTTATTGGGCACTAGATCTGAATGAACTTCAACAATATTGATTTGTTGTTTATGGGAGTCTGCTTCATTGTTCTGAACAAAAACAAGTTCAGAATGACTCCTTCATTTTAATTCTTCTTGTTGTAGCTAAGTTTCAAGCTGCAAAAAATCAATTTTCCATTGTGCATTTTATAGACAGACTTGAATGTCTGTGAGAGAAACTTTGCTGACTTTTAATGTATCATGATTAGTAGACAATATGAGAGCTTTTAGGAACTCTAATACTTAATTGATTCTAGAAATTTTTGCTTCAATGTCAGATTTACACCGTAAAAACTGATCACAACTACTACTCAATGCAGAAAAGTAATACCCACTCACAGTACACAGCGATATCCTTTATAAATGTGCAACAAATGAATCAAGGAATCAATGCATATATATGTAGACAGAGACTATAATGATTTTTAATACCACAACTAAGGCAGCAGCAACAGCAAACTTGCTTGGATCCTTCAAATACTCCTTCCTTTTTTGAATCAGAAAACCCCTGCCGCTATTCTATATTTCGCAGTTTCTTTCTACTAAGGACTTCATCAATGGTCCTTACATATATTTTGCAAATTTTACAATCAACTCTCGAGGTTTCCTTAAAATAAAGTGAAGAGGTTTACTCAAGCTTGACCCACAATAGTTCCACTTCTTCTACAAGAAAGTAGTTCAGATCCCATAAAATTTTCCAAGGGTTTCAGAGAGTAACTCAACAGTGAAAACGACGCTCTGTAAGTGTTGTTGCTCCTCAACTCCAACTTCATGTGCTAAAACCTATTCCAGTGATGCTGCAATATCAAGCGTAAGATGCTTTGACTTTGACTGGGTCAAAGCTTCTGCTTCAGGTAGCTCAGCGGTGCTAGAGGCCGAACTGAGCTGTAAAGGTTTCGATAAATCATGGGTCTTCAAATCGTCATTCGCCAATGCCTTTGTTACAAAGGGTAAGGTCCCAGTCTTAACTGAGATATCTTGCTTCAAGCAATGTTCTGATAGGTCAACCCTTACTCCTTGTGAAGCACTCGAATCAACAGGGTTTTTTTTTTTTTTTTTTTGCTTTGGAAAATAACTTTCAGGGAATGGGTACAACTCCTTCTTCTCTAAAGGAGTCTTAGCAGAAGGAACGAACGCATAGAAACCTGGCGCTTTACAGGGTTGATTATCAGTACAATGCTGTAATGGAATTGATTTGTTGGGCGCATTCATATGGTGAATTAGTGATTTGATAGCATCCATAGAGTGATGAACAAACATACTATAAAACATAGAGAAACAAATTGGAGAAGAATTTGAGCGGTAATGATAAAATAGGAAATATAAATACATCCCGGCACCCCCTTTTATTTGAGATTAATATATGTGCGCTTTTTCTTTCTAAAAGTAATAGACATGGTTTAATTCACAGGCAGTATAAACATCTAGGCAACACAACTAACAGTGCCAACTCTTATATTATATACTGCAATGCCAGGATGTGTGTGACAACAACGCTGAGCTTGAAAGCATGAGATTTGCTTGGATTCTCAATAGATGGATATCACCACATAAAACGCATTGAACAATCAGGAACTGATATACCGGGAAGAAAATTACACTACATTTCACATGCCAACTCACCGCATTTTGTCAATTCTCTATTCTGTAAATGGGCGCAACCCGAAGATGGCGATTGGTTTTCCCTTTGAGCTTCAACGTCTATGGAGAAATGAAGATGAAAATGTTGATGCAGTTAGCAGCTACTTCTACCGCGCACCCGCATGTACCCAGCAATCACGTCTCCATTCCATCCTCCGAGGAACTTGTTAATTCGCATCAAAACCCCATCACATTCCTTATTAATTCACATCAAAATGAATTCTGATCCATCACACAAGTTGTCTCATCAGCGAAACCTGTTGGATTTTGGGTTCCTGTTAGTCTTGCCAAGAAGCTCATAATGTGTTAGGCTATGAAATCCCCAAAAACACTCTTGTTTTGGTGAACGTGTGGGCTATAGGAAGGAACCCAAAGTCATGGGAGGATCCAAAGCGGTTTGTGCCCTTGAGATTCATGCAAGATAGCTTCGTGGGTGAAAAAGTTAAGAATTTCAAGAAGATGCCATCTGGAGAAGATACCACTGAGCCAATGGAGGGTCAAAAGGCCACTATACGGAGGGTCGACAGTTTGTAGGGTTGACTGTGGGGAGACGGAATTGCTGCGAGCAGAATGGTGCTATGGATTCATAAAATGTGTGACTATTGGGGACAAATTAATGTAGAGGAGTAGTGTGTGATTCCGTTGTGCATTTAATAGCATTCAACACCACAATATTCGCACCAATAATACACAACATTCCACGCTAGTGATACAAAACGTATGCAGCGGATATGAGTATGGAGACCGACTATTCATCGAATATGGGTGGAGATGAGTAGTTTACCTAACAACGTTTGGGCCAATGTTTAGGAATATAAAATGCATATTATGCCGAGATTATATGCAGAACGAGCAGTTGACCTTGCCAGAGCAGTCTAGTCGCATCAAAAGAAGTAACGTTTGGTCTCAGACAGCCCTTAATAATGTGATTTTCTTGTGCCTTCCACTACAGCACTGGCCTGACATCGCTGACAAAACTAAATGTTATAACCAAGAATATACCAGTGACACCGGTACATAGAAAGACTGTAACAGTTCCTTCAAGGGCAGTGGTGACAGATTTGATGGCAGGTTTGAGAAGGAAGGAGCGTTTTTTTTTTATGTTGCCATGGGAACCAACAAAGGGTACCCAAACATAATTGAACTCACAATTCTTTTGCAAGCAGATTGTATGGAGAGAGCCCAACTCAAAAATAGATGATAGAGGATCCAGAATGTTAGATCATCAGGACAGTGCAACGTTCAACATAGTATGCACACAACACGAGAATTATGTTATTCAACAATCAACCAGAGAAATATGTTATTCAACAGTCAACAGAGAAATGACAAAACTCAGTTCAAGATGTTCACTCGCTCAGAAACGCTCTTCCAAATATGCATAGAGAGGCCACAAAACAAGTGGCTCAAATATGAGATTGGACAGGTTAGGAAGGTACCCACTCTAATACCATGTTAAACACACATGGGCAACAACAAATAGGAAAGATAAAACATTACAGTACAATTTTATTAACAACTGATATACATTTATAGTACATTGTTGTGACCATTGGGTTTCAGATCCCAAGGTCTCTTGGACTCCTTTTGTCCATTCAGCTTCCACACTAACCCATTGAGGATTAGGTGTCCAACATTAAGAAGGATTAACTGTAAAATAAATTCAATGAACATAAAAACACTTTGGAACCTAATGCACAACACCTAGAAGTCTAGGCTAGAGACGTATTTCGGCATTGTAAAGCTTGGTAACTATCGCTTTCATTGTAGGTTGGGTGATTCCTCTTCTTTGAGACGAAAAGTGCCAGTACAGACTTGTGCTCCCACGTACCATCGAGTATATATTGGGAGACCACAATAGGCTACATCCTTTATCCTTAGGAAGCCGTGTCTACCACCCTATCGATCGCAATGCACTGAACACAACATTCGGGAAGATTTACTGTTGTACCATAAAAAGTATTCTGCAGTTTTGCGATTCGTTTGGTAATCCATCTGTCTAGATTCCCAGAGTAGTCATTTTCGTTCCTTTTCAGACTCCTTAAAAGAAAAGTTCCATCTGAGCACTTCTCACTTCAGGCTCATTAAAAATCGAAGGCGACTAGAGTCATCTTTAGCTTTTTCTCGACTCTTAAAAATTGAAAAATCAAGTTGTGTCAAAGCGTCGTAAAATTTATTTTAATCAGAATAATGTCATTGTTCCCTCATTGGTCTTAGGTTGAGAAAATGGAGTCCACCAATCAAGGATTTCCCCTTGGGGTAAATCCTAGTCCTTTCTCCTCTTGGGGGGATGTTGGTGCACCTCATATGGCCACATTATCCATTCCATGACTGACAATTGGCCTGCCAGTATGGCTCTTCTCAACCTCTGTCGTTCAAAGCACCGTGATTCCTAAGATATTAAATCAGTAACCAGATGATACTAAAGTTCCCCCCCAACCTTCTATTTCGTTTGTTTATCCCTCTCCTTCTTCCTCTTCTCTTGGTGAAGCTAGTAAAACTAAAAGCCAAGTAACTGAGAAGAAGAAGAAAGGGAATGAGAAGAGGAAGAAGGAGCCAACAACAAAAAGGGGAAACCATATATCGTCTAGCAAACATCCACACACTGCACCATCCAAACCTAAATCTCCATGTGTCATTTGCAAAGGGGACCACTATCATCGAGATTGTCCTTGCATCCCACGGATCTTAAGGGACTGGTCTCCCCACTTGCACAATCCGGTGTCATCAACCTCTGATGATCATGTTGAGAGTACACCATCCACTAGTGAAAACGAAGTCAACGGATAGAAAAGAAGATCTAAATTTCCTTGCAGACTGTGTGAAGGTGATCATGCCCTCCACCATTGTCCTTTCCTGGACGAAGCTAAGAGAGTCTTGGATAACCATCCTATGTCACTGCAACAACTTCCTCCCGGATACAAGAAACTCTTGTCGAGTCCATCACTAGTTGAAAATCTGACTGAAACACCCTTATTGTCGGTTGAAGCACCTATCATTGAAGATAAAACCTCTGAGTCCACCTCGGACCAAAGTTAATAGGTCGAGATGGCAGTCGACCCCATCTTGTCTTCAGAGGATCCACCTTTAGATGATACCGTCACCAAAGAGAATGAGAACGACACCATTTAAATTCCTTTTGTAATCATAGACTTCGATGAACATGGGGGAAATCTACCCGTTCCTTTATAGTAGGAAGGAAGTTCGTCAGAGATTTATCCGACCGTTTATTCAGTCCCACCTCCAAGCATCCTAGTCATTTCCTTCGATTGGAATCTACTAGGTAGACCCCATCTACCATCTAATGTACCATTCTGGATCATAGTACAAGCTTACAGAATGATCATGGTTGGTACTATCATAGATGAAGGGGCTTCTGTGAGTATCCTTTCCTCAACTTCTTGGACAGCACTTGGTTCTCCATCGCTTTTGCCTGAGATTCAAAATTTGACAGGCTTCGACAAAGGAACCAGTCGACCGTTAGGGATCCTTCCAAATTTTCCTATAAATTTGAGAAGGAAAACCGTTCATCTAAATGTGATGGTAGTCCAAGGACCTTTATATTACAATCTACTCCTTGGGCATGACTACATTTATAGCATGGGAGCTATTGTTTCCTCACTCTTTCAAGTGATGTGTTTTCTATATGAAGGTAGAGCGGTCGAGCTCGTAGACCAGCTTTCATTCCCCGGTTCACACATAGCTAATATTCAAATGCCATCCCTAACTGGTCTTTTTGCACAAGGAATGTCTCATCAATCTCCAGTTCGTCCACCTAATGAGCGTGAGTGATTCGGTGATTGTGACTGAAACCCAGGGGGCATGTGCCCTGGTCTGCTTCGGTAGGAAATCCCCAATTATAAGGTGGGTTTCCGTGTAGGAATATGACTAGTCTGACACACCCATCCATTTAGGAAAATGGGATTAGATTGGAATAAGATACCTCCATCAGAAGGTATGCCTTTCCCAACAGAGCAAGTGTTTTTTCTCCAAATTGAAGGGTAACCTGGAAACTCTACTTTGTTATACCTGGGGGCATACAAACCTTTTTGCATGCAAGTGAAAAGAGACCATTTATTTTCTTAGTTTGTAGGTTCTTAACCCTTTAAACTTGTAGGCTTGGTCGTTCCTAGCTTACAAAATGAAAGGATTCGGAGCAAAGTTTCAAATGGGGTAAGCTCCCTAAAAAATGAACCTATCGATGAGACATCCTTATTATACAACTAGCATGAGCGGTTTTACGCGAAGTTCAAGCTCATTAAAAAATAAACCTAGCAATGAGCATATGTTCCACCAAAGTTTAAGCTCATTAAAAAATGAACCCACCTTCGGGAAATAACCATTGCGATCACATAATTATCAACTTTTAAACCTTGGTCGTGTTCTTACCATCACCTCCACTCTTTTTTAGCTGATCATATGCCTCCATTTGATTGTTTAACCCTTTTGAGGAACAACTACGACGAGTGATCCTATTAGCCACTTTCTCTACACTGTCATGATTGAAAAGTTCCAAACCTTATCTGGAACCAGTTGCTATCCGAAAAACATCGCTCGTTCCTCAAAAAATGAGTCTCCTTTAAGCTCTTTTCATCTGACTCATAAAATACGAAAAGATTTCCGACACATTGGCCTCTCTAGCTCGTTAAAATGATTGGAAGTGCCATCCCTCCTCTAGATTTTAATATTTCTAGACCTAAGGGATTATTACACAAAAAGATCGAGCGTTTGTCTTGTTTGGCTCATTAAAACTATCAAAAAGTCATCCCTTTCGCATTGTTTTATACTTTTTCAGACTTAAGGGATTATATTACGAAAAAGGAATATTGGAGTTTCCTTTCTGTCTCTTTTCAGACTCTCTAAAATTGAAAACAACCGAGTTATCCTTGTCATTAAACTCGTTAAAACAATAGCGACAAACTTGTCCATGCAGACAAGAGCGAGTTTCACTGTCGCCAGGCTCGTTAAAACATTGCGATGGGTTTTCCCGAAGGGAAAATTCTAGAACATGCATATGTTATCCTCCTCAAGCTTGAAAAAAATAAAGAGGTACTGGTAAAAAATGACTAGGGAAAATTGGGAAGAAAACTTGAAGAAACTTTATTGGTAGCAGGTCGCTCTTGAACATGACACTTTCACTCCATCACCATGATTGAGTCGGGTTGGGTTATTCCATTCACTGGTCATATCACTATTGGTCCACCATACCATCCATTTTTGGGGTTAATGCTACCAATCCATTTCAGTGTCGCCAATATGTTCAAGAGAAGTCGCTCAGAGAATTCACCAACCCAGCTTCTATCTCATCCATTGCAATACCTTCATGCTTCAAATTTCATGACCGCCACCCTGAAACTTGTATCATCAGATCATTTTCACCTCTACAAAATCATTTGCTCCGTTCCGTGTCATAGATGTGGGATTCATTAATGCCCTCCTACGACGGGTCACTTCTTGTCGACATCAGCTCATCATCCAAGAAGTCGACCTAGGAACAATCCTTTCAGTACTTTGAAGCTTGCATGCCTCAATCGCAAGTTTCTCACTTCCGGTGATAGGTTTACATTAATGGCCTTCGACCAAAAGAATTTGCGTGGTGTTCGACATCGACTCATGTATTGACACCACATGAATTGTACTGCAGTACCTTGAGGGTCATTATCATTATCGGTGGTTCCTCTCACGCTTTTTAACAGCTTACATCATTGGCTAGTAAGCAGGCAATGTCTTTCTATGTTCGACGCCAAAACATCTTTTCACATGGACCGACTTGTACTTCGGGCGAAGATTGAACGAGTTTTGAAGAACCCAGATCTATTTTTATCCATCTGGGCTTTGACATATTCTGGAAAATAAATAAATCAAATGTACATCATTGCTGCACAGATAATCATCCAAACCAAAGGATGATGGCTCTACCAGAATCATCAATTTGCTACACAGACAGTTGTCTGTCCTATGTACATGAAAATGAATTTATAAAGTTGAGCATGGGAATGCTCGCCTCAGCTAGATCATGAAAATATTATGAAAATAATGTATTGTATTGTATCTTATTACAGGTCACCTTCCAGTTCGAAAAAAATTAGATCGTCATGATAAAGCATTTCACCTGACATCAAAAATATTTACGACCTCATGCTTTAGGGGGCAACTATTATAGAAATATTTGGGCACTGAAACCCCAATCACATATGTCCATAAAACTAGGGCTTCTAAGTCTCTAAAATTGTTGTTTCATAACTTAAAGGAGCAAGGTCAGTTGATTACGTCATCTACCAGAAGTTCTCCTTGAAAAACTACTCAGAACTGGTCAAAACTGGACCATACAAACTGCTCAGTGCTAAAGGTGCAATGCATCTCACCTGCCACATGCAAAAAGTGCAATGCATACTGGAAAGCCCTTCTGTAGGGTGCGATGAGCGAGAGCAGACAAATGGCAGAAGCAATTTGCTAAGTGGAGACCTTGAGAATCTTCTAGAAGCTGCTCATTTGACACTTTGCTCTCTGAATTCACCTAGGGATGAGTAAGAGATCATGAAATCTCCAAGTGGAACCAGGAACTATCAGAGAGATGACACTAATCAAAATCCTAGAAGCTAACTCACCCACCTGCAAACATCTATATATGGATCCCTCATCCAAGAGATCCAGAGGTTGGAATTTTGTAATTTGCAAGGAAGTGTTGTTAGTTTCTCTTTGAAGACATTGTTGGGTGATCTTGCTTTGTATGAGGTGAAGAGGGTTTTCATGCTGGTAGGATGGCATTGGGTCAGACCAATGGGTTGTAATCCTCTCTTCTACTACTTCTATCAATAAAGCTATTTGAGTTTTCCTCCATATTCTTGTATATCTCTGAATCTTGTATTGATATATGCATTTTTATGGTTAATATACATCTGATCCTATATTGTTTATGGTTATAGATCTCTATGCTTTGATAGTATTATGTTTCTTTGACTCTACAGGTGCTCTTTGAAGTGGGACAAGTAAGGAAGGAGTGGCGAATCTCTGTCAAAGGGGAAAGGAAACAAGCAAGGAGCCAAGCAAAAGACTGAGGTTGGTACTCTCTGCTTCTTTCTCATCTATCTATCATAAAGGAAAACACAAGTAACTTTAATCTGTTTGTTTCTAAGATAGCTACCCGTCTTAGTGGGACTAGCAGCTCTGAATAGACACTAGTTTTTCCGATAACAAATGGGAATATGAAATCTTGGAGGGCTATTTGGAGCAACCTTCAAAAATCAAAGCATAAGCATTTGGAAAAAGAGATCTTAAAGACACTCATTCTTAAAGGAATCAAAGATGAAATTTTAGAAATCTTAAATTTGATAGGAGAATATGACATTTTTCAGCTATCATACGATGATGATTGTGATTTATGCATAAGGTATTCAAGAGGAATATCCAAGGCTGGTAAGAGTTCTAGAGAATTTTCTTCTTTCCTTCCCAAATCTACTACAATAAAAAAATATACAAGATATGAAATCAGTGACTTATTTGAACATTTTAAAGTTGATTTTATTAGATCTCTAAATTCACAATTGCATGTTTTGCAGGTTAAGAAAAATCATGCAAAATTTGAAGAAGTGATTTTTCCTCAATGCCAAAAGGAGCATCCCATGGATAGTTTCTCTTTCTTACTTGGGATGAAAACAACATGTCCAAGAGATGGAGAAGCTGTAGCAATTTCACAACCATGGAAACCTTGGCCTACATGTATGTTTCAAAACACTTCCTCTCCATTGTCTTACTTGCATAATATATTATGGAATACTCATGTGTTAGGGCAGCCACGCCAATGTCAATATAACCCCCATCAATATTTTCCACAAGTTTGGCATGGTTCATCCTATGATTACATGACTACTCTCCCTCATATTGTAGCACAAAAATATCATCCATATTCTTTTCCATATTTTCAAGAACACCTTGGTTGCGTATCAAAATCATCCACACATCCCAATCAACTACATCATCAAAATCCTCCATGCCCTACACAATATCATGCTCAACTCATTTCACACCCTCACCATAATATACTAGTACAACAAGCTTATAGTGTTGAATTGCAAAATTTACCTACCCTTCCCACCCAATCTATCTCAGATACACAATTGCAGAAAACTTTTATCGAGATTGGAAATGTTTCAAATCCGAAAATTGTAGAAGCTATGGAAGAAAAGGAGGTTTCTTCTAGTCTGTGTCAACAATTTGTTTTAGAAACTCAATAAATTCATGATATGACAACTATGGGAAATCATGAAAGTAAAGGATATATTGAATATTAGTTTCACTCCATCATTTGTTTGCAGTGTCACTCCATACTTCAGTGATTTTTGACACCATATTTTCAAGGTAAGTTGGTCTCTCATACCCTAGTATTTATTGACAGACATTTCTCAAATTCGGGTGTGCATACACTTGAGGCCTTATTTCTAAAATGGCTCCATTGGAAGTACTCTTATACATAAGTATGCTTTATTTTTCAAGGTAGAATAGGTTAGTGTAGAAAATAGGATAAACAAGTATATAAATAATTTTTGTTATATGTAGAACGAGTTGTGTTTGCTGCAACTTGTTGAGTATATCAATATCAGTGGTAAATATTTGAATTTATTTGTGTATGTAGACATATTATATTGAAAATAATATTTCTATAAACACTCATCATCATTTCAAAAAAAATTTCTTGACTAGCATATCTTATGGCGTGCGGGCTTGATAAAATCACTGTAAACACAGTCGGGACAATCATGTTTTGAAGAACCAATGGGCATATTTTCGAAAATTGTTTCTATCCTAAATAGCCCTTTATGTCTACTTTCTAATCCAACTTTAATCACTCAATTTGGATTTGAAACGAAAAAGTTATGACTGAAGCATTGACAGTATGTCTAGTAGGCAGCTCAAGAACAAAGTTGGGACAATCCATTTTTGGAGGCCTAAGTGACTATATTTTAAGAACCTATCTCTATCGTATATTAATCTATTAATATAGTTTACAATGCAATTTTAATCACTCAATTTGGACTTGAAACAGAAAATTTATAACCAAAATACTGACTGTCTATCATAAATCTGCACTTTTAAAACTCTGTTTTTTCCAACTGTTCACTTGCATATTTGACCCATGAATTCTTATTTCATTTAAAACCTGATTCAATTTGAGATATCCCTATGAATCCACTTTCATTTGGCTTTGGAATCATTCAAATCGGATGAAAAAAAAGGAGTTATGAATAAAACATTGTTGGTTAGTATTTTGGCCACTGCTTTCCCGCAGGTGACAAATACATTTTTCTTTATCCTTCTGTGGATTTGTTTTACAGAGTAACTACTTGTTTTTTTTCTTTGCATATTTATTGGATTAGGAGAGCCCACACACCTCTCTTCTTCCACGATTTAATGTTTTATTGCAGGTAGACACTCGTTTTTTGCAGGTTCCAGGAGAATAAAAGAGGTTAATTTATGAACGAGTGATTCTTGAAAGAAATGTTAATGAAACAAGGGAATTTCATCCAATTCATTACCTAATGGATTCAAATGGAGAATTTATTTTTATTTAAAGATTAATCTCACTGGTGTCAAAGAATTATTTTTTATTCATTTACCATTGACAAATTGTTCTTTCTTGAAACAGATTGATATTCTCTTAGGAACAACATTGTTGCAATTAAAATCATAGTCGTTGAAACTTGAGCTATTTATTTATTTACTATTTTTTCAATACAATTTTTGTTTCTTTTCTTATTTATTTTACGATGTTGTTTTTGTTATCAAAATAAATGAAGGAAGTTCTCAAGTTTCATGATGTCTCTCCATATCTAACTAGTTGTTCCCAAGTCTTATCAATATATGGTTTCCTCATATCTAACTGCTATTACTCCATTGGTGTTGTTATTCCGCAATGTTATTACTCTGTTGGTGCTGTCACTCCGCCTGTGTTGTTACTCTGCCAGTGTTAGTACTCCGCCGGTGCTATTACTCAACCAATGCTATTACTCTATCAGTGTTGTTACTCAACCAGTGCTCTTACTATGTTAGTGTTGTTACTCCATCAGTGTTGTTACTCCATCGGTGCTGTTACTCGGTCACTGTTGTTACTCTGCCAGTGCTGTTACTCTACCAGTGCTGTTACTTAGCCAGTGTTACTCTGCCAGTGTTATTACTCCATTGGTGCTGTTACTCTATCGGTACTGTTACTCCGTTGGTGCTGTTACTCCGTCACTACTGTTACTCCATCACTGTTGTTACTCCGTCACTGCTGTTACTCTGTCGATGTTGTTACTCCGTTGTTGTTGTTACTCCTGAAAATTTTCTAAGTATCCAATGTTGTTACTCCTTGGATGTTGTTACTCCTTGGATGCTATTACTCCGCCGCTGTTGTTACTCCCAAAAATTTATGTTGTTACTCCTTGGGTGCTATTACTCCGTCGTTGTTGCTACTCCCGAAAATTTTCTAAGTGTCAGATGTTGCTACCCCTTGGATGTTGTTACTCTATCGATGTTGTTACTCCTTGGGTGTTGTTGCTTCACCAATGTTGTTACTCCTTGGGCACTATTACTCTGCCATTGCTATTACTTCTGAAAATTTTCTAAGTGTCATACGCTATTACTCCGCCGATGCTGTTACTCCTTGGGTGTTGTTACTCTGCCGCTGCTGTTACTCCCAAAAATTTTCTAAGTGTCAGATGTTGTTACTCGTTTGGTGTTGTTACTGCTCTGATGTTGTTACTCCTCCAGTGCTCCTACTTCGTGGTTAAATTTTTCTAAGAACCCGGTGTTGTTACTCCACCCATGTTGATACTCCATCAAGGTAAGTCGACAGGTATGTCCCCGACCAACTCCATGTATTTGATTGGTGTTTCAATTATGATCGATGATGATCATATCTTAGTTGTGGTGAGGTGTTTCATTTGATAGAAAATGTATTATTTAATATCAATGATGTCATATCATCTTTGTTATTAAAATTTCGCGTCAACTGATACATCTCACAATTATTACCACCATAATCCATAACAATCTGTAACCCCCACTTATCCACAGACATTGGAACTTGAATCATGCATGATGACATTAGTTTGGTGAATGGGGAAATATGTTTAATTGTCTAGGTCTCTTTGAAAGAATGATTGGGTAGTCAATTTATCTTTGTTTATCTATAAACATAATTTTATTTTTAACGAATAATTATGAAAAGATGATTTCATCATGGCAACTTTCAACTTTCCTAATTTGTCAAGTCCCTGATCTTGTAAAATTTATGATGATGACCACAAAATTATACTTAAATCTTTCCATCACTGTCTAATGAATTATTCCTCAAACCCAAATATTAACAAAGAAAAATATATTTATCAACAATCATTTGAAGGTTATTAGTATTTGAGAAGAAAAATTACCCGAGTTGAAAATAGTTACTACAAAACGTTTTACACCATCCCTAGCTCTTAAGCAGCTGGCTTTCCACCCCATCTATTAAGTGATATTTTGTTGATTAATAATAACCATAGTAAAGTTTAAACATAAATAGTCAACTGGAGGATAAGAGGTCTCATCACGAGCTGACCTACCATGATCATAGGTCCTAATAGAGTGACATTACCACTACTGGTCACTAAGCCAGGGTAATGGCATTCGGTCATAAAATTGAAGGACAAGAGGTCTCATCACGAGCCGACTTGTTCACTTTTGTTAGTTCCCGAGAATGACATTTTTATTAACTGGTTACCAAGCCAGAACAATGATCTTCAGTGGACATCTAAGTAAATTGAAATGATTTTATAACCATGTACTTATTTCTAATACACAAGATACTGACATCTCAATGGGTTAAAAAGCATCCCTGTCAGGCTATGGATGCCTTCTGGCAGCAGTGGCCATGCCTATGGTATAGAAATTAATTCAATACTATGATCTACTTGATTACCTTGTTTTCTCAAAACTAACTGCAGATAAAGCCATTGTTGCATATATAAGGTTTGCTAGAACTCATGGTTCATGGGGTAATATTTAATCAGTTCTTAGATAATGGTGGTTATGGTTTATATCTATTATTGAGTTATAAATATTTACTTTACATGTTATGCATGAAACTTTTTGGATATTTGATATTTGACATTTAGTATCATCTAATCTATCATTCCTTTATTCTATAAGTTTCATATCTTTAACCAAAGATAGTTGCTTTACCCAATCAATCTCTATTTAATCCTAGCTCAACAAAGCTACTATTATTTTGGGAAGGATGAAAAGGCCTAATTCTGATTTTGAATCCTGATGAATTACTGATTTAGGATACTCACGAGATGTGCTACAAAAATCTTGATGACAGGGAAACTAATCAGTTTGGGGGAAGGAAATCGTGCTATACATTTTGACTACTTTGTTTGAGCTTTTATGGCTTCCACCTTCTGCATCACTTACACAAGCTCAACCTACATTAGCTTCAACAATTTTTAATCCATAGATTTCATTCCACATTATTTTGTTGAAAGTAACAATTGAGGTGAAATAACATGAGTATCTGATTTATTAAAAGTTTAGGAGAATGTGATAAAAAAAACCACTGAGCATTATTCACTCATATTTTTCAAACCATTATTTCCCCTACATTATACAGAGGCATTGGGTTGCATGTGGGCATGCAACATATTCAGTTTGGAGGAATGTTGGGCTCTTAATTTTCATTACTATTAGCACTTCTTAACATTCATTTCATCTATTTCCATTATTATTTTATCACATTATTTACCATAATTTATTATATAATTCCATTTCATCATCATTTATGCTCTTGTGAATAAATAATATCTGATCTCATTTATTTTTAATAATTAATTATTATTATGCATGATTTTGGTTTATTCATTCATTATACCCTCACTCATGATTTTATCCTTCAAGATATTTTCCAAATTGCAGATTTGGTCTTCAACAAATAATTAGATATTCCAACTCAAGAATTCACTGGCATAAGAAGTGACAGGTTTGCGTTGGACATTTTGGGCAAATGAAAGTGAATCTGGAAAATCTGAGACATGGGTTTTGTTTAGAATGGACCAAATAAGTTTCCTATCATGTATTCAGTTTGTATTGGGAGAAACACAGTGTTCTTTGAGAGACATATTTGTAGATTTGTTGTTGCGGCCCTTTTCCAGAATTTCCCAATTGTAATAACCAAATTCAACTTGTTCCAGCTAAATCATGATGGAAAAATCACTCAAATCTCATCTTGAATATTGAGATCACTTTTTTGTAAGTTTCCTTTGGATGTTTGTATATTTAAAAGACACAATTCAGAGAGAAAAGGGGAGCTAGCTGATGTAAGAATTGAGCCTTGTAACAGTGAAACTCTTGTTAATGAAAATTCCAGCCTTCTGATATTTTTCTCAAATATGTTAGCTAAGCACAACCCTGACTAGGGAGTTGGGCCCACTCTTCTGATCAGGTTTTGTGCATGTGTCCTTTTTATGTATATTGGTTTACTTGTCGTATTTTCTTTATTGTTGTTACAGATTTCCATATATTGTTGTGAACGCTTTTCTTTCTGCAATCTAATTTCCTATACTATTACAGCGATGCTTTAATTTCTTAGCGATGAACCCTTTGTCAATGTAAGATTGTAACCTTGCTCCTACATATACCTTGCATGTTACCTTGAAAAGTGTACACACCCGGATTGACATATTAATGTGGTAAAGGGTTGAATTACAACATTCACACTTGGACACCAACAAGAGGATAGAATCAATTTTAGGAGACTCAATTGTCCTTGTAAATCCATTTTCTCAGTAGTCATTATATTTATATAAAGTAATAGGGAAAATGAATTTGACTATTAACCTTAGATATTGTTGAGAAAGTTTTGAAAGCCAACATATTTTAGGGTAGGTGTATTGAAAAGCTCTGATGCAATACCTTGTAATGGTGTATAACAAGTCGGATTCACTTGTAATTTTTTGAATACCAACCATGCATCATTTTATTTTGCGCTTAGAAGATTTAAAAGTGTATGTTGAATTAAAACTCAATATTGGATATTGGATATGATTTGTCCAAGTTATGCAACATAAATAAATGTCAAGTTTTCCATCACATGAGAGGTTGTAATGTATAAGTATTTCTAGAAATCTTATTATGCAAATTTTGTATCTAAAGTTTTGACATGTCAAGCTAATGTGTTCCTTTTGCTGGCTCATTGAAGAGTGGCCTCAACTTAGTTGTTTTCTTTGGTGAGTGCATAACTAAAAGCATGGATTATTTTTGTAGTTATAACAAAATTAAATGTGCATCTGATCTCAACTTGACAACCACAAAACCTTGGCTAAATGCATCATCCATGTTGTGATTCCATTTTCTAGATAAGGATTAAGTGCTTTGTTTTCATTACTGTATATAGCAAGATACTAGACACTAGGTTCATTATATGATACAGCGTACTTTATATACTATATACTGTATGAACATACCATTGATACAACTACAACACCTAACTAGATTTTGTGGATATATTTGAAGAGAATTCATTATGAAATAACAAAATTAGGTAATCTTTCCTTGGATGCATTATTGCTATTCTATGTTTTGAAATGCCTTATAATGTGTTGTGTGTTGAATTACATTACCAACTCAACACATCACATAATGATAGTTCTAATTTTGCAATTAAATGGTATACAAAGTAATTTCCATAACCAAAATTTTTAGAGTTATTATTTAATTATTCTATGTTTTATAGTTTTTAGTTTGAATTTGGTGAAACAATTGTTGATTACATTGTATTTTTTTTTCAAAGTATAAATGAATTCAACACTTCAAAAAATATCTGAGGTATTTAGATTATATAAGAGTTCACAAATCAAACTTTTGATTTCAACACCTTGATAAATTGATCAATTTTAGAAAACTTTAATCAAAAATAATAATTAAAAAACCTCTCAAACAATTTCACTATAACATTTTCACAACTATAACAATCTACATCCAAATCCCAACACACATTGATCCCAAATCACTTCAATCCCCCAACTTCTAGGTCCCTTAAGTTCCATCCCTGATTTTGAACTATCTTTGTCTCCATTATAGATTCTGGGAATATTTCAGAATTTGATAGACATGAGCTAGGTCCAAAAGAAAGTCATCTCCATCAAATTCCAAAATATTTCCAAAGTATGATATTGAATGATAATTTTTTAATCAAATATTTATTGGTGAAGGGTTAATTTATTATCAAAGCATCTCTCTTGAAGGGTGAAATTTAAAACATAACATTACTTGAAGGGAAGCATCATGAGCCAAAATGTCAAAAAACAAATTGTCCGACAGATTAAAAGAAATACAAATTCTAACCCTCACTGCACCTAAAACTAACCTTTATTCTTTCTCCATAAGGCTTCTTCCCATGATCATGATTTACATGTTGTCATAGCTCCATCACTTGGTGGTAAAATCCCTTGAGTGTTCTGCTCATGCGACCATTTTGGAGGTTACATGTGGAAAACCTTTTTCTCTTTCATGCACATTTTGGGTTAAGTTGTTTGGTTAAGGAAATTATTATCTTGCAACATTTTAATATTTTCATATAAAAATGTATATTCACCTGGCATTGGAATCATACATAAAATGAACCCATGAACCAAAATTCATGATTATCTACATTTTAAATTCATGGCCTACCCCTTTCATAATTCTGGTTCATGGGTTTCATTCCTAGCCTAAAACATCTATAGGATCATGAACCTTACCGATATTTCCTTTGGAATCCAAATGGAACATATAGACTTGTGCTTGAAAACCTTATTTGGTGCAAAAATATTCATAAAGATTCATCAATTGATTTTTCATCATCGTATAGATCAATTTATTTCATTTTATATACATGCACATAATCAATCTTCCTAAAACATGGTTGATCTTTGTGTGCCTTAGACCATTAAATGCCACAAATCATAGTGAGATGTGCTATAGTGTGGGTTGAGTAATTGTTCAACGTGGGAGAACTAATATGCATCTACAATGTATATCAAAATAAGAAAGTTGCATTGTAAAAAGCATGTGGGGTCATAAGAGAAGTATCATGTTACTATTATAGGGATATAAATATAAAGGGGTATATAAAATATTTATGAAATATGGATACCTACAATATCTAGTGAAAGAAAAGGTTTTTTAAATTTGGAAGGTTTATACAGTTCTTATTGGTGGTGACTAAAATGGGGCACTAAAGGCTTCTTGTCTTCTTACAAGAACTTCTCCCACTCCAAAGCTCAAACAATTTCCAAGATCTATCTTAGGTTGACAAATGCGAAATTAAGAACTTGAAATAGGTGTATGCTTTTTGTTTTCCTTTAGCTCACCAAATGCCTTAATTTCATTTTCTTTACTGATATTTGCACACACATAACAGTAAACAATGCAGCGCATAAACAAACACATAAGACAACATGTTTAATTAGGAGTTCACCCAAACCTCTTGGGCTACGTCTCTGTGAGCTCTAGTCAACTCAACTAGGCTCTTTGGGACTATGGCTTATATTCTTTTACAAGTTCCACACTCAACTCCATAGGTTTACAACTGAACCAATGGGCTTAGAATGCCATCTTTATCCCTGGCTATATGGCTGTCTGGCTCTCGGCTCTTGGCTCTCGGCTCTCGGCTCTCGGCTCTTGGCTCTCAACTCTAGCTCTTGGCTCTAGTTTTCGGCTTTGGCTCTTAGCTCTAACTCTCAGCTCTGGCTCTAGCTTTGGCTCTCGGCTCTAGCTCTTAGCTCTGGCTCTCACTCTAGCTCTTGGCTCTCACTCTCGCCCTGGCTCTTGGCTCTAGCTCTCGCTTTAGTTCTCGGCTCTGACTTTGGCTCTGGCTCTCGGCTATGGCTCTCACTCTGTAACTTTGTTGCACTCATCTCTATGGGAAATCACCCCTTCACCATCACCCCAACCTCTGGTGGCTTCTCGGCTACGAGCTTCGAGTTTTTCTTAACCTCCAAGCGACCCTCTTATTTTGAGTAACCCCGACTCCGCAGACTGCCTCTTCTGGGCTTACACTTAGCATTCAAGCATCTCTGAGCCTCTTGGGCTTCTATGCACTTCTCCTGAGCATAACTCTGCCTCTGTGTGTTATTAGTGGTTCGCTCGACCTCCAAGCGAATCTCAGCAACCTTTAGTAGCTTTGTGAATTGAGCTTCCTGTGCTTTTTGTAATACATCATTTACAGTCACCTCCATCATTGAATACCGACTGTTTCATTACAAGAATCCATTTACAAATGGAAAGGAACCGATGGGCGTGGCCACCTAATCGCTTTGCCTTCCTCTGGCTAAAATAGCCAAATAACGGAAATACACAGGAAAACAAATGCAAAACACATCATGGGCCTTAAGCCCGAACTTCAAATAATATGAAATCATGTTTAGAATCCTTATCGGGTTCATGCCTCAATCGCATTCCGCAATCGCACGTTGCATGGTGCATTGGCCCCTTCATATCATTGCGATCTGATTTACCGACCATTGATCACTCTGATCAGTGCCTCATCGGCTATCAGCATTATCACTATATCGCTTAACGGCGTATCACAAATCACATTGCATATGGCTAAACCTAAAAAAAACTCCAATCAACAAAAATACAAAGAAATCCAATGAAAATCCATTGAACAAACTTAAAGGATCTCAAAGACAAATGAACCCGCATCTATAAAATTTCGGGTCCACGCATATCACAAGTCGTGATGTCATGGTCCCTTTGTATTGTGCGATCTCGATCGCTGATCGCCGATTTCCGATCTCACTATCAGCGCATCGCATATCGAAATTGCAACGGGGGTCTATACCACTCTCCATGGACTACTCCAATGTGATAATTATCACCGATCACCGATTCGCTTCATTGCAATCACAAATCATCTCACTCGGGTTCCGATATCATATGGCATTCCACCTCTGATGCGATATGTCAGAGATTGCAAGTTAGGGAGTCTTCAACCTTTGGTTTAAGTCCTCCCTTTAGAACCTCTCCAATGTGATATTGATATAAAACTCCACCTTTGGCCCTTTTCTCTATTCGACTCGGATTTACAATGGATTTGTGCCCTTTAGCACCTTTTACCTCTTATATGAAGTCTTTTAGAATTAGAGGTTTATCCAAGATCCATTTTGGATCACTCATTCCCACTAAAAAGCTTTTGGACTCCAAAAGACTGATATACTAATTTGAACAGTAAATGAGAGTACATCACCTCTTCTTTCAGCCTCCATACACTTGCCTGCATGGCTAGTGCCTCTGAACCAAAGCCTTTAAACACTTTCGTTCCTAGATGTGCTTGTCCTCCTAGGAAGAACTGTTTCCTCCTCGACTTCATGTAGAACTCCTGCTGAGAAGGTTACAGAAGGTATTTTGAACATTTTTTCCTTGATCATTGATCCAAGGTGGCTCAAAAAAATGTGAAGTTACATCTTCACAAAAATTTACATTTTATCTGTTTGACATATTGTCAACAACAACTGTTAACAACAACAAAATTACAAACAACAATTGGATGGCCTAAACTCTTGCTTCATCAAACGAAACAGATTTCACATCTTGTGAACACCTTCATGTCTTTACATCTACATACAAATGATTGACTAGATAACAATTCAACAAAAATGCCTTTAAAACAATTGACCCTTCAAGTCAAGTGTGTAGAAAAAGAACTTTAGGATTCTTTTTCAAAGATGAAACACTTCATCATTATCTCCATCTTGGAGACCATATCAACTTTTCCAAGTCGACATTATATTACATGCATGTTTAAAAAAAAAGTAATCAACCCTTCAAGTTAATCACACATACATGTTCAAATACAATGAAATCATCACATCCCTATGTTCATGACATCTTTCTTATGCATGCATTTCACCCTTCAACTTTTGGTTAAGTACACTGTACTTTCGAAGCTAAAATGAACATAATGTTGCGACAATAAAGTGAGTCTCCTACTCAACTTTTCCATTCACCTTCTTGGTAGAATCCTGCAACTTGCATCTCATTAACAAAGAAATGCAAATAGATGTGATGCATTTCTGTTCGCATCAAAATATATGCAACTTTAATTGGATAACAAATCTAACCATTTCTTACCAATCCATTTCAGAGGCCCTTCCTTTGTCTGCACATCAACAGCAACATGTGAATCATCTTGAAACACATCATTTATGGAATCTTTCTTTCCATTCCTACCATTCTCTCTTTCCACCTTCTTCAAGTTTCGTGGAAGCATTGTTGGATTCAGACTCCAAGATTTTGCAACAATATGTCCTTGCTTATGGTAGTAAGTGCAACACATGTGCATCCTCTTGACAACATGATTTGACTTGTCCATTGGACCTTTGGCTTCTTGCTTCCTTTCCTTCAAAAGTTTCCTATATGTGTCCATTCTCTTCCAACATATAGAAACATTATGGCTATCCAACCCACAAAAGGAACAAGCAATTCTTTTCCCATACTTATATGGAAATTTACCATGCTGAACATAATCCAAAGGAATATGGTTAAAATTAGATTTATACCTTTCCTTTTCACCTTTATTAACTTCTTGAGGGGGTGAGTTGAATAAATAAGTGGCTCCCTTTAGATCACCATCAATCTCTTCAATAGTTTCAGAGTTTCCACAACCGTCTGGTTCAAGTGTATGCTTATGAACACCTTCTTCTTGAAAATGATGTTTCAAGGAATTGCATTCCCCATGAATACAATCCTTACACTTTTAAGATAGAAGACCTGCAATGAAACTCCTTCATGGCAGCTTTGGAACTTTCTCCATAAGACTGTCCATAGCCAAGACCCAAATACTTAGGCTTTTTCTCAACCATTATTGGCTCAACAAGACCCTATGCATGTTTTCCCAATCCTTTTCCTTCATAGCCCATCTTGGACATCAACTTGGAACCAACCTGTTGTTGGGAAAAGTATCCAATACGGAATGACCCTATCCCACTCTAAGGGTGATAGTACCTCAGCAACAATCGAAGAAAAGCTATCTAAGATTTCCTCTTTATGAAAGTAAAATACGGGAGAAAGAGATCCACTAACCGATGCCTTTCGCTAATGGTTGATCCAATCTTCTCTCCTTGCTGCTTGCTCCCAGCTCCTTGCTCTTTCACTGGCCCAGCTACACCAAGATCCTACAAAATGACAAGAGAGGGAAACTACAAGAAGCATACATTCATAATTGATTCAAGGATTAGAATAAATCAAACACACAAGTACAACAATACATCATTGAAACACATGTATATAGAAGAACCTCAAATGCTTTATTAATGGAAGAAGTAAAGTTCAGGAAGTGATACAACCATCAAAGGCCCAATCCAGCATCACCTCCCAGCAGAAAGAAATCTCCTCTTCACCTCCTTCAAGGCAAATCACCCAATAGTTCTAAACTCAAACCAAAACACTTCCTTGCATTCACAAAATTCCCGCCTCCTTAGACCTCATGAGAGAGCTCTATATATAGGAGTTTTGGAGAAAGGATGAGTCAGCTTGTAGCTGGCATGAAGCTGACTAGTGTCCTCTCCCACTTCAGTTATTCTTCAGTTCTTGAGTCCACTTGGAGGTTCTTGCTTCCACTTGGAGATCTAGACCCTCTTACTCATCACCAGTCGAATTCCCTGATCCAAGTGTCATTTTGGAAGCTTCCTGGGCATTGACACCTTGAAGAATGACTGTGCCACTTGTCCCAACTCGCCCAGCGTAGGTAGCCTTCTTTGCAGTTGACATTCAGCGCAGGTAGACAGTGGAGCTCTTGACATTCAGCGCAGATGCTCAGTGGAACAGTTGACATGATCCAGAATTAGCTTGTTTTTGAGTATTTTCAGGTGGAGAACTGATATTCAGTGCTGTGGTTTGCTGACTTTGTTCCTCTAGGGGTAGGAACAACATGTTTAGGGACTTTGGATCCCTTAGATTATTGACATTTCATGCTTCATGCTGTAAGGCACAAAAATGTCTATAACAGTTGCCCCCTAAAGTATGAGGTCGTTTATCGGGTGAAATGCTTTATCAGGAGGATCCGAAGTTCATTCAATCGCTGAGAGGTGACCTGTAATAAAATACAATACAATACATTATTTTTCATTCTGCTTTCATGATCTAGCTAAGGCGGGCATTCCCATGCTCAGCTTTATAAATTCATTTTGGTACATAGAACAGACGATCGTCTGATAGTAGACTGATAATTCTTTGCTGAAATTATCATCCTTTGAGTAGGATGATCATCTGCTGCAATGATGTACATGTCAAATGTCTTTATATTTCCCAAATATATATCGCAGCCCGGATGGATGAAACTAGATCTGGGGTCTTCAAACTCATTCGATCTTCACTCTAAGTACAAGTCGATCCATGTGAGAATTACGCTGAAGTCGAACATGGAAAGACATCGCTTGATTACCGGTCAATGATGTAAACCGTTAACAAGCGCGAGAGGAATCACCGATAATGATAATGACCCTCAAGGTACTGCAGTACAATTCACGTGGTGTGAATAAAGGACTTGGCGTCGAACACCACGCAAAATCTTCTGGTCGAAGGTCATTGATGTATACCTGTCGCCGGAAGTGAGAAACTTGCCATTGAGGCATGCAAGCTTCAAAGTACTGAAGGGGTTGTTCCTAGATCAACTTCTTGGATAATGAGCTGAAGTCGACAAGAAGCGATCCGTCAAAGGAGGGCCTTAATCAATCCCACATCAGTGACATGGAACGGAGCTAATGATTTTAGTGGAGGTGAAAACAATCAGTAACATATGATTCAGGGTGGCGATCATGGATGGATGAAGGATAATGTATGGCAGTGGATGGGACACGGTTGACTCTTTCTGAACAACATCTCTTGAACATATAACGACACTGATAAGATGGATCGATAGCATTACCCCAAATGTGGATGGTTTGGCGAGACCATGGTGATGAGACTGGTGAATGAAACAACCCAACCCGATGTGATACGGAGGAAAAGTGTCATGTTCAAGAGCGACTTGCTACCATTAAAGCTTTGAGGTTCTCCCAATTTTTCCCCAGTCATTTCTGACCAGTACCTCTTTATTTTTGTCAAGCTTGAGGAGGATAACATATGCTTGTTCTATAACCTGCCCTTCGGGCAAGCCCATCGCTATGTTTTAACGAGCCTAGTGATAGGGAAACTCGTTCTCGTCTAAAGACAAGTTTGTCGCTATTTAATCATTTTAACGAGTCTAACGACAAGGAAAACTCGGTCCTTTTCATTTTTAGAGAGTCTGAAAAGGTACAGAAAGTTAACTCCAAAATTCCTTTTTCGTCATCTAATCCCTTAAGTCCGAAAAAGTATAAAACAATACAGAAGGGATGAGTTTTCGATAATTTTAATGAGCCGAATAAAAACAAGCGCTCGACCTTTTTGTGCAATAATCCCTCAGGTCCAAAAAGATTAAAATCTAGAGGAGGGATAGCTCTTCCGGTCACTTTAATGAGCTGGAAGGCCAAAACTCGGCAATCTTTTCATATTTTACGAGTTAGTTGAAAAGAGCTCAAATAAGACTCGTCTTTTGAGGAACGAGTGATAAACAGGGATAGCAGCAGATTCCAGGTACAGGTTGGAATTTTCCAATTACGGCAGTGTCACAAGGATGGCTAGGTGAAATCACTCTTCGCAGCTGTTCCTCAAAATGGGTAAACAATCATATGGAGGTGAACGATCGGCCAAATGACGGTGGAGGTGGCAGGTGCAAACACGACCAAGGCTTTTTATGGCTGATAAATTTACGATCACAGAGGTTATTTACCGGGATAGGTTCATTTTTTATTTAAAAATGAGCTTAAACTCTGGGGGAAACATTGCTCACTGCTTTTATTTATTTTTTAACGAGCATGAAGACCGCGTTAAAACTGCTCGGATCTTGCGTTTATTTTTTAACGAGCATGAACTTTATGCTAAAACTGCTCGATAAGTTTGCATGCCCCCAGCATAATAATGCAAATCGAGGTGCATGCCCCCCAAGCTTCATTGCATTCAACTCGGTGGTTGGAATGAAGGTTTACCTTTGAGATTTGGAAAGGGGATTGTTTCATTTTTTATTTTTTTTTAATGAGGTTGACATAGTAAAAGAACTATCCTCATGATTCCTTGTTTCATTTTTTAACAAGGTTGACATAAGATAAGAACCATCCTCGGAGCCCACTGTATTTACAGTATTTCCATTAGGGCAATGATCCATGCTGACAAAATGTTTAGGAATCTTCCAAATCCATTAGATATAGAAGATTAAATTTTGTAGGTTTCCACTGTGGCCACTTCCGCCAGATTACTTGAAGGCGGTAGGGAAAAAGTACCCATTAAGGCAGGGTCTTTTAGGAGGCCTACCCCAATATTTTGAAGCGAATGATCTTTTCCATGGATCATTGGGATGCTTCCCGTAACTTGTGAACTGTCGGGGAGGAAAGTTTGTTGGTCGACGACTGTAATTCCTCCTTGAAAGGGAAATGCAATCTTCCTGAAGTAGGTCGACACAACTGCGGCCATGGCATATATCCAGGGCCTTCCCAGTAGGATGTTGTAATCGAGGTTTCCATCAATTACTTCAACATCAATTCCTATTGTTTTGCCCCCCAGTTCAACTTGCAAGTTACTTAAAATCCCGTATGGAGTGTATGATCGTCCATCAAATGCTTTTATTAATGGAAGAAGTAAAGTTCAGGAAGTGATACAACCATCAAAGGCCCAATCCAGCATCACCTCCCAGCAGAAAGAAATCTCCTCTTCACCTCCTTCAAGGAAAATCACCCAATAGTTCTAAACTCAAACCAACAGCACTTCCTTGCATTCACAAAATTCCTGCCTCCTTAGACCTCATGAGAGAGCTCTATATATAGGAGTTTTGGAGAAAGGATGAGTCAACTTGTAGCTGGCATGAAGCTGACTAGTGTCCTCTCCCACTTTAGTTATTCTTCAGTTCTTGATTCCACTTGGAGGTTCTTGCTTCCACTTGGAGATCTAGACCCTCTTACTCATCACCAGTCGAATTCCCTGATCCAAGTGTCATTTTGGAAGCTTCCTGGGCATTGACACCTTGAAGAATGACTGTGCCACTTGTCCCAACTCGCCCAGCGCAGGTAGCCTTCTTTGCAGTTGACATTCAGCGCAGGTAGACAGTGGAGCTCTTGACATTCAACGCAGATGCTCAGTGGAGCAGTTGACATGATCCAGAATTAGCTTGTTTTTGAGTATTTTCAGGTGGAGAACTGATATTCAGTGCTGTGGTTTGCTGACTTTGTTCCTCTAGGGGTAGGAACAACATGTTTAGGGACTTTGGATCCCTTAGATTATTGACATTTCATGCTTCATGCTGTAAGGCACAAAAATGTCTATAACACCACCCCTCTGGTATGTTTTTCGAAAGAACCAATATAAAAATTCTTAGAGGAATTCAAAGACAAACAAGAGTTGTTTACCTATTCTTCAAGTTGATACTTGACCAAGGCTTCTTTGGCAACAAGGAGTTGTGTCTCCAACTCATGCATCCTCTTCAGGTTCATATTTGTAATATGAAGTTGCCTCTCCATTTCCCGCAATTTGTCAGAAAGAAACTGCTTCTCTTCCTTCATGGAATTCAACTACTCTCTTAGTATGATGCTCTTCCTTCCATGCTCATACATTTCTCTCACCATATCCATCATGGTGAACAAGTCTTGCTTCTTATCTTCATCAAAGATGCTTGTTAAGAAAGAAGAATTTGAGGACTCACTTGTAAAAGTTCTCATTATCAGAATGAACAAAAGAACTTCAAACAAGATTAATAAAGAGCTTATTCAAGAAACCTTTTGCAACAAACCTCTTGTGCTTCAAGGATTTCCTTGAGGTCCTTTGGGGTAAGAAGAATGCCTTCAACCCTTCTTCCTTCTTGTCCTCTCCTAGACTTAGATATCAATAGCTTTCCTTGAACCTTTGCAAACTCAAACAACATTCAGTTTACAAATAATCAAACAATCAATCCTCGATTGTTTAAACACATTTAAAGTTAAACAAGAAAATATATCCCTCTGTCAATCAAGCATCCTAGTTTGATAGATCAAGCATCATGATACCACCTTCTCTGGTATAACTTGCTATGATATAACTAGCTTTGATCTCACCTTCTTTGAAGGTGGGGTTAATCAACTTGATGCTCTGATATAACCAGCTTTGATACCACCTAATCTGAAATGGGTCACTAAAGGCTTCTTGTCTACTTACAAGAACCTCTCCCACTCCAAAGCTTAAACAATTTCCAAGATCTATCTTAGGTTGATAAATGCGGAATTAATAACTTGAAATAGGTGTATGCTTTTTGTTTGCCTTTAGCTGACCAAATGCCTTAAGTTCATTTTCTTTACTGATATTTACACACACATAATAGTAAACAATGCAGCGCATAAAAAAACACATAAGACAGCAAGTTTAATTAGGCTCTTTGGGATTATAGTTTAAATTCTTTTACCAGTTCCACACTCAACTCCATAGGTTTACAACTGAACCAATGGGCTAAGAATGCCATCTTTATCCTTGGCTATTTCGCTCTCTGGCTCTCGGCTCTCGTCTCTTGTCTCTCAGCTCTTGGCTCTCGGCTCTTGGCTATTGGATCTAGCTCTCATCTCTGGCTCTCAGCTCTGGCTCTTGCTCCGGCTTTGGCTCTCGAATCTAGCTCTCGACTCTGGCTCTCGACTCTAGCTCTTGTCTCTTGCTCTTTCTCTGGCTCTCGGCTCTAGCGCTCACTCTCGCTCTCGACTCTTTCTCTTGCTCTGGCTTTCGTCTTTGGCTCTCGCTCTGGCTCTTGGCTCTGGCTCTTGCTCTACAACTCTGCTTAACTCTCTGGGAAAACATCCCTTCGCCATTGCCCCAATCTCTGGTGGCTTCTCGGCTTTCATGAGCTTCTGGTTTCGCTCGACCTCCAAGCGACCCTCTGCTTCTAAGTCACCCCGACTCCGAAAACTGCCTCCTCTAGGCTTACACTCAGCATCCAAGCATCTTTAAGCCTCTTGGGCTTCTTACACTTCTCCTGAGCATAACTCTGCCTCTCTCTATTATCAGTGGTTTGCTCGACCTCCAAGTGAACCTCAACAACCTTTAGCAGCCCTATCAATTGAGCTCCCTATTCTTTTTGTAATACATCAGTTACAGTCACCTCCATCATTGAAGACCGACTGTTTCATTACAAGAATCCATTTACAAATGGAAAGGAACCGGTGGGCATGGCCACCCGATTGCTTTGCCTTCCTCTAGCCAAAATAGCCAAATAACAGAAATACATAGGAAAATGCATGCAAAACACATCATGGGCCTTAAGCTCAGACTTCAAATAATGTGAAATCATGTTTATAATCCTTATTGAGTCCGTGCCTCAATCACATATCGCAATCGCACATCGAATTGTGCAATGGCCCCTTTGTATCATCGCGATCCGATTTACTGACCTCCGATCACTCTGATTGGCGCCTCATCGGCTATCGGCATTATCGCTATACCGCTTATCAGCGTATCACAAATCATATTGCGCATGGCTATAACCAAACAAAACTCTAATCAATTGAAATACACATAAATCCAATGAAAATCCACTGAACAAACTTAACAGATCTCAAAGACAAATGAACCCGCATCTATAAACTTTCAAGTCCGTACATATCACAAGTAGCGATGTCATGGCCCCTTTGTATTGTGTGATCCCAATCACCGATTGCTGATTGCCGATCGCGCTATCTGTGCATTGCATATCGCAATCGCAATGGCCCGAGGGTCTATACCACTTTCCATGGACTACTCCAATGTGATAATTATTGCTGATTGCTGATCCGCTTCATCGTAATCACAAATCGGCTCACCTGAGTTCCTATATCATATGGCAGTCTACCTCTGATGTGATATGTCAGAGATCACAAATCAGGGAGTCTTCAGCCTTCGGTTTAAGTCCTCCCTTTGGAACCTTTCCGATGCGATATTTATATAAAACTCTGCCTTTGGCCCTTTTCTTTATCTGACATAGATTTACAAAGGATTTGTGCCCTTTAGCACCTTTTACCTCTTATATTAAGTCATTTAGACTTAGAGGTTTATCCAAGATCCATTTTGGATCAGGTAGGGGGTTAAATAAAGTGATTATTAAAGGTATTTTCTAATATGTAGTCAAATTAAGGGTATTGTTTAGTATGCCACAAACACGCGTGATATCTCAGAGTTTCATTGAGTGAAGCCCCCATGGGATTAGCGAAGTTGAATATGATCTTGAGCTACCACCTCACATGTGTCGCAAACATCTAATTTCCCACATCAATAAGTTGGTGAGAGGATGGTTTGATACAGATGACCCTAAGAGAGCATCATCACCACATGGACCAACTATGATTTCATTTGGATTTGGAGCTTGAGGATATTGTCACCTATAGGACCACTGGAGTTGGAAGCAACATAAAGTTGGAGTACCTAGTACATTGGAAGAATGGACCAGGCAAAGAAGGATGGGAAATAATAAAGTCACTATGGAGATGGAAGAAGCATATTGAGTAGTTTAAGGACAATCTTAGATAAACAAGATTTTTGAGAATGATAATGAATCAGGGTAGAGGAGGATGTAATTCCCCTAGGCAATATCAAACTCGCCCATCACTATGAGATGCGTCACCATCACAATTGAGTGCTTCAAGCGTTGTTCTAGACCTGCATGGTTGAGACGAGGTAAAGTCACACATGAGATGAGCTGAAATGTGGTCACAATAGAAACACACTAGACAGGTCGATATGTGGCAACCAACTGAAGACGCAAAACCGAAGGAGAGTATGCAATTGAGAACAAGTGACTGAGTCGGGAAACCAAGTTATGCAATGTGGAGTCGATTCGATTTGATGGAGTTGAAGTTAGGGTTTCATGCAATGTCGACTAAATTAGTGGTCAAATCAACCAAAACAACATGTCGGTTAGAGCGACATGCCCCTTTGCATGCCCAACAACATGTATTAATAATATAAAGGGAGATTTGTCTGAGGAGGAAACACATCACTTGGCATATCAAGAAGACTTATTGCAAGACACAAATGAGTAAGCATGAGATGGAAATGAGCTTTCTCTAGCCAAGAAAGCTAATTTTTGGATGATGGTGAAGTTCAAGAGTTGTTTGTGAAGTCATTTTAGATGCAGTAGTGGTTATACAAGCTGCATGTCCTTTTAATTTATGTCGGCAAGCACTGGGGTCGTGGCGGAACTTATTGAATGTTGTATTAGAAGTAAGTGAAGGTTTAAAATGGAAGTATTATATTAATTTAAGAATTACATAATATAAAATGAGGATAATCGTGGGATTTCCCTCCCACATGTGAAATCTATTCTACACTTTATCTCACACTTGTTTATGGTTTATGTTGATTTTCTCATGCATGTGTTGATGAAGTTAAGTAGCAATATACTTGTATTTTTGAATGCATATTAATTCTATAAAAATAATAATTTACATATGTAATAGAAGTATATGTGCTAGATAAATAGTCTAGAAATAATTAATCATAAGTAGGACACACCATTATAATGAACCTTGCTATGCTACAAGCCCATGGTTCCTAACACACCTTGACTCAAGTGGATTCCCTGAGTGCATGACATAAATGTAGCAACCAAATACATGAAAAGAAACTTGAATATTCAATAACTAATTATCATTACCATGTATTTATAGGTTCCAGACTAACAAATAATGAAAAGTGAAAAAGTGGAGTAGAGATTATTCTTCTCAATATTCAAAATAGCTAAATAGATTACATTGTAAACATCAATAATAAATTACTAAAGTAGAAATCGACAACTATGGAGTAGAACTTAAGTAAAAATGATCTATCTATGACACATAGTAGACAAGAGAATCAAATGCGATGACACCTCGATGACAGTGAGATTAATATATCAACATCCCATCCTAATCTCAAATGTTACATGTAGAGGAAATTACAATGCCTAATTGTTGTCTTTGAAATTCAAATACATTCTTTCCCAATGGATTTCTGGAGATATCTACAAGCTAATATTTGGAACCACAAAAAACAAAGTACTATGTCCTCATCATTTACAAGCTCACAGATGAAATGAAAATGTGTGTCAAAGTGCTTGCTCTCTTTTTTTTGGAAAACATGATTTTTTGATAAAGAAATTGTTGAATTGTTATCACAGTAAATTGGAGTTGGCTCTTCCTGAACATTTGAGATAACTTTCAATAATATTCTCAACCACACCGCTCGATAATCTGCTGAATTTGCGTCTACATATTCTTCCACTACAGAGGATATTGGAACAATTGATTGTGTATTGGATGTCCATGAAATCAGATTGGTTCCAAGAGGAAAAACATACTGCGAGGTGATTTTGTGATCATATAAATTCCCTGCATAATCATTGTCTGTATAACCTAAAAGTGAACGATTTTCAAAATGTGTATAGAACAACCCATAGTGTATTTTTGCTCAGTATACCTTAAGATCCTTTTTTCAACCTTCCAATGAGAAATCTTAGGTGACTACATAAACCTGGAGACAAAACTTGTTGTAGACATAATATCAGGTCTAGTTGAAGTGAGATATAGCAAACTAACAACTAGAATTTTTGTACAATGTGGGATCAATAGGTGGTGCTATATCTTCCTCTCTCAGTTTTGTGCCTTGAGGAATTGGTGTATCCTCGGGTTTGAAATTGGTCATTCTAAACTTTTGGATGATGTTAGTGGCATATTTGTTTTGACCAACAAAAATGCCATTAGCAGATTGGTGAATTTCAATTCCTAAGAAGTATTTCATGAATCCTAGATCTGTCATATGAAAATCTCTTTGCATTGTTTCTTTGAAGTCTTCTAACATCATATTTCCTGTATAAACAAGATCATATACATAAAGGAATACAATACGAATTTTATCTTCATGCATTTTGATATACAACTTGGCTCATCACTGTTTCTGCAAAAACCACTTTTGATGAGATAAGTGTCGATGTGACTGTACCAAGCTCTTGGAGCTTGCATCAAACCATATGAATATTTCTTAAATCTATATACCTTATGCTTCTGTCCTGGACATTCAAAGTCAAGAGGGTTCTCTATGTAAACTTCTTCCTCCAACATACCATTTTGGAAGTCAGGCTTTACATCAAAGCTAATAGACTTTCCATTTGTGTTGAGATGATGTGGACAAAATGGTTCTGACAATGTCTACCCTTGCTAATGGAGAAAAGGTTTCACCGTATTGGACACCAAATTGTTGTGAGAATCCTTTGGCAACAAACCTTGCCTTATTTTTCTCAATCTCTCCTTTTTCATTCAGCTTGGTCTTATATACCCATTTTACAACAATTTTAGATTTGTCTATTGGGAGAACAGCTAATTCCAAATTTTGGTTCTTCACTATGGAAGTAATTTCTTGGTTCATTCCATAAACCCAATGTTTTTCTTTAACTGCTTCTTTAAAATGAGTTGGTTGAGATGAAGGAAATGCAAAAATATTATGCTGGTCAAACTCATGTTCATGCTCATATATTCCTCTGATGCTTCTTATTTTCTGATTATCTTCTGAATATGTTGAATCACTGGTGGTGTTACATAGTAATTTGTCACTGCCTTCACCCCAGTCCTTCTACTATGTCATGTGTCTAGTAAAACATGCGCATACTGAACAAGTGCTCTCTTTTGTTGCCAATTGACCCACTTTTCCTAAGTTTTCTGCCTCGTCGCGATAATTAGCTAAATTTATGCAACGGACAGTGGTCATAAACAATCCAATTGCACTTCCATCACGGGAGTACATCTAATTCCCGTGACGATGAGATTTCATGCTCCGGCGCGAGTCTATTTGCTATCTTTAGCGACATTTTGACTGATTACATTGGCTACTAGCAATGTCAATGCTAAAGCTTAGTTATAAACTCGCGATGATCCAAATTGGGTGAATTTGTTCAAACAGTCAGCCTTTTGGATGTCTATAGACCTGCTTGTTGGGTCAGTTTGGGTTGCCCTCCTCCCTCTAGCATGGTAGTTCCATCTTTTGTGCTGCTTGCCTTGAGGATAATCTCCCTCTCCCTCATTTCATGGAGACTCCTTCTCTTATAAAATCACTCACCGTTGCTATCATCTGCTATTTCTTTTGGTTGTACATTGCTACTGCTGCTTTTGAGTTTGATAGATAGTTGGTGTGAGTGTGACAAGTGTGGGATTACTTTATAGTTTGCAAGAAGGTGTGGAGTGCCCTTAATCTTGTGTAAAGCTTGTGAATGAGAGAGATAGAAAGATATATTGCTATTTGGGAGACCCATCTTTAGGAGTGAATGCTTGAAGAGACACACTGGTTGGACCCTCTGAGAAGGCTTGCAACGTCAAGACTCGGTTGTAAGCTTGCTCTTGTTTCATTATTAATACAATCAATGATGATTTCCTATGTCTTGTATGTAATTTACTTGATATCTCATGACTTCTTAACTTTATGAGTAAATAGATCATTGTTGTCTCTCAATTACATGCTCTGTTGTTTCTTTGTGATGTTTCAGGTTCATTGCTCATTAAGGAGAAGGAAACGGAAGCTGGAGCAATGCAACGGAACTTCATCAGCTAACAATTTGAGGTAGGCCTCCAACGATGACTCTTTAAGGGAATTAATTGTTGTTTTGTCCTTACTGTCACTAGACCCACTCTAGGTCTAGAAGGGTTGCCTATGTCTGCAGAGGGAACACCTTCTTGCATCATAGGTGGATTCACTTCTTTAAGATGTACCATTTTTAGAATGTGTTGACAGTGCTAGACCCACCAACATTTAGGGGATCTCCCCGGTATGAAGTCCCAATTAGACGTCACACCACTTGGTGTAGGATTCCCATCTGGTATGATGACCTAGTTTTCATTATCTTAAAAATTTTCCTTAGTTGTTGCTTATCAACACATGAGAGTGGTTTTCTTTGTCTTCAAAAAATGAGGTTCGCATGCCTGGTGAGTTCTTAGTATCACTTGTGTCAAGGTTCTTTCACTGTAGAGGGAGAGGGTGATAGTGAGTCTGAAGTCAAAATGGAATAGTCCCAACTCTGTTAGAGACACACAACACAATAGGACATACACAGTGTAATGACGGAGTAGTCCACTTGGATGCGACAGTCAGAAACACACGATGAAGAGGTATCATGTACAACACCTAGCAGAAATAGTCCACACGAGTGCGATGGTTGTTATAAAAAGTTATGAGAATGAATCTGTCGAATGTCTGGTAGAATAGTCTACACGGTGAGACAACATTAACAACTGATTCAACGCATTTCGAATATGTACTAAAACAACCAAAATAGTTCAATTGTCTTAATACAATTTAAAGTAGCATGCATTACAAGTGTCCAAAAAATAGTCTTAGAAATACAATACATGTGTGAAAACGTGCTAGCTTCTTAACATGCTTATGAATTAAGCAAAAGTTCCAAGACACATCCATACACCATTACATCACCAAGCCCAATAGTGGGGCATTGGAGCCACAACTCGCTCCTCAAAGAAAATATTACAGACTCTCAAGGCTATGTGGGAGGAGCCAAGGTGGAAAAGTCCTTTGCATGTACAAATGAGGGTATATATAGCAAAGGGTGAAACTGATCAAGGGTGGATCTGGAGGCTAAAGAAGGTGCGGAAGATATAGACACCGAGGAGGTAGATCCTATCTCTAAGTTGTTGGAGTATATCCCTTCGTGCAAGGGGAAAGTGAAGGTCCCTAAGGACCCAGATGCAGGACAATTCCTCCTCAACACACCCCTATTACTGGAGAACCTCACCTTTGAAGGTTTGAACTTGACGCAAATCCCACATTTGAAGCTGAAAGATTGGGATTTGGCAGACCACAAATGGTTCCCCTCCCCTTGCTATAGACACCTACATGAAGCGAGTCTTCTACAAAGAATCTGGTGTCATGAAGAGGGTCTTCTACAAAGAGTCTCGGTGCTGATGGAGGTGAGAATTTGCATGGACATCAACCAGAAGCCGTGGTTGTCACCAATCGTGTTTGAACAAATTTCAGGGTACATGGAGTTCAAAGTTGACTTCCACCGCATATAAATCTGGGTGCAAAAGGATCTGGAGAAAAAGTGGTTTGAACTACCCTACCTTTCTAGAAATGACGCTATCAAGGAGGTCATCAAGCGCTGGCCAACCGACTGGCATTCGCCTTTCGATCTAGCCACAAGGAATGGAAAGTCTACGAGAAGAAGAAGAATGACGTAGCCGAACAGAAGGTGCGGCAATTGGCTAAGAAAAGGATGAAGGAGGTCAAGGAGAAGGCCAGGGTAAAAATGAAGTGCGCTGTGAAGAAGCAGGCAGAGAAGGAAGAGCACAACTCCGAGCATAGTGATAAGTCTCCTTCACCTCAAACAGAGGAGGAAGAGTAGTCCTAGCACGATGGTGGTAGTCAAGAGGAGCAAAATAGAACTCCCTTTTGGATCAAGAGATACAGAGACCAAGGGAAGGAATGACCGTGGAAGAAGTCAAAGGAGACAAAGCCGTTGTTGGATCCGATCACCTTAACAGATGGCGACTTGGACATTGTGTGTGGAGCATGATTGTTCAGAGGTCTTTTGTTTCAGATGGATGTATACCCTAGGAATTTTGTACACCCCTCCACGTGGGGGGGTGCGGGGGCCAACGGTGCCCTGGCAGGGGTTCGGGGGCAGCGCCCCCGAAGTCAAAAATAGATGTAAAATTGCCTTGTAAAAGTATAGTAATTTCTAGTAAATCTGGGCCATTCATTAGGCGAATGATCTGACGGTAGAACCTATGTTTAGTTTAGGGATTTTTTGCCTAGAAGGCAACCCCTCTCTTTTTATGAGGGCATTGTATTTGAGGCTGTGATATAGATGTGTATTCTCTGAGCAAGAAACAAAGAGGTGAGACTGTGAGAGAAAACAGAGGATATTACAGCAGATTTGTTGTAGGTTGTGTCTCTTCATTTTGCTGGATAATAGAAAGGAAGGACTGGCTGTTCGGGGTGGACGTAGCCCAAACTGGGTGAACCACGTATATCTATGTCTCTCTTGTTTTATGTGTTTTCTGTGTTTATATTTCTGTAATATTTTATGTGTTCCATTGCTTCGTAATATATAATTTTCTAACAACTAGTATTAGAGCCGAAGGTCTATTTGGCTGATAAAATCATAGGAAAGAAGGGTTCCTCATTCAAGTGGGAGCAATGGTGGAAGATGGTAAGTTTAGGGTCGAGAAATTTAATGGCCAAAACTTCTCGCTATGGAAGATGCAGATGGAAGATTATATGTATCAAAAAGATCTGTACCTACCATTGAGCAGAAAAACAAAGAAGTCGATGGCTATGATAGATGAAGAATGGAACATTCTGGATAGAAAGGCACTTGGAACAATACAGTTGTACCTCATTGCGTCAGTCGCCTTCAACATTTTGAAGGAAACAATGACAGAAGGTTTGATTCAGGCATTGTCAAAACTATATGAAAAACCCTTGGCCTCAAACAAGGTATTTCTTATGAAACGATTATTTAATATGAAGATGTCGGAAGGTGGATCTATTGCAGATCATTTAAATGATTTTAATACAATTACACGTCAGTTAAGTTCTGTAGGTGTAAACTTTGAAGATGAAGTTAGAGCTCTGTTATTCTTGTGCTCATTGCCAAAAATTTGGAATGGTTTAGTAATGGCCATTAGTAACTTTGTCTCTGGATCTAGTACTTTAAAGTTTGATGATGTTGTCAGTGCTATCCTTAGCGAGGAAATGTGACAGAAAAGCTCCGGTGAGACGTCGGGTAATGCTTTGAGTGCAGAGTCTAGGGGAAGAAAAATGGAAAGAGGAAAGAGCTCAGGATATCGCAGTAAATCAAGGAAAGGCAGATCCAAGTCCAGATCGGGGATAGTGTGCTGGAAATGTAGAAAGAAAGGACACCTAAAGAAAGATTGTAGATCTCGGAAGGGAAAAGAAGGAGATTCACAACAAGAAAACAATCATGAAGCAAATGTGACAAGTGAGGTGTTGCAATATGCTTTGATTCTTTCTTTCAAAAATATTACTAATTCCTGGGTGGTAGATTCAGGGGTCTCATTCCATGCCACACCTGATAAGAGATACTTTCATGACTATGTTCAAGGAGATTTTGGACAAGTTCATTTGGGTGATGATAAACCCTGTAAAATTGTTGGAATGGGTAAGTTCTTGTAAAATAGCAGAATGGAAACCAATGGCTACTAAAGGAGGTAAGGAATGTTCTAGATCTAAATAAAAATCTGATTTCAACAGGGCAGTTAGGCGGTGAAGGTTGTGTGACAACTTTCACAGATAAAGCTTGGAAGGTCACCAAAGGAGACATGGTAATAGCAAAAGGCGAAGAGGTTGGTACATTGTATTTATGTAATGGTATTTCTAACTCTGTTAATGATTTAACTTCCAAAGGAGTAAATGCATCATTATGGCATCATAGGCTCAAACACATGAGTGAAAAGGAGATGAAGATTCTTCACTCAAGGAATTTGTTTCCAGGTTTGAAGAATGTTAATTTGGACTTCTATGAAAATTGCATTTATGGAAAACAGAAGGGAGTCAGATTTCTCAGAGTTGGGAAATAAAAGAAGAGAGAAAAATTAGAGCTTGTGCATACAGATGTATGAGGACCTGCTCAGGTATCATCTCTCAGTGGCTCTCATTATTATGTTACCTTTATTGATGATGCAACTAGAAAAACTTGGATTTATTGTATTAAGAATAAATCTGGTGTATTTGATACTTTCAAGAAATGGAAAGCTTTGGTTGAGATTGAGACAAGAAAGAAATTGAAGTGTCTTAGATCAGACAATGGAGGTGAATATTGCAGCAAAGAGTTTGATAGGTATTGTTCTGAGCATGGAATTCGCAGAGAGAAGACAGTTCCAAGAACACCACAAGAAAATGGTGTGTCAGAAAGGATGAACAGAACAATCATGGAGCGTGCAAGGTGCATGAGATTGCATGCAGGATTGCCTTTACAATTTTGGGCAGATGTTGTAGATACTGCTGTTTATCTAATAAACAAAGGGCTTCAAGTTCCTTGGATGGTGGTGTTCCAGAGGAAGCATGGACAGGTAAAAAGGTAAACTACTCCTTTTTAAAGCCTTTTGGTTGTGACGCATTTGTCCATATTGATAAAGAAAATAGAACAAAGCTCGAGGCAAAGTCAAAGAAATGTACCTTTATTGGATATGGTGTTAATGATTTTGGTTATCGCTTATATGATTATGAAAATCACAAAATCATTAGGAGCAGAGATGTAATATTCAATGAAAAGGTCTTGTATAAGAATCAGTTGCAGGAAAAGAAGCAAGAAAAAGAAAACAAGGAATATGCAGTTCTTGACGAAATCAATGAAAAAGTAAAGGTGCCTAAAAATAATAATAATCAACAACCACAACAACAACAGGCACCCCAAACACCTGAGAGTGGTATTAGAAGATCTACCAGGATAAGTAGGCCCCCTGAACAATACTCTCCTTCATTATGTTATTTATTGTTGACTAATTCTGGTGAACCCGAATATTATGAAGAAGCAATGCAAGTTGAAAGCAGGAAGAAGTGGGAGGCATCCATGGAAGAAGAGATGGACTCCTAATGCATAACCAAACTTGGGACTTAGTCACGTTGCCTGCAGGAAAAACTACATTGAAGAATAAATGGGTATACAAGCTGAAGGAAGAAGATGGAGGAAAACAGAGGTACAAAGTTAGACTTGTGGTGAAGGGGTTTGCACAGAAGAAAGGTATTGATTTCGATGAAATATTTTCTCCTGTTGTTAAAATGACTTCAATCAGAACTACTTTAAGTCTAGTAGCAGCTGAAGATTTGCATCTTGAGCAGTTAGATGTAAAGACAACCTTTCTCCATGGGGATTTGGAGGAAGAGATATATATGCAGCAGGCACAAGGATATGAGGTGAAAGAGAAGGAGAAACTAGTGTGCAGGTTGAAGAAGAGCTTGTATGGCTTAAAATAGGCTCCAAGGCAGTGGTATCTAAAATTTGACAAGTTTATGTCTGAACAAGGTTATATTATATGTCACTCTGATCATTGTGTTTATCTAAAAAAGCAAAATGATGGCAGCTATATTATATTGTTATTATATGTAGATGACATGCTTGTTGCAGGGTCTAACATGAAGGAACTAAATGTGCTCAAAAGAAAATTGGCAAATTCATTTGCAATGAAGGATTTTGGAGCTGCCAAACAAATCCTTCAAAATGAGTAATACAAAAGGTGTTGAAAAGATTTAATATGCACAATGCAAAACCATTTAGTACACCTTTTGCTAGCCATTTCAAACTTAGTAAGGAAATGTTACCAAAGACCCAAGAAGACATGGATTATACGTCTAAAGTTCCATATGCATCAATAGTTGGAAGCTTAATGTATGCAATGGTCTACACAAGGCCTGGTATTGCACATGCAGTGGGAGTTGTAAGCAGGTACATGAACAATCCAAGAAAGGAACATTGGATGGTAGTGAAATGGATTCCCAGATATTTGGAAGGTACCACAAATCAAGCATTGTGCTTTGGTCGTTCAAACATTTCTCAAAAGGAATATGTTGATGTAGATATGGCAGGTGACAGAGATAACAGGAGGAGCACTACAAGATATGTATTTACTGTCGGTGGAACAACTGTCAGTTGGGTTTCAAAAATCCAAAGTGTTGTTGCGCTTTCAACAACAGAAGCAGAATATGTTGCTGCTACAGAGGCTAGTAAAGGAATGATTTGGTTACAAAGGTTTATGGGTGAATTAGGTAAGGAACATGATATGGGCACATTATACAGTGATAGCCAAAGTGCCATTCATCTTGCAAAGAACTCAGTATTTCATTCCAGGACTAAACACATACATCTCAATTACCATTTCATATGATCAGTGTTGGAAGATGGAGAGTTGAAGCTGGAAAAGATACACACTAGCTAGAATCCTGCAGACATGCTAACAAAAGTTGTAACCAGGGAGAAACTGAGAACATGCTCAGTTTCAATTAGCCTTCAAGGATGATGATGAAGATGAGAAATAGCCAAGTCCAAAGAAGAGTCGTTGTCCAGCAAATGAAGCAGCGGTGGAGTTACTACAATCATTCTCCAAGTGGGAGATTGTTGTGTGTGGAGCATGATTGTTCAGAGGTTTTCATCGTAGTTTTTTTCCCTTGACACCTCAAGGGAGGTTTTTTTTTTATTTTTTATTTTTTTTGACACCATTGGGTTGCCCCAAGAGGTTTTCAAACCAATAGTGGGACTCAGGCGCCTCATGGAGGTTTTCACTTGAGTCCTTATTTTTCTTTTTTTTCTTAGTGATTTGATGAGGCAGGAGCTAAAACTTGCTCCACCACCATCAATTTTTATTGATACCATCATTGAACTCTTGCTTTGGAAATGGTCTTTTGTAAACTTTAAATCTATGTCCATTAACAAGTAAAGGAATGGCCTCTTCGTCTATGGTTCTGATCTGCACTAAACCATTATCATGGCATCTTTCTATAACATAAAGTCCTAGCCATCTTGTCGTTAACTTGCCCTTAAATTCTTTATATATGGAGTCATATAACAAGGCCCAATCACCTTCTTGAAATTTCTTATCCTTGATGTTCTTATCATGCCAGATATTCCTGTGGAGTTGGTTACCTTTGTGTGTAGGAGGGCATGCATTTTGAACTCATCTAAACCATTCAACTGCAGCAACATTTGTTTTCATACATTGCTGAGATCTAGATCTAGTTGGGATGCCATCCTTAATGTGTTATACTCAAACTCAATGGACAACAGGGCCTTTTTCTAATAGACCAAATCATAGGGTTTGAATCGAGTGGTGGTCTTCTAAGTGGTATTATAGGCCCAGGTGGCCTCAATGAATCTATATGGCCAATATTTCCTGCTGCTGCTAACCACTTTAGTCAAGATTCTCTCCAATGCTCTGTTGGTCACCTCCACTTTCCCAATAGCTTATGGGTGATAGGGAGTGGAGGTCCTATGCTTGATCTTGTGCTGGCTAAGCAAGTCTTCAATCGTGTTGGAGTTGAATTGGCTGCCTTGATCAATGACTAGTTCTCTAGGGTACCCGAATTTGTAAAATACATTCTCCCTCAAGAACTCAGCCATCTTCTCCTATCTTACTACCTTAATTTCTTTGGTTTCATCACACTTAGTCAGATAGTCAGTGCACACAATGATGTATTGTTTTTTCTTGGAAGGAGGGTCAATAGGTCCAATGAAGTCCATGCCCCACTTGTCAAATGGCTCGAAAGTCACTTGAGGCAGTAGAGGCATTTCATCCCTTGTAGTAGGCTTTCCCATCCTTTGGCACCAATCACAATGACTAGTATATCTTTTCACATCCTGATGAAGAGTGGGCCAATAATAGCCTACTTGTAACACTTTAAATGTTGTCCTCATTGCTAGAAAGTGACCTCCACAAGGCCCATCATGACAGGTCAGAAGGATGTCAAAGACTTTTTCCTCCCTGACACACCTTCTCAAGATTTAATTTGGGCCATGTTTGAAGAGATTTCCCCCAATCCAAGTGAAAGGGGCACTCTTCCTTATAATCTTGCTTTTCTATTTGGAGGACAAGTTCGATGGGAACTGTGCAGATACCAAATAGTTTTCTATGTCAACAAACCATGGAGAGAGAACTGAAATGGTGAAAAAATGCTCATACAGTAACTAATAATCAACCATTCCCTCTTCACCTACAAGCAAAGTTAATCTGGACAAAAAGTCTTCAACAAAATTTCCCTTACTAGGCTTATCAACAATAGTTAGATCAAACTGTTGTAATAACAATAACCATCTTATAATACGAGCATTCACATCAGCTTTATTCATTAAATATTTGATTGCAGCATGGTCAGTATGGACAAATGTTGGATATCCTGTAATATAATGGCTAAATATTTTCAATGAATGTACAACATCCAGGAGCTCCTTTTTGGTCACTGCGTAGTTTAGTTCGACCTTTGACAGATTCTTACTGATAAAGTAAATGGCATAAGGAAATTTTTCATCTATCTGACCTAGGGCTTCTCCTGTGCCTTTGTGTGAGGCATCAACATGAATTTGAAAAGGAAGGGCCCAATTTGGGCCTCGGAGGATCGATGCGGTGGTTAACTTGTTCTTCAGGATGTCCAAGGCCTCTTGACGGCTTTTTGACCATATAAACTCAGGGTCTTTGGCCAACAGCCCAAATAAAGGAGAGGAAAACTTGCTGAAGTCCTTTATGAACCTTCGGCAGTATCAAGCTAACCCTAGGAAACTTCTGACATCTCTCTGCTTTTGACGAGGTGGGACCCTTTGGATGATAGCTATTTTGTTTGGATACACTTGCAATCCTTGCTATGATATTGAATGACCTAGCACGGTCACTACAGTAATCAAGAATTCACATTTCTCGGGACTGAGAGACTAGTTCATTTCAATGCATTTGTGCAGAACCTTACCTAAGTTAGAAAAGCCTCCTCAAAATCACCTCCATAAGGTGTGAAATCATTCGTGTAGATTTCTACCGCTTCATGGACCAACTCAGCAAAAATGCTCAAGACTACTCTTTGAAAAGTCGCAGGAGAATTTCATTGGCAAAAAGGAAGGACCCTATAGGCAAAAGTGCTCAATGGACAAGTGAAAGTGGTTATATCCTGGTATTCCAGGCTAATCTGGATTTGATTGTACCCGCTGAATCCATCTAGGAAATAAAAAACTTTTTCCCTGCCAGGCTAGCTAGCACTTCGTCAGTGAAAGGTAGAGGGAAATGGTCCTTCTTTGTGGCTTTGTTCAACTCCCTGTAATCGACACAATTCCTCCACTTACCATTTTTCTTGGGAACTAACACGAAAGGAGAGACCCACTCACTGTCAGATATAGGATAAATGAATCCTGCATCTAGAAATTTTTGCAGTTCTTCTTTGACTATATCTTTAAGAGTTGGATTCATCCTCCTTTGGGGTTTCCGAACTGGCTTGCAACCTTCCTTGATATAGATATGGTGAGTACACACTAAGGGGTGTGCTCCCTTCATTTCTTTGTAACTCCAAGAGAAGGCATCCAGATGTTCCTTTAGCATGTTGCACAACTTCTCCTCTTGGAGAACAAAAAGAGATGGATTGATTTTCAAAGTTCTCTCAGGGCCAAATTCTATGGTTTTGACACGGAGAGGGTTGGAATCAGCCAAGTATAGATCAATTGGATGGTTGTTCTGGGTTTCCTTTACTACTTATTCTAGGGACAATGTACTGGGAGTTGGACTTTGGAGTAGGTGTTCAATCAAATCATATTCATCCTGTTGTCCTCCTCCCATGGTTGTTTCTAAGGTATATAGTTGGGAAGAATAAACTTCATCTTCTTCCTCCTCTTCCAGCCATAAAGGTAAATCATGTTCTAGAGATGGTTGAGCAGGAGGGTACAGGATTAACTGCTTGGACATATGCCCATTCTTGATGATCATATTCCCATCTCTGCATTTGATGTAAGCATCGATAGTGGCCAACCAGGGCCTCCCAAGGATGAGAGGGTAACCTGTAAGCTTATCCTTAGGTTGGAGAACTAGGAAATCTGCAGGATACTCCCAAGAGTCAATGGATACCATCACATGCTCCATAATGCCCTCAAGGGTCATTGTGGAGCAGTCTACAAGTTGCAGGACTGTTGTGGTATTTCTCAGTGAACCTTAGAGGTTGAGCTTGAGCATGGTGTCCTTGGTCATCACATTAATGGGAACCCCAAGATTGATCAAAGTGTGTGGGACAATGGTGCCATTGATGTGCACATATACTACAGGGCTTCTAGGGTCCAAATACTTTAGACATATTACCTGACCCATCATTAAGTCAGACAATTTTCCAATGACATTAGTGGTAGGGGCGTCTCTTTTTCACCTCCCTGGATACTTGAAACACTTTTCCTTAATCAACTTGCTATAAATAGGTACATCTTTGATGTCTTGGAGAAGTGTAATCTTGACACAAACGTTTTTCAATTCTCCCAGAAGTTCAGTCTCTTCTGGGGAAGGCTAGAGTGGTTGAGCTAACCTCTCAGGAAAGGGTGGATTTACTTTAAGAATTATTTTCTCTCTTTCTTCTTCAACCTCCCTAGGTGGAGGTGGAAGTTGGTTATACTGGAGAGTTCTCCCGGATCTCAGGTTAATTTCCTGGATCTCTATACATAAGCTAGATATGATGTTTCTCCACTGTATACTTGTTGTGCCTATCTATTGTTTAGGTTCAGATTTGGCTGGGTAAGCATCTGGGGTTGTTTAGGTGGAGCAGAGTGTAATAGTTGTGGTTGGGCAGGTATTGAAGGCAATAAAGCAGGAACATTGTTGTACTGGGGCCTCCACCCCTGGGGCAGTGCATTCCACTGAGGTTGTGGCAGAGCATATGGTTGAAATGACTAGCTAGCTGGCTGGGAATGGTACTTAGGTGAAAAGGACCAAGGAGGAGGTGTAGACCAGGAAGGATGAGCAAGGGGGGCCCAATAAGGTATGGATGTGGTCTGGTTGGGGTTGTAATATGCATGGAATGACCCTTGCATTCCCTGCTGGTATGACCTAGGCCCATGAGGTCTCCTTTGGTTTATGTAGCAGAGCTTCTCAATGACCCCTTCAGCTCCTTGATATACAACTTTTAGTCCAGGAAAATAAGGGCACTTGTCTGTGGAGTGGGTTTTTTCACAGACTGAGAAAATTTCAATAGAATTTAATGGACATCAATTCCTAGGGTGCCCTCTAGTGCATCTAGGACAGAAAATGGCCAAGGCTCTCTCTACTTCCTCTTGATTCCTCCTAATGTGCATAATGTCCATCTGTAAGGAAAGGGTTTGCAACATCTCACTCTTGAAATATTCTAGCATGTTTCCAATTTCACCCTTGATGGATGAATTGGAAGAGGATGTACAAACCATAGGTTGACTTCCCCTACCCTTTTTCCTAGCTTCCCTAGAATGGTTTCTAAAGACAACCTTGATATCCTCATAGGGTAACTAGTATATATCTCCACCTGCTAACAAGTGCATGGTATCCAAAAGGTCTTCCCTTACTCATCTAAGCAGGACCAGCTTCAGTGACTCAGGGTCAAGTGTGCACCTGGCCCTTTTGTAACTAAGTTGTAATCTTTCTTCATAATCCTCTAGGGATTCATCATTACCTAAGGTCATCCTAAAAATTTCTTCTCTAGTATCTTTAGACCTACATAGTCTCAATACTTTTTGTTGAATGCTTGTTGCATCTGAGCCCAAGTTATGATGCTATCCCTAGGTAAACCCATGAACCAGTGCAAAGCTGCATCCTTGAGGGTAGATGGAAATAGTTTCAACTTCTACCCATCATCTGTATAGTCATAGGTTCGACATATAACAACAAACTAAAATAGGAAAGTGTAAGGATCTTCTCTGGTTAGGCCATGTAAATGAGGAAGGGCAGAGGGGATTATATTTTTCATCTTAGTGTCCCAATTGGTTTCCCTAATGGAGAAGGCACCCTCAACTCTCTCTCTATTCCCTCTGTCATTTATGTTTTCAGCCATTGGCTAGGTAGTAATGGGTTCTTCTCCTTCCTCATCCCTTGTAGGTTCTTCGAATATGTATGGTTTCTCACCCAAGGGTTCCTCTAGTTCACAACCACCGAAGAAGAGAGAAGGTTGGCTATTTGATGTAGTGGGGGTATTTGGCAAAAATTTCCCTAAGTTATCCCTATTCCTACGAGGCATGAAAGGAAATGTTTTTGATTTGGTTTTATGTTTTGTTTTTAGACTTTGAAAGTGATTGCAGAATTGAAATTGCAGATTGAATGAAAACTACTGACTAAATGAAAAACTAATTACTGAATTGAAATCTAACTTGCATAATCGAAATTGTGGACTGAATGAAAACTACTAACTAAATGAAAAGATTAACTACTTGATTGAAATCTAACTTGTAGAATGGAAATTCCAGACTAAATGAAAAACACTAACTAAATGAAAATATTAACCACTTGATTGAAATCTAACTTGTGGAATGGAAAGGAAAACAAAGAATGCAGAATGAAAAGGAAGCAAACTAAATTACTTTTGCAGAAATGAAACTAATCACAGAATATTAGAAACAAGAAATAGAAGAAAGAAAGCAGTAATCACATATTACTCAGACACTTCCTTGGCAATAGTGCCAAAAAGTGATGAGCACCAGTATTGTAGCAAGAATGTTGCAAATCTTGGGCTACCAACTTTACTTTATCAATCCGGGGTTCGTACAAACTTGGAGGTGACAATGCTTTATACACAAGTAAAAGTGGTGGTTCTGCTTTTTGTCACTGTTTAGCTAGCGAGATACCATTAGGGTTTTCAAGCCATAATTTTTATGGATTCAAAATAATCTTGGTTCCTTAATGAAAGAAATATAAATCTACTCTAAGAGAGATTTGATCTATTGCAATGATGAAAAAGAATGAAATTCAATGCTAAGGCACACCATTTCCTAATTAATTTCTAAGAGTTATGCTTTGCAATAATGCTAAATTAACATGAACAAAATGCTAATGTCTAAGCATGGAAATTAAAAACATCAAACATCACTGTTATGCATGTAAAGGACTGTAATAAATCCATTTTGTCTTTTTTATGCTTTTTCATGAAAAATCAAGTGTGCAAGCTAATCTCTTTTGGTGATATGGTAGGTGGTTTAGGGATGTTGGTGGATGGATGGAAGGTTCAGGAGATGGTTGGAAGGTTTGGGATACCCTTGGGTGACCTTGGTAGGCTTCCTAGAGGTTTTTCCTCAATTCAGCCTCAAAACAGGCCACTGCAAGAAAACCTACAAGATGTACTAGAAACCTACAGGATTCCCTATATTTCTACAAGATACAGCTGTGAGAAAAGAGATGGTTGTTGGAGGTGATGTAAGGCATAGGAAAGGTGATTGATGGGTGGAATTGAGTGAAAAAAGGCCTAGCATCACTCAGAACCCAAAACCAAGTTTAGGAGATCGTTGGATTCACTCAAAATGCTTGGGGAAATTTCTATGTAAAATGATGAAATTGGTGAAGGTTTTGATGAAAACAAGGAATGCCTATGGGTGGATGAAATTTGTAGGTGGTTGCTAGCTATTAGATTTGTTTCTACTTTTGAAGCACCTTCTCTGCATCAAACATATGTAATCTCCAAAGAGTCATGTAAACAAGAGGAATTCTCATGAGCTAGAAAAGTAGAATTTTAATGAACTAACTCTCTACCTTATGCATGAGGAAATTGCTGAATAAAATGGAATCATGGATGTAAGAATGAAGATAGAATAGATGGAAATAAAATCCTACTTTGCAAAACTAATCAAATTCTAGTGAAGTACAACAAACTCTAAATCTTATGAAAGAAATGGAAATCTGCCTTTTTGGGGTTGGATAAGGGTCTTTTCCTCAAATCATGATCCCAGAATGAAGAAGTGAGGCCAAGACACCTACTGGAAGCTTTGTGGTGCTTGTTTTATCCCTTCTAACCTATTAGTGAAGTAAGGCACAAATGGAAGCAAACTAATAAGCAATTAAACAAATCTACACTACTTGCAATGAAATACTTATAAAGACAGTTTAATCATGAATCTATGAAACTAAGGTAAGCATAAAGATACAAGAAGAGGAGCCTTTGCTACTAGGGTTGGGCCCTAAACAAAGAGCTTCATCCCTCTGAGTTAAATGAGTACTGGATCAAGAAAAATCTCATTCTTATTACCAAAACAGAAAATTACATCAAAGTCTTCCACAAGTATGGAGATCAAAAATAACTAGAGTTTTTGCAATTAAAATTAGAATCCTAATTAGGCTCTACGCCTCTCTACTTATACAACTAAAGTCCCCAATGACTTCCTTAAATTTATGGAGGCCCGGCTCCCAAACTCGAGATGAACTAACTCTTTTTCTATCACTTGCTTCGTTGCCTTCTAATCTTCATGACTTGGCTGCTTGCACTACGAGCTAGTGCAATTAATGGAGGAATATTCAAATGGTGGAGTAGTAAATGAGGAGGATTTACCTCCTACAATCTCTCTCCATTCTCCCATTCAAGTTTCAAACCTTAGTCTTGCCAAAACTCCTTGATTTTCTCTTCCAAACCTGCATTTAATGCATATTTGTCCACTAGGCATAATATCTCACTTTAACTCATCGCACTAAACAAAATATAATCAAAACATGTAATAATCTATGAGAAGAGTTGGTTTGACTAAGCTAGGAGGTGAATTAAGGCCCATATAATTACCCAATGATGAGGCTCATCAAAAATATGGATTCACATAGACAATACATGTAATCAATGGATTCACATAGACAAGACATGTATTGTCTATGATGAACAATCTTGCCTTATTTTTCCTTCATGAATTCACTACATATGACCCCATACTTCCTTTGTAGTTTCATAATGCATAACCTTCTCTAATGTTGAATTGAATATGTTATAAATTATTTCATTTAACGATTCATTATTATTTTGCAATTCTTCACATTATGGGGGAGTTTTAGTGCAACGATTACATACTAAATGGCTAACATCAGATCCAGGGTTCATTAACTTAGAATTCATTTTTTCTTTCCATTTATGACAGTTAGCATCACAAAGCATAAACATACATTTATTGTCCATTTTTTATGGCTTACCTTGTTCTTCTGATGTAGATTGTCCTTTTTTATAAATGAATATATTACCACAACATCTGATCCATCATTGTCACTGGTTTCTTGACTTGAAATCTTCCCTTGTGCTGCCTTCTTTACTTGCTTCTTTCCCATTATCCATGATCCACTCTCAAGTGGTTAATCTTCTACTAGAGTGACTTGCGATGATTTCATTTTTTAGGAAAAATACTCGAGGTGGGGGGCACGGCGGTGTGGTTTGAATCAATATTTTTAATTTACTTTAACTTTCAATTTCACATTTAGAACTTTGTACGTTATTTTTCTTCATGAAACCCATGTGTTTACGTGACTCTCGTAAATGCGAACTATGTATATCAAAATAAATAATTTTAAATATGTTCCATCACATGTTTATCTTTAATCAATGCATCATTATTTCATTATCCATTTATTAAGCACTAACCATGAGTGGTAAATAATAGATAAGTCATTAACATAAAATAAGCATATCAACACATATGGACACTGAGATTTTAGGTGGAAACCCAATGTGGGAGAAAACATCGTTATCATTGTCTTTATCTTCTTCATTGATTATAAAGAAAATCTTCATTATATCTTGTACTAGCGCAAACTTTACTAGCACGTAGGCTACTACCTGTAGGAGGCTACAACCTACACACATTCTTCAACACCCGCTGCAAGGAAGCTACAACCCTATGATCTCGTTTACCAACTCCTACCGGAAGGGAGCTCCTACCCCCTCACTAAAGGATGCAACCTTTTGATCTTCTCTGCCTATTCTTACCATAAGGGAGTGCCTACCCCCTGAGCATATTTACCAACTACCATTAGAAGGAAGCTCTAACTCCCTTACTAAAGTCTTCAACCCTTAGTAGCTCTCGTGGATCACATTTCATGATATTTTATACTGGATCCATCTGTCTCAAATTCACATCAAAACATGTAGGTCACATTTCATCAAATTTTCACATTATAACCACACCAACAATAATCCCAAACCAATATGCCAAAAAGGAAATATTGAATCTCAAAATATAAATCACTGAAGCACTATAAGCCAATTGAACCACTGAAACATCAAGCCACTAAATATTGAACCATCCACTACAACCAGATCAAATCAATGCGCAACCAAACCAAAACAAATACAAACCATCATGATCGAAACATCATTGGTAGACAACAATGAATACAATAGAACTCACCAACTGTCATCATCAAGTAGAAATTCAAATCATGAGAAAATTTAACTCAAAATATATATGTGACTATTATTAATCAAACCTAGATGTATACGCTCTTATCATTTGTAACACCAACATACAAATTTCAATGTACTAAAAAACATATCTCATAATATATACGTCACTAAAAAGAAACAGATCTGCATATGTACCTAACTATCTAGAAGCAAACCCGCGTACAGATCTTAAATTACTGGATCAAAGCTTCGCTGCAAACACAACACACATTCCACATACTTCACTGTCAAAACTACATATTTATGAAAACACATCCAGATCACAACATCACTATAACCACATATATTGCATTATTAGGTACTTAAACATTTACAATAAGAAAAGAAATCAAACATATATTTCAACATATCTTCAGATATTTTAGATCTAAGTTTTCTCCTTTCTTCCTGTACATGCATGTTCCATATCATATAACACATGAATAATCCATTACTTGCACGCATAACTCCCTGATATCCATCTCCTTATATAACATTTTCCCTTGCCAATACCATAAGTAAATCCTTTAGTAATGTTGCTAGTATTCATTGATAGGATCAAATAGACATTGCCGACACAATTACTATAGGTAATTACCATGGTAATAGCTCCTAGTGTCTATTTTTCCATGGTTAAGATTATGTATATGACTTTTTTTCATAGAACCTGCGTATGTACATGATCCTTCTTCACAAGAACCACATATACTTCTTAAAATTCACATTTTTCATCCATCTATAACTGAGCTGCCATTTGTTTTCCATACCTTATGCAACGTGTGTACCATTATTTCCATAACCATCATATTATAACCTAGTTGACATCGAGTATATCTTTGACAAGCAAGTTTACTTCAAGGAAAAAACATTAGCCATAATGCCAACAACAATTACACAACTCAAGTTGAATACTACACATTTTAATAAAGCAAAATCCACAATTACATGATTGGGTTAATCAAGAGACTCGACCATTAAAAATATTATAAATATAAAAATATATATTTACTTTTTGTTTTTTAAATAAAAACAACAAATTATTTCACTCAATGTGATTTAAGAGATTTTATTTGTTCAATTGTCATATTTTCTATATTTTAGGAAAAATAGATAGGTCATGAGTTTATTCTTCGTAATATGATTTACCCACAACAAAAATGTCATATCCTATTATTTTAAGGAAGCTAATGGATATATATATATAATCAATTAAAAACTAAAAAATTAATATATATTAATATTAAAGTAGTTTTTAAAATAAAAAATTAGTAAAAAAGTAAATTTATAATGTCTAAATATCTTATAGTAATAAATATTTAGTTCCTCATGGTGGGTGCATATACAAAGAATCACTCTCTCGAACTTGGGATGAGTGTTGCAAACATAAATGAAGAAGAGAAGTTTCTTTCAAAATGGCATCCATCACGACTTATCGTAGATAACACCCTAGTAGAAATGTAGAAATGCCTATGGTAGCCAAAAACACATTTTCAAACGATCATGTGGAACTTGGGAGTAGTACAACCAGTTTGGATCTCAACTTGTAGAGGAATGTCGAGAGTAATGATGGAAATAATTGGAAATTGGAAACAAGATAATGCTAACAGCTCGTCAACTAAAGGCAAAAAATACATTTCTTGATGCTTCTACATGCATATAATTTGTCAACCATGGGTAGTAGGAAGAAGGTGTGGTGTTGCTAATTCTAGAAGGATGATACATGGAAACTTTGAGGAATGTAGGATTTGAGATCATTCTCGGCTGGAAAGTTTTCAAACCAAGCAATTTTCTCATTGTAACAACTTTTTGTAGTCACTACCTCTACAATTTTGGTCTAATCACCATTCTAATTTGGATTTATGCTTCAATTCTCTAAATTACCCTTGCTACATTGAAATCAAATTTTGGAATTATGGGTTCCTAATTTTAATCACTTCATGGAGAAATTATTTTGGAATGCTTGCTTTTATCTCTACAATGAATTCCAATCCTCCCTCTAGTCATATTCTCCTCTTTAGTCCTAGCATCCCTTCTCTATCTCCTCTAATGCTTCCCTTGTTTCACCCTTCTATGTTGACCTCTCTTGTTCTTTGCATTATTAATCCATTTGTTCCCCCTATCTCTATTTTCCTACTTAGCTTTCTCGATACTCTATCCACTTTCCTTTCACTCGCCATCTCTATATTAAGCATATCACTATGGATAGGAGATGACTATATCCTCCTCTGTGCAACAATCTACAAGGGCATCTTGGTCTCTCCCCTCATTCAGAGTATATTCCCTATTCAACCCACTAAAATCAAGCCCAAGCAATGGCTCGAGAAGTAATGGAATCCTACAGGGACATAATACCTACAATAGTTTAAAGATACATCTTATATTTGGAAGATAAGGTTAGGAAATCAAGGCATTACATTCCTAATGGATATGTTGACCAAGAAACTAGGTATTGGACTCCATATGTGGAAAATTCCACTAGAGCTACGATTCCCTCTTACATGCAAACAATTAATATCTACTGCCACATAAAGACCCTATTGCACAAATTCATAACTGACAAAGAAGACATACAACAAAGAATAATTAGATGCATCACACAACTATTGGTAAAATTTGATATGCTCAATAGAAAGGTCAAAATCCTTGTCAAGAACCTCGCAAACCTTGACTTTTCCTCCTTTGAGAATAATAGTGATCCACAACCACTAGTTTAGGTGGATACTACTATAGGATGAAGTCTAGGAGAGCCAATTACATCCAACATAACCTCTTTTATGTTAATGATATAAGTATATCCATTACTATAGAGTTTATATTCTTTGTTAGAAATAATTTCAATTAAAATAATTCTCATATAGTGAACAATATTAACAATATTAAAATTTTTAACTTATGATACTGGTCCAGTTTTCCAAGTGGCAGACCAATAACTAGTGATAATTGTGTGTATAGTTTTTTTTTTAAAGTAATGTGAGTGGCTTGTCTTTACAAAATCTCTCTCTCTCTCTCTCTCTCTCTCTCTCTCTCTCTCTCTCTCTCACACACACACACACACTCACACACACACACACATTTTAAATTATTAATTACATTTTTTAAAAAGTTATGCTCATGTGTCAATTTTGAAATTAAAAATAGTTAAAATTGAATTATTCCAAGTTAAATATTTGATTAAATATTACAAAGTATTATAATGTGGCATTGCATACGTTATCAATTATAATAATTGCATGTAAACATTGATAAATATTGCAATCTAACATAATGATGAACATCATGTTATGACATAGCCCTTAATTACCATTGAAATGAAACATAATAATTGAGGAACATAGTAATTTAATATAAGTTAACCATGATAAATACCAAAATATGAAATATCTATTGAGGAATGTCATAATCCAACACTTGAGAAACACCACATGTGACATAACCATCAAAGGTTGTAGTAAATTGACATAAGTCAACCAAGATGAATGCCATACTATCATATAACCATTGAGGAATGTCATAATTGAACATAGTTGTAGGTTTTAACCCCGTACAGAAATTCCCTGCATACGAATTCTAAAACACAAAAAAAAAAAAAATGCGAGAGCAGAACACATAAAACACATATACACAAAGATTTTCCCCTGGATCCCAAAACCGGGACTACCAGCTTGATTTTTCATTATGTTCCTTTCAATGTTATAATACATATCTATACATGCCGAAGCATCCAATACCATGGACCAAAAACCATCGCATCTAATACCATGGACTGAAAACCATCGCGTCCAAAAAACATGTGCGAAAATCATGCACAAAACCATAGGTGGGTCCGCCCAACCTAACATACGGTGCAAAACCAAAATTTTCCGGGGCACTACCCTGGACCCCATAAACTGGGGTTACGGGTGCCCCTCAAACCCCCTGTTAACTATGTGGAAAGAATATAACACAACCCAACATTCTCCCACTTATTGCTTTCTTTCCACAGGGGGCCACAAGAGAGCTTAGTCATTTTTCCAGCCCTGAAATGCCCATTGTCTCTCTACACCAAGAGAACTTCTCAAAGCTCATAGATTTTGTCAATGAATTTGCAATATTCTTCAAAGTGTCCACCTTTACTAGCAACACCTTTTTTTCTTCTATCCTATCCCTCACAAAATGATACTGAACATCAATGTTCTTTGTCTTTGAATGATATGTGCGGTTCTTTGGCAAGAAAATTGCACTTTGGCTGTCACAGTCTATCCTTATAGCTTCTTGTACTAACCACATACTTGAACACAATCTCTGCAACCAAACTACTTCCTTGCTTGCATGAGTGGCTGCCATGTATTCTGCCTCTGTAGTTGACAGTGCCACTACAGATTGTTTCCTACTCATCCAACTAACTACACCTCCAAATAGGTTAAACACATACCCACTTGTAGATCTTCTTTGATCCAGATCTCCGGCCCAGTCTGCATCAACAAAGCCATGAATATCCAACACTCTGTCCAATCCTAGCCTTCCTTGGTAGCACAAACCATAATCACTAGTGCCACACAAATACCTGAAAACCCGCTTCACTATTGTCCAGTGCTCCTTCCCTGGTTTTGACGTAAACTTGCTCAATACTCCCACTGTATGTGCAATGTTTGGTCTAGTACATACCATTGCATATATCAAGCTACCAACTGCACTTGCATATGAAACACGGGACATGTCCTCTTCCTCTTCTTGTGTCTTGGAACACTGTTCAGCAGATAACCTCACACCTACAGAAATAGGGACCTTCACCAGTTTATTATCCTGCATATTAAACCTCTGCAATATTGTCTCGACATACTTCCTCTGGTTTAACCAAATCTTCCTCTTTGCCCGATCTCTTTTAATTTCCATGCCCAAAATATAGTTTGCAGCACCAAGATCTTTCATCTCGAATTTGGAGGACAATTGGGTCTTCAAATCCTGGATAACTTATTTGTCATTTCCAACCAACAACATATCATCCACATACAAGACCAGATAAATAACACGGTCACCAATTAATTTAAAATACACACAGTGATCTACTTTGCTTCTGGTGAAGCCAATTCCCCATATAAATGTATCAAATTTCTGATGCCACATCCTTGGTGATTGTTTTAACCCATATAGAGACTTCTTTAACTTACATACTAGTTTTTTCTTACCCTTCACCGCAAAGCCTTCAGGTTGCTTCATGTAGATCTCCTCTTCTAGATCCCCATGAAGAAATGTTGTCTTCACATCCATCTGTTCTACCTCAAAATCAAAATAAGCAGCAACAGATAAAAGTAATCTAATAGAAGTTACCTTGGAAACAGGAGAAAAAATATCACCAAAATCAATTCCAGGAAACTGGGTATAACCTTTTGCTACCAACTAAGCTTTGTATTTCTCGAATTTTCCTTCTGCATTTGTCTTCTTTTTGAACACCCATTTGCTGCCAATGGGTTTCCTTCTAGTTGGCAACTCCACTAGATCCCAAGCATCATTTTTGTGCAAAGATGCCATTTCATCAACCATGGCCTCTTTCCAGAGTTTTCCATCCTCTGAATCCGCTGCTTCCTTCACAGTTCTGGGATCATCATCAGTAACAGACAAAGAAAAATTTGAATAGAATGTAGATGGACTATACCTTTCTAGCTACCTTCTTTCTCAAACTGATCTTCTCATAGCCGAAGTTTGTGGCTCTTCATCTTCTGATTCCTCCTCTGCTGTAGAGTTTGATTCTTCCTCCTTTAGCTCAAACTATATCTTCTCAGGTTCCTTTGGTTGGACTTCATTTTTAATAACATCTTTCACCTCTCCGAACACCACATCTCGTCTGTACATAACCTTCCTTGTTATTGTGTTCCAAAGCTTATAACCCTTTAAACCATCCTCATACCCAATAAATATGCACTTTTCAAATTGTCTATCCAACTTTTTCTTTTCTCCTTTGGAACATGTACATATACATCACATCCAAATACCCTCAAATGTGAAAGAGAGGGTTTCTCACTAGTCCATACCTCTTGTGGAGTCTTATCCTCCAATGCTGATGAAGGTGACCTATTGACCAGGTAACATGTAGTATCCACCGCCTCTGCCCAAAATCCCTGTCCTAACCCGCCACCACTGAGCATGCCTCTTGCCCTTTCCATCAACGTCTTGTTCATTCTTTCTGCAACTCCATTTTGCTGAGGTGTATATGGAGTAGTCTTCCGCCATGTTATACCACATTCCTTGCAGAATTCTTCAAATTCCTTACTACAAAACTCTCCACCATTATCTGTCCTTAGCACCTTTATCTTCTTCTCTGTCTGGTTTTCCACTACAGCCTTAAATTCTTTAAACCTATCAAAGACTTCAGATTTCTTCTTAAGGAAATATATCCATGTATTCCTTGAGAAGTCATATATAAATGATAAAAGGTACACAGACTTACCCAGTGATGGAACCTTCACAGGTCCAAACACATCACTATGCACAAGCTCTAATATATGTTTCGCCCTCTTACCACGAGAGGGGAAACTCACCAGATTTTGCTTCTCGTATACACAGTTTTCATAGAAATCAAAATCCAGAGAGCTATTACTCATACCTTCTACCATACCTTTACCATGAAGTATCCAATATGTCCAAGCCTTTGATGCCACAGCATGGTCTTTTCTCCAGAGACCATTAGATTTTATACTCCACTTTCAAGAACCACGGAACTGTTGCACCCATCAACAACAATGCTACCTTGCAGCTTATACAGAGTTCCAATCCAAACTCCCCGAATCAATACCAGTGCTCCCCAAACCATCTTGCAAGTATCCTTCTTGAACACTGTTTTTTTCACCTGCATCATCCAGCTTACTAACAGAAATCACATTTCTTGCTAATGCAGGAATATGTAGAACACCCGGAAGTGTTCTAACCCTTCCACCTTACAGCTTCAACTTTACTTTTCCATGACCAATGATTCTAGCCTTCCTGTCATCCCCCAAGAAGACATCACCACCATCATATTTCTCATATTCACAGAACCACTCTCTATGGGGAGTGAAGTGAAAGGATGCACCTGAGTCAATCAAGCATGCCTCATGATCTACATGTGTACTTGAAGAAGCCATGTACACATCCCCACTTTCATTTGAGGTGGTTTTCACCTCTGCAAAAGGAGCCTCATTAGGTCCCTTTCCTTTGTAAGGAGCTTTAGATATATAGTCCCTTTTGAAGTGGCCTTCCTTTCCGCATTTCAAGCACACCACCTTTACAGGTTTTCTTGGAGATTTAGATCTCCCTCTAGATTTAGATCTCCCACTCGATGACTTATTTTTGTTTTTGTTCTGGGACCGTCCTCGTACAGACAAGGCATCAACATTTTGGCTCTCCATATTTTTCCATCTCATCTCCTCCATCAGCAAGGCTAAGACTATTTCATCAAACTGCAAGGCAGTTGCATTGCTACCTATTGCAATAACTAGACTATCCCACGAATCTGGTAGAAAACACAACAAACTAATGCACTTATCTTCATCTAAAATTTTAATATCAATAGATGCTAACTGACTTACCACAATATTGAATGCGTTCAGATGCTCTGTCACTGAGTCTCCATCTTTCATCCACAAGTTATACAGCATTTTTTGCAGGAATAGTTTATTCACTAGAGACTTAGATTGGTACAAAGTCCCTAAATTGTCCCATAAAGCCTTTGTTGTAGCTTCCCTTGATACATTCAGCAATACTGAATCTGAGACACACAATCGTATTGTGCTCTTTGCCTTCCGATCCAACTTCTTCCATTCTTCATCAGACACTCTCGTTGGTTTACTACCCGGATCTACCGCGATCCACTGATCTTTATCCACCAACAGATCCTCCATCTTGAGTTTCCATAACTCAAAACTTTGACCATTAAATTTATCGATCTCTATCTTTCCAATGCTCACCATCTTCTTTCACCAGTAAAATCAATCTCGCAGATCTCCCACTAAACAGGGTCTACCACAGGCCCGAGCGAAACCCCTCAGCAACAAAGGTGTTCCCTTGAACCCAAACCTGTGTTGATACCAAGTGTAGGTTTTAACCCCATATATAAATTACCTGCATATGAATTCTAAAATGCAACAAAAAAAAAATAATGCAAGAGCAGAACACATAAAACACATATACATAGAGATTTTCCACTGGATCCCAAAACTGGGACTACCAGCTTGATGTTTCATTATGTTTCTTTCAATGTTATAATACATATTTATACATGCCGAAGCATCCAATACAATGGACCGAAAACCATCGCATCCAATGCCATGGATTGAAAACCATCACGTCCAAAAAACATGTGCGAAAATCATGCACAAAACCATAAGTAGGTCTGCCCAACCTAACATAGGATCCAAAACCAAAATTTTCCAGGGTGCTGCCCTAGACCCCATAAACTGGGGTTACGGGTGCCCGTCAAACCCCCTGTTAACTACATGGAAAGAATATAACACAACCCAACATTCTCCCGCTTGTTGTTTTCTTTCCACATGGGGCCACAAGAGAGCTTAGTCATTTTTCCAGCCCTGAAATTCCCATTGTCTCTCTACACCAAGAGAACTTCTCAAAGCTCATATATTTTGTCAATGCATCTTCGGTATTCTTCAAAGTGTCCACCTTTACTAGTAACAGCTTTTTGTCTTCTAACCTATCCCTCACAAAGTGATATTGAACATCAATTTTCTTTGTCTTTGAATGATATGCGGGGTTCTTTGCAAGAAAATTGCACTTTGGTTGTCATAGTCTATCCTTATAGCTTCCTATACTAACCCCATACTTGAACACAATCTTTGAAACCAAACTGTTTCCTTTCTTGCATGAGTGGCTGCCATGTACTTTGCCTCTATAGTTGGCAGTGCCACTACAAATTATTTATTACTCATCCAACTGACTACACCTCCAAATAGGTTAAACACATACCCACCTGTAGATCTTCTCTGATCCAGATCTCCAGCCTAGTCTGCATCAACAAAGCCATGAATATCCAACACTCTGTCCAGTGCTGGTCTTCCTTGGTAGCACAAACCATAATCACTAGTGCCACACAAATACCTGAAAACCCGCTTCACTACTGTCTAGTGCTCCTTCCCTAGTTTTGACATAAACCTGCTCAATACTCCCACTGCATGTGAAATGTATGGTCTAGTACAGACCATTGCATACATCAGGATACCGACTACACTTGCATATGGAACACGGGACATGTCCTCTTCCTCTTCTTGTGTCTTGGGACACTATTCAGTAGATAACATCACACCTATAGGCAGAGCAACCTTCACCCATTTACTATCTTGCATATTAAACCTCTGTAATATTGTCTCGACATACTTCGTCTGGTTTAACCAGAGCTTCCTCTTTGCTTGATCTCTTTTAATTTCCATGCCCAAAATATAATTTGCAACACCAAGATATTTCATGTCGAATTTGGAGCAAAATTGGGTTTTCAAATCCTAGATAACTTTTTTGTCATTTCCAACCAACAACATATCATCCACATATAAGACCAGATAAATAACACGGTCACCAATTAATTTAAAATACACACAGTGATCTGCTTTGCTTCTGGTGAAGCCAAGTCCCCATATAAATGTATCAAATTTTTGATACCACATCCTTGGTGACTGTTTTAACCCATATAGAGACTTCTTTAACTTACATACCAGTTCTTTCTTACCCTTCACCGTGAAGCCTTCAGGTTGCTTGATGTAGATCTCCTCTTCTAGATCCCCATGAAGAAATGTTGTCTTCACATCCATCTGTTCTACCTCAAAATCAAAAGCAGCAGTAACAGATAAAAGTAATCTAATAGAAGTTACCTTGGCAACAGGAGAAAAAATATCACCAAAATCAATTCCCGACAACTGGGAATAACCTTTTGCTACCAACTGAGCTTTGTATTTCTCAATTTTTCCTTCTACATTTTTCTTCTTTTTGAACACCCATTTGCTTCCAATGGGTTTCCTTCCAGCTGGCAACTCCACCAGATCCCAAGCCTCATTTTTGTGCAAAGATGCCATTTCATCAACCATGGCCTCTTTCCAGAGTTCTCCATCCTCTGAATCCACTGCTTCCTTCATAGTTCTAGGATCATCATCAGTAACAGACAAAGAAAAATTTGAACAGAAAGTAGATGGACTATACCTTTCTGGTTGCCTTCTTTCTCGAACTAATCTTCTCACAGTTGGAGTTTGTGGCTCTTCATCTTCTGATTCCTCCTCTACTATAGAGTTTGATTCTTCCTCCTTTAGCTCAAACTCTATCTTCTCAGGTTCCTTTGGTTGGACTTCATGTTTAATAACATCTTTCACCTCTCTGAACACCACATCTCGGTTGTACATAACCTTCCTTGTTACTGGGTTCCAAAGCTTATAACCCTTTAAGCCATCCTAATACCTAATAAAGATGCACTTTTCAGATTTACTATCCAACTTTGTTCTTTTATCCTTTGGAACATGTACATATGCATCACATCCAAATGCCCTCAGATGTGAAAGAGAGGGTTTCTTACCAGTCCATACCTCTTGTGGAGTCTTATCCTCCAACGCTGATGAAGGTGACCTGTTGACCAGGTAACATGCAGTATCCACCGCCTCTGCCCAGAATTCCTGTCCTAACCCAGCACCATTAAGCATGCTTCTTGCCCTTTCCATCAATGTCTTGTTCATTATTTCTACAACTCCATTTTTCTGAGGTGTATGTGGAGTAGTCTTCTGTCTTGCTATACCACACTTCTTGCAGAATTCTTCAAATTCCTTACTGCAAAACTGTCCACCATTATCTATCCTCAGCACCTTTATCTTCTTCTCTATCTAGTTTTCCACTAGAGACTTAAATTATTTAAACCTATCAAAGACTTCAGATTTCTTCTTAAGGAAATATATACATGTATTCCTTGAGAAGTCATCTATAAATGATACATAGTACACAGACTTACCCAGTGACGAAACCTTCACAGGTCCAAAGACATCACTGTGCACAAGCTCTAATATATGTTTCGCCCTCTTACCACCAGAGGGGAAACTCACCCGATTCTACTTCTCATATACACAATTTTCACAGAAATCAAAATCCAGAGAGCTATTACTCATACCTTATGCCATAATCTTTACCATGAAGTATTTGAAGGCCCTTCTCTCCAATATGTCCAAGCCTTTAATGCCACAACATGTTTGTTTCTCCAGAGACCACTAGATTTTCTACTCCACTTTCAGGAACTATGGAACTATTGCACCCATCAACAACAATGCTACCTTGTAGCTTGTACGGAGTTCTAACCTGAACTCCCCACATCAATACCAGTGCTCCCTGAACCATCTTGTAGGTATCCTTCTCAAACACTGTTTTTACACCTACATCATCCAGCTTACTAACAAAAATCACATTTCTGGCTAATGCAGGAATATGTAGAACACCTAGAAGTGTTCTAACTCTTCCACCTTGCAGCTTCAACTTTACTTTTCCACGACCAATGATTCTAGCCTTCGTTTCATCCCCCAAGAGGACATCACCATCATCATATTTCTCATACTCGCATAACCACTCTCTATGGGGAATGAAGTGAAAGGATGCACCTGAGTCAATCAACCATGCCTCATGATCTACATGTGTACTTGAAGAAACCAAGTACGCATCCCCACCTTCATCTGAGGTGGTTTTCGCCTCTGTAGAAGGAGCCTCATCAATTCCCTTTCCTTTGTTAGGAGCTTTAGATTTACTGTCCCTTTTGAAGTGGCCTTCCTTTCTGCATTTCCGGCACACCACCTTTACAGGTTTTCCTGGAGATTTAGATCTCCCTCTAGATTTAGATCTCCCACTCGATGACTTATTTTTGTTTATGTTCTGGGACCGTCCTTGTATAGACAAGGCATCACCATTTTGGCTCTCCATATTTTTCCGTCTCATCTCCTCCATTACCAAGGCTAAGAATATTTAATCAAACTGCAAGGTAGTCGCATTGCTACCTATTGCAATAACTAGACTATCTGACGAATCTGGTAGAGAACACAACAAACTGATGCACTTATCTTCATCTGAAATTTTAATATCAACAGATGCTAACTGACTTACCACAATATTAAATGCGTTCAAATGCTCTGTCAACAAGTCTCCATCTTTCATCCTCAGGTTATACAACTTTTTCTGTGGGAATAGTTTATTCACCAGAGACTTAGATTGGTACAAAGTCCCTGAATTGTCCCACAAAGCCTTTGTTGTAGCTTCCCTTGATACATTCAGCAATACTGAATCTGAGACACACAATCGTATTATGCTCTTTGCCTTCCAATCCAACTTCTTCCATTCTTCATCGGACCCTCCCGTTGGTTTAGTACCCGGATCTAGTGCGATCCACTAATCTTTATCCACCAACAGATCCTCCATCTTGAGTTTCCACAACTCAAAACTCTAACCATTAAATTTCTCGATCTCTATCTTTCCACTGCTCGCCATCTTCTTTCACCACTAGAATTGATCTCGCAAATCTCCCACTGAACAGAGTCTACAACAAGCCCGAGAGAAACCCCTCAGCAACAAAGGCATCCCCTTGAATCCAAATCTACTCTGATGTCAAATGTGGGTTTTAACCCTGTACAGAAATTACCTGGATACAAATTCTAAAACGCAAAAAAATAAATAATGTGAGAGCAGAACACATAAAACACATATACACAGTGATTTTCCCCTGGATCCCAAAACCGGGACTACCAACTTGATTTTTCATTATGTTTCTTTCAATGTTATAATACATATTTATACATGCCGAAGCATCCAATACCATGGACTGAAAACCATCGCATCCAATATCATGGACCAAAAACCATCGCGGCCAAAAAACATGGGTGAAAATCATGCACAAAACCATAGGTGGGTCCGCCCAACCTAACATAGAGTCCAAAACCAAAATTTTCCGGGGCGCTGCCCTAGACCCTATAAATTGGGGTTACGGGTGCCCCTCAAACCCCCTGTTAACTACGTGGAAAGAATATAACACAACCAAGATGAATGCCATACTATCATATAACCATTGAGGAATGTCATAATTGAACATAGTAATGTGAAATATCTTTTAATAGCAATTAAATTCAACGTAAGTCCATTAAGATGAACTTCACTATGTGACATAAGCCTATAGGAATATCGCGAATTTTGACATAAACCTTATGAAAATTGTAATGTGACATTAAGGAATATATAAATTCCTCATAAGATGACTGAGATGAATATTAATGAATCATAACCATTATGAAACATAACCCTTAAGGATTGTTTTAAGGTGACTTAACCCTTGAGGAACATCACAATGTGACATAACCAATAAGGAACATGGAAATTTGACATAAATTAATGAATATGAATGTCACAATGTAACACATGCACTAGATAACATCACAATAAAACATAACCCTTGATGAACATTGAAAGTAACATAACTCTTAATGGATGCCACAATTGAACAAAATCATTTAGGAGTGCAATAATTCGACATAAGGAAACATAGGTTGACATAATTATTGTGACATACCCATAGTCAACCATGGGAAACCGTGGTTTGCCAATTTCAAAATCATATTCAAACCTTGTATTCAAACTAGTAAACCATGGTTAACCAATGTTAACCATAATAAATCATAGCCAGGTAAAGATAACCATGGTCAACATAATCCAACCATGATAATTATCACAACATGAAATAACTATTGAGAAATGTTACAATCTAACATAACTCCTAAGGAACAATGCAGTGTGATGTTGTTATATACCTAAGGCATGTTACAATTAGGGTTATAATATAGTTATTATTTTGTAATAAATAGAATTCATGTAATAATAGTCATAAAGCAATTATTATGTCATGATTAATGTGTGGTCATGTCTTTTGCTAAATATTTGACATATCACCTAGCACATGTATTTATACATGCCTATTGTATTTAGTGAATGATGGCTTACATATAATTCTTAAAATAAATAACTATTAATTAATATGTATTACTTTATATATTTCATGATTTTCTCATGAAGTGGACTACCATGTTCATTTCAATCGGTATTAGAGTGGCTCTCCCATTGATACCTTGTCAAAAAATATTTTTCTAGTCTTGATATCATACTGGTGGTCCATCATTGAAGAAATAAGTAAGAAAAGAATCACTCTTAGAAATAAATAACCAGTACCACATTAAAAAGGAAAAAATTGAAAACAAGAAAAATAAGAAGAAAAACAAAAGAAAAGGTTATGAAAATAATTTCCAATCTCGTGGAAAAATATTTGATATATTAAAAAGGATTTTGGTAAATTTTAGGCATGGAAATTTATTTTAAAGCATAGAAACCACAACAAATATTACTAATTCCTAATATGAAAACTATATCATGTTTGGTGATATTTTGTGAAAAATATTCAAATTTTTAATGACCTTATATAGTCTCTATAATTTCTAGTGGTTTTGAAGGTAAAATAATTTTCATCTATAAAATCTCGGTAAACCATTTTTAGAAAAAAAACTAGAAATTAACAACTCTATGTTTTGGGAAAAAAATAGAAACTTAGCCCATCGGTGAAATTTAGCCTCAAAAAGATTCAATGAGAAGGATTTCTTAGTATTTTTAATAATACACATGAAAAAGTATAGGTCAAACAAATGTTATGTAGCTGTGTTTAATATGCAACACACTAAATATTTTTTGGAAATTTAGGATGTCACTATCTTTTGTAAACTTTTGAACATTGTCATGCTTTTCTTCAAGAAGCATATTTATTATTATTTTGTTTACTAGTTTTCATAGATTCACTTCTATTGTATTACTTTTGAACTTCAAAAATTGTGGAAAACTCCCAAAAATCTCATTCCTTGCTTGAGCAAGAAGAAAAAGAAAAAAAACAAATAAATGAATGAGAACACAATTTTTTCTCCAAAGTGCCTGTGAAGCCATTGAAAATCACTAAAACCCAATAGGTGCAACAAAAAAACCTTAAACATTCTCCCAATTGTTTATGAACCAATGTTAAATGAAATCCTTTGAGTATTATAATGACAAACTATAAATATTTCACCAATCTTCAATGAAGCTTGTCAACATTTGGAAAAATCCTTTTAGTACCAAATTTGAACAAAAACGTTTCCACTGACATCAATGGAACTTCTACGAAATTGTTGAAGTACATCCTCACCATCTTTTTTATCAAAACATATTAAATTTCATGTATTTATGTTTCCATATGCACTGTGCTTATGTCATATTTCCATGCATTCTACATCATCAACCACAAAACTTTTCTTATGGACTTTGCACACATCATCATCCACATCCTATTTCCATACACTCAATTGCATCATCTATACAATCACGGGTTTTTAACCCCACAATTTTTTTGAACATTAATGAAGTCATCAATATTTCACAAAATTGCAACTGCTACATTGGAAAACCACAAAAAAAATCACTGATCGCCAATGAAGCCATTAATGTTTGGAAAATTATTTTGAGTATCAAAATTGACATATAACCCCTTTTTTAATTACAATTGACATTATTTTAAAGTAAAAATAGGGAATCCTATCCGTCGATTTCATTAAACAAGAAAAATCTCACCCATTGATCTTTCCATATAGATCTTGCATATGTTATAACGTTATAATCCACTGACAAAAGTATTTCGGTAGAAATCACATAGTAGAATTATTTGTCATCACATTTCAAACCAACTAGTGTGGTTCATCATCAGGACTAGGTGAATAGGTAGATCATGGCCAAGGCTTAAATAGAGAGCAATGTAATGACCCTAATATCATGTAACGACTATATTAAAAGACTAGTTATTGAAAAATAATAGTGAACGAAATAAGAGTTATAAATGAAACTGGATCAACCATAAAATACGAGGATGAGGCCCATTAAACAAAGAAGAACCAAAAGAACTAAAAGGAGAAAATAAAAAATAGGATCAAGAATATAAACTTTAAAGAGAAAGGACACCAATTACTACAGAGATAAATAAACAAACAAAACAATTCAAAAGGGACCACTCACAAGATTGCGAGGATCCTAAGGAAGCTTAGGGTTCCTTCATGGATCCTAAGAAAATTATTTTGAGCATCAAAATTGACATATAACCCCTTTTTAATTACAATTGACCTTATTTTAAAGTAAAAATAGGGAATCCTATTCGTCGATTTCATTAAACAAGAAAAATCTCACCCATTGATCTTTCCATACAGATCTTGCATATGTTATAACGTTGTAATCCACTGACAAAAGTATTTCAGTAGAAATCACATAGTAGAATTATTTGTCATCACATTTCAAACCAACCAGTGTGGTTCATCATCAGGACTAGGTGAATAGGTAGATCATGGCCAAGGCTTAAATAGATAGCAATGTAATGACCCTAATATCATGTAACAACTATATTAAAATACTAGTTATTGAAAAATAATATTTAATCTATTTTATTAATTTATTAAAATAAAATATTATTAAATCAATTATATTAATAGGAAATAATAAAAAAGTATGTAACTAACAAGAACCAAATAATCATAGTCAAAATCCAAACAAGGAGTGAAGTTAAAATTATAAATTATAAAAAGGAGCCAAGAACCTGATTGGTAAATAATTATGTCAAGATCCTTTAATAAAAAATAATAATTAATGGAAAATAAATAAAGTAAAATAATAAAAAAAATTATCCATAAGTTGAATAAATATAATAAAATTCATTAAAAGTAAACAAAATAAGAGTGATAAATGAACCAGGGTCAGCCATAAAATATGAGGTTGAGGCCCATTAAACAAAGAAGAACCAAAAGAACTAAAAGGAGCAAATAACAAATAGGATCAAGAATATAAACTTTAAAGAGAAAGGACACCAATTACTACAGAGATAAATAAACAAACAAAACAATTTAAAAGGGACCACTCACAAGATTGCGAGGATCCTAAGGAATCTTAGGGTACCTTTATGGTCCAAGTGGATCTCTAGATACCAGGGGCATGAAAAAGGCTCAAAATTAAAAGTGGTAGAAGGTTGATTAACTTGGCATCATATCAAAGTGTTCGTTGCCCTGATTCCAACGATGTGAATGACACTCCAATCTGAGTTCGTATGAAGAAGATAGAAGTAGTCAAAGTTGTGGGTGGACTTACCCATGTGGCAAGCTTAAGGAGGGCACAATTTGACAAGAACCTGGCACCAAAATCTAGTTAGTTTTTCCGACGAAATTGTTGGCCCATTAATTTTCCTTCTACCACATAAGGTTCTATAAAATCCCCAAAAAAGGGCAGTGGTTATGGATTTTTAAAATAAAATAAATAATATATATATATATCTATATATATATATATATATATATATATATATATATATATATATATATATATATATATATATATATATATATAGATATTAAAAAAAATAGGGTGGGCGGCCATGACCCCGCCACCCCTGGAAACACACAACGACATTTATTTAATGGGGGCAGGTGGCCATGACCTCGCCACCCCCAGAACCAGAACTGGAACCTTAAAACAAAGTGGGGTGGGCAGCCATGACTCCGCCACCTTGGTGCCCACCCAATGAACCAATATAATATATCGTGGGGCGCGAGCTATCAACCCCGCCGCCCCTCCACCTCACCATTGTAGTGCAACCAAATGGCAAGAATGAGGGCGGGCCACCCAAAACAAAGGACCCGCCACCCCAAACATTAACCCAAAAAATATATACATAGGTTAATTTGGGAGGGGAGAGATTTGATCCCCGACCCCTCCTCAACGAATTTCTAAACTTTGTCATTGCGCCAAACCACTTTCTTGGTTAATCCACCCAACAAATGTTATATGAACCTATTTTCTCAGTGCCTCAGGGGGAGAGAGCATGCACATACTTCTAGGCAGATGATTTGCAGGTGGCGGAACCCTGGTGGACCTGTGACAGGGGGTGGAACCTTGCCTAAGCACATTTTCCACAAGGTTAGTTTTGGTCCAATGTCAGAATTGGGCAAGTTTTATATCGATTTTTCACCTCTCAGTGACAGGAACTCAATGGTGATGTTAGTTTCTGCAACATAGCTCCATTTTTTCGGCCATTTTCTAGAGTGGAGGTATAAGACTCCCTATTTTGTAAATGATGAGTGTACTCTTCTTTCTCATGCCACTTAATGAATGAAGGCCTCCCCATTGATTGAGCAGGGCCCAGGGACGTAGTCCAAATTGGACGAACTTCATTATCAAGTCTCTTGACTTTTTTCATGATTTAATGTGTTTCTCCTCTTCTCTCATGTGCATATTAAATTTCTATGTTTAAGCTGCAATTTATGCATGTAATTCTTTATTACATCTATAAGCAAAAGATCTCAGATCAAGTGGTATCAGAATAGCTATTGGTAGATATGAATTGCATGTTTTTATGCTAACAAGAAACAGGCTCTGAAGAGGCTAAGGGAAACTAAAGTCTTTTGATCCCAAAGTGGGGCGTGCACATCGAAGGAGAAACATGGCAGATGAAGAGGCTCATCATGAAGAGGAGCAAAATTTCCACAAAACCTTCTATACAATGGCAGAAAATGTTGGTAAACTTCTTTCAAGGCTAGAGAAAGAAGAAGAGATAAATCTAGAAGAATAAGGTTCACTGCATGGAAATGGTGGAGAATAACTGCCTCCTTCTCCTTCCATGAGTGAAAGTTCTTCTTCCTCTCATCACCATCATCATAGAAATTCAAGGGATGCATCTAAGAAACCTTTCTTTAAATTAGATGTCAAATTTGGTCTTCCCATGTTTAACGGTGAAAGTAATGCAGAAAATATTAACAACTAGATTAGAAAGATTGAAATCTACAACATGATTCAGTAGATCGAAGAGGACGACGCAAAGATTCAACTGGCCTCTCTTCGGCTGAGTAGCACCAGTCTCGTCTGGTGGGAGAGAAAATTGAAAAGTAGTAAGAGTGTGGGTAATATTCTTTCCTCATGCCCTAGTTTCATTTCTACATTAAAGGAATAATTTTATACCTTGGGTTATAAGCAAAAAACCTTAATGGATTGGCAATACTTAAGGCAAGGCAGAGGTCAAGATGTTCAAATTTTTACAGAGGAATTTAGAAAACAAGCATTTAATTTGCACATTGCACTTGACTCACTTGAAGTAGTAACTAAGTATATTGGATCATTACATAGTTACATTAGACATTAATTATTATTGTTTGAACCAACTACTATTGACTTGACCAGTGTAAAGGCCATTCATCTTGAGAATAGGGGCAAAAATGAGAGAGATGATCATTTCAAGAAACCACCTTTCAAACCTCCAAATGGAAAACCCAAAGTGAAAGGAAAAGGAAAGGAGAAGAGGATGGAATCAACCAAGAAAGGTGAAGGATAAAGGCCTTATTGCACTCACTGCAAAAAGGAAGGTCATGACGATGATCATTGTTGGAAATTGTACCTAGAAAGGAGACCAAAGAAGTATGGAGGAAAAGGCAAGTAAAAGACAATGGCAACTGTTCAGCAAAACCTTCGATCCGATTCTGGATATGAAGCATTGGTCACAACAGCAGGAACAAAAGGTACTCTTACACCTCATGTTAATTCTGAATCACATGAGGGCACTAGTTCAATAGATGAGTCTCTTCCTAATGAACAAAAGAGAATTGAGTTATTTCATATTAGAGTTGTCATAAATCATACAAAAGTGGAAACTCTATTTAATACCGGATCCGAAGAAAATTTAATTTCAGAGTCCTGGGTAAAGAAGCTAGGCTTAGAAACCAAACCACATCCAAAACCTTACCCACTTGGATGGATACATGATAAAGCAAAATTGAATGTAAATAAGCAGTGAAAAGTTAAATTTGTGATCGCTTCTAAGTTAGTGAATGAGGTAGAACTTGATGTGATACCATTGGATATCTATGGCATGGTGTTAAGGAGTCCATATCTATATGATAGAAAAGGAATCTTCTTCCGTCATGAAAACAAATACCAAATCACAAAAGATGGGGTAGAATATATTATAAGAGCTCATCAAACTAAAATAAATTCCATCCTTGTAAGTGTAGGACAAATGAAGAGGTTGGTGAATTCCAGTAAGGGTTGCATTCTTATGGTTGTAAGGGGGAAAGATGAAGAATTATCCGATGCTTTCTAGGGTTGTGATCATGTGCATAAAAAGTAATTATGTGAATTAATTTATAACTAAGATGAGATGTTTTAGGAACCAAGGGGATTACCTCCGAACAGGGAAATCAAACATGAGATCCATTTGCAGCATGATGCTCCATTACCAAATATTGGCATGTACAGGATGTCGACCATTGAGATGGGGAAGATCAAAAAGCAGGTGTAGGAACTATTGAACCAAGGGGTCATCAAGCCGAGCACTTCTCCATGCGGCTTACCAATTCTCTTAGTGGTGAAGAAAGATAGCACATGGAGGATGTGCGTGGATTATCGAGCACTAAAAAAGTCACAGTGAAAAATCGTTACCCTCTCCCATGCATTGATGATTTACTAGATCAGTTAAAGAATGCTATCTATTTCACCAAATTGGATTTGTGTAGTGGTTATCACTAGGTCTGAATTGCAGAGAAATATGTGTGGAAAACTACCTTCAAGACCAAACAAAGGTTTTTTGAATGGATGGTGATGTCATTCAGACTTTGCAATTCTCCAACCACTTTCATGAGAGTCATGAATGATCTCTTTAGGCCTTTCATTGATGAATTTGTTCTGGTATATCTAGATGATATTCTCATCTTTAGTAAAAGTTGGAATGAACATTATGTCATGTGAAGAAAGTGCTTGATGTATTGAAAAAAGGAAAAATCTATGTAAAAATTGTCAAAGTTTGAGTTTGGGAAAACCTCTTTGGTTTACCTAGGTCATATTGTTTTTCATGGTTAGTTAAAAATTGATCCTTATAAAGTTGAAGCAATTATAAATTTGCCTAAGCCTACTAGTGTAACCGAGGTTCACAGCTTTTTGGGTGTAGTATAGTATTCGAGGAGATTTATTGCCAATTTCTCTATTATTGCAGCACCTTTAAACACACTGGCAAGTGTAAAGCAGGTCTTTCAATGGGGAGGAAAGCAGCAGAAATTCTTCGAAGCATTGAAAGAAAAGATCAACACCACACTGGTCTTGGCCTTACCAGATCTCCAGCAGCCATTCGAGATCGAGACAGATGCTAGCGGATATGCCATGGGAGCTGTACTGATGTAGCAAAAGAACCTAATATGTTACCATTAAGATAAATTCTCTCAGGCTATGATAAACTATCCCACTTATGATAAGGAGTTATATGCCTTGGTTTAGAGTGTGAAAAAATGGAAACACTACCTGATCGGCAAGGAGACCATCATCCATATGGATTATCAGCCCGTATAGTATCTTTAGTCACAAAACAAGTTGTAGTGATCTTGTCATTTTAGGTGGATGGGTTTTCTTCAACAATTTCATCTGGTAATAAAGTATAAGAAGGGCAATAGCAACAAAGTGGCTAATATGCTATCTCACCCTCCTATTTCTGCTTCTGTTATTTTGCATAATGCTTCATTATCTTTTGAAAGTTATGTTGAACAATATGCTAACATTGATTACTTTAAGAATAATGATGCAAAACTAACCCATGGTTCACAGGTGCAAAACTATCACTTATAGGGGAAAATGTTGTATCATCTTGGTAAATTATGCATACCCACAAGGGAAAGGGTAGATGTAATCCAGGAGGCCCACACCTCCCTTGTGTCTAATCATTTTGGTGTTGAAAAAACTTTGTGTCATGTACAAATATTTTGCTATTGGCCTCATATGAAGAACATTGCGACTCGCTATGTAAAGGGATGTGTGATGTGTTTTGTTTCAAAGCCCTCTAATAGAAAACTTGGGCTCTACACACCACTCCCTATTCTGAGTCATCCAAGGGAAAGTGTGTCGATGGATTTTGTAGGAGGTTTTCCTTTGTCTAGAAAAAGTCATGACTATATATATGTCTTCATTGACCATTTTAGTCAGATGTGTATTTTAATGCCTTGTAAAAAGAAGATCACTATAGAGTAGACTGCTTATAGTTTCTTTTAGCATGTTTGGGTCCATTTTGGGTTGCCCACATAGATTGTGTTAGATCAGGACTCTGGCTTTCTCGGAGAATTTTGGACCAACTTGTGGAAGATGATGGACACCAAGTTGAAAAGAAGCACGACATTTCATCCAAGGTTGATGGACAAACAGAGGTTTTCAACCACACCGTGGTACACTTGTTGCAAGGCTATTGTGGAAAACATCCTAAGTTGTGGGATGAACATCTTTCATATGTGCAACATTCCTATAATTGAGTAGTGCACTCATCTACGCATCGTTCACCATTTGAGACATGTTTTGGCTACCTGCCTAAAGATCCTTTTTATATGGTCTTTGGAAGGGAAGAGGACTCCAGTGGATATGATGAATTCATTTAGCGGATCCAGTTGATTCACCAAGAAATACAGGAACAATTGGAGAAAACTCAAGCCTAGTACAAGGCTCGACATGAAAAACACTGAGTCGACCATCAATTTCAAGTGGGCGACAAAGTGTGGTTCCATATTAGCAAGGAAATAATGAAGGGAGAAGGGAAGAAGTTGGGACCAATCTGGTATGGTCCATTCACCATCTTGGAGAATATTGGAAACAATGCCTTCTGTCTCAATTTGCCGACATATATGCAAATGTACTCCATAGTGAATGTGGAAAACTTAAAGCTTTATGAGCCACCAATGATTATGGACACTAAATAGGTGCGATCAGTTCCTACAGTTGATGATTTTGCACTTGAGTATCTCAATGAGTTGCCTGAAGAGATAATCCTCGACAGAAGAACCAGGAAATCACAACGGGGAGATGTGGAATACCTTCAAGTTGGTTTCAAGGGGATGCACCCTAGCAAGGAAAAATGGCTGGAAAAGGAAAGAGTGAGGGGACAATTCCCTCACTTGCCAATTGACTGATAAATCTTTTGGCGGTCCAAAATCTCCTAAATGGGGAGGATTGATCTAGGTGGATCTCTAGACACCAAGGGCATGAAAAAGGCTCAAAATTCAAAGTGGAAAAACATTGATTAACTTGGCATCAGATTGAAGTGCTAGTCGCCTTGATTCGAATGGTGTGAACGAAACTCTAGCCTGATTCCGTATGAAGAAGATAGAAGCAGTCAAAGTTGTGGGTTGACTTATCCATGTGGCAAGCTTAAAGAGGGCACAATTTGGCAAGAACCTGGCAACAGAATCCACCCAGTTTTTTGGGCGAAATTGTGGGCCCATTAATTTTCCTTCTACCGCCTAAGGTTCTGGAAAATCCCCAAAAAATGGCAGTGGTTATGGATTTTTAAAAGAAAAAAATATTAAAAATAGGGCGGCGGCCATGACCGCGTCGCTCTTGGAACCACACAACAACATTTATTTAAGGGGGGTGGGCAGCCATGACCCCGCCGCCACCAGAACCAGAACCAGAACCTTAAAACAAAGTGGGGTGGGTGGCCATGACCTCGCCACCCCAAAGCCCACCCAATGAACCAATATAATATATGGTGGGGCGTGGGTTGTCAACCCGCCGCCCCTCCACCTCACCACTATAGTGCAACCAAATGGCGGGAATGGGGGCGGACCACCCAAAATAGCTGACCTGCCACCCCAAACATTAACCCACAAAATATATACGTAGGTTAATTCGGGAGGGGCTGGATTTGATCCCCTGACCCCTCCTCAACGAATTTCTAAACTTTGTCATTGCGCCAAACAACTTTCTTGGTTTATATGCCAACAAACGTTATATGAACCTATTTTCTTAGTGTGCTGGGGGGTGAGAGCATGCACATACTTTGAGGCAGATGATTTGTAGGTGGCAGAACCCTGAGCAGACTTATGACAGGGGCCGAAACCTTTCCTGACCACATTTTCCAAAGGGTCAATTTTGGTCCAGTGTCAGAATTGATCAAGTTTTGTATCGATTTTGCACCTCTCGGTGAGAGGAAATCAACGGTCATGTCATTTTATGCAAGATAGCTCTCCATTTTTCACTCATTTTCCAGAATGGAGGTATAAGACGCCTTTTTTTGTAAATGATGATTGTATTCTTCTTTCTCATGCCACTTAATGAATGAAGGCATCCCCATTGATTGAGCAGGACCCAGAGACGTAGTACAAATAGGAAGAACTCCATTATCAATTATCTTGCCTTCTTTCATGTTTTTATGTGTTTCTCCTCTTCTCTCATGTGCAAATTAAATTTCTATGTTTAAGTTGCAATTTATGCATGTAATTCTTTATTACATCATAACCAAAAGATATTGGATCACTTCAACACTTAGGCCTTTAAATATCATCTCGAGCTCCCTTAGATATATTATACACCCAGTGGACCCCAAGAATATAAATTTTGTATACATTGTCCCATGCTCATGTGGGACTCCCTACATTGGTGAGACTGGCAGCTCGATTAATGAAAGGATTCGTGAGCATGCCACTGACATCAAGCACGACAAGACCTGCTCCTCTACTTTAGTAGAGCATGCAGGTAAATATAAGAATCACATATGCATTGAGGAGGTCCAAGTCATTGCTACGGTTAGTTATTTCCATCATCGTAAATTGAGGGAGGCCATAGAAATCGAAAAAAGGTCCAATAATTTGAATAGAGACGATGGTTGGAATATTAGTAGAAATTGGGTCTTTGTCCTATCCTCCTAGTTTTTAAGTTTATTTTTCAATTATTTTGTTTTGTTTATCTATCTCTGTAGGTATTGGTTTCCTTTTTCTTTAGAGTTTATATTATTGATCATGTTCATTCTTTGCTCCTTTTAGTTATTTTGGTTATTCTTTGTTTAATGGGCCTGAAGCCCATATTTTATGCTTGACCCTGATTCATTTATCCCTCTTATTTTGTTTAGTTTTCTTTGAATTTTATTATATTTATTCGGCTTATGAATATTTTTCTTTTTTATTTAATTATTTATTTATTTTCCATTAATTATTTTTATTTATTAAAGGATGTTGACTTAATTATTTACTAATCAAGTTCTTGGCACCTTTTGATAATTTATAATTTTTTACTTCGCTTCTTGTTTGGAGTTTGACTTTCATTATTTGGCTCTTATTAATTACATATTTTTTTATTATTATTTATTAATAGAATTTATTTAATAATATTTTATTTTAGTAAATTAATAACATATATTAACTATCATTTTTCAATAACTAGCCATTTAATATAGTCGTTACATGATATTACGGTCTCTACATTGCTTTCTATTTAAGCCTTGGCCATGATCTGCCTCTTCACCTAGTCCTGATGATTAACCACACTGGTTGGTTCAAAACACGCCAAAAAATAATTCTACTATGTGATTTCTATCGTAATACTTTTATCAATTCATTATGAATCACAGAAGCCTAAATTTAGAAGCTATAGTCCACGTCAAAAATCACATAAAACCTTTCTTTCTCGACTTTCGAAACATTTTCATCACTCACATCATGATACACATCATCTTTCCATATGCTCCAAGTCATAATTCATATTGCTGGGACATGGAATTCACACCCGTTTTGTACCCATTTTGCCTACATTTCTCACCGTTTTGACCTTAAAAGTCATACCTTGTTATACCATTAATCACCATCTAAGCAATGTATGTTTCTTTTATGGGTCACCTTAATTTATTATATTTTCTTGTATTTTGGTATGAGGTTGACTATCTTAGGAAATTTTATTAATTAAAATGACAAGGGGATGTTATATTAGAAGTCTGGATTGCTGGAGATGTTGTTTCATGGATGTTATGTTCGAGTTTTGTCCTACTAATTCTAGAACCAAAGATGTGATAATATTGTTGTTGATGCGCTGATACTTTGTCTCCTAGATCTTCTATTTTACCAACAATGATAGTGACGGTCAATATGGCTATCATTCATTAAAGGAAAAATTAACCACTGTGCCAGAAAAGTAATTCTCTTATTGATAATACATCCAAAATTGGCCAACACAATTACTCGTTTTAGTTGTTAGTCTTTCTGTTACTTTGGAAATATCACAACAAACTATTGTAATATTTTATGAGAAGTTCCTAATTTGGGTAATCGTGGGGATCAAGAGATTCTCATGATTTATTATGTTTTAAAGATATATGTATAATGTAATCTATAAAAGAGAAGACACACTGCTTCGTGGAGGGTCGCATCAACACTGTAATTTTGAGAGAAAACTATGTAATTTCAATCACTTCTAATTAATCAATGAAACTATTTTGATTTGTCGCATCATACTTCTTTACTAGTTAGTTGATGAGTTGCATGTATCAACTCCTTCATAAAGGTTAAGGGACCTCATCTTTGGCAGGGATTTAAGTTAGTAAGGTATTGTAGCTATATGTCTAATTTCTCTTAGTTTTAATTTGTAATTGTTTACTGTTATTTTTATTATTACAGATATTTTTATGCATTACAATTACTAATTGATTATATTTCATAATGGTAATTTTAGTTATTTATGCAATAGATTAGGTCCAAGACAATCACACTTGTAATTTTGTATGCTCTATGTTAATTCACTGTTACAATTTGGAGATATTAATTGATGCTTGTTGTGTGACTGTTATAGAGTGCTTTTTCATATTGATAGAGTGTATTCCTTTATTGAATTAATACTTGAGTGGATTAGTGTTGCTTTCTTTCTCCAAGAGTGACTGAGTGATCGAGTGTTTTGTTTAAGTGTGACAATGATATTTATGAATGTTGAGAGTGATAATTATAATGACATTTTATGATTTGATATCAATAGTGCTAGTTAGACATTTATACCTACATATACTTTGCATGATAACCTTGAAACAAAATACCTACCATGGTTGATAATTTATTTCTTAGCATGATTAAATGATCTTTATTTAAAAGAAAATTAATTTGACCAACACACATTTGATTATCAATTATCAATAGAATAATCCAAATTTCCATAACTCAAACTAAAAAAAATGACCAAATTTTGATGAAATAGATAACACATGTCAATACTTCACAAGAATATTCCCCATAATATGTAGTCATGTGTTCATCCATTTTCATTGAAAACGTCTACCTTTCTCCTAAACATAGTTGAACATGGTAAAACACTCCAAAGAAATATTCAAAAGTGTTGTGTGGCCATATTGTCAACCATAACAAATGAGTTTCTTATCCAAATTCTAGAATGTATCCTCAATTTTAGATTTAGTGGCATAAAATATGCCCAATTAGTTATTTTTTGTAGCTTTTCCTTTCCTTCAACATGGTTATTTTCTTAGTGAAAGATGCAGGTTACTTACCCTTAAAATTAGGTGGTTTTAGGTAAAATTCCTATAAGGAAAGCCATTATTTAGAAACCTCTAAAAAAGTCAAGTAAAATGGCTAAGGAACCAAAAATGATAGCCAATCCATTATAATTACAAGAAAGAGAGCCATAGTTGGTGATTTAGTCGATTGAAAGGATTTTAGTGGAATTCAAGTAAACTATTCACAAACATTGAGAAGTTCATGGTAAATGAAATCAAAGCGGATAATAGACTAGCATAGTTGACACCAAACATTGAAAATTATGCTCGATGCTATAAAGAGAGTGAAGAGAACTTGAATGTAATGTTAGATCGACACAAATTTCCCTATAGTTGAAAATGTAAGGACCTATTCACTTAGTGGGTTGCTTTTTATGGCAAACACACAAATCCAAAAAAAGCCCAAATCACTCAAGTCATCTTACCTTATACCATCTTCAACATTTTCTTAGTTTTCGTATTTATGTGAATATATTATTTTTAGTATTGTAACGATAATAAATAGATCGCTAGTTCTCTAAAAAGGGGTTTTTTGGTTCTAAAGCATTTGAACAAGGATTGTAGCTCAAAATTAGTTTTTATTGTATTTAGAAACTCTCTTTCAGTCAATGAAAAATTGTGTTAAATAGTTCTCCATATATTGATTCTCAACTATGGATTGTTATACTCTTAAATTAATCTCATAGACATCTAGTAAGGATTTCAATTCTACTAAGCTACGACTCTTAAATTTTTCAGTTTTATTTTCAATGTGATTTATTAATTAGTTCCTCATTTTTTAATCTTAGGTTTGTCATTTAATATATTAACCATTGTAAAATTATCTATGTAATCATAGATGGAGTAGATGGCATATTATTGTGTATTTCCTAGGAATATCTCAATACTTTTTTCTTTCTATATAATTATTTCTTAGAAGAGAAAATTGCAATTGTTAACCCATTTCTAGCTATTATTTCCAAGAGTTATCTTCTCAAAAAGGGGCTTCTTATTTTTCTTTTGGGTTTCCTAAATTTGTTTTTGCAAGAATACTTCTAGTTGGAGTTAGTTCTTAGACACCACAAAGTTGTTGGTTACCTCATTCACTATATCTTAGGGTTATATTTTAATAATGGACTTTTAAAAAAAAATCCTAGATTGGTTTTCTATCTTGCATTAATAAATCATAAAAAACATAAGAGAATGAAAACACACTTTAAATTATTCATAAAGTTCATCGAAAAGTTGTTGAAACATAACTTGGAGGATCATTCCATATATAAAATGTTATGAAACCAACTCACAAATAGATAGATCAATAACTCAAAAATTATCCTCTTCGAGGGGGAAACCTCCTTTACATTACATAAATGAACAATTATTGGATGATACAAATGACAAGACATCCTTTGTATATATAGGGGTCTAAGGGGTCACAATATAATCATAGCCTACATAAAAATAATAATGTAAGGGCACAATAATAACAATATTGGTCTTCTAGGGGTACAACAATGACAATATGGGGGCTACATGGGCACGACAATAATAATAAGGGGGTTACACTAGTATTATAGGGACCTGACATGCCCCTCTCATTCAAAATATTGTTGTCCTCAATGCTTGAGTAGTTCTAACTTCTTCTGTATAAAATTCTCATCCTCCCATGTGGAATCTTTAGTGGGTAAGTTCTTCCACTTAATGAGATCTGAAATTGATCGATTCCATAGCTGACGGGTTCTTGTTTCCGTGACTACTGTAGGCTTAGATATGATTTTTCCTTATTCATCAAGTTATAGAAACACTGTTTAAATTGGAAACTTGTCACCTATAACCTTCTTTCAGCATCAAAAATGGAAAACTAGGTGTACTCAGGAAGATGCAAGAAGCTCCAATTTGTATGCCATAGTACCAATCTTTTGCAACACCTTGTAAGGACCGTAGCACTTGTGTGTTAATTTATTATCCTTCTTATCTTTCTTGAGAGACATTTCTTTCTATGGTTGTAGCCGTAAAAATACCCAGTCACCTAAATCAAAACTTCTTTCACTGCGATGTTGATCTTCCTATTGATTCATTCGATTCTGTGCTGGAGTGAGGTTATACTTTAAGAGTTGGAGAACTTGTTTTTGATGCTCTATGTGATCTTCCACTGGTTGAACCTTATAATTTTCTCTTAGAAATGATGTGATTGATGGTGGATGATATCCATAAAGTGCCATAAATGGGGTCATTTTGCTGCAATATGGAAGGAAGTGTTATACCACCATTTAACAAGAGGTAACCAATTTACCTATTGTGTTTGTTTGTGGGATATAGAGATATGAGGATATACTTCCAAACATTTGTTCACTATCTCACTTTTCCCATCAAATTGAGGATGATAAGTGTTGGGATTTTTAATTAGTGAATAAACCTCTTACTATTAATTGTCAACCAGAACTCGTAAGCATGAGTTGTACTACATATTTGGTGCAAGATTTAAGTGTAGAGTATATGATTTTCCTCTGATCGTTAAGTACAGAATGACTAATTAAGCACTCATCTCTTCCTAGAAAGTGTAAGAAAACTGAAGGCATTCTACTCAACTCAATCCACTTTATGTTTATTCTAATCCTCTGTAAATGATAAATGAAACTGAAAACTTAAATGGGATTCATTTTTACTAAAAATCTTAAGTGAGAATTCAACATTCTAATTATTGAAATAAGTCAAACACCTATGTAAAGAGACTAGTCCGTGCTTCTGAAATCAAATCCTATCCTATTACCTTTAATTCATTCAAGTCACACTGTTCTTATTTGAAAATGAAAACACTTCTTGAACTAAACTTTCAGTGACTGCAGAACTAATGCTACAGGAGTGGGATCTCAACAAAAATATCTAAGTTTGGTATTTCTCAAATTCTAGCTATTGTGTTTAATATATGACTGTATTCAATAACTCAAAACAAGGTAAAAGATTGAATCACACTGCAAACTTAAGTCACTCAGTTCAACATTCGAAATCAACCTACATACTTCATTAAAGAGAATAAAAATCAATTCTTCATAGATTATATGAGAAATGAAACTAAATTATCCTATGATAATTTAACTACTTCAATCAACGCTATGTAAAGAAATGTTTTTATGATATCCACACTTCTAAAAATTTCTGAAGGGAATCAAACAATTTAATAATGGAAATGGACAATGCAATTCCTACTTATGACTAATTGAGATTCATTCAATGCACACCATCAATCAAACTCCCTATTCTACACAAAGAAATCCACACAATTGATCGCTTATCATAAACCTCATTACAAAAATGAACACATCGACTTAAGCATATAGAGATTGCATTCAACGATTTCAACATACATTTGATTAACTCATCATAGGCATTCCGATCACAATGTAATTGAATGGACTTTTATATGACAACATAAAGCATGGTTGATACGAAATACGACTCTACGTTTGTGGAAAACAGAGCATAACTCTATATCAAGAATATACGCACAGTCTCTATGATACACAAGGATTCACACACTCAGATTTTCGAATTGAGGTGTCTAGAAATGAATGCAAGGTTATCACACTTAAAATCACTCCAAAGCTAATGAAATTCCTCACGCATTTGTACAATAGCCTTCAACAAACTCAAACCAGAAGTGAATAAAAACAATTGTAATGAATCAACACACAATGGTACTCCTATAGACTAATGATGAAGCCTATTCCCAGATGATGGTGGGCCCTGCCACACCTGGGTAAGCTTCGACTACTTACAAGAAATGAAAGATTAAAAAATTTAAATCAAAAACTCATGGAAAACCAACAATTGAATCAATTCAAGCTCAATGCATGGTCATAACATATCTTCGATTATGAATAATAATATCTTGACAATTGTTTTGCAATACCAATCTTCTCTGTGGCTAACTCCCTCCTAGCTATTACAATTCGGCCTTTATATGCATCGATTCAAATTTAGAACAACAATAGACCATACATGGTAATTCCAACGACTTGACTAAATTAATATTTAAAATTGGATCACTAGAACAACTTTGTTTTACTTAGAACAATGAATTCTTAACAAATCCCAATATTGGCATAGGCTTGTTTCCATGAGGATGTATAAGATCTTCATTGTGACAATTACTGAAATCGTTCAATCAAATTATCCAGTTGTGGTGTCCCGAACCTCTAGAAGCATGAAGTCTACTCATCCTCTATAGTATTGAGTACATATCCTGAAGTGGGTTGTTAAGTACAAAAATAGAAAAACACGGCTATTGACAAGCACTCCCTTTGTCTTAACCTGCTCATACTGCTGCAATTCTCACACTTAATCATAGTGATTAGTTAGCTCATTAGGAATAACTTAAATTCACTCAAACCTAACCAAAAATAGTAAAATGATACCAATGAAATGCTTTTACCTCATGTCAAGGTCTTGGTAGGTTTAGGACAGTGATGGTGATAGAAAGGTAGGTGTAGGAGTACTTTTCTTTGATAAAAATGGAGGTGGAGAATGGTAAAATTGGGGACAAAACAAGGCACCAACATCCTCCAATGCCTATTTGGATGCATGTCCTCATGCATCTGCTATAGTCCGCCAAAAAGAAGAGTGTGCCAAGTAAAAGGAACTGTGGTCAAAGACTAGCTGTCTTTACCAGCACTTCTATCCCATGTTTAACCGGTAGAGAACATTTCTTGAATGTAAGGGCTAATCCTTATGCACTTAAATTTTTAGTGGGCCTAAACCTTGATGCCTTCCAATGCAATAGTTGCCTATTTTCCCTTTTCAGCTCATCATTGTGGGCATACAGTCTCATATTAGAGTCCCTCTCCTGGTGATTGACCTCTCTTGCATAATGAAACAGGACCTCATATTTATTAGGTTTCTCTTGGAGTTTAACAATCTTATTTTGTAGTTTGACGAGTAGAATCTTCAGGTTCTCTTCTTCATCAAAAGCTGGAGCCTTAGTAGGTGTTGTCGATTCCTAAGATGCACTACCTTCAAGTGCTTTACCATTGCTTCCTTTTGGGGATGAAATACACTGACTTTCCTTAGTAGCACCCCTACTCAATGATGGCCGAACAAGGGATAATTTTTCTAAGTCTTGTGAAATATCCATAGGGATATCTACTTTAGATGTGGGCATGGGAAACTTTTCAAAAGACAAATCTAACTTCTTTGTATCAGAATCAAGGGATGAGGAAATATGGACATGATCAGAACTTTCACCTTTAGCTATGGATCGTTTGGCTTGAGCCATACTACGGGTTCTTCGATGGCCTTGAGTAGAGGTCTCTATTGTAGAAATTGAGGGTTTATTGATAGGGAAAAGAGCTCTTCTACATTTTCGCTGGGTTTTGGCACTCTCATGGTTTTGGAAGGCTCCAACTGGGGTTCTACCTCTTTGTCTTCTTTTGTAGGACTTGGCTGAGGTTGGTCCAACTCAACTCTATTTCTTTTTCCTTTTTGTTTCATGCCCAGTTGGTTTTTCACAGATATCACATCTTCTCTATCTTTTGAAGAATGGCAAGCTACCTGGGGGCTTTCATGGGTAAGAGAGGCACGTGTTGCTTGGGAGTTAATCATAGGAGTGGCTTTGTTTTGTCTCAGCGACCTACCCATTGATCGTTTCCACCCTTTTATCTGAGTCTCTTCCGTAGGGAAGTTTCTGACTAAGAAATCCTCCAACGATCTTTTTCTCTTTCGAAGCTCATCAACTAGTAGAATTTTAATAAGGCTATGATTATATAACATTGTTTTAGGCTTCCTACTCTGAGACTGTGCCCCCGTAACCATTTTATGTAAACTTAGCTTCAAGAAATGTTGGATGTTTAATTGCTTTTCCTCCATGAAATAAGTCAACAATTGAATGTGATAGAGGAAAATGACCGCATACCTTCTTTCACAAGTTATGAAGCGTTGCAGCAATGTGAGCAGTGAATGGCATTATTCCTCTATGCATATTTGTAATACTCCTTTCACGTAGCTGAGATATTTGTAAGTCAGTTTCAAGAACATAACACAATTCAGGATATTCAACTGCCCACCCTTGAAGAATGGTTCGCCCTCCGCAGGTAGTCTGATGGCTTTTCTCAATGACTCCTCAATAACTCTGAAACTCAAATCACCAACCTTAACATGTTCCCCATCGAAACTTTGCGCAAATGACAAGGTGACCTGATCATTATAGCCCTGGAATTTCTATAGGAATGTCGTCCATCCTTTCTCCTACACAATTTTGCTGCACTGGTGGTACTCAGGACTATGCACGAACTAACCAAATGTGGGTTCATGGTGATGCACTCCGATACTGATTAGCACCTACGTTCAATTACAATTTCACCCTTGCCAATTCTCTGTTGCCTCTATGTCGCTCAATAACTTTGTAGCCTTGGTTTAAGTCGCCCCTCATCCTTAAAAACTTGGTCGAATGATAACATAATCATTATGATTAATAGGAAGCATGAGACTAGTGGCGTAATGATAAATGAACCATATGCAACTAGTGTGGAATGATAACACCAAGGTTGAATGAGAGTTGGCACACACAATCATGATTGCTGAGAAATATCATGAGGTGATAATGAGGAGAGGATAGAGGAGCGCATCATTACATAGGGTGGAAGGAATGTAGGAAATATAGGATTAGGGGATGGAAGGGTTATAGAAATATAGGATAGGATTATGAGTGAAATTAAAATGAGGGATAATTTTAGAGGTGCATTCACTTAGCATACATTTTAACTATCATTGATCAGATTCAAGAAAATTAAAGTACATACCTAAGCCACTTAAAATGATAGTGATTTCATGGAGATATCCCTTCTTTGATGTAGCGACTAGGTATTGAATGAAAATAGTGTTGATAGGGATGGTGCTGAAGCTGCAATTATGCTCTGTGATCATTGTTCTGGAAATGAATTTTAATGACAAAATCTTTAATTCTTACAGGTTAAGTAGAGATCCTGTAAATCTTTCCCTTGCATAGTGCCATACCAATCAGTAAGTTGTGGAGATAATCATCCTTGACTGATGGTAGAGATGGATAATGATTGTGAAGAATTCCTCATGGAAATGAAACGTAATCCACATGTGTTCCCAGAAATGCAGTGTCCAGAACACAACTATGATAGAAAATTTGCAATTTTTACATAGTATGGTACAAAAACTGCTAAATATAGAGTATGGAATACAAAATTTAGAAATCCCTTTACTCGATTTCATATAATATACTGGTTATTTCTTCTTCAGGAGAAAAATAAAACTTTTTTATCATCCCATGCATTTTTAACCAGGTCTGGGATGATAAGTCGCCGAGGCATTTTTTATTTAGAGAGGTTTAAATGGCCAAAAAGAAAGCTCTAGGGGGGTTTTTTTTCCGTAAATATTATTTTGAGCCCAGAGAAGAATAAGTCTATGCCCAACAGATCCCTAATTACTCCCACTCTATTATTTTAACGAGCCTAAAGTAGCCATTTCTTGAGGTTGTCATATTTAGAAATTCCGAACTACCCAAAGGAGACTACAAGGGTTTCTTTTCCGTAAACATTTTCTTAAGGCTGAAAAATAATAAATATGTACTTAAGGAATCCCTAGGCTACTGTTTTCCATGTCATTTTACGATCCTCGATCAATTACTTCCCAGGAGTTTCAATTTTTGAGAGTATGAAAACATCCAAAGAAGACTCTAAAAGGCTCCTTTTCCATATTAATCTGTCAAGTCTGGTTAAAGGAATAAACTTACCCAAGAGAGATTTATCCTTTATTCTACATGGGTTATGGCAAGAAACACCTAAAGGTATATAAAAATGATAGCCCACTAAGTATTATATATACACATAAACAAAAGAAACTAACAAAATAGACCAACAAGACGCTGGTTATTTCCATGAACCATCTCCCTCTCTGGATCTCTTCTTACCTCCTGCAAAAATTGTTTTTGTGATACTGGTTGGTGATAAATATTTAGACGGTGGCCATTCACTACAAAGGATGTCTGACTTCCATCAATAGACTTAATGCGAACTGAACCATTGTCGAAAACCTCGTCCACCTCATAGGGACCTAGCCACCGAGTGGAGAATTTACCTTTAAAGTGTTTAAATTTACTGTCATAAAGCAAGGCCCATTATCCCAGACGAAAGACCTTCTTTTTAATAAAATTATCATGCCAACGAGCTCTCTGATATTGTACCAACATAGTTTGATGAAATCCATCTTTCTAATTTAATCTAGCTCATTCAGCTACATTAACCTTGTTCTTGAGCTTCATTCAAATTCATCCCAAGTCGAGTGGTTGTTCGAAATGTTTTCATTTGGAACTGAATGGGCAATAGTACTTGCTTACCATAAACTAACTCATACAAGTGTTGCCTGTCACATTCCTCCAAGTGATGTGATAAGCCCATAGTGCCTCCAGCAACTTGTCAGCCCAATCTTTGTGATGCAACTAAATGGTCTTAGTTAGGATGGATTCTAACATTTTTTTTGTGGATTCCACCTGCCCATTTTCTTGTGGGTGGTAAGGAGTATATTTTCGATGTTTAATTCGGTATTGTTTAGTGAGATCCTTGACCAATTTCGATGTGAACTGTGTGCCTTGGTTGGTGATATTCTCCCATGGTACCCAAATCTAGTGAAGATATCTTCGAAAAGAAATTCCACTATTGATTTCTCAGTTGCATCATATAAAGCTTTGGCTTCCACCCACTTTGTCACATAGTTAGTGAAATCTAAAATAAACTTCTTCTTATTTGACATGGGAGAGATAGGTTCCACGAAATCTAATGCCCATTTCTCAAAAGGCTCGATGGATATTTGTGTTGAAAGTGGAATCTAATCTGAAGAAACTGGCCTCCCCATCCTCTCACAAGCATCACAACTGGATACAAAATTTTTATCATCTTTGAAAAGTGAGGGCCAATAATACCTGGTGCGGAGGACTTTGTATGCATTCCTCTTGTCTGCAAAGTGACCCCCACAAGGCTCACTATGGTAGGCTTTCAACACATCAAAAATCTCATTTTCTCTCACACATCTTTTCATGATCAAGCCAGGTCTAATGTAAAACAAGTCCCCATCGATCCAGGAGTAGTTGGCACTTCGTTGTATGATGTTATGTTTCTCCCTGGTAGATAGATTCTTAGGCAATTTTCTCGATACCAGGTAATTGGCAACATCAGCAAGCCAGGGAGTAATGGTAGATATAACAAACAATTCCTCATCTGGAAAATCATCTAGTAATGGATCTGTTACATTTCCCTTCATAACATTTATTCAAGACAAGCAGTCAACTGCCAAATTATCTCGTCCAGGCCTATCGATCACATTTATATTAAATTCTTGTAAAAGTAGCAACCATCTAGTAATCCTACCATTAGCAATAGGTTTGTTCATCAGGAATCTAATGATAGAATGATCGGTATGGAAGAAAGTCTCATAATCGATTATGTAATGTCTAAATTTTCTAATGGCATGAACAGTTGCTAACAATTCCTTTCCAATGACGGTATAATTTAATTCAATAGGGGAAATATTCTTGCTAAGAAAATAAATAGCATAAGGTGAGTGATCTTCCCTTTGTCCTAAAACTGCTCCAAGTGTGGTATCTAAAGCATTGGTGCAAATGTGAAATTGAAAGGACTAATTTGGTCCCCTCAATACTAGAGTGGTGGACAAGCTATCTTTTAATACCTAAAAATCATGTTGACAATCATCATTCCAAAAAAAGTCAGTGTCTTTAGTTAATAATTTAAATAACGGTGCTACAATTCTATTAAAATTCTCAACAAATTGATGATAGTAACCTGCATGTCCTAGGAAATGCCTTACCTCTTTTTGTGAATTAGGAATTGAAATATGTGAGATTACCTCAATCTTGGCCAAATTGACTTTACTTCCTTCAAATGAGACATGATGGCCCAAAACTATCCCCTTAGTCTACATCATTTTGCATTTACTACTACTAAGGGCTAGGTTGGATTTTTGAAATTGAATCAATACCTTTTCTAGATTTGCTAGAGCTTGGGAAAAATCATCTCCATATACAGTGAAGTCGTCCATACAGACTTCTACACATTCATGGATCAAACCAGAAAAAATGGCTAGGACAGCTTGCTGAAAGGTAGTTGGGGCATTGCAAAGGCCAAAAGGGAGGACTAGAAAGGAATAGGTACCCAAAGGGAAAGTAAAAGTGGTCTTCTCTTGGTCTTCCTTAACTATTTAAATCTGACTATACCCATTGTACCCATCTAGAAAATAAAAATACTTCTTACCTTAGAGTGTGTCTAGTACCTGATTGATAAATGGGAGTGGAAAGTAATCTCATAGAGTAGCTATGTTTAGCTCCATGTAATCCACAAATATGCACCACTTACCATTCTTCTTCAGAACTACCACCAAAGGTGACACCCATCTGTCGTCTGAAATAGGATAGATAAAACCTACAGCCAATAATTTCTGCAACTCATCTTTTACAATCTCTTTCAAGGTTGGGTTCACACGTCTCTATGGCTACCGGATTGGTCTCATTTCCTCGTTGGTGTAATTGTGATGAATGCACATATCTGGATGTATGCCCCTCATGTCCAAATAGTCCCAGGTGAATGCTCGTGATTGCTCTTGAACCATGCTCAATAATTGTTGCCTCTGCTCTTCATTTAATTCATTACCAATGTACAAAACTTTCCCTTCATCGATCTCAATTGGTTTAGTAGTGAGCTCATTTCTATCATCTATTATTGTGAAGGAGGAAAATATAGTTGTATGACAAGCTTCCTGAAACTCATTACTGAAAACATGTTGATAACCAGTAAAAGAAATAGGATAATTAATATAAGAACAGTGAGATAAAATTTGTTGCAAAATATGGTCTTCTGATTGTTCCTAGAGTCCTCTAGATTGTTCTAATGATAACAAAGGAAACATAAAATCCTCATCTCCATGAGGACTCTCTAGCCAAAATGGTACTTCAACAGCAGTTTGAGTAGGGGTAAAAATTGACAATGGTTGATTATGTAATCCATTAGAAATGACCATTTCTCCAATTTGACACCCTATTAGAGCATCTACAGTGGCTAATGAAGAGTGCCCTAGTACTATAGGGTGTCCTAGCTTCTTGGGAGAAATGGCAATGAAATCGATGGGATATTTCTAGGAAGGAGTGGTGACCACTATATCTTCTAAGGTCCCCATGGGTTTGATAATGGATTTATCTGCCAATTCTAAGATAATACGAGTAGGTTTGATCCCTTGCAATTGTAAAGATGTCATGGTTTCGAAAGTCATGGCATTAATTTCTACCCCTAAATCTACAAGGGTATTTGGTAGACGTACTCCATTGATTTCAATAGTCACTATGGGATTTACTAGGTCGCTATATTGTGATGGAAAATCTGAGTTCATTCTGGACATTTTGCTCATAACTTTTACATTTTGATTCTTGTGTCCTTTCCTTCCCGGTTTCCTAAAACAAAGGTATTTAATGATTTTAGTGTAGATAGGAATGTCTCTAATGGATTGTAGTAACGTAATTTTGATACAAACATTCCTTAATTTTGATTCTAAATCATATTCAATTGGAATTTCCTCTTTCTCAACAAGTAATCTTTCCGGGTAAGGAGGTCCATTCATTTATTCTTTTTGTTTTAGTTTTTCTTGTTGGCTATCATTTTCAGTTTGTTCTAGAGGGACCTCCTCCTTAATAATGACAGTTGATTTTCCTTTATTGACTATTTTCCCAGATCACAATTGAATCTCGTTTATTGGGATAACAGTGATCATGTAGGTAGGAAAAGGTTGTGTTTCAATGTTTTGTATAAGTTGAGGTTATTTATTATGGTTGGGGTTAGCTATGGGTTGTGCACAAAACAAAGTAGGATGAGGCGAGTTTATTGATGGTGGTGCCTACGTAGGTGATGGGTTAGATGGTGCAGGTAAAAGATGATGGTAAGGAGGAATAGGAAATGATGGTTGTTGATAATGATTCGGGTAGTAGCCTTGCTGGTAAGGTTGAATATTCAGATTATAGGACATACTAGGCATATTTGAGTATGAAGGATAAGATTGGCTTTGGGGTTGGAAAGTGTTTCCATAAGGATTTACCCTCCAGTACTGGTTCCAAGGAGTGTTTTGAGATTGAGGATTAAACCAAGGAGGACAAGATGGCTGAAAATTCCAAGGTTGGTTCTGAGCATAGGTTTGAGAGGTAGGATCTTGAAACATGTTTTGATTTGGACTTCTCTAAGAGGGTTTCTTGCTTGTTTGTGAGGAATCATTTGTTTCGGCATTACCCTTATATATAGGTTTTAAACTGGGAAGACATGGACACTTCTCGGTTGCATGTTCTAAAGCAAAAATCCCACAAACCTCAAGGACATTAATGGGACACTCTCTCTGAGCATGCTTGTTTCTCCATTTAGGACAAAATATTGCCATGGAAACCCTCTCATCTTCTTGTCTATTTTTAAGTTTTATTTTGTCAAGCTAGTTACCAATAGTGCTCAAGATATCTGTTTTGAAAATTTCCAATAGATTTCCTAATTACAGCGTAGTGACAACATTAGGTACAGATTTTTGATTTCTTGACACATAGTCTTGAGAGTTGTCTCAGAGCTTCTTGCCTACTTTAGCCTGACTTTGTGAATAAGTGTGACATAATTCAGCCACTTTGACAAAAGGATTTCTATAAATATCCCCACCACTTAAAATATTTAAGGTTTCGACACATTCATTCCTTAGTCCCTTTAAAAATATAGTCCTGACAATTTTCTCATCTAGGTGTGCCCCCCAGGATTATGGAAATTATAAAAGAAACGTTCAAGATATTCTTCTAGGGTCTTGTCTTCTAATTGCTGCATTCTTATAATATCATTCACATCTCTAATTTTGTAGAAGTCTTGGTATTTCTTGAGAAAGACAGACTTCATATCATCCTAGGAATAGATGGTGTGTTCACCTAGGCTCATAAACCACCTAAGGGCTGCATCTTTTAGGGTGGCTGAGAATAGCTTGAGCTTATGAGCATCCTCATAATAGTTGTAACTCCTACATAAAATGTCAAATTAAAATAAGAAGGCATTTGGATCTTCAGAACACTTACTGTAAAAGAGTGGAAGAGATGTGATTGGTATGCTTTTCATAGTGATATTCTTGGTTACATCTAGAATAGGAAACCCAAAAGTGGTTTCATCTTTCTCTTGTTCCTCCGATCCTCCCCTTGGTCCTTCGTGGTTTCCTCCGAATAGGTTTTGATGCGGGCATTATCCTTCCCCCTGACGTTCCTCATTATTCCGTCCAAATATGTTACCACATGAGCCTTCTCCTTCTCCCAGGAATTCTCCTTTTTTTATGTTCTCGCCTTCCTGGTTGGCCATGTCTGTTATATGTTCTCGAAGACGCCTGCCGATGATTACCTGATCAACAATAGTTCATGAAGGGTGGTCCTTGATATTAGTTGATTCTAGATCTTTAAATACAATTCCTTCCATACTTTTCAAAATGATATGTTCAATTGTTTCTTTATCTTGATTTAGGATCTCTCTTTCCAAGGCCACTTTGTTGTCAACACCTTCTTCTTCTTGCTTTATCCCTACATACCGATTAGTAGGATTAATAATTGGTGTGTTTGCTACACCAAAAGTTGTAGGAAATTTTAAACTAGCAATAAATCTACCTTGACTATCCCTAGGTCTACTTCTACTTCTACGCATAAAGTAAAAGGAAATAAAAGTTCAAAGATAAGTGAAGATGATCATACTTTGGAGCAACCCCATAATAGTGGATGTGGGGCTCTTCAGTCACATATTACCTTACTTTCCCCTCCCTATGGTTGCCTGCAACACCTTTGAAACTCTATAATAATAATCTTGCTTGAACAAAATACAACTTCCCGACAATGGAGCCAAAATGTTGGGAGTTTTAATTAGTGATTAAACCTCTTACTATTAATTGTCAACCAGGACTCATAAGCATGAGTTGTACTGCATATTTGGTGCAAGATTTAAGTGTAGAGTATATGATTTTCCTATGATCGTTAAGTATAGAATGATTAATTAAGCACTCATCTCTTCCTAGAAAGTGTAAGCAAACTGAAGGTATTCTAGTCAACTCAATCCACTCTGTGTTTATTCTAATCCTCTGCAAATGATAAATGAAACTAAAAACTTAAATGGGATTCATTTTAACTACAAATCTTAAGTGAGAATTCAAACTTCTAATTATTGAAAGAAGTCAAACACCTATGTAATAAAACATGATAAAGAGACTAGTCTATGCTTCTGAAATCAAATCCTATCCTGTTACCTTTAATTCATTCGAGTCACATTATTCTTATTTGAAAATGAAAACACTTCTTGAACTGGACTTTCAATGACTACAAAACTAATGCTACAGGAGTGGGATCTCAACAAAAATATCTAAGTTTGGTATTTCTCAAATCTTGGTTACTGCGTTTAATCTATGATTGTATTCAGTAACTCAAAACAAGGTAAAATATTGGATCACGGTGCAACTTAAGTCACTCAACTCAACATTAAAAATCAACCTACATACTTCATTAAAGAGAATAGAAATCAGTTCTTCATTGATTATACGAGAAATGAAACTAAATTATCCTATGATAATTTAACTACTTCAATCAACGCTATGTAAAGAAATGTTTCTATGATAACTCACACTTATGAAAATGTCTAAAGGGAATCAAACAATTTAATAATGGAGATGGAAAACGAAATTCCTACTTATGACTAATTGAGATTCATTCAATGCACACCATCAATCAAGATCCCTATTCTACACAAAGAAATCCATACCAATGATTGCTTATCATAAACCTCATTACAAAAATGAACACATCAACTTAAGCATACAAAGATTGAATTCATTGATTTGAACATACATTCGATTAACTCATCACAGGCATTCCGATCACAGCGTAATTTAATGGACTTTTATATGACATCATAAAGCATGGTTGATACGAAATACGACTCTACGTTTGTGGGAAACAAAGCGTAACTCTATATTAAGAATCTATGCATAGTCTCTGTGATAGACAAGGATTCATGCACTCAGATTTCCGAATCAAGGTGTCTAGAAATGAATGCAAGGTTATCACACTTAAAATCACTCCAAAGATAATGAAATTCCTCACACATTTGTACAAGAGCCTTCAAAAAACTCAAACCAAAAGTGAATAAAAACAACTGTAAGGAATCAACACATAATGGTACTCCTACAGACTAATGATGAAGCCTATTCTTAGATGATGGTGGGCCCTGCCACACCTGGGTATGCTTACACTACTTATAGGAAGGGAAAGCTTAAAGCATTTAAATAAAAAACTCACAGAAAACCAACAATCAAATCAATTCAAGCTCAACGCATGGTCATAATAAATATCCAATTATGAATAATAATATCTTGACAATTTTTTTGCAATAACAATCTTCTCTCTGGCTAACTCCCTCCTAGCTATTACCATTCTTCCTTTATAGGCATCGATTCAAATTCAAAACAATAATATACCATACATGGTAAGTCCAATGACTTGATTAAATTAATCTTTAAAATATGATCACTAGAATGACCTTGTTTTACTTAGCACACCGAATTCTTAACAAATCCCAATATTGGCATAGGCTTGTTTCCATGAGGATGTATAAGATCTTCATCGTGAAAATTATCGAACTTGTTCAATCAGATTCTCCAGATGTGACGTCCCAAACCTATAGAAGCATGAAGTCTACTCATATTCTACAGTATTGAGTACAAATCCTAAAGTGGGCTATTAAGTACAGAAATAACAAAACATGGTTGTTGACAAGCACTCCCTTTGCCTTAACTGGCTCATACTGCTACAACTCTCACACTTAATCATAGTGATTAGTTAGCTCATTAGGAATAACTTAAATTCACTCAAACCTAACCAAAAATAGTAAAATGATACCAATGAAATGGTTTTACCTCATGTGAGGGTCTTGGCAAGTTTAGGAGAGTGATGATGATAGAAACGTGGGTGTAGGAGTACTTTTCTTTGACAAAAATGACAAAAATGGAGGTGGAGAATAGTAAAATTGGGGACAAAAAAAGGCACCAACAATAAGATGATCTATAAGCTAATTGAGTACCAAGAAAGAAAATAGTTCCGTCCAAAAATTGAAAGTGAAAATGTGATCTTTGTCACTTACTATAATCTTTGGATTTCCATGAAGCTTTTGAGTTCTTCCCATAAATGCAGTAGCAACTGTGTTAGCCTTAAAAGGATGCGATAATGCACAAAATTGTGCATACTTGGTAAGTATATCAACTATCCCTTCAGACTTGGGTAAACCTGCAATAAAGTCCATTGAAAACTCTTCCCAACAATGACTTGAAATGGCTAAAGGTTGTAGCAGACC